>CM076965.1:21706393-21981393 GCA_039105355.1 Benthosema pterotum | reverse complement strand
CAAAAAATATTCACATCAACTATTCTTCTAACCTTAGAATCCAGATATATCCTGGTGAATCATGACCATAAAATCTTTATGTGAAAAAATAAAATAATACAATAATAGGCTTATTACTGTAATTACATAATACATTTAATAAATAGCCTTTGACTTATAGCATTTTTCATTTTTGCACAGAATCAAACAATACAGTTATATGGTCATGACTCACCATGCTCTAATGGTTCTCAGCTTAAAATAATTTAAATAACAAATGGCTGTTTTTTTTCAGTGGGAGGAGAAGGTCACGGCCACGGCTATGCTTTATACATGCATGCGTGTGTGTGTGTGTGTGCGTGTGTGTGTGTGTGTGTGTGTGTGTGTGTGTGTGTGTGTGTGTGTGTGTGTGTGTGTGTGTGTGTGTGTGTGCGTGTGCGTGTGCGTGTGTGTGTTTGCGTGCACGTACACTTGTGCGAGTACCTGTGTGTGAGTGCATTTTAGCATGTTGCCATGCCATAGCTACAGTACACATTGGTCCTGTGACACTATGAGTTACACTCTGTGCTCTACGGCCAATGAAATGACCTGATGATATTTTGCTCAGCCAATGAGATTGTGTGTGTGTGCTCTGTATATGGGAGTGGATAGCCTCTATAATAGATAAACGATGAGAAGAACAAACAGCTTGTAAATTAAAATCTATGCTATGTTTGTCTATCTTATTTTATCTTTTGGAATTGTTAATACATTTAAATAATAAATGGGATTTTTTGAAGTGACTTGACTTTTTCTTTTTCTTTTAATTCTCTTTTTCCTTTTTTAAAATATTCCCAACCCCCAACACGCTAATTACCAAAAAACGATCCGTGAAGTTTCTAATTTTGGATTGTGACAGAACCCCGTGGTTTCAACAGCTGCAGTAAACAACAGGATTTGATGAAACATGTGTTTGTTATTTCTTATTTCCCCCCAAAAAAAGACTCAACAAAAATCATATCGTTCACCGCAACCCACCACACCTTAAAAAAAAAAAAAGTTTATTTAGCGTGATAGGCATCGGCAGGAGGGAGTGGGAGTTCTCACAGCGGAGAAAAAGCTGCGCGTCGGCGATAAAGACCCCCCTCCGAAACTGAGCAACGTGAAGGAGCGTGTGCAGAAGCAGAGCGTGGCATGAAAGGCCGTTTCTGCATGCCAGCCAGCCTGCAGGAAAAATAAAAACACAGCCCTATTCCTCAATCGCCGCAGGGGCGGATCTAGGCATGGGCATGGGGGGGGGGGGGGGGGGGGGGGGGGGCAATGCCCCCCTAAATACCCAGTCTGCCCCCCCAAACACGATGCCATGCAAAACAACCATTTCAAATTAAAGTGCTTATATTTAAAATGATTTGAAACTACTACTGCTACTAACTACACACCACTGGCACCACTAAACCAACAGCATTTCATCATTGAAAACAGAAAACTCTCTGAGTCAGACCTTTAGCTTTATACATGCTGCGTGTCTGTTGCAACTTCAACAACAACTGATGTCGTTATTGATGCTTATACTTGACTAATAAAAGTCCTGTAACTGAAAATGGTATGGGTGCAACTTCATGCCCGTCTCATGAAGCCACCCCATACCATTTTCTCTTGCCCCCCCAAATGGGACATGTTTTATCCGCCCCGATTCGCCACGATCACAGACGCTGTTGCTGCTGCATCTGTAGATATTCATCAACAAAGGGACGATTTACCCGAACGGGGTGTGGGGTGGGGGGTGGGTGTTAGCAACGGGGGCTGAAAGAGATAAAGCACACGCAGAATATAGTTTGACAGAGATGGATGGAGAAAAGAAAAGAATGGGGAGAGAGAGAGAGAGAGAGAGAGAGAGAGGAGCGGCAGATAGATGTTTAAAGAGGGGAGAAGACATATAGGCGAGAAAAGAGAGAGACAGAGAGTACAATATAAGAGCACTATACGCAGAGGAGACATGAGATGGACAGGGGAGCTAATAGTGATTTGGGGGGCTGCCGCGGTGGTGGATAGCAGGGGGGGGGGGTGAGGACGAGGACGAGGAGAGGCTGGCGCTTGTTTCAAGCTAGAGTGAGTCTCGGGCGCGGCGCGGGGCTGCGTTGCGTGGCGCGGCAGGCAGGCAGGGTGTCAGGGGAGATTAGCCCAGCGGCGGAGCTGGAGACGGCTGGGATTGGACAAGTGTCACAGCGGCTGGACGGGGACGGTACGGGACGCTCCGTCCTCCAGACCTGGCAGGAATGGGATGTGACGACCGACCGCTGTAGCTGCCGCGTGTGTGTGTGTGTGTTTGTGTGTGTGTGTGTGTGTGTGTGTGTGTGTGTGTGTGTGTGTTGTTGTTCTTCAGAGGAGACAGGACGCCACTGTCTGTGTTAACACATCTTGGTCTGAGGCGAATCTCAGAAAACAAAAACGAAAGAATCTTCTAAATTCAGATTTTTTTGAAAGAATATGTTTCTAATGTATGTCAGTGCTTATTCCATTCTAGTCCAAAAATTATGAATTTTGACCCCAATCTAAAAATATGAAGTTCCAGGGACCCTGGAAAAAAATGTCCCTGAGACTTTCTCTGTATGTACCTGAGACTTTCTTTGAGGAACTAAACATTTGTTCTTGGAACTAAAAATTTGTCCTTGGAACTACAAATTTATCCCTGGAACTAAAAATTTGTCTGTGGAACAAAAAAAAAATCTCCCTGGAAAAAAACTAAAATATTGTCCCTGGGAAAAATGCCCCTGGATCTAAAATTTTGTCCCTAGAACTAAAATGTTACATCCCTGTAAAGTTTTCACAATATTTAAAAAAAATATCAGATCTACAAGCTCGTAGCTGGAGCTAAAGGGGTTCCGGTTCAGATGGTGTTAAAGTGCTGTCGTGGCTTCCCTCTGGGCGTGCAGACGTAGCGTACATGCTGCTGCTGGCAGCGCTGTGTCTAATTAATACACGCCTAATCCTCATTTAATTACGGAAAAGCTCTTCAAATAAAAACACGCTCCTGTTTTTCAGGAGGACATGATGGTGACTGGCTGTGGTGTATTATTGCAAAGGGAGGTTGGAGCATTTAAAGCCTTGCTCAGGAGCACTTCGATGTGTCAAGCAGTGTTGGTCTATATTACTTAGGAAAGTAACTTCTTTACTTTACTCATTACCCCTTAGACAAAGTAATATCATTACTTTACTTATTACTGGAATTGAAGAGTAATATATTACATATTACGTTATTACTTTCCCAAGTTCTCAACACCGCCTTTGAAAAAATAGAGATGTACAACATAATCTGTTTAGCGAGCTCTTTTTAGAACTGAATCCAATTTATTGGAATAATAATAGTCTCCAATCTCACAAACTGCACCTGAAAACAAAATCTGTCTCTTTGACTTTTTAAACTTCACAATTGTTTTCAAAGACAGTTGAGGTCTTGTATTTTAAAATAAAATACAAAATAAAGCAGTAAGCGATTTGTAGTTTACATAGCTGTGCGCAGGATGCAGCGTGTGGACTAGATCTACAATCTACTGCACATCTCTGTTGTTACAGTACCTGTCAATAGCTTGTAAATCTGTTCTATTTTTGCATGCAACAACAAGCTCATTTTAAAAAAGTAACTTGGCGTTACTTGCAAAGTAATGCGTTACTTATTTACCCACTTTTGCAGAGTAATCTCGTTACTTAACTTTTTGGAGCAAAAGTAATAATATTACAGTAATATGTAATCTAAAATTAGTTACTGCCCAACACTGGTGTCAAGTATGCCGTAACCTTTGCCACACACGCACGCACGCACGCACGCACGGACAGAGTGAGGTGCCATTACTGCCATATTCACAAAGGTCTACACAAGTTAACGTGCCACGTACAAGATACAAACTGGTTATGGAGACATGACACGAAAATGCAATGGACATACAAAATGCGTTTTTTGCACACTTGTGTGTTTGATGCGGAATCACGCGTTGAGCGAAAAAAAGCCGGAGGACTATGGCAGCGATAACACCTCATACACACTCGCACACGCACACACACACGCGCGCGCACACGCACCCGCACCCACACCCACACCCACACCCACACACAGTAAATGGTACCGGTAAATGGTGCGTTTATATAGCGCCGTTATCCAAAGCGTTTTACATTCACCCATTCACACAAACATCCACACACACAGATGGTGGAGGAAACCATGCTAGGCACCAAGCTGCTCATTGGGAGCAATCAGGGCTTGCTCAAGTATATACTTCTCTACAGAAAGTCTTGGGGAGCCTGGAATTGAACTGGAAAGTAAAGAGAACCTTCCGCTTACCAAACGGCCGCTCTGGACTCATTCTGCCGTATGTCCCCCCCCCAGTGTCCAACTCCGTGGCTTTGTGCTTAGAGTATCCGCCCTGAGACTGGGAGGGCGAGGTTCGATTCCCGACCGGGTCATACCAAAGACTCTAAAAATGGGACCCAATGCCTCCTTGCTTGGCACTCAGCATCAAGGGTTGATTTGGGGATAAGTCCCTGCGACATACTAGCGAGTGTAAACATGAAACATGAAGCCATAGAGTCCATTTGGCTTCATTTCAAAGAGTTACATCTGGTTATCCAACTTTCCATCATTTATCCTGGGGTCTCAGCGACCATTGGTGGTCCCCGGACCACCTGTTGGAAACCCCTGTATATTGAGATATCTGTCATAAATGGGCACTTTCTGACTGTCCCGGAAAAAAAAGTTTATGTGAGCTGTTAAAACTGTGGGTTTTTTTGAGAACCCGTTGGAACAATCATTTGCATGGTGAAATACAACTTGATGGCATCATCAAGTTGTTGTTTAGGCTAGTGTATAGAGCGGTATTAAAAGGCAACACGGTACATCTCTGCACTACTAGACATAACAGCGAGCAACAGCCAGTTGACTCTGCAGCACGTTACACTTCACACACCTTTAACATTCACGGATGGCTTCCGTCCTTCCTTCCGGGCCTCTGCAGAATCCTGCTCTAACTCTCCCTCTGCATCCTTCTGTGTTTTTTTCTTTTTAAATGTACGATCACAGCTTTTAATGGCCCTTATGTGCTGCAGGGCCAACACACCTAGACAGGGCAGGTCAGGGAAGGTCAGTATGGACTGGAGAGCAAGGCAGAATATCGTACATCTGTACTTTTCACCCCTCTCTCTCTGTCTCTCTCTCTCTGTCTCTCTCTTGCACTGTCTGTCTCTCTCTGTCTGTCTGTCTCTTTCTCTCTCTGTCTCTCTCTCAGTGCAGCATCTAGGCATAGGCAAGGGGGAAAAGGGAATTCCATCCATTTTCAACATTTTCCTGCCATTAATAGACCTTAGAGATGTTGTGTGGACAATGATAAAAAAAGTTCTCTAATGCGTCTATTTGGTACAAATGGAACCATTTGGTTCCATTTGTATGTTGAAAATGGAATTCCCCTTTAAATGTCCTGACTGCCCCACCAAACATGATGAAATTATGTTTGAAACATGATCAAATTAAGCTTATATTTAAAACGATTTGAACCAAACACTGCAACTGTCATGCCACCAAACCAAGCCAAGGCAAAAAAAAAAAAAAATGGGTGGGTATTCTACACTTTTAGATGATATATCATGAATGAACGCTAAACGAGTCAATTTGGTTCCATTTATACACTCTCAGAAAAATAGGTCCTGAAAGAAAAATGATTAAAATGGTGAAATACAACTTGATATTCATCAAGTTGTGTTTCACCATCCTTAATGATTTTGTTTCAGGCCACTATTTCTAGGAACCTAGAATGGGGATACTTTTTTATTATGTCCACACAACAACTCTAAGGTAGGCCTATATTAGTGACAGTCAAATGTTGAAAATGGGATGAATCACCCCTTTAATTTTGAAAGTAGCCATTTTTAAACAACCTTGAAAATTGTCATCAAACATTGTCTGATTCGTTACATATGGAAGTGGGTTTTATATGAGGATTTTGGGGGGGAGTTAACCTCCCATTTGTTTTATTATTATTATTATTATTATTATTATTATTATTATTATTATTATTATTATTATTATTATTATTATTATTATTATTTTGTCCATTGTATGCTTGGTGGTGCAAGTGAAAAAGGCTGGCCCCCCAGAACATTTTCTCCTGCCCCCCTAAGCAGGACAGGTTAGATCGGGTCCTGCTGTCTCTCTTTCGCAGAGAGAAGACTCACCAGACGTAGCAGCGCCATGTCTCCAGAGAACACACTGAGAGAGAGAGAGAGAGAGAGAGAGAGAGAGAGAGAGAGAGAGAGAACACACTGAGAGAGAGAGAGAGAAAAGACGAGAGATTAAAAAGAGGACATTAGTGACCTTTCAAAGCGCTCCCTCTCTCCTTGGTGCTTTGCACAAAACCCCCCGACAGAAGAACAAACTATTAAGAGGGCTAAAAAGTTGACAGGCTAAACAAAGTTCAAACCTGTTTTTCTCAGCTATGGAATATCGCTTGCCGGGTAAAGTGCTATTCAAGTATATGCCAACAATTACACCAATCAGTCTTTGTGGACAAACATCAGAAGCCATCATCGGCTTCAGGGAAATGTGACAAATGTCGAGCGTGTGCGGCTCGAGGGAACGATGTTACGTAATGTTTGTCATCGTGACATGAACACACTGCATTATCTTTCATTAAAATGCTGTATTTATTTCACTTCCCAGCGTGTGTTCCTCCTCATCACCGATAACAAAAAGAGTGTGAAACCAATCACACGTCAACATGTCCGCAGCGTGCTGCGTTCTGCCATAGCTTCATTAAACTCATTCTCTTCTTCTTTTGAAAACAGAAGGGTAAAGCAATCTGTGGTACTATGTTATCACGATGCCGATTAGAATGCAACTGAGGCATATCCAGAGCGACTTACAAAGTGCACGGTACTGGAACTCGGAAGTGCTATTGTACCTCACAATGCGTCGCGTCGCAATTTTAGGCGGGCAATCACCTTGACGAACAGGGAGTGCTGTGATTTTTGTATATTTTCCCGATTCAGGGGCGGATGCCCCAATTTCTATAAGTTTAAGAGGCGATAATACTTAATTAGACCCTTGGTGTGTTTCTTTATGTGCAATGATGTCTTCCCATTATATTTAGGGTTTCTTCCTGGGGGCTGAGACCTACTCAGTCCTAGACCTTCCCAACGGGCCATTGGAAAAAAAAAGTAATGACATCACGCTGTCAGCCCCTCCCCTAACTCCTCCCCCTAGGCTGTGGGTGTGGCTTCAGTCCAGGTGGATCACCATCCATCACCACCCACCAGGCAAAGCAGGCATGCTTAACCAGTGGGTGTGATCACATAAAAACGTCACTTTAACAAATACTGTACACATACTGTAGGGTGTAAAACATCATGGCACTTCATCTTTAAAGCAGCAACAATCTTAACAATCGGGTGGCTACTAAAAGAAGTATGAGCTGAAAACTAAATGGAAAAAACAACTGGCATATGTCTAAAGTAATGACATGCCTAGAATCTGTCTCATGCAACATATGAAGGGAGTTCTCCAAAGACATTCACAGTACTTTAAGAAAATATATGGTGAATAACACCCCCCATTCCATTATATCTATTGTTTACCTTGGATTAAAAAAAAAATCTAATTGTATAGTAGGCTACACCAGGCTTCAGTGGTAACGAGGTTGTAGTTTTATAAATACATTGTGGAACAGAAATTGTGCAAATGTATGTATATAAATTTCAGTCGTTTGAAATGGAAACAGATAAGAGAGAAGTAAAGGCTGTACAGGAGGTTTAATTTCACGCTCGGTCAAACAAGTAAAAATGTTTACAGGCTCAAATTTACTGGCGCGATATGAGAGCTTGTATACTATTAGATCGCGTATTTTAGCACGTGACACCGGGGTATGACACCCAGAGTATACAATGGAAAATACCTGCTGGTATATAAATGACTTAATCGCTTAGAAACGTGGGTGGCACTAACTTCAGCCAATAATGAATATAATTGCCAGGTGTGTGATGCATCTGTTTCTTTGTGTGTGGCACCTTCACACGCATGCACACGCATGCACGCACACGCACGCACGCGCACACTGTGTGTGTGTTTCTGTATTTCTGTATTCTGTAATTTATATTAGAAGACAGAACTATAGAGCCTATGGGACACGGGGAGATTGATTCATTTTAGTTAAGAGGGCAGGTACCATAGAGAAGATATTAACCTCCACGCATGCACACACACACACGCACACGCACATGCACCCCCCCCCCCCCCCCCCACACACACACACGCACACAACTCCCAGTCTTAAAGACTGCAAGACAACACTGTATACACACTGAATGTCAGTTGCATTAATACTGTATGCACTCTACTGTATAAGTATTGACAAGCATGGAGAACGAGACACATCATTGTGCAAATTAAAACAACACTTCCCTTTCCACACAGCGACGTTATAGCTTCCAATCGATACGTTTTTTTTTGTTTGTTTTTTCCTTTTTTGTTTTTTCCCTGTGCGGCTCCTTGGGAGGGGGGGAGGGGGGGGGGGGGCTGTCTAGAGCAGTGCGGTTCCAAAATGTTTTAACCCGTGACCCAAAAGAGAAACGTATGACTCCCTGAGAGCCAAACTAGCAAAAACAGCCGACCAACAAGCTCACAAAAGCTCACCATAATACAAAGCACGACAATTGCTTGTAGATCGACTATTTTCACTTTAAATTATCAATAGTAAATATATTGTATATTTTAATACAACTTATTAGATTTGTTTTTTAATGAGGAAAATTCCTTCTAGATTTTATATTTATAAATGCACCTGTACTGGCAGCAGTGGCTCAGGGGTAGAGTCACCCCGATAGTAGCCTCGACACCCAGGCTTTCATTTTCATTCGTGTTGCGCGAAAACGGAAAGCCTGGACTAACGCGTTGCATACAGTGGCCTTGAGGGGGGAGTCAACCTTCCGGGGTGGGCGTCGCTCTAAATGATGTGACGTAGAACAGCAGTGGACGGGCGCGGGAGGGGCCGGGGATGACGACACGTTCGTGAGATCAAATCAGATCAGCTTGATCTGCCGTGTGGATCCCACGGCACCCCGCCCCCCCAAGGCCAAAATCATTGCGGGTTAGGCCAGGCTACCCCGATAGTAACCACAATAAGGTTGCCGGTTCAATCCTGGGCTCCCCCAGAGTTTGTGTCGATGTTTTCTTGACACTGAACACCTAATTGCTCCTGATGTGCTCCAGCGTTCTGGTCACGTGAGCATGGGAGCTGTTTGTCAGGTATATCCAAACATGGAGCTGTTTAAATGAAGGGGAACTCCACCCATTCATCATTTTAATGTCATAATATATCTTAGAGATGCTGTGTGGACATGATAAAAAAAAGTTCCCCCAATTCTCTATTTCCTAAAAATGGAGGTCTGAAAAAATCATTAACATGGTGAAATACATCTGATGATTTCTTTCAGACCCCTTTTTCCTGAGAGGGTACAAATGGAACCAAATGGACCCGCTAGGGTCCATTTGGTTCACATTTGTTTTGTCTCAGGAAAAAATTGAAAATGTGTGGAATTCCCCTTTAAATAGGAAACAACTCATCGGTTCGCGGGTGTTATCCCTTACAGATTATATAGAGATGGCCTTATCTAACATCACATTTCATATTTGGGATGCAGTTCTGACACAGAACTCCACACAGAGAGAGAGAGACAGAAATCTACATAAATGGACAAAAAAAGAGACCCGGAGAGATGTGTGAAACGGATACGGGTACAACAGGTATTGATTGCAGAGTCGGGTGAGGCATGGATTTCCAACTTCCACTGTTACCAAACTGTGCTCTACAGCCAGGCATTTTCAAAGGCGTGTGTGTGTGTGTGTGTGTGTGTGTGTGTGTGTGTGTGTGTGTGTGTGTGTGTGTGTGTGTGTGTGTGTGTGTGTGTGTGTGTGTGTGTGTGTGTGTGTGTGTGTGTGTGTGTGTGTGTGTGTGTGTGTGTGTGTGCTTGCCTATGTGTGTGTGTCTGTCTATCTGTGGCTAATCTTGCAGACTGATCAACAGCAACTATCTTGTGTATGCTTTACTGCTGCCACTAAGCCAAAAAGTAAATCCCACAATATTTTTCACATCGTGTTTTTTTTTTTATATTTTTTTTGCAATTTTTCAGTTTGTGAATTCATTATCTCAGATCTACCATCTCTCTGTACTATGTATAATAAAAATCATCTACGGTAGTCTGACCAACCCGTGGTTTGGGGACCACCAGTGGTCCTTGAGGAGGTTCCAGGTGGTCCCCAGCAAAATGATGGCAGCCAAATAGACCCTTGATTTATGCTGGCTGTATAAACTATGCAGACTAGGGAGGAAATAATACCAAGCAATCACTATATGCAAACTTATCTAGAGAAGGGGAGAGACATACACAAAATGTCATCATGAACCAAACTCAGACACACGACACGCTGCCAGGTCAAAGCCTACAATCATGTGCCTGCATGGAAATCTATAGGTCAGATATTTTATATCTAGCAACAGCTATAAGCGTTTTAAGGGGGAATTTTCAAGAGTGTCAACAAGTTGGAACATCTTTTTTTAATTAAAACTAAATACTACATTCAAACTGGTTGGGATATGAAGGCCAACATTTCAATAATGGTAAAGAGGCATTACTTTTTTTTTCAAATTCATTAATTTATAAGGATAATATTTCACAATGGCCAATATGATTATGTTTATGAGATCATATCAACATATTGGTTGTCTGAGTGAACTTTGGTTTTTGATCGAAGCAGCTAATTCTCAGCAATGTTGCTATGTGGCTCAAATGCTGAATAGATAATGGGCTGTGCTTGATATAAAAAAAGATCTTGCTTATCTAGTGCTTTTCTAGATACTCAAAGTCGCTTCAAAGTCCTTCTTAAGAGGACACACGCCATCAGCACGATACCACTGACATGACGTCAGATATCCACAGGGAAGCCACGCCGTTATTAGAGCCTTGTCTTGTTCGATCAATAGAGGAACGAGGCCTCCAGACTCTTGCATAACTTTTCGTTCGGAGCCGTCTGTTGATACTGAGTAATAATTTCCAAATATAACTCACTTATAGACCCCCCACACCCCCCCGCTGCTCTGTTCTTCTGCAGCCTGATGGAGATCTGTGTATGTGTGTGTGTGTGTGTGTGTGTGTGTGTGTGTGTGTGTGTGTGTGTGTGTGGGAGGGGGGGGTCTGAGGTAGGGGGAGTATCGGGGAGGAGTTTAGGGTCGGTGGAGCAGACATCTGTGATTAAACACGTACAGACGTGTCACTGTGTAACGTTGGTAACTTGCGAAGGGCAGTGCATGGAAGCTGCCCACAACATATACCCACGTTCATCATAGACATAGAAAGGTGGACACCTACTCCGGCACTAGGGCGTGTTAGGGGTGGGAGCGATTCACTAAACTCACGATATACGATATGATATTGATATTTTATTTAGGGTGCCAAATTGATTTATATTGCAACCTTAATTATGTTGTGATTCAATTCGATATATTGCAATATTCGCCCACAAATTACTTTTTATTTTTATTTTTAAATTACTTTTGTTTTTATCATATTAGAACATTTTAAAAACATTATAAACAAAATGAACCAAGAAAAGTTCAATCAACTACAACATTTTAAATCGATTCGTAACAATATATACGATCTTTAATAGGGCATGTCGTTTCTATTTAGGTGTGGGTAAATACACTCCCAATGCCGCCATACAAGGCGACATGGGATGGAAAACGCCATGGAAAAATCAGTGGTCCTGTATCTTTAAAAACTGGCAACGGTTCTGTGGTATGCCTACCAACAGACTATGCAAACGTGTATTCCTGTGGGCAAACCAGATTAGAAATGTGAAGAATTATGCTTATACAGTTAGAACATTCTTTGGTTCTCTGCACTTATCTCATCTGGCCAATACAGACATTGTTCTCTCAAGGGGTGACATACAGAGCCTTGACCAGGCGGTTGAGAGGGCAGATGAGGAGAAGTGGCTTGAACTAATTAATAAGCCTGAGGGAAACAAATTACGCACCTATTGCCTTTTCAAGAACACATTTGAAACAGAACCATATGTACAATGTATCATGTCCAGGCAGTATAGGAGTGCTCTCGCTAAGTTCAGATGTGGGGTGGCTCCTCTAGCCTTAGAAACGGGCAGATATACAAACACCCCAGCAGATAGCAGACTCTGTACCCTATGCAGCAGCAACTGCGAGTCTGAGGCCCATGTGCTGTTGCACTGTGAACTGTATAATGATATTCGCTCTGATTTATTTTCCTTTATGTCACACCAAGTGCAATTTTTCTATGATCTAGATGACCAAAGTAAATTGTCCATAGTTCTGTCTGGCAAATATGGTACATTCGAATGTGCCAAAGCCTGCCACCTCATTTTAAAAAGAAGGTTATAATTTCTAAGCACTGTTTAATCTGTGGAATTTCTATTTATGTACTTTTGTAATGCCCAATTGTCCTCTGTATACGTAATATGTCATATTAGATGTAGTTCGTACTTTAATGTACGTTTTAATTCTATCATGTTTTTATTTATGGTGTCTCACAACTCGTGAGTGGTCCACAAACAATGACTGTATTTCTTTTATGTGTTTTTAATGATTTGTTTGTGGAGTGACACAAAAATAAAGTTTTCTATCTATCTATCTATCTATCTATCTATGAAAAGTTCAAACCTACACTTGATTATAGCCAGATGCAGTCAGTCTTTCTGACAAATGGACATTTTTTTGTTTTTAGACAAATTAATAAATGCATAAATATAAAAAAAATCGATTTTGAACCTGGCGATACAATATTGATATCATGGCATTAAGAATCAGACATATTGGCATATCAATTTTTTGGCCACCCCCTTTATCTTAATACACTGCGTGCCCAAAACTTGCACTAAACGATTATGCATTCTTTAAGCCATGTTTTAATCCGATTACATTGTTAGCCGCCAGCTGTTTTGTCGCATTTCATTTGGGACAACATGGGCACAGCCATTTTGATTCTATATGCTATTGCATTGTACTGCATTTGAATGCCATTGTCTCAGATTCTTATCCCTCTTATCCCTTCCACGGGTCGACTGCAGTGAGGCTCACGGTCTGGACACCACACACACACACACACACACACACACACACACACACACACACACACACACACACACACACACACACACACACACACACACACACACACCACACACACACACACACACACACACACACACACACACACACACACACACACACACACACACACACACACACACACACACACAGCTACATCATCATAACATCCCGTTTCAGAGATCTGGTGCTTCAAAGTAAGGGTTTCAACGGAGAAACCTTGGAATAGAACTATATTTAGTGTGGCATAGAAGGAGCTTGCCAAGCTATTATAAGCCAGTCAGGCAGGCAATGTACTGTAATCGTTTGTTTTCTCATGCCAATGACTAGAGTGCATTGTACCTTCTCGCTATAGTGAACCCTTGAGAATGTACAGTACAAGCACCCAGGCCATGTGGCCGTCGCCTATGTTATCTAACTTAGAGTGTTTGTCACAGTGTTAAAAATAAGATTTTTTATCCTCTACATTTAACAATCCTGTAACAACTAAAAACAGTGAGCAGCCATTGAATTCTACAGGGCTCAGGGTCTTGCCCATGGACACACATCGATATTACTATCCTGGCCTGGAATCGTACCATCATGGGACAACCAGGGACTCTGACTTCCCAGGCAGGCTCACTTTAACCACTCAGCTATGGCCAACCTCAAATCTTCTATCCCTTTATGGGAGGGTCCCTGGCACAAAAACAACAACAACAAAAGTTGTGCCCCTACGGGGCACAGGTCTCCACCGTCCGGGCTCAACTATGACGTCGTCATGACGTCATATAACGGACAAATCGAGGGCACATACGGGCTACGTGCACAGACAGAGGGCGTTTTATACTGTAGTCACCACCTTCGGTGGAGACAACAAAATAATCAGATCAGATCAGGGTTGGACCATTTCTCAGTTTGTGATATTATTATCTCATATCTACCATCCCTCTGTACTATATTATAACAATCATCTAGTTCAGTGATTTTCAACCAACTAGTCCTTGAGGGGGTTTGATTCCCCACTTTGATTCCCCCGGGGAGACATCAAATGTATCGTTTAGGTCAGGGGTAGGCTAGCCTGGTCTAGCCCTCAATGATTTTGGCCTTGGGGGCGGGGGTGTCGTGGGATCCACACGGCAGAAGTGCTGCGCTCTGATTTGATCTCACTAACGTGTCGTCATCTCCGGCCCCTCCCCCTCCCGTCCACTGCTGTTCTACGTCACATCATTTAGAGCGACGCCCACCCCGGAAGGTTCACTCCCACTTGAAGGCCACTTTCCAACGTGCGTTAGTCCAGGCTTTCCGTTTTCGCGCAAGGCGAACGAAAATGAAAGCCTGGGTGTCGAGGCTAGGGGTAGGCAACCTTAGGCACGGGTGCCACCATTGGCACTTCAGAGCGTGATCACTGGCACACTGGCACAAGTGTGAGAGATGTTTTTTTTTTTTTTTAAGTCCACTCACATCTGAATGCAAATTCCATATTGCACGTAATTCCACATTCATTCAAATTCACATTAATTCAACTCGGACTGGGGAACCTAGTGGTAATAATAATAATAATTGAGTCTAATAATCCTATATCCTGAAAGAACATATTTCTATAGAAGAGGACACATAATGGTCGTGTGTACAGATAATGAAAAATCAGGAGGAAATACTGTATGTCATTTTGATGTGGTGTCATAATTGAACATAATGTCGATATGGCACACTGATTATCATGAAAATAAAGACATGGCACTTCATCCCGAAAAGGTTGCTTACACCTGCATGTGTGCATGAGAGGTTTGGGTTTGGACCCTGAATGAGCCGGCGAAGGTATTCCAGAGGAGAAAAGAAGAAGAAGACAGGGGACAAAAAAATGAACCTCTGCAAGGTGAAGGAGGCCACAGGAGAGAGTATGAGACGAGAAAAGCAGCCCTGAGAGAGACATCGTTAAAAAAAGAGAGAGAGAAAGGCTGACACCTGCCCCCTCCCCTCCCCACCTTCCCCTGACTTCCACCCTCACAACATTGCTCTGCAGATCACAGCGTTAAGAATTGTTGAGAGGACGATTTGACGAGTGCTTGTCTCCGGGGAGCCACACAGATATAGACAGACAGACTGGCAGGCAGGCAGGCATGCCATGCATGCACGCAAACACACACACATGCGCACGCATGCACACACGCACACACACACACACACGCGCACGCATGCACACACGCACACACTTGGGGGGAATGGCTCCGTTGAGAGGTTCACTGAGCCATCTGCCAAATTAGGCCAAGAGCCGTGAGCCCCGCGCAACTTCACTGTTCTATTCAATTTTCAATTACTGGGCTAGAGGCTTATGCACAATAAAACGTCTATAGATGCACACGTTTTTTGTGCTATTAAAAAAGCATTCGAACACATTGCGCTCGCATTAATACAACATACATTGACTGTCACACAGTCGCATTATGGTGGCAATCATGGCATTCAATACGGTACATACATGCAAATGAATCATGCAAACATTATGCCCCAAGTGTTGCTCATTATTGTTCCCTAATGACGCTATGGTACTGTATACAGATACAGGTTTGAGGATGAGGCATTCAAATATGGAGACTCTTCAAGAAGAAACCGGTTTGCATTAAAAAAAAGCAGTGTGCCGTGCATGTGCACACGCACGCACACAAACACTGATATACATACATGCATACACATGAGCATTCATGGATGTAGGCACAATATAGGCAGCAGGGTAAACAGACAGACAGACAGACAGACAGACCCCCCCCCCCCCCCCCCCCCCCCACACACACACACACACACACACACATACAGTGGAGTTTCTAAGCAATTTGGAGCCCTAGGCAAGGTTTTCCCTGGAGCCCCCTTACCAAATAAGGGGGGGGGGGGGGGGGGGGGGGGGGGGGGGGGGGGGGGGGGTAAGGGGGGGCTCCAGGGAAAATCTCCTGTAAAATGGCACACAATTATGAACTATTTTAAATAGTAACATATTATGTGATTTAAATGTTCAGTTATAGTTATAGAGTATAAGTATAATATTTATCCATAATAGGCTTATTAGCCTGGGATCCTTTTAAACCATGTCTTTTGGTCAGCTCCTCCCCTCACACACACACACGCACACGCACACACACACACACACACACACACACACACACACACACACACACACACACACACACACACACACACACACACACGCACACACACGCACACACACATACACGCACACATGGAGAGACTCTTAGCCAAACAGTGGCAGATTCCTCCCATATCCCCAAAGGTCAGCGACGTATAGATCAGGGAGCGTGATGAGACAACCAGCGCGGCCAGGCTGTGAAATGTCAGTGTCGCCCATCGCCATGGCAGCCAGCAGCTCTTTGGCAGGGGCTGAAGTGCTCCAGCTAAAGGCCAGATTATCTAGTGTGGCTAATTGAGCCTGCTGCATTGTGTGGAGCGTACAAGGGAACGGGGCTAAATACAGACTCACAGGAGAAACTTGCAGCTCTCTCTTTCACGGATACAGCATGCTGTATATATACGACATGAAAGGAAAACAAAGGAAGAATGCCAGCGCTGAAGAAACGCATTTACTGTATGCCACCAATGTATAGGCCGCGTAATTGGTATCTGACGATTTTGCTGACCGATAGGTCGATATCGGTATGTTTTATCTGTTTTTGCCGCATACATTGCATTGGTTATTTTGGCATCTTGTTTATCATAGTTTACCTGTTGCTGAGAACATGTATTTCTTGTTTCAGTTAGCGGCTAAATTGTTATTTTAAACATCGGTATTGGTCAATAATTTCCATATCGGTGAATGTGTGTGAAATAGGAATCTGGTCATGCAGTGGGCAAATGGTCACTTCTGAGGTCACATGTCACGATATTGACTGCATGGGTCAACTCTTCTGATGAGGGACAGCCTGGCCGAAAACATACTTAAAGTTTTGGAAACATTAACGCTCACGTATGAATGCATTAATCCTCCCCCCGGTGTCACAGTCTTTTAAAGGCTATTACCGGTATTATTTTGAAGGCCAGCGGTTTGCGGGCCTTGTATGAATCGGAACAGTTGTGTAAAGTGCAATTATTCAAATCGCCCAAAACAAGATTTTGTAACCCACTGTTACAGCACGAAGAAGCGCAAAGAGCTTGCCCTGAACTCTGAGAGTGTGACAAATGGAATTTGGGAAGAGAAAGAACATCCGTACACTAGTTCTAAATCTCTATGAGACTTCCAGTACTTTATGTAGAGGTAACAAATTGCACCGTCTCGACTTACTAGGTCTTCATCAGGCAAATGAAATTTGTACACTCTCAGAGTTATGGGGGTCTTGAAAATTGGAAGAAAAAAAAACACAAGAAAGAGAATGTGCCGAAAAAAGAAAAGAAAAGAAAGCTAGGAAATATAGGGATAAGGTGGAACAGTGGTAGTGCCTCACCTCACAGCTAGAAGGTCCTGGGTTTGATTCCCACTGGGGACGTTGTGGATACTGGTGGTGTGTCTCCTCCCCTGTGTCATCAGTGCCCATACCTGAGGCGACGTTGGCGAAAGAATCTTTCTGTGTGGAGTTTTCATGTTCTCCCCATGTCCCTTAGGTTAGGTATCCTCTCCAAAACATGCTGCAATCCTGGACTCTAAAGTGCCTCCCCCTGGCCAGCCGGGACGCCTGATGGAGAAGACAGGAACTGGTTGGAATAACACGTTCCTTCCACTCGCTACGTCCAACCAGGGGAACTCCCACCTGTCAGGTGAAAAGAATGCAGCTTAGACTCCTCATGCACTGCCCCGGTTGGGTGTGTAGAGCCCAGGATGGCATCAGGTAATTGGCACTGGGTCAAAATTAAAAAAAAAAAAGTCATGGACAGGCACACGTCTTGACATGGAGCGATCAATAATCAACATCATTTTTGAGACAGTGACAATGTATTTGAGTCAATTGAATCAACAAACAATCAACATAACATTTTATTTTTATTATGGTTTGTCTAAATAAGGCATATATAGTCACAGTACAGACTTTAAATAGACAATTAGCGAGCACCAGCTGGGAACTCTGTTGGGTAGCGTTCGTTGTAGTGCTGGTGGTGTGCACGTGTGTTCACCCAGTGAGTCACTGAGAGAGACAGAAACAGTGGAAACAACAACAATTTTTATAGCCATGTCCAAACATGCATGGGAGGAGCATACGTGTTGTCCTTCATGGACCTTGAACATAATGTTGATGCCGTGCTTTTTATACATACCATATGGAGTTGTGCTGTGCAGTACTGTATGTCATCATTAGTATACGCTAGTGTATACTGTATTCCTTTGAATGTATGGTAAATATGCCATGTTCTCGGCTGTCAGTCAAATGCACACGGCTCGTAATGTGTATAAATATAACTATAAGAAAATACTGTCACTGTCACAGATTGCCAGTCAAGCACAGATACAGTAATTGCCATTAATACATGTCAAAGCATTAATTAAGTAGTAGACAATATCATTTGCTGTGCTTTAAGGTACACTATGTGGATGATTGATTATCTACTGTTTGTTATGCCTGCACTTCTTGGTACCACATCACCTCAAATGCCCTGAAAACAATGTTGGTCAGGCTGTTACTTGGCCGCACTCCCCGAACCCACCTCACCCCTGCCCAATCTGACAGTCTGGTTTGGCTTAGGGTTGATGACCAAGTACAACATCTTGCAATGGATCTGGTCCACAAGATTCGATATGCTCCCAAAATACCCATATAACTGTCCAAATACTTCCTTAATGTCAATGAGGTCCACTCCCACAACACCAGAGGTAGTGCAACTAACTATGTGCAACCCAGATTTGACACAATTAAACAAGGGACTTTTTCATTAAAACAAATGTAAAAACTGCAGTACCGGCAGCGACCTTCAGTAAAAGTTACCTAGTACACCTTTAATCCCTTTCGTTCATATGTCATCAAAATGTGGAACCTACCAACAGATATTAAGACTCTGTTGGCTTTGTTTTGTTTTGTTGTTTTTACGAATTAACGCATGTCATGTCACCAGATTAATCAACAAAATGAATCAATGCCATTAACTTTATTTTCACATGACTTACATAGCACTCTTGCTCATGTTCGTAACTATACAGTATTATCAAGCTCATCCAGTCACATTGGTGATGGTGGCGTATTGTATATCACTGTCAAGCAATAGGGTTAACCTATAGTGACATGAGGCCAGAGTTTAGTGGACCTGATCAATGGGGTGAGCAAATATTGGTGCAACACCACGTGTTGTTGTGTTGGACACACCTCATTTGCATGCGGTTGGAGTCAACCAACTTTAAGCAGATTTCAGATACGGCAATATTGAGATATTTCAGATATCTTGGCTGTGTTGTCGCAGCGCATAAATCTCTTGCTCTCCATTGGAAACTAATTGGAATCCTTGGACTTGATGTATGTCAATGCGTTTAGTGTGAGAGTTCACCATGTCAGAGATAATGGCTTGCGTAGTGCGAGGAGGATATGCTTGAACCTACAGCGAGTGCCAGACGGGGTGTTACACAGGAATGTGTGGTGCGTGACGACGAGATAGCGGGGCAAAGAAAGAAGACTACTTTCACTTCTCTGAAAGTTTTGTGCCAGTTATTGTCCTGTCTTCTGTGTCCCCCATGTAAAACAATGGTTTTCAAACCTTTTTGGTAACCAAGGCCCACTATTTCTTCAGCATATGAGCCACGGACTACCATTTGAGGACATTTTAGCCCCATGGACGCAAAACTAAATATTTATTTTACTTTTGTCAACAAATCCAGGCTGGATTTGGGAAACAAAACAGATCAAAATGACGTACATACCACTGATTTGACAGCTGTTTGACTGAATTAAGTATTATTCACGTGGGCCGTTCATTCAGTTACCTGGAATCCCTGGTAATAAGTGGTGTAGGGCATTAACAAACTAGTCGACTAGTCGATTGTCAATAAGTAATACCACTAGTCGACCTCATTGTTACTAGTTGACTAGTCGATAAGAAATTAATAAAAACTGAGGTTTTTAATTATTATTTTTATTATTAATATTGTTTTAGTGTTACAACATAAATCTTAGCTGGATTATAATCACCAGTGTAGTTTTCCTTTTACAATAACAAACATTATAATAACTTGAGCGCGATGCTCGCCTCTGCCACAGAAAGGTGCTTCGCTTCGAGTAGGGTCTGCCCCTGGCTTAAGTGCCGGGAGCCCAGGAGGTCGGGGGCAAGGCTTCCCCTTTTTTCGCCCCACCTTTTTTCTTTTGTGATATAATTATTTTTAATACCTGGTACATTAACAACTAGTCGACTAGTCGACTAGTAAACTAGGCAACTAGTCGACAGGCAACTAGTCGACAAGTGAATGCCCTAAAGTGGTGATAAATCAAGCCAGAAGCATTAATTTTGTCCATGGTTGGTTTGCATGGTGACAGTAATCTGATTGGAATCTGATTACTGTCTGTAAGGCACTTATTAATATGTTTTGATGCCTGACAACACCGTTATGAACAATACGCGCTCCAAGAAAAGTCAGTTCAGTTAAACCTGAGTTGAGTTGAGTTCAAGTTCAACTCAGCTCAAGTTCAGTTCAAGATAGTTCAGCTGAGCCTCAAGCTCAGTTCAATTCAGTTAAACTCAGTTAACCCATTCAGGCCAGGAATCCATTTTTGGATTCCGTACGGTATGTACAGTATTCAAACATTCGGTCAAACATTGTTTTGATGCTGCTATATAATTATTTGATCAGAAAACTTAGGTTAGGCCTCTCAGTTCAAGCTCAGTTCAGGTCCACCTCAGGTCCGGTTCAGGTCCAGTTCAGTCCCAGTTCAGTCCCAGTTCAGTCCCAGTCCAGTCCCAGTCCAGTCCAGTCCAGTCCAGTCCAGTCCAGTCCAGTCCAGTCCAGTCCAGTCCAGTCCAGTCCAGTCCAGCTCTGTTAAACCTCAGTTGAGTTCAGTTCAGTTCAGTTCAGTTCAGTTCAGTTCAGTTCAGTTCAGTTCAGCACTTACAGTGGAACCCTGAAGGATATACAGTAATTGTTCTATACAAAGTCCTTAACTGGCCCGGCCGGTGCTTTTGTTATAGTTTCTATTACACTCTACAATCCAAACTCACTCTCGTGAGCTGAGCGCAGTGCTTGGAGTTTGATCTGAGGAGAAATTTTCTGGCAGGCCTCCTTCTGGATGGGATAAATCCGGAGGAGCTTAGGTAATAATTGCAATCTGGTAAACAACAAAGCCAAGCAGACAGGCCTGTTGATGTAAATACACGCCTGGATATCAGCAAATATTTATTTTTGCTCTCCTTCATCCGCGGTGACGTAAAGGTCATGCTGAGAAGATGGGAGGAACGGCGCGTCTCTATATCCTCTAGTACGCTAGGAGTTGTTTGCTCATTACTTGATGTGAATTGACACTGCACAAATATGAGCAATTATGAGGATTTGTTCACATTGTTTTTTTGCTTGTTTGTTTAGCTTTTCCTTTGTATTTCACAGTGGGAGAAAAATGCTCAAAGCTTGCAAATGTCCCTTCCTCTTTGCGATCCGTATGCTCACGGCCCGTCGCTGGTTAATGGGGGTCAGTGGCGGTGCTTAACGCGGGGTCACTATAAACCTGATGTTGGGAAAACTATCACACATGCACACAAACAAAACAAACAGACGACAGATGCCTCAGATTGTCCCACTGCGAGCTAATTCTTACGTGGCGCGCGTCCCGCACGTTCCGACACACACGCTGGCTGTATATAACAGGCTCACACACATACACATACACACACATGTGCGCACGCAGAGCACAAGCTCCTGATCAGCAAAGGCCAAGTGTTGACTTTGACAAAGGGCAACTTGCCTCGCCTCGATCTGCGCACTCCATTTCCATCTCCTTTTCACCTCCTTCTACCTTCCACTTTCTGCCGTTCCCTCCGCATCCGCCTCCTGTCCTTTTCGCTCTCATTCTTTATTGCTGTGTTTGTGTGCGGCGCGTGCATATCGTGCAAAGTCCCAGCCTCCTTGGCAGCATATACCGCTATATACGTGCCTGCCATGAAAAAAGGTATTGTATGTAAAAATACAATTGGCTAAGGGGGGTATTTTGCATTTAAATGCTAAAAAGCCCATCGGATTATGCCGGGGATGCCTCAGCCATTCCCCACCCCCCCCCCCCCCTCCCCCGTTTTAGAAGTAATTTTGAATGCCTAGACTGTGATGAATGCACAAACAAGATGTTTTGGATTTCCCGGTAGTTATAGAGGTATCGCAGGCACGCCGGCCAAAGAAGACAAGATGAAAAACGCGACGAAACGCCCTTGCTCCTTCCTCCTTCTCTAACCCTCAACTCATGGCGATTTGCCTCCTTTGTACCAGTTACCTGTTTCTGTCCATTCCACACGATACCACTCTCGATAAAAACCTCTCCCTCCTTCCAGGGGCGGATATAACATGTCCCATTTCGGGGGGCAAGAGAATATGTTGGAGGGGCAAGAGAAAATGATATGGGGGCGGCTTCAACGCCCGTGTCGCTTCGCGCAACAGGCGGTGAAGTCGCACCCATACCATTTTCAGTTACAGGACTTTTATTAGTCAAGTAAAGCATCAATAATAACATCAGTTGAAGTTGCAACAGAAGTTGCAACAGACACGCAGCATGCATAAAGCTAAAGGTCTGACTCAGAGAGTTTTCTGTTTTCAATGAGGAAATGCTGGTTTAGTGGTGCCAAAAATGTAGTTAGTAGCAGTTAGTAGCAATCATTGTAAATATAAGCACTTTAATTTGAAATATCTTGGGTTGTTCTGCATGGCATCGTGTTTGGGTGTTTGGGGGGGGGGGCAGACTGGGTATATAGGGGGGCATTGCCCCCCATACCCATGCCTAGATCCGCCCCTGGTCCATTCCACACGATACCACTCTGGATCCCTCCCTCCTTCCCTCTCTCCCTGCCTCCGTCCGCCTGTCTCTCATTCTCCAGGACTGTTTCTGTGCGGCTCCACAGGGGAACAGTGAGACCGAGAGTGAGCCTCCGAGAGCAAATTATGTACATTTAAATGAACCGTTTCCTTGAGTCTGCTCAGCGCCGAGAGAGAGCTCAGACGGAACGGACTGGAACATGCTCGCACACTCTCTGAGAGGAACGAACGGGGGGTTGTGTGTGTGTGTGTGTGTGTGTGTGTGTGTGTGTGTGTGTGTGTGTGTGTGTGTGTGTGTGCGCGTGTGTGTGCGTGTGTAGCCCTCTGCAGCCCTGAGTAGGAGTGTAAAACTTGAGTGGACCCCAGGCCCTCGCTAAACCTTAATGGCTTTGCTGTCCACCTCCTCCTCGGGCTGCATTAGGAGTTACATTTCCCACTCTTGGGGAGGTAGGGGTGTGTGTGTGTGTGTGTGTGTGTGTGTGTGTGTGTGTGTGTGTGTGTGTGTGTGTGTGTGTGTGTGTGTGTGTGTGTGGACGGAGGGGGGCGGGTCTGACAGTTCCACTCATATTTATTATATATTTACTCTGTTTCTCCGGTGCCCATCACGCCCAGACTCACCACTATATAACTTCATCCTCACCGCCATGCGTGACGACTTCACACTGAGAGACAGTGACAACTCTCATCCTTAACATTACTGCAAAATAGAGACATACCCTGTTACCAAGTAAAACTCCTGGAATTCAGGAATGTATTTAAAGGGATTTTCCAGATTTTTCGAAGTTAAGCTGTAAGAAATACTTACCATTAATAAGTGGTATCAACTGTAGCCTATTGATTGATTTCCGATCCCATAGTGGGAGTTCTGCTCCACAAAACTAACGTAATTTGTATTGTTGGATTATTGGCTGTACACCCGTAAGGGTAGGTGGTAGCAAGAACAGAAAACGCTGTACCCAGTGCCTCTGGCTGTACCCGTAAGGGTAGGTGATACAGCAAACTGTGACCACAAATAAATGTGTCTCTGAGACACGTGATGTTTTTTTTTTTTTTTTATCTGTATCCGGTGACACGTGATGGGCGCAAAGATAAGTTGTTGACACTAAAGTATTAAAAATTAAAATGCTGGATATGATATTTTGTGCTTATAAGTCGCGCATATTGATGCTGGATGACAGGGCTGTGTGACTCAAGGTTCATTGATGCTGAGGCTTAAAAAAAAAATCTTGTAGTTTCATTTTGTTTTGTGGGGATAAAATCAAATGGTGGTCCATGGCTCAAATGCTGAATAAATAGTGGGCCCTGGTATCAAAAAGGTTGAAAACCACTGCTTTGGGTAAATGTAATTGGTTACTTTTCCCCAGTGCCGGCGCTATAACTTCACCTCAGCGTCATGCGTGGCAGAAGTCCTTCCCCACGTGTGGAGGGAGAGAGGAGAGGATCTCTTCAAAGAACTGCGCCTAAATGTTCTCAGCGGGGATGGATGGAGAGAGAGAGACGCTCACCCAGCAGCCACAGTCCCTGGGCACGCACACACACACACACACACACACACACACACACACACACACGCACACACACACACGCGCACACACGCACACACGCGCACGCACGCACACGCACACACAGTTTGTATTGCTATTCCTGACAGAACAGAACAATTTTAGGATGCCATTGACCCTAGCCAAAAAGTATTAAAGAAGTATCCCCCCAAGAATAGAATCTCTACTGCCCGATTGACATGCTGCAAGCTGGTTGTTCTTTTTTTGTTTCATGGTGTGCAACACCTAGTCTGGAAACCAGACAAATGTGGCATCTAAAATGCCCTGGGCAGATTGTGTCTGGCACCCCCTCAGTTTGGACTACATTTCGCTCACCCCAGAGCTGTGGGTAACCAATTAGAGCCCACTAGCTATTCACAGTGAGATGTTTTTGCTGTGAGGTTTTAATTAATCTGTTTGTAACCAGCCAGAAATACATCTCCCAATTCCAGAATAATATCTATAAAGTGATGTTAGTCTGAGCATGCAAGCTAATACCAACATGCAACTATGAATTTGCATGATCCTCAAATCCTAAGCCTATAGCGTAAAAATGTTACGCTTTCCCGACTCTTAGCACAACTCTAAAGATCTGTTGTTATAACTATAAAACAACATTTCTCGTGAGGAGAAACATACACAGCATGTCCTCACAATGTCTATTTTTCTGATTCTATTATCCAGGAGTTTCCCTGCCAAGGCCCTGGGGCTCTGTGTGTGTGCTTACCTTCCGTTCTGGCAGTGTTGCTATGTGTGCTTATTATAAAGAACATTTCACTTGTTTTATTCTCTAAAGCAGGGGTTTTCAACCTTTTTCATCCCAGGGACCACCATTTATTCAGGATTTGAGCCACGGACCACCATTTGAGGACATTTTAGCCCCACGGACCCCAAACCTAAAGATTTCCTTTGCTTCTGTCCATGACCATTAATCTTCTATAGTTGTGTAATTAGGACTAATTCACATGATGAATATTTTAACTCTTGAGAGTGTAAAAATGAAACCAAATGGACCCGCCAGGGTCCATTTGGTTTCATTTTTACATTCTCATGAGTTACATCTATTTAACCAACTTAGCTGGGGACCACCTGGAACCCTCTCAAGGACCACTGGTGGTCCCCGGACCACCTGTTGAAAATCCTGCTCTAAAGTCACTTGCAAATATGTTGTAGTTTCTGGTTGATGTTTTTGGGGCTTGTCTCTAAAGTGTCCAGGTAGAACACTTATTTGCCTTCTTTATTTAAATGTTTAAAAAGAATTCAAAGTATTTCAATTTATTCAATGTGATTTTAAATTACAGATGCACAACCTCACAATGTGTCGCTGTGAGCTTGTAGATCAGCTATTTTCATTTTTTGCTTGATTTTATATACCTGGCAACAAATCAAGAGATAACAGAAACTTATGAACACACAGACATATGGATTGTAGGGAAATTGTGGATACTACATATGGACCTCACACACACACACACACACACACACACACACACACACACACACACACACACACACACACACACACACACACACACACAACACACACACACACACACACACACACACACACACACACACACACACACAACCTGTGGCTTTGGGTTTTGGCCTCGGCCAATGCATCTTTCGGAGCTTCCTTTGTTTGTCATGCCGTTTCATTATTTACAAGCCACCCTCCCACCCCGCCACTTCTACCTGGGTCCCTCGGATGTCGTTTATCATCCCTGAGAGCCCCCAGCATCCGCCCAGGTCTTGTAAACCTGATGAATAAGTAAACTAGTTCCTCCTCTGCGCTGCCTACCGCCCTCCACTAGCTGTCTGCTTCTCTGTCCCTTTATTTCTTCCAGGCGTCAGGAACAAAGGGAAAAGTTGAAGGCAAGTGCCTCAGCTTTGAGAATGCAGTACAGTCATAGTGTACCTTCCATCCTCTTCTAAGGTTTTGCCGCCGGGCGAAAAACCATGGGCTGCCTTGCACAGCACCTCAAACTTGCTCAAAGACCCTTAGTTTCTGGTGCTGCATGGCATCGGGTCATCGGGTGCGGTCCGGACGCCTGGGTGCGCCCGGACTAGGGGTCTTATTTGTGCGTGCATCATCTCATCAGGAAGGAAGGGACAACCAGGCAAATGGTTCTTGTTGTCTCATCGTGGTCTTTTTATTGTCAATCGAGCAGATAACTTGACTAAGTCAAGGACAGACATCTTAACAGCAATAGTTAACAAGGCAATATGGCATGAGGAAGAGAGAGAGAGAGGGAGGGTGACTCTGGGTGAGTCTCCCTGTGGCATCTTCTCTCCCGCATCTCTCCGTGTCTGTGTTCCCTAGTGTCTGCCTCTCGTGCCTGTGTCTAGTGTCTGTGTCGAATCTCAAACTGACCAATGCATATATTACAAGCAGTAGGTAAATGTGGGTGTGTCTATAGGTGGGGTCTACCTATGTGTGTGTGTGTGTGTGTGTGTGTGTGTGTGTGTGTGTGTGTGTGTGTGTGTGTGTGTGTGTGTGTGTGTGTGTGTGTGTGTGTGTGTGTGTGTGTGTGTGAGTGAGAGTGCGTGTGAGAGGACTGGAAAACTACCGGCTACCTACAGGCCGTTATCTAAAACATCAGTTGGAGGTCAAACAGCCTGTCTACAAGAAAGAGATATGATCTGGCCATGTCTTGACCAGTAAAGAATGCCATTTGCCTTTGGCAATAACCAAATCATTAACAGACTACGCACAGGCCTATAAGAGAGCCGCTTGTGCAATAGTTTAAACCTAACAAATAATGAAAGTTAACTATTTAGACGTTTAATGTGGCTTTCCATTTACGACATTCCGCCCTTCGCTACACGACAAAGTGTAGCGACACTTTCGAAAAGCCACTTTAAACGTCCGCCCTTTGGTCAAGAACATACTAAAAATGTGTGTATAACTTTTAACATCCTAACTAATAATGACAATGAATAATCAATCGGAAACATGAACACAAGACAAAACTTAATATGAAATGATAGAGACAACATAACATGATTTGAGACAACATAACAAAGCAAAATGAACATTGAAAATAGCAAAACAAAAGTAAAAATAAAGAAAACTCAAAAGATATATTGTTGGTAACTTTAGCTTTTTGGAATTAACAAACAATAAAAACAATCTGACTGCAATTATCACTTAACAATGAAAAATAAAAGCATGAAATGAAATAACTCTTACAGTGAAATGTGTTCCTCCAGGGAGAATTTAACTTCCCTTCGGACGAGCACAAATGGAATTGTACTACAACACTGAACACTAACTGCATGACCAGTCCTGCCTCAGACGTTCTGTGAACGTGTAATTACTGCTGTCTTGTTAAAATGAAACAGAACAAACACACTATCACTCAATCACAAACTCACTCACTCACTCACTCACTCACTCACTCACTCACTCACTCACTCACTCACTCACTCACTCACTCACTCACTCACTCACTCATAGCTTCAGTCACTCATTCACTCACTTGCTCACATTAAATCACACAATCATACAGAGTCCATTCATCCAATACAAAATGAGATCATATATTAAAATATTGTCTATACTGCGGTGAAAGACAATAATGTTGGATTATAATATGCATACCTTCCACATTCACTTAAATGTAGGGCCCAAAAATTTCCGTACTTGTCAATTTTCGCTCACAGAGACCATATATCTTACTGTCTTAACCTAACCTAACCTAACCTAACCTAACCTAACTATACTATTCTATTTCTTTAAAAAATGTTTTTAGCACAAGAATTTGAAATTACTGCAGCTGGTTGTTTGTCCAGCATTGATCATCTAAATACATTGTCACACATCACTTTACTTCAGTTCAAAAACCAATTTAGTTCAAAAGCCAATCAGTAACACACACTGATGTCCCACTTAATCAACAAGGTTGGGCAAGTGGTGGATATAGGCTGAGGGGCAAATAGTTTTAACCCAATTATTTCCAACTGTGGCTCTGTAATCAGTTGAAAAAGGTCTACTCGCCAGAGCAGGGGTCAACTCGTGTCCCTCTCAGCTCAAAAGCTATTAGTTACTCGAGGGCAACTGGGTCTCGAGACTCCCAATACACCCATGCACTTCTTCTGTCTTAAAGAGCGCATGTGTACCGTCGTCACAGTACACTCCCCTTAGAAAACGTTCCATGCACTGAGTCTAATAATTGTTACACTCACACCAACTTCACCAGTTCCGAAGCTAATCCTTGTGATTGCTATACAGACATCAGACTCAAAACTAATCATTCAATCTCAAATTGCTACCTACTCTACACTAACCTAACTGCATTCTACTAGAATTTATTCTCACTTCCTTTTTCTTTGAGCTATAAATTTGCTTTTCAATGTACTTTTCAGCAACAGACAATGGTCTCCATCAGCAACTTTTTTTTTTTTTTTCCAAATACTTAATCTGCCCTAGTAACTTCATTCCATCACCTCTTACACTCTACACACCACTCATTCTGTCCACCATTCATCCATATTTCTTTTTGTTTCCAAATCATTCATTCCATAACATCATTCACTTCTCACATTTCATTCCTCATTCACACAGTCACATCCTTCCACAGACACACAACACTCATCCGTTCATTCATTTACTCTCTGATTTGCAATACTTCAATATTTATACTACTCACTAGAATCCCTATTGTCAATCGTCCCTTTCAAATCGTGTCTACAACTTGTAGTTCTCACTCATTTGCTCACTCATCCATCCATATGTCCATCCATTCGTTTGGTCATTCATTTCTTCCATGCAGTCATTCATACAGTCATTCATTCATTCATTCATTCATTCATTCATTCATTCATTCAATCATTCATTCAATCATTCATTCAATCATATATCCATCCATGCACTGAAATCATTCAGTCGTTCAGACATACATACATTCATACTTTTTTTTTTTTTTTTTTTCTTCTTGTTTCATTCTTCCTTCTCCTAACTCCACGCTTACATTCACACCACCCATCAGTGTTGGGACATATTACTAAAATATTAGCAATATATGTATTACTGATAATCAATGGCAAATATTACTATCCGAAGCAATATTTCCCAACACTGCCACTCATACACCAAGTGGAATACATTGTCCAGATAACATTTCTATATAAACTGCCTTGCCCATTACTAGACTAGCCAACAAAACTTGCCCTGGGTCTTCAGGCTTAGGAACAATAAGGAGGAAACGTGTTTAATAATCAATCAAGATTACTGGTCACGTATTCCGTTCTCGCAAAAAAGGCTCCCAACCATTCAGCCACTGAAAATAAAAAAGCTCGACAACAGAGCGAGTCATGCTGTCTCTCACCCTAGCATGTTTTTCTGGACAACCTATTTTCACCTGCCAACTTTCATTCCAAACTGAATTATTAATACTAATAGTCTTATCAAACTACCAAGGGTTGCCAAACTCAAACTGTTTCTGTTGCAAGTTGCAGCGTCAGTCCAGACTCCAGATGGGTATCTTGGGTGTCATCTGTGGAGTGTCGCTGCATTCAGACGGGGCCTCTGGGAGTTGACCCTCCCCATCTGATAGGCTGTAGCTTGGCTCCCCTCGAGGCTCGGTGTGTGTGTGTGTGGCCAAACGGCCACGCCCCGGATGTTTGAAAGACAGAGAAAACAAGATAGTTTAGTATTAATATTCACTTTCCTAAGACAACATTCCAAACTCATATAAAGACACTATTCTCTATCCATTCATGCAGTCCACTTTCACACCATAGCTACTATATAGGATTCAAGATTTTCTGTTTATTATTTAACTTTTAATGTCCGAAAATTAAATCGCTCATAGAGACCATTTACTTTTTCCCTAATTGAATTATCCGATTCACGTTCCCTTTTTTGTAAGAGATCATACCTATTGTATGTAGTATTGTTTCATTATGCCAATTTTAGTTATTTGTACATTATTTCCTTATTATTATTATTATTATTTTTTATTTATTATTATTTATATTCCTATTTTTTTTCCTTTTTTTTTTTTTTTTTTTTTAATTATTATTAGAATTAATGTTTCTACTCACTATATTCAATAAACCTCCTCCCTTTGAGGCCAAAAGTACCCTTTAGGCCTCAACCATCCAATGACAAAACGCTTCTCACTGCGGTGTCTCATGCTCTCTACTCTACCACCTCCCCCCATGCAAATGTCATCGCATGGGCCACACGAAGACACGCCTAAAACAAGCCACCCACCGTTGCCCAGGGCAACTCAGACAATACACCACTCTAACTCCCATCATATAGGCTACCGTTTAACTCAAAGAAAAACGGGAATGAAAAAGAAAGAAATAACGCGTAAACCGATGTGCCGATATTACAGCACCACAAATACACCGAAAAAATACTTTAAATCGATCAAGATGAGGTTTTTCGTAGCCACTATTTCAAAAAGCCTTTGATCCCACAGAATATACAATGACATCCTGAAGTTAATAGCCGAGCTATTATCGATCACTATTGCAGACTAATTTACTTTGACTCCACACTCGACACAGTAAAAGCACTTATATCAAAGTACTGTAGCAATCCAATATCATACATAATCTACACAAAAGAAAAGGCAAAGTTCAAAAAAAAGTTCGGCCCGGGTTGCGGCCCGACCAACAAACAGAAACGACAAAAGAAGAGGCCACTACAGACGCAACAAAAACGGACAAACAAAACGTATAAACCCCCCAAATAAAACAGAACAGTAACTACATGTCAAAAATATCGCGCGTACACAATTAAAAACCTAATTTCTACTTTTACTCAATCATATTCTCTTTCTCTTTTTCTTATTCTCTTTATTCTCATTCTTCTCTTTGTCTTTCTCAAGGGTTTGTTATACGACAATTCAGGCACGCCACATGTCAAAGCGACGCTTAAATGTCACCAAACTGCAAATTCAAACAGCCAAAATTCACCGCGACCACACACGCCATATCTGAAAATCCTACACCTATTGATCAGCGATAATCAGCCTTATGGCACGGAATGAAGCAGGAAAAAAACCGAACAGACTGTCTAAAATTTTGGAACCAATGATCATGTACACGCCCAAATTCCGTCCATCATTTCGGCTCCTGGAAGCGATCCGGGCCGCGATCTGAAAACCCAATACTAATCTTCCAAATGGTCCGTTTACACCGAACATCAACATTTTAAATGTTCCGACAAACCCCCAAACGAAAGTATTAGCACACTATCATCACGTACGCGAAACGTCCCATCAGTATCTAAAACAACACCTCAGGCCTGTCCGCGTGACTTCACGTGCAAACACACTATTGCAAAAGTAAGAGTTATTCATATCATATAGCCAGTGTGACGAAAATTGTACATTTACAATTTTCCAAAAGACCTATTATTATAAACGCACCAAACAAACATGATGCAATACGTCGGGCACACTGTAATAAAATATGAATAATGAAAAAACTCTAAAAATCCCTCACTTTGCACATCCATCGGCCTAGTTTACCGATCTCAAGTCATTTCTCTGTTTCCTATATCTCATATTTCATATTTCATATCTCGTCTTTTTTCGATAGGCAAAAATAAAGCAATGTTCGGAAACGCCTATTTTCCGCCAATCATCTTTTAAATATTGCGTTTTTTTTTTTTTTTTTTTTCAAGCTTTTAAAATCATACTCTATGTATGCATTCACACATCATTCATTCATTTAAACATGGTTGTCTTTTCCCCTAATTCAACACTCGGCACCCTAGACCCCAATACCACGGACAGCACCCACAAACAAAACTCAAAAGTCCTAGGTCCTTGTTGATTAGCTCAAACCTAATCAGATAGTAATCAACTCACCATCAAAAAAAGGTTGAACTATTGAAGACTTCTCCGGCTAGACTCGCCACTGTGTAGTTTCTGGTGCTGCATGGCATCGGGTCATCGGGTGCGGTCCGGACGCCTGGGTGCGCCCGGACTGGCGGTCTTATTTGTGCGTTCATCATCACATCAGGAAGGAGGACAACCAGGCAAATGGTTCTTGTTGTCTCATCGTGGTCTTTTTATTGTCAATCGAGCAGATAACTTGACTAAGTCAAGGACAGACATCTTAACAGCAATAGTTAACAAGGCAATATGGCATGAGGAAGAGAGAGAGAGAGGGAGGGTGACTCTGGGTGAGTCTCCCTGTGGCATCTTCTCTCCCGCATCTCTCCGTGTCTGTGTTCCCTAGTGTCTGCCTCTCGTGCCTGTGTCTAGTGCCTGTGTCGAATCTCAAACTGACCAATGCATATATTACAAGCAGTAGGTAAATGTGGGTGTGTCTATAGGTGGGGTCTACCTATGTGTGTGTGTGTGTGTGTGTGTGTGTGTGTGTGTGTGTGTGTGTGTGTGTGTGTGTGTGTGTGTGTGTGTGTGTGTGTGTGTGTGAGAGTACGTGTGAGAGGACTGGAAAACTACCGGCTACCTACAGGCCGTTATCTAAAACATCAGTTGGAGGTCAAACAGCCTGTCTACAAGAAAGAGATATGATCTGGCCATGTCTTGACCAGTAAAGAATGCCATTTGCCTTTGGCAATAACCAAATCATTAACAGACTACGCACAGGCCTTTAGGAGAGCCGCTTGTGCAATAGTTTAAACCTAACAAATAATGAAAGTTAACTATTTAGACGTTTAATGTGGCTTTCCATTTACGACAGACCCTTAAAACAAAGCTCCAGACTACCCAAAACAAACTGGTCAGGCTACTACTTGGATTCAGGGGCGGATTGACCATCTGGAGTACAGGGAGTTTTCCCGGTGGCCTGCGCCACCTAGTGGCCTGGACAAGATCCAAAATGCACTAGTGGCACTTCCAAAATGCACTAGAATGTGCTAGATGATCGCCTGGAACATACAGATCAAAATGACCATTAATCTTCAACATTCTCTAGTTGTGTAGACTAAGTTGGGCTAATTCACATGATGAATATTTTAACTCTTGAGGGTGTAAAAATGAAAACAAATGGACCCGCAAGGGTCCATTTGATTTCATTTTTACGCTCTCAAAGAGTTACATCTGGTTAACCAGCTGCCCCCCCCAGGGTGGCCTGGCAAAGGTAAAATTGTCCCGGTGGGAAAATATGTGCCAATCCGCCCCTGCTTGGATTCACTCCCTGAACCCACCTCATCCCTGCCCATTTGGACAGGCTGGACAGGGGATAGCATAGCATTTTGATCTCGCCCCCCCAATTGGGAAAGTTTACATGCAGGCCTGATTAGTGCTTGTCATCTTGTTTGGTGGGGCAGTCAGGGCATTTAGGGGGGCATTGCCCGCCCATGCCTGTATCCGGCCCTGGCACTAGTTACAATGGAGAGTATCCGTGTGACATCATCATGCTGAGGGAACGCCCACTGAGTGGCAAAACAACTAGCTTCCCATAGAAATACACAGTTGCTTGCAGCACCGGTTTACATTCGCTGATTCTGCAAATGTCTTCCATTTTTGGGGAACACGTCTGTCACTTTGACCACAAAGAGTGCCACGTTTACAGCAAATGTACAAGATCTGCTGCTTTTCGATAGCTAAAGTATAACATAGTGCTTAATACATGAACCCAGGTTCATGGTTTAGTTATTAGAGAAAGTAAAAGATGAGCGTTATTTATTCTTTTTCATTTGCTGCTTTTTTTCTGTTTTTGACAGGAGGGCAGGGGGCATTCGAACATGGAGATAAAAACTGTATGTATTGTTATCACTTTTACTTTTACTTTTTTTTTTTTTTTTCAAAATATTAGAGCATTTATTCATTCATTGTATTAGTTACTTAGAGCCCTACCACTTGAAATAAATAAATAAATAAATAAATAAATAAATAAATAAATAAATAAATAAATAAATAAATAAATAAATAAATAAATAAATAAATAAATAAATAAATAAATAAATCAATAAATAAATAAATAAATCGGCATCTAAAAGCTTGCTTCACCAATTTACATCTTATTCCATGTTTAGAGTGTTTACGCTCTAACTGGTGCCACAACAGTTGCCCCTCTCTGAGGGTGGAGGCCACGCCCCCATGTGCATACTCTCCAGGTGATTATTTCAAGGCGTACACACCTCAAATATGATTATCCTTGGGGACTGAGGCCTGAAAAGGTTGAGAACCACTGCTTTATATACTGTAAACAGTACAGTACAATACAATACAGTACACAGTATACAGCGAGACAGCGCTGTTTAAGTACTCCTGTCTATCCAATGAGCTGGAGTCAGCCAAATGAAGATCTGCTGCTAGTTATTCAATGACTTCAACATGCTATAGGCTGGCTGTGTGTGTGTGTGTGTGTGTGTGTGTGTGTGTGTGTGTGTGTGTGTGTGTGTGTGTGTGTGTGTGTGTGTGTGTGTGTGTGTGTGTGTGTGTGTGTGTGTGTAGGTTAACAAGGAGGGACGGACATGTTAGTGTTCAATTGACTGCCCCTCGCCACCCACCAAATGAACCCACCCCAATGGGAGTGGGAGGAGTTCCTCAGAATGAGGCTAATTTCTATCCTATAACAGCACAGATTTAGCACAGATTTAGCCAATTAGAACAGGGGGTTTCAACCTTTTGGATGCCATGGCCCACCATTTATTCAGCATTTGAGCCACATTTGACCCCCATTTGAGGACATTTTAGACCCACAGACGCCAAAACTATAGGTTTCTTTTGCTTTTGTCTACAATAACAGGCTGGATTTGGGGAAACAGGCAACACATACAGACCAAAAAGACCATTGTGTAGACTTGGGCTAATTAAAATGATGAATATTTTAACCACTTATTGGAACCCTCTCAAGGACCACTGGTGGCCCCCGGACCCCTGAATTAGAAGAAGAAGAAAAGAAAAAAAAACAACAGTCAGTTTCACGGACAGCCTGTTTCTTCTCCTCCCAGTGACAGAGTTCCACGGTGTCTCACTATACTTCATGCCGTTACGCGTGTGCGCGGCATGCAGTGCGTACGCGTCCACGTGCTCGCGTGCGTGAAAGAGTGCAAAGGGCAATTGACGCGGTGAAAAGCATCCCCACGATACTCGCCACCGACAACTTTTAAGGTCCGCTAATACCAACAAGGCTCTAACCTGCAGCTGTTCCATGGATGAAATATACGCTGTGTCTGCCAGAAGACAAATCTATTCTCTGGCTTCGCTAAAATACTGCCTATGAGGCAATATCTTATTTGTAGGGGCTGAGACCAGAGAGAGTCTCAGAGGGACCAATTGAAGCCAGGCCCTTTCCATTGCTGCTCTTTGTGTGCTAATTATGAGGGCCAGAAAGACTGATGGCTTAACAGGGAGACCCTCAGCACGTGGTCCACAGTCCAGCGCAGGGGCAGATCTAGACATGGGCTAGGGGGGGACAATGCCCCCCTAAATGCCCAGTCTGCCCCATCAAACACGATGGCATGCAAAGGGGGCCTATATTTAAAATTATTTGAAACACTACTACTGCTACCAACTAACTAGAGTTGTGTCACCACTAAACCAACAGCATTTCATCATTGGAATGAAAACAGAAAACTCTCTGAGTCAGACCTTTAGCTTTATGCATGCTGCGTGTATGTTGTAACTTCAACAGCTGATGTTATTATTGATGCTCTACTTGCCACCAAATGAGAAAATGGTATGGGGGCGGCTTCATCACCCCTGTCGCTTCGCGCCACGGGTGATGAAGCCACATGCCCCCACAATTGGGAAATGTTACATCCGCCCCTGGTCCAGTGAAGAGCCTGCAGGTGATCTTAGCCTATAGCAATACATCTGGATACATCGAAATTGAAAACAGTCGGTGGGTGCAATTCAGAGAAGAATAATAAAAAAAACAACTACAACTGCGCTGCAGGACTAATTAAAATACTTTAGGGTTAGGGTAGTTCTTCATATACTGGGGTCTAATCAGTATAGTGGCTTTTCAAAGCTTTCGGCTTTTTTTCCTCTCCGGCCACAGACACTATTGGATGTACACAGTGGAGGCTTTAACTATATTTCAACCCTTTCAATTGAGCCTCCATGGGGCCAGCCCGATTTGAATGGATAGTGGATAGTTCCGCAAAAGTTGCGGAACTATCCACGGTGCTGAAAAAATAAACAGAAAAAGTCCATGTACGTGATGAAACTATACATTACCGCAGCCAGAAGTGCCAGTGCCAGTAAAAAAGAAACAAAAAAAAAAAACAAAAAAACGATGTTCCAGACAAAGTAAAATAATTGTCTTTTTACTTGTTTGAGCTCAGCTATGCTGTTCATGCTTTGATAATACACACTGACAAAAAGAAAGATATATCATATATATCATTAATTATTTAAAGATCAAGTGCCATGATTTTTTTCCATCCTAAAACATGATCATCAGGCATTAGTGTAATATGAGGAAGAAGATTAAAAAAAATGTAAATGTAAAAATGTAAAAAAAAAAAAAAAAAAAAAAAAAAAAAAAAAAAAAAAAAACGCTTAAAACATTATACTTCACTAACATAAACAAATAAAAACACCAATGGCATCTTATTTCTTTCATAAATAGAGAATATTTCACTCAACAGGAACTGCTCCTGTTGCAGGATGATGATGTCACGTGTCCTTATGTGGTCTAGCTCCTGAAAGTACAGCCTGACGCTAGCGTGGTGATGTGTCACCACACATGTCATCAGATGTCAGAGAGATGTCATCACTGAGGTTTCCCTCTGTGTAGCCTCGACACCCAGGCTTTCATTTTCATCCGCCTACCCTCTACCCTCCATCGTGTGTGTGTGTGTGTGTGTCTCTCTCTCTCTCTCTCTCTCTCTCTCTCCACCCTTACAACACACTCTCTTTCTCTGCTGTTGCACTTATCATCACAGTGAACTTTGATTTCCCCTGAACACCATAGAGCAAACCCAACCCTACCCCCTACCCCCCTACACCCCCCCCCCCCCACACACACACACAAAAACACAGGTCAAGTCAAGGACCTTCTCTGTAGAGCCCAAGGGAGCTCTGTTTTTCTCTCTCTCTCTCTCTTTCCACGAGTCACGCACGCACACAAACAAAATGACAAGACTGCGGTCAGTGTGTAAGTGGGCGGGGCCGCGGGAATACAGCGAGGGTCAAATTGCAAATACATTTGCGCCTTTATCCAAGGCTCTTTATGTGTATTGTACACTACACATTAGTGTTGGGCAGTAACTAATTTTAGATTACATATTACTGTAATATTATTACTTTTGCTCCAAAAAGTAAAGTAACGAGATTACTCTGCAAAAATGGGTAATAAGTAACGCATTACTTTGCAAGTAACGCCAAGTTACTTGTTTAAAATGAGCTTCTTGTTGCATGCAAAAATAGAACAGATTTACAAGCTATCGACAGGTACTGTAACAACAGAGATGTGCAGTAGATTGTAAGCAAATCGCTTGCTGCTTTATTTTGTTTATTTTATTTTTAAATACAAGACCTCAACTGCCTTTGACTTTTTAAACTTTCACAATTGTTTTCAAAGAGACAGATTTTGTTGGCTTTGTTTTCAGGTGCAGTTTGTGGGATTGGAGACTATTATTATTCCAATAAATTGGATTCAGTTATAAAAAAGAGCTCGCTAAACAGATTATGTTGTACATCTCTATTTTTTCAAAGGTGGTGTTGAGAACTTGGGAAAGTAATAACGTAATATGTAATATATTACTCTTTGATTCCAGTAATAAGTAAAGTAATGATATTACTTTGTCTAAGGGGTAACGAGTAAAGTAAAGAAGTTACTTTCCTAAGTAATATTGACCAACACTGATCTGTACATTACATGGTGGAGAAACCCGTGGCAAGCCACCGACCTGCAGGAGAAATTAGGAGTTCAACGTCTTGCTCAAAGACACTCTGAGGGAGCCTGCAGGATCGCCCCAAACTTTTCCCTCCTGGCCCCAAAAATCAAATGCACTTCCCACTGCAATCAGAACTGCAGCTGCAGTCTGAAAACACACCTCTTCAGACTCCATCTCAGCCCATAGAACTAGCAGTATACCAACCTCGGTATCCTAGATAGCATGTTATAGACATCAGATAGCAGTTTATGAGGACTTGTAGCTTCGCCAATTAAATATAGCTCCAGCAACATGTTAGTTCTAACCTGTGCATCGATTTGTTTACCATCACTGGGTATAATGAGTCATATATCTTACCTTATCTTATCTCTTTCAGTGGTTCTTAACCAGTGGTCCAGGGACCACCAGTGGTTATTGAGAGGTGGTCCTCTAGATGATGGAGAGTTGGTAACCAAATGGACATGGTAATTGCACAAGAGTTCAATTGTAGTTTGCCTATACGTTTGCCTTTTATCTCCAGTAATCATAATGGAATATTATGCAATCTTATCTAATGACTACAAAAATATAAGCGTTGAGCCAGAGAGGCTAAATCTCAAGGTGGACCACGGCTCAAATGCCAAATAAATAACCTTGATTATTTATTGAGAACCCACCGGTCTATCTATCTGATGGCAACGGTAAGGCAGAGCACCCCATTCACCCTCCCCATCCTCTACATATAACAATAACAGTATATCATCACTTTCCCCTGCACTACACAACGGCACTCCATATTCATAATCTCACCAACACAGACATTAAGCCATTAGTGCCAGGCGGGCCTCTCACAGCCTCTCAATGACCTAATTAGTCTTCAAATGAGATGTTCTGCTGGCTTCTGATATTGTCTCAAACCAACAGGGACTACAACCAGAAGACCTAGTCCAGTACTTAGCATATATACCTGTTCGCAATTTTGCGTCATGGGAATTTCTCACTTGAATTGAGTCAAGGGGTCCCTAGACATGAAAAATCACCGAGGTGCTTGTCCGTCATAGTGGGACGAATGGCGCAATGGCCGAATCAAATATGGCCGCCATCGTATATGATGATAATCCAACTTTTGTGTACATACACATGCAATACCTCTATCCTGACTAATTTGGGGGTGGGGAATTCATTTCTGATGTTGTTATGACCATTTTGGGTGTTTTTGACCTTTAAAGGTCATGGTCAAGGTCATTTTGCAATTCCGAAGACCTAATTTGGCCATTGTTATGATAAAAACTGGTGCAGTGGGTCTAATTCAAATAATTCTGACATGTATGACTCCTGAGTGATATTGATATTGATAAGTAGAAGTAGATAAGTATTTTGATGGGTTGGAGGCATTTGTTTCGCTTAAAGGGCATGCAACCACTACTTCAGCTACTTATGGGGAGGCCACGTGGAGGCTGTCTTCTCCTCCCCCATTTTTATTTATTTATTTTTGTTTTGTTATTTATTCAATGACTGACTGAAAAAATATATTGACAGTTCAGTCAAAAGTCAATCAATGACTGAATAGCAATTCTGTCCCTTACTTTTGTTATTATTTAGAACAGAAGATGTGCAATACATAATAGCAATCATACATTTCTCTTTTAACCTTTTTTAAGGAGGTGCTGAAATTATTAAATAAGAGTGCTAAAGTGATATAGTTATTTCCTCTGAAAGTGGATATATGTGGACATGCACACTAGTGTGATTGATTATTACATTATTATTTTCCATGGCAGAATGTAATGCATGGAAGTCCATCAGCACAGCAGCCACATCGTTGCACACTGTGAGCTGAGTGCTGACTTGTGGTAAGGGCTTCAGGTATTTTGATGGAAGAAGTGTACCAAAGTTCTCCCCCCACCCATGCTCCATTGGTGCTAGTTTTGCTTGTTTCCTTGGATGTAGCCAGCAGGTTGCAAACCCTATGCACCAGAAAGGCACCTTGTTTGATGTGACCTCTGATTACATTGCTTGTGGGAGGGATAGCATCAATTCCAGTATTGACACTGAAATAGTTTTCCAACCTATGGTCATCAAACGTTTCAGTTGTTGTATTGACCTGGCCGCTGTCCAGACACGTACGAAGTCCTTCTCTGCCAATGCTGCGTCTTGTTCAGTTAAGGTTTCTGTCTCACCAAAGTTTATCAAGATATTGTACTGGGTCAGAAACCATGGCACCATATTTGGTGGCCAACGTATAATGGATTGCATTTTTATAGCTTTTTATATGCTTTCCAAGTGCTCAAAAGAATGTTACATTCATTCATACATTGGGAGGTAAAGCGGCGAACAGTCGACGCCAGCGTCCTCATTTCCCACATTCACACACCAATGGTGGCAACAAGCTCACACCGATCAACTCATTGGAGGCAATTTGGGGTTCATTGTCTTGCCCAAGGACACATGTAGACAGGAGGAGCAGAGATTCGAAATAGGTTAATTGGATGACCTGCTCTACCTCCTGAGCCACAGCCGCCCCACCTTGCTCACGCAGTCATCTCCAGTCAGGATATGTGCCTTGATCCCAATCTTGGCTAGGGGTTTTCCAAGATAAGAGACTACTTGATTCTGTGGCAGCATGCGTCGCTTTTCCCTAGTGTCATACTGCAGCCAGATTTCCTTCACCCCCAGTACTGTAGGTGTAATTTAACAGTAAGGGAAAGGTGTCCGCATCATTGGAAACTATAACAACTCTCTTGCACTGTTTAACATGAATTGTCCACTCCATATGCACCACTAGCCTGGTGACAGCTTCCTCAATTCAGTTCAAGAGATCAGGGATGTCCTCACCACCAGCCAAATCTGCTGGGAGAACCTCATTGTTGTGGATGACAGATCTGACACTGATGGTATTGCAACAGGCTTGACTGCACACCATATCCTGAACTAACAGCTGGAGATTCCACTTGTTCTCAGAGTCCCTGAACCTGTCAAGTTGCTGAGGAATGGGTATGTTTGTCCATGCCAATGATGTCAAAGGCTGCTGCTGAGTCTGTACATCACATGTCCTCCACTTCCTTTAGAAAGATGTAGGAGGTGTAGGAATGTAGGAATCAAGTACAAGGTGAATGAACTATGGCTCTTGGCAGAGGGATGATGTAGACTTGTACAGGGGTGACATGAGGTCTACCACAACATGAGTTGCAAGAGTAGATGTTACACTCAATTGGGTGAGATGAAGTCCAGGCTCAATCTCACTGACAAGAGTTGAGTTGTTGACATAAGCTGGAAGGTCACCATCAACTATTCTTCAAAATGGTTGTTGGGCCTTCAGTGGTTGCTTGTTGAAGTGAGGTAGCTTCCTCTTTGGTATGTCTTCTCTGTCTACAGCCTGCTTTGTGAGCAGATTGTGCAGTGCTACAGGCACATTGACGAGGAGTATAGATTCTGGCACTCTAACATGAAGTCCAGCAGCTTCACCACAGTGTTGCTGAATGTAAGGCACAGAGTGGTGCACAGTGCATGCTGGAGATGGAGATGGAAGGTTGAGGATGTTGGTGATCAACCCAATCTCATGAAACAAGAGCTGAAACTCTGCAACAGCATTTGCATTGCATGTGGCTCCTACTACATAGTGACCTCCAGGACCCTTCAACACCCGCTGAATGGTCTGCTTGAACTTCATGTCACTCCTACAGCACAGAACACCTTGACGATCCTGAACAACCCACTGACCAGTAGAGCCCAGGGTGTGTGAACTCTAGCACCTTGATTTGCACAAGATACCATAAGCATGACGCAGGAAGTGCATTCACATTTTGCAAATATCGCCATAGTCTCAACATTAGCCGCATGTAAATTCCAGTTTCCTTCCCTTTCAGAGACTACAGCAGTTTTATTACAGCTACCAACTCCAGCCAAACTCCAAAGAATTGGCTGTTTTGAGTTCTGACTTGGCGTCACATTCCTTCTCAAACTCCAGAAATTCCTCATTAAATTTCTCTACTTGTCCTATCGGGGCATCAAACTGTTCTGGGCAAAGTTGATTTGCAGCCAGCAACCATCCTGTGCTATCACTGGATATGCATCTTTGTCCTTGTAGTGCCAAACATCTCCTACAATCATCTGCTACAATCAGCATCCTAGAGCCTGCCATAATGACTGCCGTTTAACACTGATTCTATTGCCATATGTCTTATGCACATGTTGGCCTACTAATGAAAAAAACAAGAGATATCAGATATGAATAATTAATAAATGTCAGAATTAGTTGAAATAGACCCATTGCACCTGTTATTACCCCTAACAATGGTTAGTTATGGTCTTTGGAATTGCAAAAATGACCTTGACCATGACCTTTAAAGGTCAAAACCACCCAAAATGGTCATGACAACATCAGAAATGAATTCCCCACCCCCAAATTAGTCAGGATAGAGGTATTGCATGTGTATGTGCACAAAAGTTGGATTATCATCATATACGATGGCGGCCATATTTGATTCGGCCATTGCGCCATTCGTCCCACTATGACGGATAAGCACCTCGGTGATTTTTCATGTCTAGGGACCCCTTGACTCAATTCAAGTGAGAAATTCCCATGACGCAAAATTGCGAACAGGTATATATGCTAAGTACTGGACTAACCTGGGTGGAATGCACACACACAGTGCTGTTATAGAATCAGCTAACTAGACCAGAGCACAGTTCACAGACCGCAACGGAAACCCACAACCATGTTCTAGTACAGGGGTTTTCAAATGGTGGTCTGGTCCGGGGACCACCAGTGGTCCTTGAGAGGGTTCCAGGTGGTCACCAGCTAAGTTGGTTAACCAGATGTAACTCTTGAGAACGTACAAATGAATGAAATGAACGTACACTCTCAAGAGTTAAAATATTCATCATCTGAATTAGCCATTTTGGAATGTATGTTTTGCTTGTTTTGTTTCCCAAATTCCAGCCTGGAATTGTGGAGAAAAGCAAAAATAAATCTTTAGATTTGGGGGTCTGTGGGTCTAGAATATGTCCTCAAATGTTGGTCTGTGGCTCAAATGCTGAATAAATGGTGGGCCCTGGCATCAAAAAGGTTGAAAACCCTGTTCTAGGAGAGAAATAACCTGAAGATCCTTCTCTTTGCACATACATGTACAACACTAATACCTCTTTTACAACCAGAAGCAAAAGACCCTGTCGTATGCAGGCACCCAACTGCTACTATCTCTGCCTGGCACATGTAAAATACCTTTCACGCTATTAGGGTTTACTAGAGTTTAATCTAGCACTTTATTGCTATTCATCTGTTGCACAAATGATACATGTTACTTTTTGCTTTATTGTTTGTATTTACTGTTATTGTGCTGTGGATGGGTGGGAAACAATGTTTCAAATCATTCCTCATGTCATATCTCGCATGAGAAATAAAAAACCTTGAACCTTGAAGATGCATGGACTATGTTTATTATCAAGGGAAAATCCTGAAAATGGAGTTGGCTTGTAATCCGGGACTAGACAATTTGACATTCAATCGTCTTTTTCCACAAATGAGTCTTATGAGGGGCGTCACCTTATAATCACAACCTACCCCAAACCTTAATGCATTATCCACAACCTTTCCATGTCTGACCAATGACAGGTCAGAAAAGCGTATATGCACCCCTGTATTATAACCAGAGATTAGACAATTTGACATTCAATCTTTGTTTTTTTCACAAATGAATCTTGACAAATGGGCGTTGAGTCATCTCATATTCAACACAATACAGGTCTTACAAAGTTGTGAGCGCATACTTTGTGCAGAGTTCAGTCAAGGCAAGTCATAGAATGTGCGATGCATACAAAGCATGCAAGTGCAACCTACTGTATATGCCTATACCGTGCTGTTACCTGATACCGTGCACCGCAGCTGCGTATGTCACTGACCCTAGCCGCTTTCAACACGGCACCGTGGCTTCCCTTTCTGTGATGCATGGACTGAAAATGTACCTGGACAGCAGACACATGACACTGACAGAGAAACAACAACAAAAACAATACAGAGCAACACGGTCAGATGCCAAAAACACACCACTGTCCGCTTTCCTTCAGTGTGTGTGTCAGGGCCGGATTTAGCCAGCCCTACTAAGGTGGGCTGGAAGAATTGCAGGGTGGGCAACTCCAAAGTTTTTCATATGAAGCAGTGGTTTTCAATCTTTTTGACACCACTATTTATTCGCAATTTGAGCCACGGACCCCGAACTAAACATTTCTTTTGCTTTTGTCCACAATTCCTGGCTGGATTTGGGAAACAAAACTACAAGACTATATTCTCTAGTTGTGTGGACTTGGGATTCAGATGATGCATATTTTAACTCTTGAGAGTGTAAAATGACCCGCAAGGGTCCATTTGGTTTCATTTTTACACTCTCAATGAGTTACATCTGGTTAACCAACTTTCCACCATTTAGCCTGGGGACCACCTGGACCTCTCTCATGAAAACCACTGATTTCATTGGGGGTGCAGGATGCACATTCTGTGAGCTCTGCCCACCCCTGCCCCCCCTCTAGATCCGACCCTGGTGTGTGTGTGTGTGTGTGTGTGTGTGTGTGTGTCACTTAAGGACACACACTATACACTATAGACAGAGAAACAACAGCAACACAGACTGTGTGCATGGCGTTAGATCCGAGCATGCTGCAGGCATAGAGAGATCCTAGTGAATAAGTAAACACACACACAGGGGCGGATCTAGGCATGGGCATGGGGGGCAATGCCCCCCTAAATGCCCAGTCTGCCCCATTAAACACGGTGGCATGTAAAACAACCCAAGATATTTCAAATTAAAGTGTTTATATTTAAACTGATTTCAAACACTACTACTGCTACTACCTAACTAGAGTTGTGGCACCACTAAACCAACTCCATTTCATCATTGAAAACAGAAAACTCTCTGAGTCAGACCTTTAGCTTTATGCATGCTGCGTGTCTGTTGCAACTTCAACAACAACTGATGTTATTATTGATGCTTTACTTGCCTAATAAAAGTCCTGTAATACAAAATGGTATGGGTGTGCCTTCATCGATGAAGCGATGTAGCCGCCCCTATACCATTTTCTCCTGCCCCCCAAATTGGGAAATGTTACATCCGCCCCTGCACACACACGCCCTGTTGAGAAGGACCCAGTGAACCGCTGTATAATTACTGGTTGCATAGGTGGCGTTCGCCCTGGTGCATTGATTAGGACGCCGAGGACAATAGACAGCCATTTATTCTCCTTAATAAACAGGTGCTACTGAACAGCAGGGTTATGTGCACCGTGTGGATGCTGTAATAAGCAGAATGCAGACAGACAAGGAATGACTGCCCTTGTAATTGTAACATAAACAAGCATAATGAAACACATAACAAGGCAACTATAGCCTGTAAACTAACAGCCTCTCTATGAAGAGGTGCTCTGAACTTTTCACATTTTTTGTTTAGCTGGTTATACACTTGTACAGTACATAATAGTACATTATTGCAATGGAACCTGTACTCTACTCTAATTTTGGTTAGTTATAGTTAGTGCTGCTTAGATCAATTAGGGAGAGGTGTGTTTAGTACAGCTTGGTTAACCAGATGTAACTCTTGAGAGCGTAAACATGACACCAAATGGACTCTTGCGGGTCCATTTGGTTTCATGTTTACGCTCTCAAGAGTTAAAATATTCATCATCTGAATTAGTCTACACTCTACACAAGTCTACACAACTAGAAGATTAGTGGTCATTTTGATCTGTATGTTGCCTGTTTTGTTTTCCAAATCCAGCATGGAATTGTGAACAAAAGCAAAAGAAATCTTTAGTTTTGGGGCCTGTGGGGCTAAAGTGTTCTCAAAGAGTGGTCCATGGCCCAAATGCTGAATAAATAGTCGGCCTTGGTATCAAAAAGGTTGAAAACCCCTGCCCTACGAAAACACAAACCTGACATGCATACTAGGAGCCATGAGTCAGTTAGTTAGCTAGTTGTAACCCGCCATTCATGTCAGGATTGACAGTGTTGTCGGATGAATGCCTGTTGGACTGTTTGTATGTGTAACCCATGTATGTACCCCGGGAGAGAGACAGAGAGGGAGAGAGACAGAGGGAGAAAGAGAGAGGGCGCAGTCTTTCTAACAAGCACATTCGCAGCATTGTTATGGGCCTCTGATTGTATGTATTGTGCAGTGCGTGGAGTCCTCCCGGTCCCAGGAGAAGAGCTACAGTGGTGTATACCCTCTAGGTGATAATTAGTGCTGGAGATCAGTGACCTTGCTATAGGCCTGCTGGGCACCACACACAGCGTGGCTCACAATACCACGCATACACATGACATGCAACACACCGCTGACCACACGACTGCTCAATTACTGATGAGACACAGGGCTGGATCTAGGCTTGGGCATGGGAGGGGGGTAAATTCTCCCCTAAATGCCCTGACTGGCCAGCATGTAAACAACCCAAATTTCGAAGATACTTCAAGTGCTTATATTTAAAATGTTTTGAAGCACTACACTACTAACTAACTACAATTGCCGCACCGCTAAACCAACACCATTTCGTCATTCAAAAAAATAGAAATCTCTGAGTCAGACCGCTTTATGCATGCATGCCTGTTATTGCCTCTTGTTTGGTTTGCGAAATTCAGCCTGGAATTGTGGACAAAAACGAAATAAATCTTTGGTTTTGCATCTGTGGGGTGAAAATATGTCATCAAATGGCGGTCCGTGGCTCAACAAATGCTGAATAAATAGTGGGACCTGGGATCAAAATGGTTGAAAAACAACTGCTCTATAACACAAAGGCTTCTGGGAAACAGAAAGTGTACGGTGGCATTCATTGAGGTCCATGACAGTTTGTAGATCTTTTGGATCGTGACGGTGGATGTGTTGTCTGTTTGACAACAAGCCATGGGACTGTTTTCAGGGGGAATATCACGCATCAAAGGCACAAATAAATGCTTTGGGCGTGTGCTCCAAAAGGTAATCAATCAATCCAGGCAGCCTCGGTAGTAACACTCTTAGACTGTTAAAGTGCTCTTTTGAAGGAGTCTAGGGATTCATATTTCTATCCAAGGGTTCAAGCAGTCGATAGTTTACACAGCATACACACTACAGACACATGTAATCATATAGCACCGTTTACTCCGCCGCGGTGACACGATGCAGTCTACGGTCTGTAGAGCCAGTCAAGCGCTTAACCCTTTGTGTCCTGAACGCGTTTTGGTGTTTTATCTGTTGAAAAATAGCAGATCAACAAGCTCATGTCGCGCCACCGAGTGGCGCGACATGAGCTTGTTGTTCTGCTATTTTTGAAAAAATGTGAAAATGTGCTGCAAATCTCTGAATATGTTATTTTGGAAGCAAACATTTTAACTCAATTTTTTTGCATCTAGGGTATCCCTAGAACAACATGTTTCCAGATGGGGGTCTGCAGCCAAATATGGATAATTCTGGTGGTCTTGGCTATTTCTTGGCTTGAAATATGTTAGCATCACTGACACAGGAACACAGATTTTTTTCAGAAAAACTAGAATCTAGTGTCAAACTATAGAATCTAGTGTCAAAAACTCGATTCTAGCGTCAGAAACTAGATTCTAGTGTCAAAAAGTAGATCCTAGCATCAGAGACTATAATTTAGTGTCAATAACTGGACTCTAGTGTCAGAAACTACTGTAGAATCTACAACCCCAATTCCGTTGAAATTGGGACGTTGTGTAAAATGTAAATAAAAACAGAATGCATTGATTTGCAAATCGTTTTCAACCTCTATTCAGTTGAATACACCACAAAGACAATATATTTAATGTTCAAACTGATAAACTTTATTGTTTTTTGAAATTATACAATCTTTTGTAATTTGATCCCTGCAACACGTACCAAAAAAGTTGGGACGGGGGCAACAAAAGACTGGGAAAGGTCATGAATGCACAAATAACGCCTGTTTGGAACATTCCACAGGTAAACAGGTTAATCTTAAACAGTTTAATATCGTGATTGGGTATAACAGGACCATCCCAGTCATTCACAATCAAAGATGGGGCGAGGTTCACCACTTTGTGAACAATTCTGTGAGAAAATCATCCAACGGTTTAAAGACAATGTTTCTCAACATTCAATTGCAAGGAATTTGGTGATTTCATCATCTACAGCCCATAATATAATCAAAACATTCAAAGAATCTGAAGAACTTGCTATATTAAAGCGACAAGGCCGAAAACCAACACCGAACACTTGTGACCTTTGATCCCTCAGGTGGCTCTGCATTAAAAACTGACATCATTGTGTAAAGGATATTACTGTGAGGACTCAGGAACACTCAGAAAACCATTGTCAGTTTACATAATTTGTCACTACACCTGCGATAAAACTGCGTTAAAACTGTACCATGCAAAGCAAAGCCATACATCAGAAAGGTTGGTTTGAAAAAACAACCAGAAAAACAACCAGAAATGCCTTCTCTGGGTACAATATCATTTGAAATGGTTAGACACAAAGTGGAAAAGTGTGCTGTGGTCTGATGAGTCCACATTTCTAATGATAGTGGACCCAGAGAAGGCATTTCTGGTTGTTTTTCTGGTTGTTTTTCAAACCAACCTTTCTGGTGTATGGCTTTGCTTTGCATGGTAGAGTTTTAACTTGCACTCGCAGGTGTAGCGACAAATTATGTAAACTGACAATGGTTTTCTGAGTGTTCCTGAGTCCTCACAGTAATATCCTTTACACAATGACGTCAGTTTTTAATGCAGAGCCACCTGAGGGATCAAAGGTCACAAGTATTCTGTGTTGGTTTTCAGCCTTGTCGCTTTAATATAGCAAGTTCTTCAGATTCTTTGAACGTTTTGATTATATTATGGACTGTAGATGATGAAATCACCAAATTGCTTGCAATTGAATGTTGAGAAACATTGTTTTTAAACCGTTGGATGATTTTCTCACAGAATTGTTCACAAAGTGGTGAACCTCGCCCCATCTTTGATTGTGAACGACTGGGATGGTCCTGTTATAGCCAATCACGATATTAAACTGTTTAAGATTAACCTGTTTACCTGTGGAATGTTCCAAACAGGCGTTATTTGTGCATTCATGACCTTTCCCAGTCTTTTGTTGCCCCCGTCCCAACTTTTTTGGTACGTGTTGCAGGGATCAAATTACAAAAGATTGTATAATTTCAAAAAACAATAAAGTTTATCAGTTTGAACATTAAATATATTGTCTTTGTGGTGTATTCAACTGAATAGAGGTTGAAAACAATTTGCAAATCAATGCATTTTGTTTTTATTTACATTTTACACAACGTCCCAATTTCAACGGAATTGGGGTTGTAGTGTCAAAAGCTAGAATGTTGCTGCAGCTATAATCTGGTGTCAGGAACTACTGTATAATCTGGTGTCAGAAACTCAAATCGAGGGTCAGGACACAATGGGTTAATAAATCTGCAGTGTTCATTCAATGATAGAGAGGCGTGCTCACTTCACTCCACTCCATCAGGGAGCCACTGGAGTGTCACTTAAACAGCAGCATCCTAAACCATTAGCATCACGTCTGCTATCCAGCAGCCTCCACTGGGACCGAGTGCCTATGTGTGGCGCAAAACAAACGCCCTAGGGTCACTCTGGCACGCACGCACGCACGCACACACACACACACACACACACACACACACACACACACACACACACACACACACACACACACACACACACACACACACACACACACACACACACACACACACACACACACACACACACACACACACACACACACACACACACACACACACACACACACACACACACACACACACACACACACACACACACACACACACACACACACACAGAGAGAGCATGGATATTCTGGCAGCAAAGCTATCTGGGGATGCTCCCCGATAGATGTATGTACAGTATACTTTTCCAAGATATGGAAAGAAGGACCTGGGTTTGTTCTAATGGGTCTAGTATTGTTATTGTTGTTAATTGATCAAGTATTGCTATTATACTGTACTCACAGACTCTTGGTAAAAGGGAATACCACACATTCCACAACATTTTACTGTCATTAATATACCTCCATTCTGTGTTCGTAATAGGCCTGAAAAAAAAAAATCATTAACATGGTGAAACACAACTTGATGACATCATCAAGTTGTGTTTCATCACGTTAATGAATTTCCTTTTAGGACCCTTCTTTCTGAGTGAGTACAAATGGAACTACAGTAAATGGACCCGTTAGGGTCCATTTGGTTCACAAACACACACATTTGTACACACTCAGGATTTTTTTTTAATGGGTGAATGCCCTCTTTAATACTTGATTGATTGAACCCCACTTTAAAATTGACAGGCCTATTCTTGGGGTTGAAAATTCTCATTTGTTTCCCAAAACGTATAGCAGATCTTATAAGCTTACAAATTAACTGAAGAGCTTGTAGGTCAGCTAAGTACAGTACAATATACTGAGATACATGCATGGAATGGAGAATACAAAGTTAGGCGTTGATCCCAGATGACTTTTCCACTGAGATCTGATCACGTGACAACAAGAGGGCTGTGGTCATCAGATGTCCTGCCATACAGTCCACACACAGCCCCTGTACGCATGGTTCTGCTACTACAGAGAGAGAGAGAGAGAGAGAGAGAGAGAGAGAGAGAGAGAGAGAGAGAGAGAGAGAGAGAGAGAGAGAGAGTGAGAGAGAGAGAGAGAGACGCCCATGGGCATGACAACACCAGAGAGATAGATCCTCTGACCTACTTCACCCTAACGCCCAGTCAGGACCGGATCTAGAGGGGGGGCAGAGCCCACCCAAATGTGCAGATCCTGCCCACCCAATGAAAGGTAATATCATCGGTTTTCATCAGTGCACTGCACACTGACGCAACCCACTGAGCATTTTCCCATTGAAAAAAAAAAAAAAAAAAAAAAAAAAAAACGGTAACCAGAGCCATTGAATATGCTGTAGCTTGATGGATTGGGGGCTTGTAGACCGCCTATTTTGATAAAAATTTAAAATATTTTCTTCCCAGATTCCTTTTCTTTTTTAAATGTTCAAATCCCGTACAGGAAAATATGGCATATTTTGGGCATAGTTATTAAATTATTTTGAAGCTTTGATTAATTTGATCTGAAAAGTTTAATCATTCAACAGCACTAATATTTTTTTGTTGTAAGCTTCCTAACTATATGTTGTGCATGGTGGACAGGTGCCTGAACTGCCCACAGCCCTCCTATGAGACACAGACCGAGTAGAAAGCAATGGAGCTGATTTACCATGAACACTAGTGAGGAGACCTATTATATGAAGATATACTGTAGCTTGAATAGTGGTTGAAGTGTTTTAAGTCAGGGGTTTTCAACAGGTGGTTCAGGGACCACCAGTGGTCCCTGAGAGCAGGGTTCCTACAGGTTTCTTAAAGTAAAATTTAAGTCTTTTTAAGACCTTTTTAAGTCCATTTACAGTATATAAGACATAATACCCAGGGCGGATGTAACATTTCCCAATTGGAGGGGCAGGAGAAGATGGTATGGGTGCGGCTTCATCACCCGTGTCGCTTCGCGCCACGGGTGATGAAGCCGCACCCATACCATTTTCAGTTACAGAACTTTTATTAGGCAAGTAAAGCATCAATGACATCAGTTGTTGTTGAAGTTGCAACAGACACGCAGCATGCATAAAGCTAAAGGTCTGACTCAGAGAGTTTTCTGTTCTCTCGGTGCGAAACCGAGAAATAAATTACTTGATGATTGATAAGTTCACGCCGCCGTTTTCTGGCTACGTTATTTAACCCGGGAACCCCTAGTGGTAGTTTTACCCTAGTTGACGGGAACACCAATATGCGTTCTGTACAGTATGTACAGTATCAAAAAATGTCAAAAGTTAGTGATGTTACACAATAATTTGAAGTTTTCCAGTACACTTAGGTTAGTATTTCAGAGACATTTTTAGAATCGGGATAGTCTACAATGGGTTAAACCAAACACGCGGCTGACAAATGACATTTTTGAGGAGCAAAGTGACACGTACAGTAGAAATTACAAACTGCGCAAAATTTAAGACCTAGATATAAAAATTCAAGACTTTTTAAGTCTTTTTAAGGTATTATTTTCAAATTCGTAAATTCAATGCTTTTAAGACTTTTTAAGATCCCGCGGAACCCTGTGAGAGGATTCCAGGAGGTCCTCAGGCTAAATGATGGAAAGTTGGTTGAGAGTGTAAACATGAAACCAAATGGACCCTTGCGGGTCCATTTGGTCTCATGTTTACACTCTCAAGACTTAAAATATTCACCATCTGAATTAGCCCATGTTTACACAACTAGAAGATGTAGAAGATTAATGGCCACCATTGTAAGTCGCTCTGGATCAAGAGCGTCTGCTAAATGCCTAAATTGTAAATTGTCATTTTGATCTGTATGTTTGACTGTTTTGTTTCCTATACGAAATCCAGCCTGGTATTGTAGACAAAAGCAAAAGAAATCTTTAGTTTTGGGTCTGTGGGGCTGCCTAAAATGTCATCAAATGATGGTCCATGGCTGAAATTCTGAATAAATAGTGGGCTCTTAATTGGCTAAAAACAAAAACAGTTGTCTCTCGTGGAAGAGGAAGAGACCGTCGCCATGACTTCTCTTTACGGCGCTCACAAACGACTGTTTGTCTTGTGTTGATGCAGATGTCCCACCCCTCCACCCCTCCGGCCTCCGCAGGCGGATAATTACTGTGTTAGGGCGGAGGGCGGGGGTGTGTGTGTGGGGTGGGGGGGGTTGTATGGTGGGGGTGACTGGGGGGTTGCGGCAGCAGCAACAATGATTCATCACCACGCTACTCAGAGCTGCTGCCACGCCCCGACAACATGCCCCCGCTCTCCAATCCCCCCGCCAGCAGTTTGGCCGCGTGCCAGACATGGTGACAAGGTGACACTGCCTCTGCCTAACCCCCCAACCACCACCCTCCACCACCCACCACCATGAACGAACCCACCCCCTACCCAGACCCCCACCCACCCCCATCACGCTGCAGCTCCGTGCCACCCGGCCCAGTCAAAGTGTCGTCGGCGTCTCTGTTTCACAGTGACACACGACATGACACCCAGGCTGAGGGGCCTAGCCCATTCTGACCTGAGAACGGCATGATTCTACAAAATTTCTCTTCTAAATACTGACAGTTTTTCCTCCAAAATCATCTGTATATTCTGGCCCGCCAACGCTGAAAATATGTAGTAATAGTTCATCATGGTAAATGGTGCATTTATATAGCGCCTTTATTCAAGGCGCTTTACATAGATTGTAGATCCCATTCACCCACCAATGGGAGAAGAAACCAGGCAAAGCACTATCCAGCACATCAGGAGCAATTAGGGGTTGAGTGTCTTGCTCAGGGACACACTGACACTAACTCTGGGGAGCCAGGGTTCGAACCGGCAACCTTGTTGTTGCCTTCCGGAGACTCTACCCCTGAGCCACTACCGCCCCGCATGCAAGGAACCCCTCCAGAAGTGAAATATTTGAGTTCACTTTGGCAGGAATATTCAAAGATTTGTACCATATTTTCACGTTTTTTTTTTCTCCAAAATAGCAGACCTGCAAGCTCATAGCGCGCCACTCGGTGGCGCACTATGAGCTTGTAGATCTGCTATTTTTCCTAATAGTTATATTTCTTTTTTTTGGTGGGAACACCAACAGCCGTTCCCGCCCGAACTGGGCTAGCTGATGAGGAGGAGCAGAGATCACACCTGAGTCATTCATCAGCTGATGACAAGCAACTAAACAATGATTTGCTTTCTGCTTAATCTCCGACTTGACTGTCTAAATTATCCACAATGGTGGAGAGCATATGTTTGGCGTTAACCACATTAACACAGCTGCGTGAGTGCGTGCGTGCGTGCATGATGGCGACTGGTGCATATGGCTATTTTGGACACGTCGCAAAAATCCTCGAAACATTGCGGTTCGCTTACGTGCCATGCGCTGGTGGTGCACAGTGACAATGCAATTTATAAATACAAAATAATATATAATTTGTAGCTGACAATTATGTTCTGAACTGTCGAAATAATCAATTGATACCCTTCATGAATGCCGGTAGTATAGGAGAGTCTAAACTGCATTACTAGATACAGTAACTAGGTAACCATCATTGCCATGCTGTACGTATGAAGGACAAAACAAGTATTCCACCCAAACGTTTTGGTATGGAATTCTCCTTTAAACCCAAGAAAGGAGGAAAATATTTCCCCAACACCGATGCGGTTGCAACGGCTATAAATCGGTTACGACCATTGGCCCATCAGCTGCGACAGATAGCGGATAGAAATGCCTAATAAAACTTTAAAAAATTAGTGATAAGCACAAGCCGGGGCGCATGTGTGTGTGTGTGTGTGTGTGTGTGTGTGTGTGTGTGTGTGTGTGTGTGTGTGTGTGTGTGTGTGTGTGTGTGTGTGTGTGTGTGTGTTCACAAGTGCACACGTGCGTCTCCAGATATCCAGGAGAGCTAACCATCTGATCCCACTGAGGCAGGGAACAAAAGGTCAGAGCCGCGCAAAGCCTTTCAGATACATCAGCTCTACACTGGCGTAAACGCTCAATACAGGCGTTTGGACAGGACACCTGTCCTCAGCATGTGATGAGAGGTGTGTGTGTGTGTGTGTGTGTGTGTGTGTGTGTGTGTGTGTGTGTGTGTGTGTGTGTGTGTGTGTGTGTGCGTGTGCGTGTGCGTGTGTGTGTGTGTGGGGGGGGGGGTGGTACATGAGTAAAAGTACAAAGGTATTGCCTATTCCTGGAGTAACCGATAAGTTGTTGCTCATTCTACCACTTCTTCGAATCACAAATAGGATTGGATTGCGATTGGCTTAAAAAGAGTGGTAAATAGGACAACTCCGCTCAGGACTTCAAAATACCCAGATGCGATATGATAAATATGGTCTCTGCTCACGGCCAGGGCCTGATCTAGGCATGGGCATGGAGGGGCAACGCCCCCTTAAATGCCCAGTCTGCCCCCCCAAAACACTATGCCATGCAAAACAACCTGAGATATTTCAAACTAAAGTGCTTATATTTAAAATGATTTGCAACACTACTGCTGCTACTAACTAACTACAGTTGTGGCACCACTAAATTTACCAACATTGAGTTGCTTGAACCAACATTTTGTATGCACGCTGCGTGTCTGTTACAACTTCAACAACAACTGATGTTATTATTGATGCTTTACTTGCCTAATAAAAGTCCTGTAACCAAAAATGGTATGGGTGGGCTTCATCGTTCGCGACACGGGCGATGAAGCCATGCCATTTTCTCCTGCCCCCCCCCCCATTGGGAAATGTTACATCTGCCCCTGCACATGGCACAACTATGGTGCCACATGGCTCAACCCTGCACCAGTGGGTAAATCAGGCAACAACGCACAACCTGTCATGGTAAATTCCTTACTTTGAAAACAGGTTTCCTAACGATTGCATTAGCCATAACGGCAATAGAAAGTGTTCATAAATCATCCATTGCGCAATTAGTATATTATAAGCAGTGTTACAGACACAAATGAAAAACCAAACACTTATAGGTCGGTTAATTCAAGGTAGGACCTGATTCAATTGCATCACTGCAGCCTGCACTGCAGGTGAGTTTAGTCCAGCAGTTTATTTGTGTGGAATTGCCATGTTGAGTTTGTTATTTCACAATGCATTTACACTTATTTAACCAGGCATGTGGATCATTATTTTCCTTCTACACTACAGCGTCAGTGCACTTTGAAGTTCATATATCCAAGCAATGAAACCAAATGGACCTTTGCGGGTCCATTTGGCTTACGTCTCAGTACCACATCAATACAGCATGGAATTGTTGGACAAAATCTTATCCAACCAACACAACATGTTCAAAGTCTCATAAAATGTTATTCTGTGTGTGGTTCAAATGCTTCTAATGACGGAGCTCGATATGTAAAGGGTTAAAACGCCACTGATCTGACTAATAAAATATGATTTGTTTTCTCCTGTCAGTGGGTTGGTGTGATAATCCGGTGAGGTGACAGCTCTGGAGTGCAGGTTGGGGGATTAAGCGGTGGCAAGAGGCGGTGTTTATTTGGAAGGATCTGGCATTCAAGGTGCTGCCAAGAGGCGTCAGAGCCGTGCCCACGCGCGGCGGCACGGCCGGGCGACAACCATCTACAGATCTCACCCAGGGCCACTAAACGGATAAGACCCTGCGCTGCTCGTGGGAGGAATTGTTTTTCTAAGGGCTGATGTTGATTAAAAAGAGAGAATCAATTTGCATCTGACAAGCCGGAGGTAAGCAGAAAATGATAATGAAGGATTTAATTGAAGCGGCGCTGCAGCGGCGGCACGCACGCCGAGTAGGAAACGGATAAGGAGTCTGGGAAACAATGTTGTATTATTGAGTGGAATTCTTTTCACCATTTACACGCCTTGCATTTTGTATTATAAATGTAATTGATCTGGACACAATCAATCATTTGATGGTTCTAATAGCCTCCCCGTGCCATTGAATCCTTTTAAATCCATTCAGAAAACAGGGGGGAAAAAGGCTGTGTTATTAAGGATCAAGACCAACCCCGATCTCACAGAAAATAGCACATTATGTATGGAATCCATTTATCATACATCATCGTTTTGGAATTTGGGGTTGTTCAACTAGAACAGGGGTTTTCAACACGTGGTCCGGGGACAGTTGGGAACCAAATGGACCCTTTTAGTTCTGTAACTCCTGAGAACGTAAAATGAAAACAAATGGGCCTTCACAGGGCCATTTGGTTTCATTTTCCACTCTTAAGAGTTAAATTACAGTATATTTAAACATCTGAATTGCATAATTTTCTAGAATCTACACGATTAGTAAATGTAGAAGAATTGTTATTTTGACCAACATTTTGCCAGTTTTCTCTACTAAATAAATCGTGGAGAAAAAACTTGAAAATCCTTCATTTTGGGTCTGAGAGACTAAACTCAACATCAAATGACATTTATTTTTTAAAACAATATTTTTTAATTATTATTATTGGTGGAGAGGTTTGTCTATCACATGTTATGCTTAGCTTTGATGGGACCATAGCAGTTCAGGGAGGGGCTTACTGAAAGGAGGCAATTCAGTAAAATATGTACATATTTATTTCAATATAATATGTAATATGTATGGATTCTTGGGTGTTCTAGTTGTTTATGGACAGAAATGCAGCTCTGTGCATATTACTAAACCCTCTGAGACTGTCCATACCCAGACAGATTTTTTTTTTCCAGAAAACTCTAGGTCATGATTTAGAAAGCACTTTTAGAATGTGCCTGAGGTCCAAGTGGCCTAAGAACAGGTATAAAAGTAAACAAGAAGCAAGACTTCCATAATATACCAGGCATTCTCTTAAGTGCTCACGGACAGTGTGTGCGTGCGTGCCGTGTGCGTGTGCCATGCACTGCGTACACACACGCTTGTGCGTACACGCGCATGTCTCCAGACCAGAAATGAGCGAAACAACATCTCATCCCCAGACTGAGGCAGACTGAACAAAGGGTCAGAACCGTTCAAAGCCTTTCGGATATACAGCATCTTCTCCACGCCAGCGTGAACGGACACTGCGGTAATGTGGGACACATTGATTTCTAACGGAGCGGAGAAGAGGAGACAAACAATGCTACCGTGTGGGAGCCATTGTTTTTCTAAGGGCTGATGTTGATTAAAAAAGAAAAAAAAAGTGTAGGGAATCAATTTGCATCTGACAACCCGAAGGTAAGCAGAAAATGATAATGAAGGATTTAATTGAACCCCAGGCCGGCGTGCACACAATGAAGTAAAGGGATAAGGACTCTTTGACTGAGGAAAACAATGTTTCTGTATTGAGTGCATTTCTCAAATTGAAGTGCGCAGCGTTTTGTATTATAAATAAATCTAACCGGCCCTGGACACAATAAATCATTCTGTGTTTCTAATATATGCCCTCATTCCATACTAAGATAACCTTTGTGTTTTTAAATGGACTTTATAATATATCCACTGAATAAAAATTATCATATGATAGCAGATGAAATAAATCCTAACCCCCACACACACCTACTATAGACAGTGGGCTTCATTTTCCTTACCATTTAAACCCCTTATCCTAAACCCCTTATCATTTTTTTTTACTATTTTGAAAAACTTTTTGGAATAGTTCAACGTGCCAATCTATTGACACATTGTGAGCTTGTAGATTGGCCATTTAAACTATTAAAATGTTATTTTTAATAGTTTAAAAAGGCAAAGAAGTTAAGGGATAAGGGGTTTAGCAGAGAAGAAAATGGAACCCATTGTCTCCAACACACGGACGGACAGTGGTGGAGGTAAAGTGGCCTGGATGGTAACCACAAGTTTTCCGGTTTGAACCCTGGAACCCCCCCCCAAAGTTAGAGTCAAAGTGTCCTTGAACAAGACAATGAACCCCGAAAGGACTGGTTGGTGCCTTGCACGGTTTCCGGTGCCATCGCTGGGTGAATGTAATGCACAATCTATGTAAAGTGCATTCGATAAAAAGGCGCTATATAAATGCACCCTTTACTACAGTGGTTTTCAAAAAGTGGTCCGGTGACCACCAGTGGTCCTTGAGAGGGTTCCAGGTGGTCCCAAGCTCAGTTGGTTAACCAGATGTAACTCTTGAGAGTTACAACTGGTTAACACACACACGAATGCAGTAGTTTCTCAAGAGTTGAAATATTCATCATCTGAATTAGCCCAAGTCAACACAACTAGGGAATGTAGAGAATCAATGGTAATTTTGATGTAGATTTGCCTGTTTTGTTTCCCAAAACCAGCCTGGAATTGTGGAGAAAAGCAAAAATAAATGTTTAGTTTTGGGGCCTGTGGGACCCCATAAATGCATCAGTTATAGACAGACAGAAGGACAGGGCAACACACACACACACACACACACACACACACACACACACACACACACACACACACACACACACACACACACACACACACACACACACACACACACACACACACACACACACACACACACACACACACACACACACACACACACACACAGTGTTTCTCACTGTGTGCGTACCTGCATGCATGCCCACGCGACAACACAGTGCGCACATATTGTACCGTGGCAGGTGTTTCAACAGCTTGACAACAGGGAGACATTCACACCTTGGCACACATCTGTAGGGGTTCTTACGTGGTGCCCATGACTTTATCTCAAGTAACACTCACTGCGGAGGACTTTGTTCATCATTAGCCATTCACACAGAGCCCCCCGGATCTGCACGCCACGCAGCAGACAGAACACGTGGGATTTCATCTTTTAAACCAACCTCTCTCTGTCTCTCTCCCCCTGTGATCTCCTTTTCTCTTCTGACTAAAACCAACACCTTCACTCTCACTCCTTCTGTCGGGTCCACACATACACACACACACACACACGCACACGCACACGCACGCACGCACGCACGCACGCACGCACACACACACACACACACACACACACACACACACACACACACACACACACACACACACACACACACACAGTGTGTGTCCACATGACATGTCATCTACTTGTGCGCCTCACTTGTCACAGGCAGCAGGTGCTGATTACCAACCGTGTTGGTAATCAGAAACTCTGAAATATACAAATACTGTTGTAACCTAGTAAAGGGCCGGTGTGTGTGTGTGTGTGTGTGTGTGTGTGTGTGTGTGTGTGTGTGTGTGTGTGTGTGTGTGTGTGTGTGTGTGTGTGTGTGTGTGTGTGTGTGTGTGTGTGTGTGTGTGTGTGTGTGTGTGTGTCGCTCCCCGCTTTAAAGGCCCTAAAAGTAAAATCTGGAATTCATCAAGTTAATGAATGACGGTCAATTAATTATAAAGCAGTGGCACAATTTGTTATTTTCAATTACAAGACAAATACCAAAGGAAACTGCACAAATAACAAAATGTATACCAAAGCAAGCAGAATGAATTACCAAACAAGATACGATAAAAGCCCCAAACAAATCATGAATGAAACTTTACACAAAAACAAGCATATATCTCAACACACTCATGGAGGGAGCTAAAGGACAAGCATAAACCCAGAGCCTTCTAGTGGGAGAGTTAGGATATTCCCGCTCACTCCTATATGCGCCAGGCCGCTCGCGCTGCTGGAGGAGCATGGAGGAGCCCTGTGAGTCCACTCTGAAGCCGGAAGTCGATGAAATGAATGGGATTTAATAGGGACCAGCAAAGTATCGCGATGCGCGATACGTCTCGCAAGACTGTAGGAGTAGTGAGCGTTATCATGAGTGTTATGCTCAGATAGGACTCAAAGAGGCTCTGTATAGTCACGTGACCTGGCTGCTCCGCTCTGCTTCCGGCCTCTGCTTCCGGGTACACGAATATCCTAACTCTCCCACTAGAAGGCTCTGCATAAACCACTCCAACCTCAGGCCACATCAAACTGTCACAGTGAACAGTCATGGACGCATCATTAGTCACAACATTGTGCGACAGGTACTGTAGGCAAAACACTTCTTCTTCAAAGGTACACGACTTCAAATTAAAGGTAAACCAAAAAAACATGTGAGCGTTTGTGTGTGAATAGGGCTTAACTCCAAATTTTTCAATCTACTGTACAAAGTAACTACAAAAGCAGTTTTGAAAATACAAACTGTGGAGTAAAAAAAAATCGGTTCTGAGATGTGGTGAAGTAGAAGTATTGGAAAATGGAAATACTCAAATAAAGTACAAATACCACAACATTGTACTTAAAGGGACATTTCACCTTTTTTGTTTGTTTTTTTTGTTTTACAAAAAGTAATTTAATGGTCTTTAGAAGATTTGGAACACTTTCCTGGGAGTGTTTGTGTGTAATATGTGGCTTTAGGTATTTTAGAGTTCAGCAGTGAGCCCTGCATGTGTCTCTGACGTCATCAACATTAATTCTTGGACTACAATTATCTTTTAGATGCAATTGTCAAAACCACAATTCATTAATTATAGCAAATTAACCACCTCAGGCATTTAATGGAAAAAAGCATTGTCCTATTCTAGAATAGTAGAATTCTTCACACAGATGTTATGAATAATATTAGTCTAACTATTGTTATCCGGCGCATAGTTGCAAAGGCCCTTCGTAAACAAACAATGTCCACATTCAAAGGAAAAGCCAAGTTAATTATAAACCTGTAATGTTTCCTCTATAGGAGGAGGATGAATTTATGTGCAATAATGTGCATCTCCTGTGAGCCAAGAGACAGAGAACAAATAGGAAAGAAAGAAGCAGAGCGGCCACGACTGAGGGTCCTTTTTCATTCTAATCAGACAGCTTGTTGGTTCAGTTTGGCAATGAGCCTCCTGCAAACACCACCACATGGCAGCTGCTGGCACTGGCTGGAGAGGAGATGAGGAGGAGCAACGTACGGAGCAGCCAGGGCCGGATCTAGGCATGGGCATGGGGGGGGCAATGCCCCCCTAAATGCCCAATGACTGCCCCACCAAACACGATGGCATGCAAAACAACCCAAGATATTTCAAATTAAAGTGCTTATATTTAAAATGATTTGAAACACTACTACTGCTACTACCGTAACTAAACCAACACCATTTCATCATTCACGACAGAAAACTCTGTGAGTCAACTTCAACAACAACTGGTATTATTATTGGGAAATATTACATCCACCCCTGGGAGGGGAGCAGCACAGTTAGCTGGAGTCAAGTTCTCATCAAATGGACCAAGCCATGGGTGATTTGAGGCTCTCCCAGCGGGGGGGCAGCACTTTTTTAGGCTACTTATGCCAAACACACAGCTAAATGATGGACCATTGGTAACCAAATTGACCCTTAAAGATCTGTAACTCTTAAGAGCGTTAAAGCGTTGGTGACATTTTCACCCCACAGGCCTAAAACTAAAGATTTATTTTGTTTTTGTCCACAATTCCAGGCTGGATTTCGCTAACAAAATTAGACAAAGATTACATCAAAATGACCATTCTTGTACATTCTCTTCGTGTAGACTTAAGAATGAATTATGTGGGGCTAATTCAGTTGATGAATATTTTAACTTGAGAGCGTAAACATTGCGCGTCCATTTGTTTTCATGTTTATGCTCTCAAGAGTTACATCTGACAAACCAACTTTTCCATCATTTATCTGCATGCATGGGAACCACCTGGGTCCCTTTCAAGAACCACTGTAGGTCCCCGGACCACTGGTTGAAAACCACAGCTTTAAAAAGGAGCAGTATATTGATCTGTGGCATCTGATGTGGTACACAAGATGCAACCTGCATTTGGGGGGGTGGGGTTGTAGCTACACAGCGCATAATCTAACACCAGCACACGGCACTAATGGGAGGTATTAAGGCACAATAAGTACACCAATCATTGCCTTAAGCTGTGCTTAACCTATAGGCACACTGCCATTTAGAACGATTGATTGAATACTTTATTAACAGTAGACAACGAGGTAGCAAAAATTAAAAAAAGACTGTCAAAAGATAGCAATTGCGCTGGCCTTTAGCGCCAATTTGCACCGGGCCCAAAACAGATCTCTGATAGTTCAATTTTGGACCTGTGCTGTTGTAGTCGTTTTGCACACTCCATGACTTACATTAACATTGTGGGTTTTAGTGTGTAGGCAGAGGATCCTCAGGGGAGTAAATTAGGCCATGGCCTATAGCTCTCTCAATTATGGCTATGGCTGTGCAAAGGGCTAAGATGCTAAAAAGACCACTTTACTCTGACAGAGAGAGAAAGGGAGAGGGAGAGAGAGAGAGAGAGAGAGAGAGAGAGAGAGAGAGAGAGAGAGAGAGAGAGAGAGAGAGAGAGAGAGAGAGAGGGACAGGGACAGGGACAGGGAGAGAGAGCAGGTATTCTCGCTCCCAGCACTGAAACGATTCAGACTGTCTGTTTGAGTTGTTGCATATGGTCAATAGCATGACCCCTCCCTGCGAGACGCCATGATGAAGATGAACGAGACTCCAGAGGAACGATGAATTTGTGTCCGAGGACTCGCAGGTATTGATAAGAGCTTCATTATTCCCCCGGCCGTCTCGTTTCCTTGGCGCAGCCCTTCATGTTGTTGCGCTGCGCCCCCCCGCCCCCCCCCCCGGCCCCCCCGCCGTGGAGCAGGGTGTACACAAGGTACCGCTAACCCCTTCTGTGCGCGTTTTGGTGTTCTAAGCATTGTGTTAGACTTTAGCTACTGAAAAATAGCAGATCTACAAGCTCATAGCGCGCCACCGAGTGGCGCGCTATGAGCTTGTAGTTCTGCTATTTTTGAGGGAAATTGTGGAAATGTGGCACAAATCTTTGAATACATTATTTCAGATCAAATCTTTGCTTCTGGGGGATCCCTAGAACATGTTTTCAGATGGGGTCCACAGCCAAATAATACATAATTCTGGTGGTGATGGTCTTTGGCATGAAATATGTTGAGCACCACCGAGACAGGAATAGTTTTTTTTTCCCAGAAAAAATAGAATCTATAGTGTCTAGTGTCGGAAAACTAGAATCTATAGTGCCAGAAACTAGAATCTAATGCCCTGAACTTGAAACTAGAAACAGAAACTAGAATCTAATGCCCTGAACTTGAAACTAGAAACAGAAACTAGAATCTAATGCCCTGAACTTGAAACTAGCAACAGAAACTAGAATCAAGCATCAGAAACTAGAATCTAGCACCAGTAACTAGAATCTAGCACCAGTAACTAGAATCTAGCACCAGAAACTAGAATCGAATGCCCTGAACTTGAAACTAGCAACAGAAACTAAAATCTAGCACCAGTAACTAGAATCTAGCACCAGAAACTATATTGAATGCTCTGAACTTTAAACTAGCAACAGAAACTAGAATCTAGCACCAGTAACTAGAATCTAGCACCAGAAATTATATCGAATGCCCTGAACTTTAAACTAGCAACAGAAACTAGAATCTAGCACCAGTAACTAGAATCTAGCACCAGAAACTAGAATCGAATGCCCTGAACTTGAAACTAGCAACAGAAACTAAAATCTAGCACCAGAAACTACAATCTAGCGTGGCTAACGAGAATGTAACGTCAAAACTAGAATGTAGTGCCAGGAACTATAAAATATAGCTTCAGAAACTAGAAACTACTGTAGAAACTAGTGTCGGGACAAGATAGGTTATCCGAGGGGAGTCGGAGGAGGAGGAGGCGGGAGATCCCTGGAGACATATCTTTTGTGTCAATCTCCCCGTACATCTATGTACGTACACCGTGTGCTCGGGCTCCTGCCGCTCGGCTGTTCAGCTGCAGGCCTATATGTTAAACAATTAGGGGGCCAAAGTTGCCTTTCTGCGCTGCGCTTAATTGGTGAGAGCGTCAGGCTCCCTGGCTGAACACAGCCTGACATATTACCCAGATTACTGTCTCACATGAAAGCTTTCCCATTAACCGAGGCACCTTTCTCTCCATCACCATCACACGCTCTCCTTTCCTTTGCCTGCTTCAACGTCTCTCTCTTCTTCTCACAGTGCTCCAGTCCTCCAAATTTCCCTTCACACATTTTTTTTTGTTGCCTCACTGCGTTATTCTGTTAACATGCTATCCTGCTATCTAATAATAATAATAATGGATTGCAATTTTTATAGCGCTTTTCCAAGTGCTCAAAGCGCTTTACAATGGTCCATTCATTCATACATTGGGAAGTTAGAAGCGTAGCGAACAGTCGTCGCCAGTTCCCCCACTTCCCCATTCACACACCAATGGTGGCCAGCTCACACGGACCAACTCATATTGGAGGCAACTTATCTGACTGTGGTATAGTCAGTATAATTCAATATAATTCAAAGGAGCTTTATTGGCATGAGAAAACAGATGTTTACATTACCAAAACAAGTGTCAAAAATACTAAAAAATACTGTTGAAAATGGGGAAAGTATAGACCTGCGCAGTGACGTCACCGCCCTGGTTCAGGAAGTGTTTTCCCCATTCATTTTTCTCATAGACTTTTCAAAAATAATTTATATAAAGACGATTTCGCCGCGGACAAAGCCAACTCGGGTCATGACAAATCAAGATGACACACAATATCATTATATAATATCTAATTAGCAAGAAGTGGAAAACGGCAGGATACAACACTTTTTGTTCCGTTTTTCTTCTTAGAAATTATTTGATCGTCCCAAAATATTGTGTGTGTCATCATGATTTGTCACAACCCGAGTTAGTTTGTCTGCGTAGTAATCGTCTTTATATGAATTATTTTTGAAAAGTCTATGAGAAAAATGAATGGGGAAAACACTTCTGGAACCGGGGCGGTGGCGTCACTGCGCAGGTCTATAGGCCTATAAAGAGAGTTATGCCACATTGATTATGCAGAAAATCAAAAAATCAGATTTAAGGTCTGTTTAAAGGTAGAAGCTCTGTTCCCTCTCTTTTAGCTCAGTGGACAGGTCTAGATAGTACACAGTGGTCCTTAGGATGGTTGGTTCCAATGGCTAATCGTCTTTTGTCACAACAGTTGACAAATCCTGATGCTGTGTTTTCACATTGTTGTATTTCTCCCAATATATATGACAGCTCTATGTCATTGGTCATAGTCAAACTCATGTTGAGGGTGTGTAATTTGTGTGAAGTATGTGTCTTGGTACTGTATACTGGGTGGGCAGTGGTTAGAAAGTGTAGCAGCCTGTACCACACATCATGTAGAGGTTGGTTTTGTCCCACAAATGCTGCTATTATGGCCGTAACTACCACTGAGGACACCCAGGGCATGTCCCCAGTATTTTCCAGAAACCCCCAGTGCACATCCCAAAGCGGTGTGTACTGTAAATATGATAATGCGATAATGTGATGTCTGTAATTCTTACCCCTCTCTTACCCCTAAACCTCATTGCCTTTTTTTTACTATTTTGAAAATCAGTTTTGAATAGTTAAAATGGACAGCCTACAAGCTCACATTGTGTCAATATAGATTGGCTAGATGAACTATTCAAAAATGTTTTTCAAAATACTAAAAAAGGCAAAGACATTAGGGATAATGGTTTAGTGTATAATAAAAATGGAGCCCTACTAGCCTCTTAATCTTGAGCACCAGATTGAAGCAATTACATAGCCATGGCCATGCTAGTATGTCCTCAGTATTTTCTGGGGTCTGGTGGCTAAGTAGCTACTATTGAGGTCAGTAGCTTGCCTGACCTCAATATACTGTATGGTCATGTTTACCACACGTTGTCATCTCCACCGAAATCTGTTGTTCACACCGCATGCATGAGAAACATGAGTGTGCTAACAAGGACATAGTAGGATAACCAACCACACAGCATACCTACAAGTGTCAGCCTTTCCGATGTTCTGATTTCCTATGCCGAAACCTAACCCTACCTTAACCTCAGTACAACTATGCCTAAACATAACCCTTACCTTGAACACAGAGCAGAGAGGGAAATGAAGGAGAAAAGTTATAATGCTGCAGGTTTTCACTTTTGCAGAGAGGATACAGCCTCTCATTAAGCAGGTCTATCTTGTTCTGGATCATGTTTAATGTCATGTGTCTGTGAGGAAGTTTTGCAGTGAGGAAACCGTTCATGTCAGAGTGAAAAAACACACAGACACAGAGTATTTCACTCAACCTCCTGCGCAATGCTGAAAAGAAGCTGGTGGTGATACAGCTTACAGTCTTATTATTGGTTAATTGAAATAGTATTAAATACATACAAATGAATAGTTGATTTATTCTTAGTTTCTTTTCTCCTCCCCCTATATCAACAGTCTTTGACGAAAGTCTTTCAGTCTTTGAAGAAAGACGCTATTTGGGTAGGACATACCCAGATATGCAGTGTGTGACACATGCACAGAAGCATGCACACATTGCACAGACGCACACACAGACATTTCTGCCTGGCTTACATAGTAATCTTGCTCAGTGCGTTCGCAATCAATAGTTACTGATTTTTTTTCTCATGTACTTTTCACCCAACCAATTCCATTTCCAATATTTTTGCCACAGACTGTAATAATGTCTGCTTTTTTGTGTGTGAATCTGTCCGTCGTACGATGGAGCATAAACTGGGCATTACCTAGCCAAGAACAGCACACCCCGGCTTTGCACGGTCGATTTACAAACACCTCATAAGACACTCTGGAATAGAACAAGCGCTATAAGCAATTTATGGATTTTGTTCCAACAAGTGTTTAAAGTGCATGCCAACACTTTTGCATCAGCCAACAGATTAGTTTTATTGACTTTCTTTTTGGGATTGACCCGGTTATTGTTTCCACAAAAAAAATAAATAAATAATAAAATAAAGAAGAAGGGGGCTGGGGAAAAGGTAGACAAGAAAATCACACCTGTGTGAACTGAGTGGTGCAGGCTGGTCAACAACACCTCTGGCTGGCTACCAGTGACGTAGTGCAGTGGGTTGTAATACTCTAAACTGACAGCCACATATCCGGCCACTCGGCCAGTCATTTGAGCAGGATTGCGATTTTTCATAAAATATCACAATTGTGGCAAATTGTACAACTTCAATGGACCATCACATTTTTCTTTTTTTTTTTTTGCTGTACTGTAAGTATTGAACTTATTCTCATACAGACTTGTATTGGTGATTTGTGTCATTTGACATTGGTCCAGAGTGTTCGCACTTCATTGCTGCATTTGCTGGTGTAATTTAGCCCCACACCAGTGCTGATTAATCTATATTTGCCTGCAACGTGCACAGGCAGGCACACAATGTCTGGGTCATCGCTGCTAGCAGCTTTAATTATTATTGTTATCAATAACTGGGTTGTATTTCCTAACGTTAATATTGATTCAGGGGCCTGTAATTAAGTGCAAGTTAAGTTAACTACAGAGCCCTTAACAGTAAATGACCAATTAAAATAATATAACTGAAAATTCTGTAGCCTACATAATATCAGTCTTTGAACCACACATATACTGTAAGTCCACCTCCCATCTGTGTAATGCAGTAGAACTGACCACAGGCTGTAATGACTCTCCAAATGGACCGCACAACTAGCCTTTCCATAAACACTCATCCCAAACACACACATTCATTAGACCAGGGGCTTTCAACTATAGTGGTCAAGGGGACCACCAATGGTCCTTGAGAGAGTTCCAGGTGGTCCCCAGCTAAATGGTGGAAAGTTTTTTAACCAGACTTAACTCTTTGAGAGCGTGAAAATGAAACCAAGTGGACCCTTGCAGGTCCATTTGGTTTCATTTTCACGCTCTCAAGAGTTAAAATAATCATCATCTGAATTAGCCCCAAGCCTACACAACTATAGAGAATGTAGAAGATTAACGGTCATTTTGATGAATCCAGCCTGGAATTGCGGAAAAAGGCAAAATAAATCTTTAGCTCTTAAAGCCCTGTCGGGCTAAAATGACCTGAAAAGGTGGTCCGTGGCTCAAATGCTGAATAAATAGTGGGCCCTGGTATCAAAAAGGTTGAAAACCACTGCATTAGACAATACCTTCATCATAAGGATAGTGAATGAACTCAGCATACATTGTGAATAAAATAGTGCAACACACATGCAAAAAATACTATAAATCTCTTTTCTGTGGAATTATTAAATTCCTGGGTCACACGGGGTGTGAAGTGCTCTGGTATAATGGGTTTAGCGAGTGTGGGTGAAATGTATATCTATTACTAGTACTTCAACACACAAGGCTAAAGAGGAATATATATGGAATATATATGGAAAGCATTGCCTGGGCCGTGTAGGATCTCCCTGGCTGGCAGCACTGCATGTTATTATTTATATCGGTTTGCCAATTAAGAAGTACTCCTGTCAGAAGACTATGCTTGGCTCTGTCTTATCCCTCTGTTGTTAGGGTGGCAGATTGCTGCAATTACGTGCAGGAGTTGGCTTGTAAGTTGGTTTAATTAATACGCTGAGACGGTGGTGGCGGGTATATACTGTAGAGAGAGGTTTACACCAGCATGTACTCCTCTCCCTCTCCCTCTCTCTCTCTCTTTCTCTCTCTCTCTCTCTCTCTCTCTCTCTCTCTCTCCCCCTCTCTCCCAACCCACCCGTCCTCAATCTGACAGGCAGCCAAGCAGGGTGAATAAGAGGCGAGCACGGGACAGGAGAGTGCATGCGTGACGCCGTGGAGAGAGAGAGAGAGAGAGAGAGAGAGAGAGAGAGAGAGAGGGAGAAAAGATATTACAATATTGGTTCATCGTTTATTGTTGCTGTCCTACCTTCAAAAACATTCTTTTTTGTATTATGTTAAAACCCCTCGACCTGACACTAGGTTCTACAAAATGTCTTCGACACAGTTTTCTGGAAAAAAAAATGTTTCTACATCAGTGGTCCTCAATATTTCATGTCAAGGATCCCCAAAATCATGTGTATATGGCTGCCGACCCTCCATCTCTTCCAGGCTCCCTCCCCAGAAGCAAAATGTGACAGAATATTTTGAAAGATCTGTGCCACATTTCTTTGAAAATAGCAGACCTACAGTAGAAGCTCATAGCACGGAACTTGGTTCTGCACTATGATCTTGTAGATGTTATTTGTCAGCACGTTTTTGACTCATTTCAAACAAAAATACTAGTGTGGTCATTTTTATAATAGTGGGGTCTCAAAGGGCCAATTACACGCTGGGAGGGGGCCACATTCAGACAAAGTTGGCATTGTGTGTTGTATAACAATTAACTGTCGCCATTATGACCAGAACGGCAGTGGCTCAGGGGGTAGAGTCACGGATGGTAACCGCAAGGTTGCCGGTTCGATTCCGGGCTCCCGCAGAGTTGGTGTCCTTGAGCAAGACACTGAAGCCCTAATTGCTCCTGATGTGCTAGTAGGTACCTTGCATGGTTTCCACTGCCATCAGTGTATGAATGTGTGAGTGAATGGGTGAATGTGATGTACAAGCTATGTAAAGCGCCTTGGATAAAGGCGTTATATAAATGCGCCATTTACCATTTATTTTACCATTTACTGTGGTCCTCCCTATCGCAGTGCACTGCGATAAAGAGGACAGTGCACAGACTATGACATACTGTATAAGGGAATACACAACAAAGACACTAACTAGAAGGCAGAGTCAAAGCAAAAAAAGAAAAGAAAAAAGAAAAACGCCAGTCTAATACAGTACATATGGCTCATGATTAAAACTAAATTACAATTGACACCGTATAGTAGGTGGCTTTACTACCCAAGGCAGAACGTGCCTCTCACACAGGTGGAAAACATATGTCCAGAGTATAAAAATAGCAGCAGCTATATAAATCACATTTTCGTGTGTGTGGTTAAAGTGACATGGATAAATGTATGGAAAAAAACAGAGAACGTGGTGTACAAGCCCGCTGTTTCACGTGCACAACGCATGGTTAGTTAAGCAGCAATACAACGCGTTGGCGCCATGGGCTCAGTGCTTGTTCAGCAGGATGGTTGTTGCCAGGTGTTTGGAACTCTTGATACGGCGGTAACACTCGCCTTAGCCATGGCAGCACGATCATAATAGAACTATACAGGACTCAGGTTCAGTATCAGCCGACCTGTCCTTTCATTTGATTAAACATTTATGCGTTGCCACTGAACTCTTAAAAGACTCTTTTAGCTCAATCTCCAAGGTAACCAGAGGAGACTTATTATTCCAGGGCTTTATACCAGCAGAGACCATAATAAACAACACATATGAACCGTATCTCAAAATAACAGGCAATAAACTTGTAAGAAAAAGTAACGCTGTGCGTGCTGCTGTGTTCTCGCTGTGTGCCGTGCATTGCCGGGAAATGGGAAATAAAATATGTTATTCTTATTTGATCTTACCAGATTGAATCTGAAAGAAAAGAATGAATTTCCATTATGGAAACTGAGCGACATAATGTGGCGGCGAGAGAAAAAGCAAGAGAATGTGAAATAAATGTGAAGTGAAACACTTCCAGACTGCAAAGTGATAGTCATATAAATATACATGCAGGGTAAATCTGAGAGCATACAAATGGGGCCAAACAAAACCTTCCATTTGGTTCCATTTGTACACTTTCACAGCTAGATTAACACTAAGGGAAATCACCTAAACCCAGTAAACACGGTCAGGACCATGAGAATTTAGTGATTCTCTACCAAAATACCCTTGTACCTGTCCAAATACTTCCTTAATGTCAATGAGGTCCACTCCCACAACACCAGAGGGAGTGCTACTGTCCAACCCAGATTTGGCACAAACAAGGGTCTTAATTCCTTCCACTCATATGCCACCAAAATGTGGAATGCCCTACCAACAGTCATAAAGGCATGTGAATCCCTTGACTCCTTCAAAACCGCTCTCAAAGGGCACCTACAGATGGCTGCAATTCGAAACTGGCCTCTGTAAAACAAAAATGTATATAAAATCCCCCCACCCACCCCACCTCTCCTCGTTGTACATTTCTCTTTTGCCTTTTTACCCCCACTATGATTTTACCTCCATGATTTGCTGCTTCTGATTTTACTGTTTTGTATGTACGGTATTTGAATGCCTTAATGAAATGAACAAGTTGGCCACTATTGTAAACAAGTGTATGCTTAACTATTGTGTCCAATCAGCTTTTTCAGATTTGATGCAGTTGTACTTGAATTGTACTGTAATTCTCCAAGCTGTTATCAGTTTTGTAGCAGTGTGTACTTGACTTGTACTGTAACTCTAATCTCTGTTAATAAAAATTTCATTCATTCATTCATTCATTCATTCATTCATCCATCTTGATTGTTGCCAGATCAAGGCAATCTAAGACTAGTCAATTCTGGCCCAGAATATCAACTGGTTTTAACAAACACAAATGCTGACCAACGGACGTCCCTGGGTAAATGATGGAGAGTTGGTTAACCAGATGTAGCTCTTTGCCAAACGGACCTTTGTGGGTCCATTTGGTTTCATTTTATACTCTCAAGAGTTAAAATATTCATCGTCTGAATTAGCCCAAGTCTACACAACTAGAGAATGTTGTTTTGATCCATTGTTTGCCTGTTGTGTTTGCAAAACCAATCTGGAATTGTGGACAAAAACAGAAGAAATCTTTAGTTTTGGGGTCTGTGGCTCAAAGCTGAATAAATAGTGGACCCTGGTATGAAAAAATGTTGAAAAGCACTGCCTTATGGGCTGTGATTTGGCCTAGTCTTGAACGTCACTGGAGTCCTCCAGTGACGTACTCTGGCAGGCGTCTTGGATTGCCTTGAACCAAGACGTCACTGATTCATACAGGTCCTGACCGTGTTTACTGGGGAAGAATCTTAAAAAATAAAGAAAAAAGTCTGCTCCAACGTGTTTTTTTTTTTCCATTAAAACACCAACAGGTTCCATGATGAAAGAATCTAATCAAGTCAGTAATGAATTTGATTCATAACATTGATATCATTCCATTCATATCTTTGAAACAAATACAATTCTTGCCTTTGATGCTATAAGCCAGGGGTTTTCAACCTTTTTCATCCCAGGGCCCACTATTTATTCAGCCTTTCAGCCACGGAGCACCATTTGAGGACATTTTAGCCCTCCTCACAGACCCCAAAACTAAAGATTTATTTTGCTTTTGTCCACAATACCAGGCTGGATTTGGGAATCAAAACGGTCAAACATACAGATCATGAATGACCATTAATCTTCTACATTCTCTAGTTGTTTAGACTTGGGCTAATTCATATGATGAATATTTTAACTCTTGAGAGTGTAACATAAAACCAAATGGACCCGCAAGGGTCCATTTGGTTTCATTTTTACGTTCTCAAGAGTTACATCTGGTTAACCAACTTAGCTGGGGACCACGTGGAACCCTCTCAAGGACCACTGGTGGTCCCCGGACCACTGAAAACCACTGCTATAAGCAGTAAATAACATTAATTTATTATATTTGAAAGAAATGCATGTGTCTTCCAGGCCATACAAAGACATGTACCGTTTAGTCTCATCTCTCTGAAGCTGTGAGTACCATTCACATTCATGCCTTCTCTATGAAGCACCAATCACATACTTTTGCTATTCGTACTCAAACTAAAAAACAATTATAAACTGTATTAAGAAGAAAATATTAACAAAACAGCTGACGTTATCGGTGAGATCTCCTTGTGGGCATTGGCATCACTCAACCATTTAATTGGATTGGACATTCAGTGTGTTGTAGCATTTATATCAGTGCTTCATGGAGCACAACTCTCTGCTGTGTGTGTGTAGGCGCATCCACCCCTCTAGCCCGAGGGTCGCTGTTTCTCCCCAAAAATACTAACAAACACACACACACACGCACGCGCGCGCGCACACTACACACACACACACCCACACACACACACACACACACACACACACACACACACACACACACACACACACACACACACACACACACACACACACTTAAACTAATAGCTAGGCAACTTGTAGAGACATCAAAGGGCCCCTCCAGATGGAGATCAATAGGCAGGATCAATCGTCACACACATTTTCACCACGCACACTTGAAGCCATCCCTGAACAACCACCACATCAGCTTCACACAAATGTCACAAGGCCCATTAATCGACATAAATAGATATTTAATGTCCAAGGCTTAGCTCTTCTATCATTCCCTAATTAGAATCATGCTATCAAAGAGCGGAGGATATTTTGACGGAGGAAAACCACTTTGCCTAATGACTAGTAGGGATGTTCTAATTGAATGTGCTGCAGGCCCTGGTGATAGAACGCTGAAACATTTGTGAAAATGACATTTCACCGTGTTATTTAACGATGCAATACCTGCGCTATAGCTTTGATGTATAACCAAGAGCTTGGATAATCAGTAAAATACATTCATTCCTTGCCAGGCAGAAGAGGATGTATGTGCGTCATAAACTCGCGGTGATAAGTTAGTGAATCCTCGCACTATTATGGTGTTCTTATCTTGGGAGTAAATATGCCGCAGCGAGATTGTAGTGTTTTCATTATCAACTAGGAGCAAGGAAAGGGCGGGAAGTTCATTATCCACTAGGCAAATGTGACATAATCAATCAAATCTTAACCCATTTCGTCCTGACTAGATTCTAGTTTCTAACACTAGATTCCTAGTCTCTGACGCTAGTTTCTAGTTTACGCCACCAAATTCTCATTCCCGGCACTAGCTTCTAGTTTCTCATGCTAGTTTTTTTGGTGCTAGATTCTAGTTTCCGACGCTTTTTTTGACGCTTTTTTGACACTAGATTTCTAGTTTTTCTGAAAAAATAATGTTCCTATGTAAGTGATTTCATGCCAATGACCCCTAGATTTATCTATATTTGGCTGCGGACACCCGTCTGAAAACATGTTTTCAGGCTCCCACAGAACCAAAGATTGGAGTTGAAAATGTTTGCTTCTGAAAAGTATAGCTGATTCTAAGATTTGTGACACATTTTCCCGATTTTTCAAAAATAGCAGACCTAGCAGTCCAAGTGGCGCACTATGAGCTTGTAGATCTGCTATTTTTCAATTGCTAAAGGAACACCAACACTATCCCTGTTTTCTTAGCTTGAAAAAAGCTCTCCAAGGGCTGGTCATCAGGCATGACATAAGTCAGTGGTTTTCAACCCATTCAATGCCCATTATTTGTTCACCATTTGAATCATGGAGCACTGTTTGATTTAGATTTAGCCACTCAGAACGCTCAGTGATGCTTCACGATGCTCAACTTGCGTAGAGATGGTGCCGCTCCGTCATTGTCAGTGGTCAGTATTATATGAACAGACTTATTTCAGTGTGCCATGAATGGAATTTTGGTTCTATCCGCATGCTACCTACGGAAAGTGGCTCTGTGCTATTTATACGACTTGGGGTGAGATTGTGTTGCCTACACATGCACATGCACACGCACACGCACACGCACACACACACACACACACACACACACACACACACACACACACACACACACACACACACACACACACACACACACACACACACAGCAGACACATCAGACAGCACATACACATCACTGTTTCTTTCTCTCCTTGTGGCTTGTGGTGTGTTGGTGAGTGTACACGTCTGGAAGGGAAGGGAAGGGGGGCATAGGATTTGCCTCACAGAACTTACTGATAGTAAAACATACAGTAGATAGTAAAAATAGAGTACTCTAATATACTGTATAGTTGTATACTGTGTATTGAAACAATAATGTGAGGCTGTCACAAATGTGGGATTGCTACAAAATCCCGAGGCACAGCTGCACTCCAGTGGTGTGACTCAGTGGGAACGACACCCACACGCACACACACACACACTCACGCACACACAAAGCATGCAGGACTTGTGAACCCCGCTATACCCTCACTGGAATCACAACTCATGCACATTGCACACACCCAGGGCAGAACCACACACACACACACACACACACACACACACACACACACACACACACACACAACACACACAACACACACACACACACACACACACACACACACACACACTCTACTGAGACTAACTACTTATAGACCTGAGATACCGTAATAGAATCTTTATGACAGATGTAGTACACAAGCATTCACACTCAACAATCCTTCTTGATATTGTCTAGACTTGTACTGTGCTGAGTGCATCTATCACACTTAGAAGGTAAAGGACATTACATGGGCCTTATACGTGTCCTCTCCTTTTCTCATTCTCTGGACACAACAAGCAATTAAGCAGACCAGAGTGTTGGTGAAGCATGTTCCCTCTCACCTCTCTCCAGACTGGTCAGCTACAGAACGACCTTCTGGATCAGAGATTAACTTTGGACAGTCAGTCATTCATTCACTCTACAAAGGCAATGTGCCTCCTGGGGCTGAATGAAGCCAACAACTCCTCCTATACACAAACCTGCTGTTTTGTTTAGTTGTTAAAGGGGAACTCCACCCATTTTCAACATTAGTCTACCCTAGAGGTCCTCGGTGGACATGATAAAAAAAGTTCCCCCATTCTGTGTTCCAAGAAATGAAGGTCTGAAGAAAACCACTAACATGATGAAACATCTTGATGACATCATCATCATCAAGTATTTTCACCATGTTAATGGATTTTCTTTAGATGCTTCTACCGTACTTTCCGGTTATAAAGCGCACCTGAATATAGGCCGCATCGGCCAAATTTAGCGAAAAAATCAATTGTGTACATATACAAGACGCACTGGCCTATTAGCCGGGTGTTTTAATGCTTAATTACCATATGTAAGGGTTCTTGCACAGATGAGATTGTCGGCAACGAAATGCTGTTTGAGAAGCATCCTTTTTATTATTTAAACGACTACAGAACTGCACGTGCTGTATGTAATTAACGCTAGAGCCATAGACCAAGGACGGATCTAGGCATAGACATGGGGGGGGGGGGGGGGGGGGATGCCCTCTAGACGCCTGACTGCCCCACCAAACATGACGGAATGCAAACAAGGAAAACTTCAAAGATATTTAAAAACAAATGCTTATAGCTGTAGTTAAACATTGACTAACTACAATTTTGGCACCACTAAACCAACTGCCATTTTCGGCTGCACCCCCGATTAAGAAATATTACATCCAGGCCTGGCCATAGAGTGTAGCCGGAGATGCGCAACTCCGATCACTTCATGAAACCAAATGAGCGCTTGCGGGTTCATTTGGTTCATGAAAAAAGGTAGCCTACCGTACATCTGGTTAACCAACTGTCCACCATTTAGCTGTGGACCACCAGGAATCCTCTCAATGTTTAAGACGCTCGACGAGGCGTCTTTATTGCCGCCTCCACGGACCCCCTCCTATTCCTGATCACGCAGCTGCTGCTGCTGCTGCTGCCGCCAGCCTTTCTAAACCCGTTCGTGGATGTTTTGACACTTTTCCACGCAGTCAGGATCCACTGGCAGACTTGAGAAAAAGTTGCTCTCAGCATGTTGCTCGCGTTGGTGCTCCGCGCGCTGGCGCCGCGGTCCGCGGAGCTCATGGCGTCTCCGCCGCGCTGGCGTTCCTCGCGTTGGTCCGCCGTCTAACCATTGATTCATTGATCCTAAGGCTACGTGCAGCAGATAGATTTCCTTATTTTTCAACCAGCTCGACTGACTTTAGCTGCGTTATATGTACTTCTTCGTTTGCTTTCCATGATGCATTTAGTAGTGTCTGTCTTAGCGAACTGCCTGTGCCCTGTCCCTCTACATTTCCTGCTCGGGCCGGCTTAAAGTTGGGGTGCATACCGTGCATTTAGACTTAGAACGCCCTATAGCAGTGGTGTCAAAGTCATTTGGGGTGGGGGCCGCATTGGACTTAATGTGACTTCATGGGGGCCGGAGCGCCGCGGTGCAACCAGTCGCAGACCGCAAGCATGCACGGCACACGCATGTTTACGTACACAGCCGTTACTTCTATACCGTATATCACACAAGTCATATTTATTATTAAGAATAGCTATTAATATATATTATTGACTTTTCATTATTGGTTTTATACTTGTAGCCTAGATTAAGACATTTGCTATGAAAGATGCTATTTTTATTTACAGAGCATCAATAAACCATATGAAAATAGCATTAAATTTCCAAATACTAAATTTAAGTATGTATTGTTAACTAAGTATAGTTCTCGGTTATACACCCTTGTACTGCTGAAGTATAGTTCTCTCGGTTACACACCCTTGTACTGCTGAAGTATAGTTCTCTCAATTACACACCCTTGTACTGCTGAAATATAGTTCTCACTTTGCAGGCCAGCAGCCTAGCCTGGTAAAACGACTCCCCCTGCTGGACAACATGCATTACATGCGTTCAGAAGAGAGCTCAAAAGCATTTCTTTAAAACGATCATAAACTTTGATAGGAACGTGCTAGAGACTTACTTTTTTTTTTTTTAATAGACTCAGACATTTTTGCTCTACAAGCCTGGGGCCGGATTAAAATCATCTCGCGGCCGGATTCCGGCCCGCGGGCCTTGACTTTGACACATGTGCCCTATAGTGTTTGTTAGCCGTAAACATCCATACATTGGCCGCACCGCTGAATAAGCCGCAGGGTCCAAAGCACGGGGAAAAGTCGCGGCTTATAGTCCGGCAATTACGGTATTTTCTGAGAGCGTACAAATGGAACCAAATGATAAAATGTTAAAAATGGGTGGAATTCCCCCTTAATGACGCCCACGCAAGTATAACATTCTTCCTGTCTCACGATAACAGAGGGGAAAAAAAGTTATTGGGGGTGTGTGAGCGAATCAATGCATTGATTCCGATGATCCAACCGCATCGATATGTAAAACAGAAATTCATCCTTCTTGTGTGCCCTATTGATCTGAAACACCAGGTTATACCAGGATTACATATCTTAACTTTCACCATTAATGTGTAATTCCACAATTCCACAATCATCACAACAAGGTTTTAGATTTTAGCTCTGCACAGCGTTTTTCTAAACCAAGATATAAGCTTTTACCCAATTTTGAACCAGGCATTCTCATCATAATTGAATTTTCATGCACATTGGTCTCAGGACAAATTGATTTTGGTGCAACTCGTGATGTCCCCCTACTCCCTGTACTGTAATCTCTACCCGTCTTCAGTTGCAAATTTGCATGTTGTCATTGTAGACTGTGGGAGGTTGGGTGCGACTTATTATAATGAGTCACAGGTGTGGGAGCGGTAGCTTGGATGAGGGTGTGGCGGAGAAAATATTGTTTTTTATACACAGCACATCCCCCTCCCCCCCATCGCCACCACCACCACCACCACCACATCAGAACATTATGGCACTGTAGCTATAGAAGCCAGCACTGTAGCTTTAGAAGCCAGAAATAAATGGCATGGACTGGTTAAAACAAGCTGGTGATTTAGGCTCAAACCATTAGAAATGCATTTGAGGGACACAAACATTACGATATTAAATATTTAAAACAGTTTTAAAATGCATTTTGTAGTTCATTTAAACTACCTCTCCAACCAGCAGTATAACACAAGGAGACAGGTGCAACGTGCACATCCTCTGCATGGCTGTCTGTTGATCTGCCTGGCACCCCATGAAGCATTGGTTCCCAAACACTGGGCCAGGACCTACAGTTGGGTCGCAATTTCTTTTATGGGTCTTTACTTAGTTTCCTACATTGTTTTAACTTACTGTATTTCAAAACATTTTTAGAAAAAAAGCATTCTCAAAAATTCTAACATTGGCATAAAAAAAAAGAAAAGAAAATGTCTCAAAGTCAATAAATTAGAAAACAAATGATAGCCAATTTAGAAAATCACATTGCTTGAGCTAGTGGAGCTGCTACTTTCGAGAGACGGCCATCGCAACGGTTGAATAACAGCCGCGACCGCATTGCATAACAGTCGACTGTTTTCCTTACTAAACCTAACCCTAAACATAACCTCAGCAAAACCTCTGCATTAACCTTAACCAAACCTAATTTTTACCCCTAACCTTAAACATGGCCGGTATAAAACCATCAGGGCGGCTGTCGCAAATGTATTTCGCCCATTGTGCTACTTTCACCAGTTTGGGTCCAGGCACATATTGGTTTTCTCTTTTGGGTCATAGGCTAAAAAGTTACAGCTCTAAATTATACTTACAAACAGGCCGACTCAGTGACTTCAGCTCAAGTCCATATACAGCAGCATGGTTACACAACGCCATTCAGAAACCCTGCCATTCCGAAGATTGACTTTCATTATTCGGAATAGCGGGGTTTTCAATATTAATAAAGACCCCGCCATTTAGAAAAAGAAAGCATCGCTATTCCGATGATTGACTTCCATTATTCGAAATGGCGGGGTTTGAACTTTTTTGATAACACCCTGCTATTCCGAATACAGCCGACGTGTTATTATAAACAAATAATAATCCCGCCGTTGCTCGGTTAATCTCTCTCTCGAAATGCGCACGAGAGGCGAGGCGCGGGGGGGGGTAGGCTGCACGTAGCGGTTCGCATTTCATTTCAAGGCCTTATGGAATTGTTTCCCCCCCTTCTTGGGATGACAGTCCTCCTACATATAAACTGGCTATAAAGGTTCAAATGTATAATATCCAATCCACACCTTATGAGGATCAGATGCCTATTATTGATTTAATATCGGAGGAAAGCAGAGCGCCCATTCTCCCTCTCTCTCTCTCTCCCTCTCTCCCTCTCTCCCTCTCTCCCTCTCTCCCTCTCTCCCTCTCTCTCTCTCTCCATAAACCTTTGAGAAAATAGGAATGTTAATTAAGTCGAAAAGAGCGAATTGTCCGCATTGTCCTGTCATACATGATGATAGGCTACAGATACTGTAAATATAGGACCTGTAGCTTCCCTGAGACTTTCATTAACAAACGCGCTGGGAGTCTGAACGTTTTGGCCATGAACGTGAGTCCCATTGGCTTGGATGTCTGTGTGCGCACGGCCCTCGTCCGCTTTGAGCGTTTTGTAGAAATATAACTTACATTAATAATGCTCTCATCGGCAGACCAGAACTCTTCAAATGCGCTATAATGCGTGTCCAGTGCTTTCCAATAAATCAGGGGTCCGGGGACCACCAGTGGTCCTTGAGAGGGTGCCAGGTGGTCCCCAGGCTAAATGATGGAAAATTGGGTAACCAGATGTAACTCTTGAGAATGTAAAAATGAAACCAAATGGACCCTTGCGGGTCCATTTTTACACTCTCAAGAGTTTAAAATACTCATCATCTGAATTAGCACCACTTAATTAGGAAGTCTACCCTGTTTTGTTTGCATAATTGTGCCTGGAATAATGGAATTGTGGACAAAACCAAAATAATTCTTTAGTTTTAGGTCTTATTGGGGTGAAATTGTCATCAAATGGTGGTCCGTGGCTCAAATGCTGAATAAATGGTGGTCCCTGGTGTGAAAAAGGTTGAAAACCCTGCAATAAATAGAAAGTCTTTACTCTTTTCGCAAGCTGTTTCCATACCTCATTTGCACATTAGACTCTTTCGATGCGCTCCAAAATACGGCACCTTTCAGCGAGAAAGTATTTTTGCGCAAATGGAACTTATTCGCATTTTGAAGTGTTTCCATTCAACATTCTCTGCGCAAGAGCCGTTTTTGCGCAAAAATAGGGCTTATGGAAACGTGGATAGGCCTACTGTCCTCAATTTAGGAAATAACTGGCAAAACATTGATCAAAATAACAATTCTAGCATAACTATTGACTTGAGAGCGCAAAGAGTTACAGATCTATAAGGGTCCATTTGGTTACCAACTGTTCACATAATGTTACAGTAGCCTACAGTATTCTACCTTATATTCAGATGTCACGACGATATCACACTGCATGAATAAGAGAGATGCTGCGCTGCATGGTGATTAGGCCTACTCATCTGCGTGTAGCTCTGCTGAGTGACCGTGGGTTACAAGTTTAAAACAGTAGAATCCATAAACTCCTCCATCGGTATGTGATATATTATATTAATCACTTCTCACAGTCATTCATTACTGGTCCGACGCACTCCTCGTTGTGAGGCTGTGGGCTATATGGGATGCATCGCGCATCATTTGATTATAGGCTACAGCTTGTAGGTCTATTATTTTGGGAATATGCGTAAAGGACGCATGTTACACATTGGAAATAACAGGCATGGCTTTGTGAGGCTGGTTGATGTAAACATGTATAGGCTAGATGTCACGACCATATCGTTCTGTTTGCATTTCTCTTATTAACCACTGCAGATTTCTAGGAAAAATCTTTAGCGCTGTCTTTGCAATCACAACGCTACAGGTGGAATCAATCTAGCCATTGTTAGATATCATCATGTGTTACGCAATAACCTCCATGTCGACCCCCATGAGAAACTGGAATATCTAATTATGAATCTTATGCCATAATGTCTCATAACGTAGGCAGTTTAGTGGGTTCTGTGCAGAGCACAGTCCTATAGGCTAGTACAGCTTTCTCTTAGAAGAACACGCTCCAAACCGTTATCGTGCGTAATTTAATGAACATATAGGCTACCACACGTGGACGCCCGAGACATTCTCGTCTTACGGGCCGCGGACCCCTAAATGGAGATGGCCTACCCTTGTCTTTAAAATGGAACATGATAAGTTGGGAACTTTAACAGGCCAACTTGAGTGAGTAGGCTATGCGTTGTGGTTTGCCCTTTCTCTTGAAATACGCATTTGTTGTTGATTGTTGCTGAAACTATGCGGGCGCTTAAATGAATCTATATTAGCTGTAGCGATATGTAACTCAGCTGTAGGCTATAATATTAGACATTGGTGCATTTGGCTGTGTAGGTGATCCACTGTATTTCGGCCGTTGTATTAATTAATTAATTAACTCGTGGGCATCCCCTGTCTGGTGACGATTAATGATCCAAATAATTTTATTAAAGAACAGCATTTTGGCACCTGCGCGGAGTGCGTGCGTCCTTCAGGGTATGAAGAAAATCCTATAGCCTATTGATGACAACGAGGAGAGTGTAATCGCATAATTCTCCAGGCAAATATTTCGCCTTTTTCTGGTTGACTTTTCAGCCTAACTGTTTGCAGTGTCTACGTGATATAAAGTAGGCCTATAATAAAGTGTACTAGAATTAAAAGTCGGCGATTTCACCTTAATTAAACAGAGCGTCACTTTTCCCCCTCTCACATGCAGTAGAGGGAGATGATCGTTTTCTCACTCAAATCCAAAATTTCGGAATGGCGATGTTTTCTAAGCATCCCCTTTCCGAAAATTCTATTTCGGAATAGTGGTGTTTCTAAATGGCGGGGTTTCTGAATGGAGGGGTTTCTGAATGGAGGTGTTTCGGAATGGAGGTTCGTTCCCCAGCAGCATTACATAATTTATTGAGTAGTTTATCAGAGGTCTACGTTTGCCCTTTTCCTCTTTCAGGAACACATACATATAATCCATATCCATACCCATATTACCACTTAAGATGTCTCATTATATCTCAAAATGCAGACACAAAGGGTGTGCATCTCTGCGAGTGTATTTGCACATCACATGTCTCATCTCCTTCAGACACCAACTGAAAATGGTCCTTGTTTTAATTATCATTAAACATGAAAGATGCGATACATCAAATTAGTTTAAATACAGACAACCTTGTGGTTGTGCTAAGTGCCCTGCAGTGCAGTACTTTATCATTTCCCAAATGATTAAGCATGTACTGGATATTTTTAGCACCATAATATGGTATAGCGGCTCTGTCTGTGTCTCATGTGCATTCAGTAACTTTTTTTCCCCCCTCATACCTTCCAAACGGCTGTTCTCCAGACTTCAATGGACTGCCATACAGTCTGTAAAATCTGTAGTAGTCTGTTCTGTTTGGTAAAGAGACCGTTACAGTCTGTAATAATCTGTAGTAGTCTGTTCTGTTTGGTGGAGAGACCATTACAGTCTGTAATAATCTGTAGTAGTCTGTCGAGGATTCCTTTCGCTGGCTCTCATGATACCTGTTCAACCTGTCATGCATGAAAGGTCAGCGCATTTGTCCAAAGTGTGTGTGTGTGTGTGTGTGTGTGTGTGTGTGTGTGTGTGTGTGTGTGTGTGTGTGTGTGTGTGTGTGTGTGTGTGTGTGTGTGTGTGTGTGTGTGTGTGTGTGTGTGTACATGTGCATGTTTGGTGTGTGTGTGTGTGTGTGTGCATCTGTATGGCTGACTCTTTGTGTGGGTGTCTCTCATCACATTACATTACTGTACATACTGTATTTACCAGGCTTTGTACCAGTTGAATGTGTGCAGCAGCTGCAACACAACATCGCTTGTCATTTCAATTCCTCTAATGAAGCCCAGCTAAGCTCACACAGGCGCTGTGTTTTCTCTGGTGTGTAATATATGCAGGTCGCAGGAATGCGTGTACAAGTTCCAACCTCCCCAATCCAGTCCAATATAGGCAAAAATAGAAAAATCTACAGTACAAGCTCACAAAGGTGTCACATAACGTTGCAACGTGTTGTTGTGAGGTTATAGTTTCGGCTAATTTCATTTACCTAACAATACGGAGTATAGAGCGTAAGGTTTAAAGCAGCGGTTTTCAACAGGCGGTTTCGGGGACCACCTGTGGTCCCTGAGAGGGTTCCAGGTGGTCCCCAGCTAAGTTGGTTAACCAGATGTAACTCTTGAGAATGTAAAAATGAAACCAAATGGACCCCATTTCTCATTCATTTCACCTTACGCTCTCAAGAGTTAAAATTCGTCATCTTAATTAGCCCAGGTCTACACAACTAGAAGATTAATGGCCATTTTGATCTGTTAATTTGACTGTGTTGTTTCGCAAATTAAGCCTGAAATCGTGGACAAAAGCAAGAGAAATCTTTAGTTTTGGGGTCTGTTTGGCTAAAATGTCATTAAATGGTGGTCCGTGGATCAAATGCTGAATAAATGGTGGGCCCTGGTATCAAAAAGGTTGACTTCGCCCATTTTCAAACTATGGGATTCCCATTGCTGATGTCACAGGTAGGATTTCTGAACTGTCCACGGTCCTCCTCTGACAGAGGGAGTAGGCTTTTTTTATTTTTTTATTTTTTACCATCATTACAATAAGCATTTGTGAAGACCACTATATGAAGATGGCCTGAAAATGGTCAAGTGGTTAACAAACTAACAAACAAAGAAACCCTTTCTGTGAAAATAACTGTGTTCACATGTCAATTAAAAAAAAAAAAAAAATCATTATACTAGTGCAAAATGTCTGGCAATGTGAGCAGACATGGGTGTTTTAAAAACAGCTGCAGAAACGTGTACATACACGCATAAGAGAGCTATTGCTCACAACTTGTGCACAGCGTACAGTATATCAATTGTTCTCTGCATTTCAATCATGTTTTACACCGTAACCATCAGCTATTATTCTCTTAGCCAACAAACAGCCAACATAACAGCTTGAAGTAATGTCATTCAGGGGCATAAAGTTAATTATCTTTTGCAGGAGGTAGAGCCATTAACATTGAGGACATTATATCCTCAACAGTATACAGTATATATCAGGTCAGAAAGTTCCCTCCAGAAGTTATTAGAGGCCGGTCCCTAGACAGTCACAAGCAATGGAGCAATATATTAGCAAGCAGCATAAGAGTTCAGCTTCACCGGTCAAGCAGCCAAAACCTGACAGAAGTCAAATCAGGCAACTCAGCATACATACACACACACACACACACACACACACACACACACACACACACACACAGTCAGCTGTTGATGTGTTTTAGGCTAAAGGGGTTTATTGCCTATTAATAGTGAACGCTGTGGAGTGATTTGTCAACATCGGCTCTGTCTTGGACTAATCGTATAGGGCAGTGGTTTTCAACCTTTTTGATACCAGGGCCCACTAGAGCATTTAAGCCACAGACCACCATTTGACGACATTTTCACCCCACAGACCCAAAACTGATTTTGTCCACAATTCCAGGATGGATTTTCGCAAACAAATTAGGCAAACACACAGTACATCAAAACAAACATTCTTTTACATTCTCTAATTGTGTAGACTTCTTAATTAAATGGTGCTAATTTAGATGATAAATAACTCTTGAGAGTGTAAACATGAAACCAAATGGACCCATAATTTGGTTTCATTTTCACACTATCAAGAGTTACACCTGTCTAACCAACTTTTCATCTGGTTAACCAACTTAGCTGGGGTGGGGGGCACCTGGAACCCTTTCAAGGACCAATGGTGGTCCAAGGACCACTGGTTAAAAAACACTGGTATATAGGGCAATCCAGTGTGGGACATAGGATTTTGATCTAGTTTTAATCATAGTCTTCTGAATAGAATTTAACTCAGTATGTTAGTCTTGGTCAGATTTCAGCAGACTCAATCTATTGTTGATTATGCCGAAACGTGTTTTGTTTCTTGGAAAATAGACTGCACAACTAGAATCTGCAAGATCACAATGCGTTAACTTATGAGCTTATAGATCTGCTATTTTTTTTTAGCAACAACTTCAAGATCTGAGAAACACAAAAAACATCCACCAAAACAGCAACAACAACAACCACCATACACATCATCATCATCTTACAGATCAAACTACGACCTGAGGTCTTTCCTTTCCCAATAGTTTTCATTATTTCCACATCCCTCCTTGTATACTGTCCATTTCCACCAGCAATCCTCCATTCAATCTTCCTGTAGCCTCAGTATGAATGTCAATTTTAACATGATGTACCTGTAAATGTCCTCAACCAGTTCTTCCCACCAGGGGCGGATTGGCACATATTTTCCCACCGGGACAATTTTGCCTTTGCCAGGCCACCCTTGGGGGGGGGGGTTAGGGTAGCTGGTTAACCAGATGTAACTCTTTGAGAGCGTAAAAATGAAACCAAATGGACCCTTGCGGGTCCATTTGGTTTCATTTTTACACCCTCAAGAGTTAAAATATTCATCATGTGAATTAGCGCAACTTAGTCTACACAACTAGAGAATGTAGAAGATTAATGGTCATTTTGATCTGTATGTTCCAGGCGAGCATCTAGCACATTCTAGTGCATTTTGGAAGTGCCACTAGTGCATTTTGGATCTTGTCCAGGCCACTAGGTGGCGCAGGCCACCGGGAAAACTCCCTGTACTCCAGATGGCCAATCCGCCCCCGCTTCCCACTGACTGTGGTCTGGGGCTCCGTCTGTCTGTCTGTCTGCTCCTTCTCCTGCTAATGGCCTTCTTTGCTGCTGCTAATAAATGTTTTACTAGATACCTGTCCTCTTCCTGCACCTCAGCCTCAACCAGACTCCCCAAATACAGCATTTTACAGTCCATAGATACATCATATCCCAATATCTTTTACATTTGATTTTTCATCATTTCTATTTAGTGTGGTTGCCATAGGCAACCAGCCGATTGTTATTGTGCTATTTAATTCTTGTTTCTAGAGTAACCTTTTCTCACCTCCAGGAGATAATACTCATGACAACACGTTTAATTACACCACCATTACATCATCATCTAAATCGAAAAAGTCTGGTAGCCAGTCTGGTTGCCTCGCCCCCTCCTATTGGCTAGCCATAGGGCAACCACAATTTTCCCAAAATTGCATCGCTCTAGTTCTATAATTAAGTTCGGTTTCCCATCTCTTTTTAATTTATTCGTTAATCTACTTTATCATCAAATGCGCTTGTACTCGCAAATACAGTTGAGGGCAAGCCAACATTTTTTTCAATGAGGCCGAGGTTACAGTACAACTCAAACACATAAAAAACAATACAGAGTAAAAAATCAAGATAAATTACAAAGGAACTGTATGCAGAGCAAACCAGTCTACATAACATAAAAAAATCACGAGCAATCGCATTTAAAAACTAGATTTGCACTCACTAGAATGCCAACTTGCGCAATGCGCGCGCACACGCACACGCACACACACACACACACACACACACACACACACACACACACACACACACACACACACACACACACACACACACACCACACACACACACACACACACAAGGGGCACTAAGTGCAAGTCAGATTCTACTTGCCCTCAGGTCATGGTCACTTGCCCCCCAAAATATATTGTAAATGTTGCATTACGTTTACTTTCTACTTGGTGTGAAACACACACAAGTACCAGGTTGGAGCTCTGTGTGGCCCACAAGCTGCTAACAAAATGAACTGAGCCAGAGATGAGGTGTTTGATTATTTTGATTAGCTGTTTTCTTTCGGGTTTCTGTATTGTTTTTCTAGTCATGGTTGCCAACTCCCACCTGATGTCGTGCGGGAGTTCAGACTGATCCAGACCATAGTGAATAACATCACATCATGGTTGAGTTGACCAATCAAGGAGGGCGATGCCTGTTTAATCACTTGCACGAGCAGTTTGTGGTCAATCAATCAATCAATCAATCAAAACTTTATTTATATAGCACATTTCATGCAGGTGCAACACAATGTGCTTTACAGATCATAGGAATAACACAAAAATACAGTTGATAAATACAGTGGGAGGAGGTAAAAGTAAAAGGACAGCATTATAGGTAACCAAACAGGTAAATATTTAGGAATTAAGTAAAGGCAATGCTAAAAAGGTAAGTCTTAAGGTTTTGTTTAAAAATATCAATAGATTCGGAGAGCCGAAGGTTTACGGGCAGACTGTTCCACAATACCGGACCATAGTAGCTAAAAGCTGCTTCTCCAAACTTTTTCCTGGGGACCTCTAGGAGACCAGCCGTTGATGAGCGAAGCGCCCGCCCAGGTACATATCCATGAAGCATACTAGATAAGTAAGTCGTCAACCATCTACTGTCCTTTGGTGGACTCCTATTGCCTGTGAGGGCTACTCTTTGCGGGTCCATTTGGTTTCATGTTTGCACTCTCAAGAGTTAAATTATTCATCATCTAAATGAGTCTTAACAATCAGAGATATTCCCTGCCTTAAATGCTGAATAAATAGTACACCACGTCCTCAGCTGGCTTGTCAGCTTGCGTATTGTCCGTCAACAGCGTGATCAAGTTCTCAGCCCAGAGTGTAACCTTGACATTGCTGCATACCAGCGGTCTGAGGGAATCGGGGTTAATGTCGATACGCTTCAAATCGTGAGCGTATTTGGCGTCCTGAATCAGGTCCTGGATCAGCACTCAGTAAAGTGCAAACCTCCAGGAGATAATACTCTCTTAGAAAGACAATCTGAGAAAGATCACTTAATTATGTCACCATTAGGTCATCACCTATACCAGCCATTCAGAGTACTTTGAAGGACCACCGACGGTCGACCATTGACAAATAACAGACCTGCAAGCCCAAGACATGTTGTGAGCTGTGCTATTTTCAAGCTGGTTCGTCAAGAACCCGACGTGTTCCCTAGACCCCACGTTGACTGTGCTTGCGTGTTGTGCATGTGCGTCTACAAGACAGAGTTTAGGCCAGTGGTTTTCAACCAGTAGTCCGGGGATCACCAGTGGTCCTTGAGAGGCTTCCAGGTGGTCCCGAACTAAATGATGGAAAGTTGGTCAACCAGACATAACTCTTTGAGAGCGTAAAATAAAACCAAATGGACCCGCGTTTCATTTTACACGCTTATTTTGTTTTGGTCAACGAAAAAAAGTCAACCGACGAACATGTTTCGTCTTATATAATTTTTTTGTCCAGAGCGTACTCTGGACAAAAAACTCTGGAAAGAAGAAGACGTTTAAAAAGCCTCTCCCATCCTCTCCGTGCAGCAGCCATGCAGTGGCCTGTCAGGAAGGCCCTCTGTTCCCTTCATATCATACCTAATGAGGCATAACCCCATAAGCAGTGACAGATCTGCCCGTGCTGTCCCTGTCCCGTCCCGGCCCATCCGGGGGCACCATGCACGCCGTAGGCCCTCAGGGCATGGGGACATCAGCTCTGTCTGTCTGTGGCACTCCCTGCTCTAGCTGTGTGAGTAGGGGCGGATCTAGGCATGGGCATGAGGGGGGCAATGCCCCACCTAAATGCCCAGTCTGCCCCACCAAACACGATGGCATGCAAAGTGTCTGTATTTAAATTGATTTGAAACACTACTGCTGCTACTAACTAACTATACAGTTGTGGCACCACTAAAGCAACAGCATTTCATCATTGAAAACAGAAAACTCTGAGTCAGACCTTTAGCTTTTTGCATGCTGCGTGTCTGTTGCAACTTCAACAACAACTGATGGTATTGTTGATGCTTAACTGCCTAATAAAAGTCCTGTAATCAAAAATTGTATGGGTGCGACTGAAGCCGCACCATTTTCTCCTGCCCCCCCCCCCCACCCCCCCTAAATTTGGAAATGTTATATCCGCCCCTGTGTGCGAGTTACTAGGGCAATGACTTCAGGGACTATGGTGAGGGGACAGATAGGAGACCACCGGTCATCTTCAGGGACCCTCCGTGTGACACGGAGATCTTCTAATGAGGTGAACGTCTTGACACACACACAGAGCAGAAGGAGGAACTATTGCGTTATGCCGGTCTAATGTTTCTCCCCTAATGACAGCGTGCAGGAGGAGATAGGCTGGTGAAAGGAGGCACATGCCCTGAGCACTCATTGTAACCCAACAAGCCAAGTGGAAGATAACAGGAGACCCCATGATTTATGGAAAAGAAACAGTGGCGCTGTTCGGTACAGTATGGCTCCTAAGTGGAGGGCGTGGATGAAGGCATGGGGAGAGACAAGAGATGGCGGGGGACAGATATAGCCATCATTTATTCCTTTAATAAACATGGAGATTCACTCAGCTCTCTCACATGTGGAATATGGGTCCTCTTCAGTCCGGCCGACGGCGGAGATAAAGTGAAGTGACGTTAGGGTTACATTTATGGCGGCTCCACAAATTCCTCTCTCTCTCCCCTTTTAAGTTTTCCCTTTATAATAACTTCCTTTTCTCAAGGGCACCTTTCATTTCCAGTAAATAGAGACATCATCCGCTCTCTCTCTCATTCCTTGCCTGGTTCCCTTTTTTCACATTATTTCTCAAATCCTCTCTCACCCCACATCTCCCAAGTCTCTGAACCGATTATCAATGCAACACGTCTACTAGGGTCTATCAAACTACCCCCCCCCCCCCCTCTCTCTCTCTCTTTGTAATTGAGAATTAATATAGACATAAACGTTTGTCCGTGTGCACCCTAAGAAGGAGGTACTGTATATAGAGGGAAGAAAGGGAGACTTGTTACACAGAGGTTTCGGGCAGCATCCTCTTACTGTATGTACAGTATGTACAGTATGTATAGTATGTATGTATGTATGTATCAATAAACATTATGTCCACCACAAAGCAGCACATAATGGCACTTAAAAACAACCCATGGTTGGTTGTCGTTCAGTGTTGCATGCCAAGAAAAGGTTCTAGGGGTTGAGCAACCCCTAAGTTGCTCAACCCCTAAGTCGCTCAACGATAACTGGATGCACCCTGCCTAGGGACATGGAACGCACTAGGTCTATGTTGTGTTGCTCTGTTGTATGCTGCTCTTTCTATTGTTGTGTCTTATGATGTTTCTCCTGTTGTCTGTGTAACTATGTGTGCAGCTCGGTCGTTGTCTCCAAGACAAATTTCTCCCTCGGGAGACAAATAAAGTAAACCTTGAACCTTGAAAAGCCTGGCACTGATGACGTGTATTCACTCACATGCTCACCAGAGATGGACGGACATGTGAGTGGATCCACGTCATCAGATCAGTCTGGCAACGGCAGGCTGTGGAACCAGCGAGTCCACCATGAAATGACCTGCTGAAATGATCAGAACTGATGGCACTGTGTGACTTCACCGCCCACTGCACTCAACAAACTGACTGCATTCCTGGAGTGCATTTCCAAATGCACCCACAGTGTCTTTGCTGCACTAACCCGTTTAAGCCTTTGGCCAGAATTTGTACGCACTTGATTGTTTTTTGTTCTAAATTGAAATTTGTTGTTTGGTCTGTATGATTTTTTTTTGCATTTGTGTTTTTTTTGCCATTGGTGTTGTAAAGCACTTTGTAAACTTGTTGTTGAAATGTGCTATATAAATAAAGTTTATATATATATATATATATATATATATATATATATATATATATATATATATATATATATTATATATATATATATATATATATATATATATATATATATATATATATATATATATATATATATATATATATATATATATATATATATTATTGTCTTAGCAGCCCTCATACTGAACTGTACTTTCCTGCTTATTCTACAAACTGTTGATAACGTTTTTCAATCAATCAATCAATCCACTTTTATTATGCATGTTTCATTGGGGCATGTAATATTGTTAAATTAAATATGCACACACTATGACAGGTAATCTAAATGGGTTAAAAAAGGCATTGAATCTTTCTTCCATCTCCAACAATAAGCACAGTCATTATTCATTCTTTGGCATTGCATCGTGATAACTACATGAAAAGGCCAGTAACCCCGGTGTTCTTTCATTTTGAGCCAAAGAAAGCCAGGAATTTCTACACACAAAGATCACAGCGCGACAGCAGACAAGAGACAGATGGACCCTGATGACGAACAAGACATGGGAAAGGTCTCATCTCTTCAGCCGTTTCCTTCACTAAGCCAATCCCACCATTAACCCATTGAGACTACAGACCACATCCTAATGACTTCTAAATCCTGACAGTTATCTGGAAAAAAAAAAAAAAAAAAAAAAAAAACATGTTTATATACATGTTTCTAGGCATAGAAAGCAATGGAGCTGCAAGTAACACAATATGCCTTACATTTACACTTGCTTGAATATATGAAAACCATTATGGTCAATATTATGGTCAATGCCCATGTGAAATGTCAGAGTGATTGTTGCAGCCAGCGAGCAGTTACGGCGGTTTCAGACATACGTCCATGCAGACAGACATTTCCTTATTTATAGTATATAGAAAACTACCACTACTGTTTCTAAACTATTAGCTAAGAGTAGGTGGTGAGTTATTTCTCAAGCATTATTATTATTATAAGCATTAGTGCCTTTATTAAATCAGATGCCATACAGCGTTTCATAACTTTAGGTTTAAAACTCAGCTCGGCTAACAACACACATCTACACTACACAGATGCTTCATTATCTAACTGCTGTTTGCCTGATCACTTGATGGCAAAATGTGAAAGCTAAATTAACAGTAGTCTAAAATAAAGACGTCAGACTCCAGCCTGGCCCATAGCATGTTAATTACTACACCTCAATCTTAAATCCTGATAATCTTAAATCCCCCAAAATGTAATTGCAGCCTTAAGCTTCTATACGTGTTATTTGTCAACTAAAAGCGAACGCTGTTCGCTTTCCATATACAATCCATATTTGGACATGCCATGGACGCATAATTCTAGGTCTTAGGTAGCGGGGTAATGTCACAACGGCTCAGTGTCACCCTTTCCCTTTGTGCACGAGACTATTTTTAACTTGAGACATCAGCAGCCGTGTGAGAAGAAACCGTGAACAGAACTCCCTCCGGTGCCAGTGGTACAACAGTATATATAAAGACAATTCTTCTGAGACAGCCGATCTGTCTTATTGTCAGTGTTTCACGACATCACTACACAAAGTCACCGATAAGCACGCGGTGACAGCTCTCAAGAAAGAGCTGCCTGGAAGGATATATTCTGCTCACAAATCGTCACCCAGATTCAAGGGAAGATAGACAGACAGACAGATAAGACAGGCAGGCAGGCAGACAGAATTATTGTTCAACAATGTTAGGCCTACTGTAATACCATTGGTCTGGTCTTCTCAAAGTTCTCACAACTGAAAGAGGCATATACACTGTTTTAAAAATAAATGTCACACACATATTTTCCACACTGCACAGGGCATGCCTTGTTGACGGATTTGGGAGATTTTCAAGGTTTGGTCCCAAAAACGAACCAGTATTGTATTTGCAATGTCCATTACATTTACATTGGAATAAATAAGCCTGGCTGGAAAGTGTCCACCCCTGGATTGGACACTGGGAGAGAGCGTGGCTTAGTGCAATCTCCATTATTGTAGCTTTGTAATTAGCTAGGCCGTGCCACGCCTTGGGCCGGGCTTTAATTTTCCCACTGAGAACTCTAACGTCGATAGGGTCAGAAATGGTTAAGTTCTGTCCGCGTCAACATGGTACACAAAAGGCTGTCCTCAACATCAGCGCCAGACGTGTCAATATATGACGGGAGTTCAGTATATGGTATGTTCCATGGGTGAGGAAGCCTGGACCGAGGGGACTATTTTCCTGGTCACTGCACTAGTGGCTCCTACTGGCCCGTTTAATTGGGAGGTGACCTAGGAGAGATGGAGTGTACACCACTCTGAGTGGAATGCCTAGCCGCCAGTCGAAATGAAGCGACCTCTGACTCCATGTGCGTTTGACGAGGGCATCTGCTTTGTCTACACCGACCCTATCCAGATCAACACTGGGAATTTCGGTGTGAAGTGGTTGGCATGTTCTCCCCATGTCGCCTAGGGTAGGTACTGTATAACCGAACAAAACCATGTAGGAATGTAGGAATCCTGGTCTCTATACTGCCTCCCCTGGCCAGCTGGTGGGCATGTGATGGAGGGGAGAAGAACAGGTTGGAATGACATGTTCCTTCCACATCCAACATCCAATCAGGGAAAGTCCCCCCCCTTTAGGGGAAGAGAAGCGGCTTGGACTCTTCATGCATGGAAGGAAGCATGAGGTCAGTCCTTTGCTTCTCCACAGGTTGGCAGAGGGAGCGCCCGGGATTACATGATTTGTAAACTAGGTGAAAATTAGGTGAACAAATAAATAAATAAAAAAGTTTTACAGAAATGTTGATGTGGTGACCACACTATACGCACACAACAATAAGAACACAATATTGTTTACGAAACAACTTGGGATTAGTCCGCAACAACACCCACTGCATATAAATAGTAGCGAAGTGAAGGTTATCAGAAAAAGAGAGCATGCAGCTGCTGCCCTTGTTGGAGACGGTTTGTTGTGATGGCCCTCGCGGTATAAGTGCATCCTCCACAAAAACCTCCGGCATTTGACATGGACGACTGCTGAAGGGCTGTCCCCAACAATCACGTCTCTGACAAAGGGAGCCCGGCCAGGAAACTGACTTACACAAAGGGCAATAAGCCTAAAAATAATTACAAAGCCTCTGGAGGATAGACTGCATGCGCTAAATACACTGTGGCCATGAATGAGTGTCATCATGAGGAGGGCTTTGACAAAAGGCAGAAATATAATGGCGAGGAGAACAAGTGGCGAGGAGGCCAGACTTGAAATTCCATTACCTGGACACAAATGTCAGTCACATGCCTTTTAAAACCCCCCTCAGTGTTAACAAGCTTTAACTGTGTAGCCTCTCAACTCCAAGGCTGCATTTCACACTTGTTCATGTCCGTTGAGCTTGTATTGTTTTTAGTTTTAGTCAATATATATAATATAAATATAAATATGCTCTATAGAACAGGGGTAGGCAACCTTAGACACGGGTGCCACCATTGGCACTTCAGAGGGTGCCACACTGGCACAAGTGTGAGAGATGTTTTTTTTTTTTTTTTTTTTTTTTTTTTTTTTTTTTAATATATATAAAAATGTGTACAGTTAATTTAAGTCCACTCACATCTGAATGCAAATTCCATATTGCACGTAATTCCACATTCATTCAAACTCACATTAATTCAACTCGGACTGGGGAACCAGTGGTAATAATAATAATTGAGTCGAATAATCCTACATCCTGAAAGAACATATTTCTATAGAAGAGGACACATAATGGTCGTACGTACGGATAATCAAAAATCAGGAGGAAATACTGTATGTCATTTTGATGTGGTGTCATAATTGAACATAATGTCGATATGGCACACTGATTATCATGAAAATAAAGACATGGCACTTCATCCCGAAAAGGTTGCTTACCCCTGCTATAGAACATATATTTAGTCACAGTTTATGACAATTTATTCGGATGGTTTTAGTCAATGGAATCAACACCTAGTTTTGTTGTGCTCATTTGTACAAATGCAAACAAATGCGAACAAATGCAATATTTTGTCCATAATCTGTCCATTTTCTCAACAGTGTAGTTGAAGACCAACCTGTGATGTGTGTATTTGATTACACATTGAGCCACAGATCAAACTACCGGCCGGTAAACGGTCACGGTGATGTGTTGTGAATTAATATATAAAGCAGGCATGATAAACATCCATGAATGTCTGTTAGGGTGATTCATCACATGGTTGCCACGTCATTCAGCTGCCCAAAATACAAGTAAATGTCTAAACTGTCTTCAGCAGAAGCGATTATTTCCTTTATGAATAGCAGTTGCTCTGTGCATAGAGTAGTATGGGTCTGATGTGTTGCATTGTTGCAGCTGCAGTTGTGTTTAAATGTGCTATAAATACATTTGGCTTGACTTGGCTGGACTAGTCTATAGGGAAAGGCTAGAGTAGGAGGAGAACTCAAGAGAGCATACCAACCTGTTCAGGTAGGTATAGTCACATGCACTCTTTGCCTGATCAGAGTGGATATTTATCCTGCCTAACTGCTCATTCCTGGCTTCTCTTCTGCTGCAGTGCTAATGTGCGTCTGCTGCCTCGCTTGCTAGTAGCTCATGAAGTTTTACAAAACGTACTGCCTCGCCAGCATCCACCTGTACACTATAGGCTCAGGGCTTGACACTAACACTTGCCCGCTTGCCCGGTGCAAGTAAAAAAAAATGGTAGGGCAAGTGAATACTGTTACCTGGTTGCCCGATCGGGTAAGTGTGTGACTTAGTGCGCTATAACACACAACACAAGATATATTTGTCTTGAAGCCAGGTGGTCATTGCGCTCTGCCTCTGCGTCTTTCCCTGCTTTCTAGCTATCCACAATTCCAGGCTGGATTTGGGAAACAAAACAGGCAAATTAACATACACATCAACATGACCTAATCTTCTACATTCTGTAGTTGTGTAGACCTGGGCAAATTAAGATAATGAATTTTAACTCTTGAGAGTGTAAAAATGAAACCAAATGGACCCGGGTCCATTTGGTTTCATTTTTACGTTCTCAAGAGTTAAAATTCATCCCCTGAGGCTGTATCTAGATAGCCTTGAAATCTTAACACCATGACTCCCATTATGAGTGAGTTACACAAGATTATTAATTGAAAAGCCTTGTTGCGATTAACAAGTTGTGCAAGTTGTTTTCATTGTATAATCCTCGTTCTTAACTGGACAGAAATGGATATGAGGCGCATATTGATGCTGTCACGGCTTGAATGCTCCGTTGCTCTAGAGCAGTTGTGCCCACACTTTTTTGACTTGAGAGCTATCAAAATGACCGGCTTAACAAGATGTACACAAAGATGTGATTATCCCATTACTGAAAATCCATTTCAAGGCTCCTAGAAACTGGGAGTTTTGAGATAGTGGTGGTTAAGAATAATGCATAATTTTAAGGGACTGTCATGTGGTCTACCTGCACATAGCCTGTGTGATCTACTGGTAGATCACGATCTACCTTCCGGGCACCCCTGCTCTGGTAGCTTTCACTAGTGTCCAGCGGACACGACAGTTTGTAGTTCTTTCAGATTGCGAAGTGGATGTAGAAGGCGCAAGTACTTCAGCACATGCTCCAAACATAATCACCCAATAAAAGCAGTCTGTGTAGGATGGAATCTAGTAATATAGAGCACTTAAACTGCTAATTCATTCACTGTAATTCTATTTGACATAAATTAACCAACTTAAATTGTATTTGTCCATACTACAGGGAGTGGCAAACTATTATGCTTGTATCTATGCCTGACTGAACTACTCTTAGTTGACACGGTTGTATATCTCTAGTACCCTCCCGTCTTCCCTTGCCTCCCCTTGCATCTTCTCCCCCCCTCTCTCTCTACACCCCCCTTGTGTTTGCTTATCATCGACACACACCACATCCCTCCCTGCATCCCCCATCGATCCCCTTATTGAAACAACCCTCATTTGCAGTCTCCTCCCTGACATCTCTCTTCCCTCTCCTGTCTCTCCCTTTTCCAAACTCTTGACAGGTCGCGTAGATTTTGTCAGTTTGCTGCTCTTCCCTAATCCTTCAGCAGACTTTTCTCCTTCGCAGACACGCGGCTAACTGAGTAAAAACGCAACCCTCGGCCCGGTTCAGTGGACCACAAAGACATTTCAGCGTGTGACATAATGTTATATATAAAAATGCATACAAATGCCACATTTGTGTATAAATGCAGTGGGAGAGTGTAATTTGTTCAGACGTTGACATGACAGCGTAATGACGGATTCTAAACAAAAGAACGGAACGACTTTTTATGCAGTTCTGTAAGACCGACTGAGTGTTACGAGAGATGTTCGCCAATTGATGCTCATTATGAATGGAAAAAGTTTTTTGTTGTTCAAAGTTATTTCAAACAGTCCATAACTCCATATACAACCTGACAATACATCGCGACATGTTGTGAGCAAGACTGAGCACTTGTGAAAGTCTCAGATTAAAAAAATAATAATTCAGCTGTATTTGTAGTGCCACTAGTAAAGGTGTTAAACTGGCTAAGCTTGGTGTTGGTTTGGGCAGGGACGTAATTGACCACTTCGATGCCCTACTCGTAGGTTGCCCTGCGTTTCCTCATGCAGATCCGACATATCCATATATATCCACAAGTTGTGAGGAGGTACACACAGCTTGTTAGTATGTGGCAGAGCCCTGGAGAAATTCTTACTTTGAGGGTCAGCTTGGCACATTTTGTTGCCCCTCCCTTTGCGTGTTGCACTATTCGCAGTGCGTACTGTGCGTATACATAGCGACACCACTGAGTTTGGGAGATTTCGCTGCATTGGGTAAGCTACTGTATGCACGCAACTCATAAAACATTTACAGTACATTTACTATAAGATTACTTTCTGAGGATTTAAAGACTGCTGCTAAAATGCACTGTTAAACAAATGACTAAATGTGTAGTTTATAATACTTGGTATGTAGTTTCCTCAGTGTGCACAGACAGACTTGCTCAGACCCATTCCAGCCACCCAACGGACGCGTGGGCCTGGAAACCAACTGGTGTTAGACATAAAGGGGCTACGGCTCAATTATGGAACAGAATTGTGAATAATGTATGCCCGAGGATAGACTTACAAAAATAAATATTTAACATTTGACATTTCACGTAACTACCCAGGGGATAGAGATCTGTATCTCCTTCAAGCCCAGGCCGGGGCCAGGGATGGAAATTATGTTTTCATACTGCAGTGTGTCTGTGTGTGTGGCCTGCTAATCTCAGCCACTTAATGCTGTATATCTTTATCACAGGTCTGGCCACTTGGGCAAGGTTTCAACCCAATATGAGCCCATTTCTGAGCCCAGTGTAAGACGTTTCACATTGATAGGGTCCAGTGGCTTGCAAGATTAACATAATAGCAATGATTACGATGATGATAACGGCAATAATGATTACAATTATAATAATTAATCTTTGTGTGCTTCTAGGCCTCCTTGGTCACCTTCATTCTATAAAGCATGCTCAGTGATGGATGTTTTTGAGACATAGCGCTTGGAAAATAGTGCTTTTAATGGAATTAAACGGGGTCGGATTTACAAATCACATCGCTACACTGCGCATGACAAACAGCAAGAGCAAACAGCAAGTTAAACAGGACATTGGTGCTATAATACGTATAATAACCGGTTATCTACAAAAGTGTCTACTCTGCACTAGTCCATAGTACATAGCAGCATGAGGTATAGATTAGTCATAGCTTATGTACAATTTGAAAAAAAGTTAATATTAACAAGATGTCCCCCACATCTTGTCACTGTATAGTTGCACATATGGGACAGTTGTCCTCATTTATCCCTCCTAGCTATTAGGAGCAGTGGACGCTATTAGTCCAGTGCCCAGGGAACAGTTAGGGGTTGAGAGGCTCAGAGATACTTTGACACACAGAGCGGAGACCTTCTCTTTCCCAGGAAGCCTCTCATACCCACTCAGCTAAGGCCACCCACGGCAGAAACACACATGTCATGCAGCATGCACACGCACACATGCACGCCTGCACGACAAAACCACCCCATACAAATGCTGCTGTACTAGTATGTTGTCCTTAAATGTGAAGATATTGATATTCAGAGCAGCTGTTCATGAACTAAGCTCCGGACAAACACATACCGTCACAGTGAACGGCCCTCGAACTTTTCTAGAGCCATGCCGTAAAAAACATAATAGCCTATTTAAGATTGGTAGAACGTGCGACCTAGGACGTCAGTAAAATGAATGGCTCTGTGCTCGATATATAAGCCTCGCGGCCGTCCGACACTCTCCTCCGATGGCAAAATGCAGCGTTTTGGCGCTGTGGACGAAAGGTACGCTGCATAGGGGTGCCAGCGTGGAAACCAGAGACGCCAGTGGAAGAGGTGGATCCCGTCGGCGTCGCCTGCTTTCTTAACTATGCTTCTGGCGCAACTGCGATGGACCACGCCTACGTTCTCGTCGTGTCAAGCCTAGAGACGGAAACCTAAATTCCCTAATACTGTATATCATAGAGGTAGAGCAGCTTGTCCATGTCCAATGATCTGTGGATTGACGTGTTTGAATTACGGCTTCTCCTGTCTACATGTCGAAGTGTCCGATGTGCTGGTTTTGCCTTGCATGGTTTCCTCCGCTAGGTATGTACTGTAATGCACTATATATGCCTTGGATAAAAGCACGATATAAATGCACAATTTACTATTCATGAACACTATCCTGTATGTTTTTCAGTATGAAATGACATAGATATGAAGCATGTGATGGTTAGCTGCAGATAACAGAAAAAAAAAAAAAACGCTGATAAATGATGGACGTCATTACATCAATGATGTGTGGGAAACACACTGAACATCAATCAGTGAATCAATGGTGAAGAAACCTAATACATGTATCCAATGAATGAGAAAGGAACTGAACTACTGCAAATGATGTGAACATTCATTTGTTGTGTCAATTCTTTTCTATGTCTTTTTGCTGTGTTTGTCTTGAGCCACACATTCCCAGATGGAAACGATGTTGTTGGCCAAAGACAGTGGCGATCTACAAGCTGACACGTTGTCACAACATCCCTGAGTCAAATAAATGCCAAGTCAAGCAAGTTGCTGCACTCGTCTTTGGGGATGAAATACACTTTTTGGTTTGGTGTTGTAGTGTGTGCACGTGTGTGTGTGTGTGTGTGTGTGTGTGTGTGTGTGTGTGTGTGTGTGTGTGTGTGTGTGTGTGTGTGTGTGTGTGTGTGTGTGTGTGTGTGTGTGTGTGTGTGTGTGTGTGTGTGTACGTTTCTGTGTTGGGACTTGCAACAGTTGAGGTGTCATGCCCACAGACACAGCCACAGACTCGCCCTTCCATCCTTCCTAATCCTGAAAATGTGTGTTCAGCCAGAGGAAAGGGAGAGGCAGAGGGAGGAAGGACAGATGGGTGTGTGGGTGTGTGGTGGGGGGGGGGGGGGGCTGAGAGAGAGAGAGAGGATGGACATGCAGCATCCCCCCCGAGATCAATTGTACAAACTTCTCCATGAGTGCGTGCTCCCTTGCCCCTCGACGCTTTGAACCAGCCAAATCGATGCCTAGACGTGTATTTGCAAGAGTGTGTGTGTGGCCGTGTGTGTGTGTGTGGCCGTGTGTGTGTGTGTGTGTGTGTGTGCGCGTGCGCGCATGTGTGTTTGCCTGTGTGTGCATGTGCATGCATGTGCAGTGCCGTGCACGTGTTCCAGGCAGTATAGGACAGGAGGAGGAGGAGGACAATGTGAAGGAGGCTGAGGAGTGATGTGACGGAGGAGAGAAGATGGAAAGTAAAGCGAAAGTGACAGTAAGCGATATTCCTCAGATCAGATATTCTTAAATGTCACTCCGGCTCGAGTGTCTGTCTGTCTGTCTGTCTGTCTGTCTGTCTGTCTGTCTGTCTGTCTGTCTGTCTGTCTGTCTGTCTGTCTGTCTGTCTGTCTGTCTGTCTGTCTGTCTGTCTGTCTGTGCGGCTCCTTGAAGATCACAACGTCATCCCTTCGTGCCGACGCCAGAAAAGAGAGACGTTTCATTCGTAACCCCAACTGCACTGCACCCTCCCTTTCACCCACTTCAATGATCGTGCCCTAGTTAGGGAAAGCACTGTTGTTTTCGGGTTTTGTTTAGGCTGGAGACCCCAACGCTGGCAGGTTCACTGCTCCAACACGACCTCAGCTAACATGACAACACACCGTGTGACGTTTGACATTTCTCTCAAGACTCACAGGGTTGCAGTGCGTGACTTCGGCTTCATCATGCCCCGAAGAAGCTGGCATTTTCTGCCGAAACGCTGGTCATCGGGTTTATTTTTTGCATTGTGACTACGGGTTGTGCAACCTCTTTCTGTTTATGTTCATGTGTAGTAGTAGTAAAAAGAGGACATACAGTATAAACCTGATCTACAACGGGGTCTGAACAAAGCGCCCAACACTATGACGCAGCCATACTGGATTGTAGATGAAATTTCTGTTTTGGGTCACAGCCTGAAAAGTTTGGGAAACCGTAGTGTTCTATAGGATCACTGAGGAGGACAAAAGGTGTAGTGTATGCCTTTCAAACCAACAAATCACTTTGACAGCGAGACACGGCGTACTGTACCAGCAGTGAGGCCCCCAGGCTTTTGAGGCACGCCTGAGAGAGCTGCTATAGAACGACGACAAGTGGCCAGAATCTCACAACTGGAATTCTCTGATGAAAAATGGGTGGATCACTCATGCAGTGTCTCTTTGTTTTCTATTTACAGCCTACAGTCACAAATACATAAAGTTGAGACTAAATTACAATGTAAATTTACATTTAGCAGACTCATGAATGATACAGAGCGACGTAAGGAAGAAAAACAACACATGTGTAATGCATAGAATGTGTGATCTTAAGTTAACTATTAAAGAACCCAACAACCGTCTAACAGTAGAAAATTATTTGAAATGTCTTTATGAGGAATAACCCCTTGAGATGAATCATCTCGTTTTCAAGGAGATTCGGAGATACATACCAAAACAAACAATCACAAACAATTAAAAAACAAACACAGTCATGTAAGCATAAACAAAACAGAGCAAGGGGCTGCGACAGATACACTACAGACAACACGACAGCGACACTACAGAAAACAAAGCACAGACAGTAATTCATTGTGTTATAGATCTGATACTGCACAATACAGAAAGCATACTGTTAGTTAAATCTGTTCAATGAAAATATAAAAAATAAATATAAATAAATACATAAATATTTTAGCCTTACACGCCTGCAAGGTCGTGGAGGCTAGGGCGAGTGCTAAGAGTTTGAAGAGGTCAGTATTCAGACAGAGGACAGATGATTGGGAGTGAGTCTGCAGTTCTGATTGCAACAGGGAGTTTTCCCAGCTGTGGTCATTCTGCTGTGTTATTATGGTGATACTGTAGCAGGGCCTCTCATATTACTGCTTAACTGAGCCACTAATTAAATGAGTCCACTAAGTGCACTAAAACACTGTCTGTGACATTCTACCCCTTATAGTTTAATTAAGCACAACAATGTCTCTATCCACTGATACGGACTCCAACTTTTCGCGGAGACCAAAAAATTGTGAAGTTCATATTTAATATTTAATAGTTCATATTGAATATGAACTTCACGTTCTGTTTTACAAGTGCCTTGGAATTTATTTTTTATAACATCGCCAGAAAATATATCCAATTTACAGTACTCCTAAATGCTCTTTAACATGCATGCTTTGTTAGTTGTTTTTAAAATGTCAAAATCGTGTGTGAAGTGAGGTGTGCTCTTATCATCATAAAACATCATCTCATTGTGCCAAATCACAATTTGCGGCCCTCACCTTTTCGCTTTTCTGCTCTCACGTTTATCTTCAATATGAACTTTGCTTAGCCAATCGCAAGGGGTGATCAGCCGATCGCAAGCCAATGTTTGTGCTTACACAAACCCAGAAAGCTGGGCATGATATAGGACCCCTAAAAAAACTAAAACACTAATCCAAACTACAAGGCATGCGTACATCTCCCAGGTGAAAAGCCAACATCTTCTTAACCACTAAGCCAATGGGATATCCCTATGACTCAGTGGGGATATTAAACTCTTAAGCCAGGGGTGTCAAACCCAAATACAGAGTGGGCCAAAATAGAAAGTCGAGGGCCGGAGATACCGGTCTGTGCTTCAACACCGGTTTACGATGACGTCCCTGTCAAACAGCAAAAAAGTAATTTTCCATCAAAAATCAATGTCTCTTAATGGCAAGACAATTGTAAAGATGAAACTGCCTGCATTAAAAAAACTATTTAAAGTTTCAATGAAAAATAGCAGGTGTTCACGTCTCATAGCGCGTTATAAGACGTGAACACCTGCTATTTTTCAGGAAAATCTTTTTCTTCTATGATCCTCAACAAGTGCTGAGTTAATTGACAAAGTAAATGAGCCTGAGTTGAAGAAGTAAAACAATTAGTTGCATTCATTTCTTATCACGGTGTGTGCAATATACCAGAGGGCCAGTTCTAATGCTAATTCAATATCATCCCGCGGGCCAAAGATAATTCATTCACGGGCCTGATTTGGCCCCCGGGCCAGAGTTTGACAGCCACTCGCTCTCTGCTACACATATATTCATATTCCACCTCCCCATACATTGTCTCCTTCACTCCAGAACAATGCAGATGGCAGTGCGGTGCAGAGTTCTTCCTTTATTACTTGGCCCCTTCTTCCCTCCCCGCTTCTTAGTGGGAGATTTTGGCTTCACGCCTCTCTGCCGCGGCCTCAGTAAATCGGCTTTCTGTGGCTGTGACAGTCATTAGCCCTGCCCCATGGCGGTAATCCTCTGGTTTCTGTCTCTAATAGAAGCAGGGAGGGTTAGTGGGACTGGGCTATGCTGCTAGGGAGCTCCCCACAGGGGAAGCACCGGTGGGCTGCAGACAAGGGCCGATGCACCCCCCCCCTCCCTTCATCCCCACCCGGCCTGATAGAAACCAACGGAAACACCTCAACTATACAGTGTTGCCAACTGCCAAAATCCAAAATGCACTAGAATGTGTGATATCAGTTTTTCAACCATTTTAATACCAGGGTCCACTATTTTATTCTGCATTTTAGCCACGACCCACCATCTGATGTTGAGTTTAGTCGCTCGGACTAAATTAGGAGAAATAACTGGTAAAATGTTGGTCAAACTAGCAATCTGTAGAAGATCTTCTACATTTTCTAATTGTGTAGATTCTTGAAAATTATGTAATTGATGCAGATGTTTAAATATAATTTAACTCTTGTGAGTGTAAAATGCAACGAAAGGTACCCATACGGGCCCATTTGGTTTCATTTTACAATCTCAAAAGTTACAGATCTATGAGGGTCAATTTGGTTACCAATGTTTTTTTCTAGGAAGGAAGGAGGACTCTATGATAGGAGGAAAAATGGTAAAAATGATGGTTTTATCTCTGGCTCCTGTCAGACAATTTCGCCCCAACTCACCAGCAAAAATGCACTAAATTTCCTGCCAGGAGTTTTTCCACTATTTTTGGCGCTAGGGGGGTCTGGAAAAAAGCTAAATATAGCGACAAATACGTCAAGTTGGCAACACTGCAACTATATTCACCTCTCTTTCCCTCTCCCTACATCCGACAAAAAAAATCTCTTCCAATCTAGTGAATGTTCGCATTTCAGGAGCTGGGGGGCATCTTTTTGTAATTGTTGTGTGAATTGTGTGAGTGGAGCTTTTTTGCTTGCTGCTTTTTGCGTTCCGGGGTGCCTCGCATTTCTTCTGCGAGACTGGAGTTGTTGGAGGAAAGCCCTGGATGCCCTAAGTTGTTATTTTTTTCTTATTCAACTCAAAGCAATAAAGCACATCAAATCAAAAGGGCGCTGCAAGCTGCGCTGCTGCTTTGTAGACTGTACAGAAAAAGGGGGAGCGCACAGCGCGATCTGTGTTTTGCGGCCTGCAAAATGCATTCCGTCTGACTGTGGCCTTTGATTGCCTTTTCTCTGCCGTTTCACTGCTTTCCTGGCTGTCACATTCTTGGTGTCTGTTCTCTCAACTCCAATATGCTTCCCTTTCATGAGTGCTAATATGAAAGTTAAGTCTGAGGAACCTGTGAAGAATTCCTGTGGTCTATACCTGAAATAGGACTGGATGACTGAGCGCTATCCAGGCACCAATGGGATAATGACAGACTCGAATGCACAAACACACACACACACACACATACACACACAAAAGAGCCTTGTACGTTGTAGAAAGGATGTAAACACTGCCAGTGCAGTCAGATATAATATAGGAAAACAGCCAGTTACAAAGTGCATGTGAGGCGAACATTGTTACATACAGTACAATTACTACAATACTTGTCGAACACAGACAGACAACAATCGGGGGTATTGGGTTAACAAAACAACGCATTATCTAAATTGAGTGGCTTCCCTATAAGGAATCATGCTGAGCAGTACTTTGCCATAGCTGCTTGGCCGAGCCCTAACCGATTATATTTTAGCACTTTAGTGAGAAAGGCTTCCTCCAAAGGTGCATATACCTTCAGCTTGTGTGAAAGGGTTTTCACTGCGGCATACTTTTCTGGGTGCTTGCATTTTGGCCAACAAATCAGTGGTCCGTCATAACACCTAAACCTAATCTTACCTAACCCCAAACAACACCCTAACAGAAACCTAACCTCACAGGGGGGATGACTCCTAAACCTAACAGTCAGTCCTACGATATGTCCCTAGTTTTTTAAGGGTTAGAAAGCCTTCACCGCGGACACCGACATATCTCTCTGTTTTCACTATCCCACAAGACCTTTCACCCTGGCACTTTCACCCCCGTTCACTGATTGGTTTAGGGGATTGTCCTTTACCTTATCACCGCAAGTATGATGGCCTCAACTCCTTTCACCTCTTTAGGTGAAAAGGTTTTCTTCTAAAAAGGTGAAACCCTTTTCACTACACCCTGTTTGAGATTTATGCTGTAATCGCAAGGATAGAGTCGACCTTGAGAATGAACACCTCTATGGTTTTCGTTAATAACAATGACATCAGAGGTGACACCTGAAATGTTCTATGCATGCACACTTGCACACGTGGCACCTAGGGGAAGATGTGTGACCAATGTGTGTGCAAGCACCAGACATGAGGTATAGGGAGTATGTATGTGCATTTCAGAGATGACAAGAGCTCTCAACGCCTGTCCTGTGCACGTGACAGCTAAAGTTGGTCCTACAATAGACTACCGATAATCAATCGCATCTCGGGCTCAATACCCAGCCCCCCCCCCCCCCCCCCCCCCCCCCCCCCCCACACACACACACACACACATACAAGTTATCAATCAATTAAAAAACCCACACAAACCCACAGTCATGCAATCAATCAATCCCTGGCATTGTGCAGGATGGAGGGCCCTTACTGAAAGCTGTGTGTACACAAAGACACATGCACACGCTCGCACACACCAGGGGCGGATGTAAAATGTCCCATTTGGGGGGGGGGGGGGGGGGGGGGGCAAGAGAACATGTTGGAGGGGCAAGAGAAAATGGTATGGGGACGGCATCATGAAGTCGCACCCATACCATTTTCACTGTTTTCACTGTTCCATTGTTACAGGACTTTTATTAGTCAAGTAAAGCATCAATAATAACGTCAGTTGTTGTTGAAGTTGCAACAGACACGCAGCATGCATAAAGCTAAAGGTCTGACTCTGAGAGTTTTCTGTTTTCAATGATGAAATGCTGTTGGTTTAGTGGTGCCACAGCTAGCAGTAGTAGTGTTTCAAATCTTTTCTATATCTTGGGTTGTTTTGCATGGCATTGTGTTTGGGGGGGCTGACTGGGTATTTAGGGGGCATTATTTTTGTTATATCTATCCATGGCAACTATGACGACAATTCATTTTGATTACCGTTTTAAATATTCTGTTCATCTTGTGAAACTTTGGGAGAGCCTTTGATGTAATTATGGCTTATTTGTGGGTTCCATTAATAAATTGCTCTCACCCCAGGATACAATTTTATTATTCTACAAAACATGACTCGTTGACTGGTAATACTTTGTTTGTTTGGTCTCATGGTTAATTCATTTTGGGTGTTATAGGTGTTTTTCTGATTGAAGTTTTTTTTTTCTAAAGTCCCCTGCTAAAAGGTTGGTTCCATGAGGTAACAGTTTAAGCTGATTTAATAATTGGCAACTAAAAGGTTTTCATTTGAACACTTGGCTTTAACATGGCTCTCTGTTACTTCAGTACAATTGTACTTTACTTCCTCAAGTACTCTCTGTTTTCCAGCTGTGTAGACAGTTGGTGGTCCTTCCTAAATTTGCTCTCCACATATGTTGAGCTATCGAAGTATACAGTCCTTTTTCCACCCCAAATAGATATTAAATTGTCCAATCTCAAGGTTTTCAATGCGTCTCATCGAGACACATTGTGAACGGCTAATTTTAAATGGTTGAAATGTTATAGGTCTGAAGTGATTTACTATATGTATAACCAGAGTTGGGGTAACGAGTAACGAGTAACGAGTAACGAGTAATATTACTACTTTTTCAGGTAACGAGTAGTGTAACGACGTTACCTCCTAGAAAATAGTAATAATATTACAGTTACTTCTACTAATATTACTTCGTTACTTTTGTCATGCTGCTGCGTTCAACAGTATTGCGTTGGTGAAGGGAGATGAGCTAATGTCAGTTTAGCTTGATCGGAAAAAAGATGAACAGCGGATTTTTATTAGGCAGACGTACAAAGACATCTGGTGTCAAAGCTGCGGCATTGAGGCGTCAGAAACGTAGCGCTCGAAAGCTGTTTGTGCAGCTTGTTGTCCCTATTTATTGTCCCGATCCTCAATAGAAGTATATGTAGAAGAGCCGCGCTTGGACTGGCCACTTAAAGAGAACGGAGTTGGCGCTAATGCTCTGCGCTCTTACCTCTCCGGTGAAACTCCGTGATTCTTTGTTGAGATTTGAATCGAAAAAATCTCAGTCCATTCTCACCCGATTGCAATAATTCCAACTGTGGTCCAAGTATATCCAAGGATATTTTCATTTGCCATATAAGTCATGCGTTTATAATATGAGTTTATCACACAAATAGCTGGGGGAAATGTCCACACTTGAAGCCTGTATGTATGCGCTGTCTGTCAGGGGATTTCCCATAGGCTACACAGCTGTTCTGATTACGCGATGCCAGTGGCTTAATCATCAATTAAGACACTGGAGCTATAAGCCCTCATATACTCAATATTAAATCAAAAAGATCTTATGCTTATGTATGTTTATCATACATTTTTGCATTTTGCATTAAAACATATTTGACAGACAGAACTGTAACTAAATAACAATCCACTGACTGAAATAACAGCCTACTGCAACTATGTAATCTATGGTAGGCTATATGTTAATCATGTGCGGCATATAAATATTAAGATATTTTAGTATTTTTTTCCAGGGTGGGATGTCTGTATTCATTCATCTAAATACATTTATCTAAATACATCCATCCATCTTCACCTGCTTATCGGTAGTCGGTCGTGGGGGCAACAGTCACCCAATTGATGTTTGGCTGATTTGTGACTCTTGTTATTCTTCTTCATTAGATTCAGCTCTAAAAGAAGCTGACAGATTGTGTAGTTGTAGCTAATTTCCTTTTTTCAGGGATCTGGGTGCAAAAGTAATATAAAAAAGTAATATGTAATATACTACATATTACTTTTGCATCCAAGTAATAAGTAGTGTAATATTATTACTTTTCTGAAGGGGTAATAAGTAATAAGTAATATATTACTTTCCTAAGTAATATTCCCCAACACTGCATGTATAACTGGCATTACTCAAGTAATGAGCAAATACCTCAGTCAAAAGCACAATGAAGCTACTTTACACCAGTTGATTTGAACCAATGTTCCAGGGACCATCAGTGGTCCTTGAGCATAAAAGCATAAAAACTTGTTCTCAAAAGTTACATTATTGTTAAATATATGCATTCATTCATTTAGTCTACCCAAAGAATTGTTATTTCGATCAACTCTCCTAAATACAACATGGAATTGGGGACAAAGACAACATTTTTTAGTCTTGGTGTGAGGAGTCTAATATCATCTAAATAAATAGTTGGCGCTGCTATCAAAATGGTTTAAAACCACTGCTTTACCACACCACTGTGTGTGCGTGCGCGTGCTCGCAGTGGTGTTTCTAAGCAATTTGGAGTCCTAGGCAAGATTTTCCCTGGAGCCCCCCTTACCAAATGGACCCTTACGGGTCCATTTGGTAAGGGGGGGCTCCAGGGAAAATCTCCTGTGATGTCATACCTATGGCAGGCACAGCAAAAGGGCGCCCTGAGCGATAAAAATGAGGAACTATTTTTAAACTAAAGAACATATATGTGCTTTAAATGTTCAATTCTAGTTATAGAGGACAAAGCATGTGCCTAGTCTGCCTAATGGCAAAAACGCCCCTGTGTGCGTGTGTGTGTGCGTGCGTGCGTGTGTGCGTGTGTGCGTGTGTGTGTGTGTTGCGTGTGCACGTGCCCCACCACAGGCAGTGGAGGAGCCCCCGCCGGTCCCATGATGAGCGCTCAGAGCGCCTGAATATTCATGCGGAGGAATCGGGTGGCGTGGAGGTGCTCAGTTATTCATTATGCCTTTCTCTGTAAAAAGAAACACACCACGGTCCCACCGCGATGGAATATTAATAGCTCCCCATTAATAAAATATCCCCCTCCCCATCCAAAGACTTGTCGTCGAGGTTTCCGTTTTCTTTTCTTTCTTTTCTTTCTTTCTTCCTTTTTTTTACGTTGCTTGCCTTGCACCTATAATATGCATTTCAGATACTGTATATACGCCTCAAGAGTGAACTGGGTGAATTGTCATCTGGCATATTTGTAAACTAAGCTTACTGTATGGTGTTTCACATACCCAAAGGCTGCTGAGACCATCTAAAAAAAGGAGGGGGGTAAGGAAAAAAAGCATCTTTGCCCCCAATTTGACCCGATAGCTGGTGGAAAGTATTCAAATCCAAAGTAATAGTGACAATACTGGAACATAGATATTAGGGGTGTAACGATATACTAACTGCATTGAAAGAATCAAAGTATAACAAAATAAAAAACAACCACATTAACTATGCATCATATCGTATCGTTTTGCATTGCAAATAATCGGTATGGAATAGTTTTCTTTGAAGATAATCAGTTGCATTAATACTACATCAAATTTAGCTTTTTCCTGATTTAGCATAAAGAAAAAGACTGGTTAAATTACTTAGTTTAAGACAATGGCAATTTGTCGATTTCAATGTCGATTTCAAATCATTGAATCATCGTATCGTATCGCAACAATGAACCAACACCTACATTTTAGGAACAGCATTTTTAGATTTAGTTCCAAGATATTTTTACATTTAGTTCCAAGGACAACATTTTAGTTCCAAGGACAAAATTTGGACCTACAAGAAGGTTCCTGGAACAATGTATATTCAGATGGGGGGTCAAATTCAGATCATTTTGGACTTCCTTGAATGAAATAGTGAAATAGTTGAGCAGCACTGACAGAAACAATAGATACAATTCTGAAAACTCAGAAAGTAAAAGTAACTTTTACTTTCTCTAACTCCCATCTTTTACTTTCTCTAAAAGTAAAAGTAGTCATTTCAAGTTTTAAAATGTATAAACAATATTTTGGAAATTTCCAATCTGCAAGCTTGTGAGCTTGTAGACCGGCTATTTTGGCCTACAGTAAATGTAAAGTTGTTAATGCATGTTTTTTTGTGAAGTAACTACAATAGTAACAAACATTTTCACATAAATACAGTAGTAAAAGTACAATACTTGGATCAGAGATGTAAATTGGAAATGCTAGAAATAAAGTATCATAAATAGCACAAATGACTGATAACACTGATGGCACTGCAGGGGCGTGGAAGTGAAAGAAGGGCCAAAACAGAGAGAGAGGCGAACGAGGAGGAGGAGGTGGCGCGAGGGAACAGCTCTATAGCAGCTCTCTATACTCAGAGGAAATTAATGTTTAATTTAGAGCAGACCCTGAAAGTATGCTGACATTTCACCACTGTTATGAAGAGATGAATACATGGGACACTTGTCTGCGGGAGAAATAGAAAATGTGTGCATCAAAAGGCTGTTAAAAATTCAACTGGCACCATCCATCCAACCAGGCATTCAGACTGATCTGGGTTCAGTGTACAGTAGGCATGAACTATTACCACCCCACTGCTGTGTGTGGTGGTGGTGGTGGGGAACAGGGGCGGATGTAACATGTCCCATTTGGGTGGGCAAGAGAACATGTTGGAGGGGCAAGAGAAAATGGTATGGGGGCGGCGTCATCGCCCGTGTCGCTTTGCGCCACGGAGAATGGACAATGAAGCCGAACCCATACCATCTTCGGTTACAGGACTTTTATTAGTCAAGTAAAGCATCAATTATAACATCAGTTGTTGTTGAAGTTGCAACAGACACGCAGCATGCATAAAGCTAAAGGTCTGACTCAGAGAGTTTTCTGTTTTCAATGATGAAATGCTGTTGGTTTAGTGGTGACACAGCTGTAGTTTGTGAGTAGCAGTAGTAGTGTTTCAAATCATTTTAATTATAAGCACTTTAATTTGAAATATCTTGGGTTGTTTTGCATGGCATCGTGTTTGGGGGGAGCAGACTGGGTATTTAGGGGGGGGATTGCCCACCCCATGCCCATGCCTAGATCCGCCCCTGGTGGGGAAATAGTACTACATTGCTTTACTTTAGGAAAAAAGTATCAATACAGCAATGTAGATGTGTGAAAAGAAGAGGGAAAAGTCTGGAATTATGTATACATTTGCCTCAGCAGAAGTTCCAAAGTATTTGGTACATAGTAGCGATGCACCAAAAGGGAAATGCGTGGCCAAAAAACAGAATATGATTCTTTTTTTCATCATTGCTGTCATGGCGTACTTAAAAAGCTACCTGCAAAATGCATGATTATGGCAAAAACTCAACTTAAATAATAATCACTATTATAAGTCCATGAAATATTTATTCTGCACTTTTGAATGCATGGATTCCATAAACTATTCTATACTAACCGTAGCCCTGATATACAGTATTTTCTGCCAATATGGCCCGAAAACAATTGCATTTTTAGCCATTCTCTGCTGAATATTTGCAGTTTGCAGGCAAACTAACTAACTAACTAACCAACTAACTAACTAACTCAGGGGTTTTCAACAGGTGGTCCCGGGACCATCGGTGGTCCCTGAGAGGATTCCACGTGGTCCCCAGCTAAATGGAAAGTTGGTTAACCCGATTGTAAAAATGAGTGTAAAAATGAAACTGTTTTTTTTTTTCTTTCTTTTTTTTACATTCTCAAGAATTAAAATATTCATCATCTGAATTAGCCCAAGTCTACACAACTACAGAATATAGAAGATTAATGGTCATCTTGATCTGCATGTTGGACTGTTTTGTTTCTGAAATCCAGCCTGATATTGTGGACAAAAACAAACAAAAAAAAGTTTAGTTTGGGGACGGAGTGGTGGTCCATGGCTCAAATGCTGAATAAAAAGTGGGCCCTGGTATCAAAAAGGTCGAAAACCCCTGAACTAACTAACTAGTAAGAGTGGAGGGTAGAGTGGAGTGGAGTGACAACAGCACACAACAGTGTGACTTCATCCCTCCATCTCCATGCAAATCCACATATGGGTAATGTTGACCTTCCTTCATCTGTCTTTGAGCCCTGCAAATGATGACCTTGAAGCACAGACTGAGGAGCACTGAGCACTGATCCCCAGTCTTAACCTGCCGTCTCCTCCACGTTGATACCTATTTACTCAGTAAGCCATAGCTGTACTCCTTAGTGTATTCACTACCTGACCCAGAAAGTAATAAACAAAGACTAAATATTGCACTGTGTGCACAGTGTGCATGCTGAGGCTTATAGGGGAATGTGTCACTACACAGCAACCCATATGAGGCTTATAGGAGGATATGTCACCAGACGGCACCACATATGAATAGAAGGATATGTCACTAGACGCCACGGAAATCAAACCAGAATGACCTTCCTCATATCCTCCATTTTCTTTAAGCTTTATTTACTCAATTGAGAGCCATCTCTCTTTTCCAATGACGTCCTGATTTTACAGTAAACGGATAGCATAGCAATATGAATGCAACACGTCTCTGTTTTAATCACACAGGCACTGCTCTAGTACAACTCAAACTAGAAAAAGTGCCCTTCTGGGCACAGGTCTCCACCAGGTCAGGTTATGAGGCATCGGAATATGAAATATCGGACAGAACCGTCTTAAGCATGTGACTGTAGAGATACTGTGTGACAATTTGGGGGATTTACGGACAGAATCTGGAGTAATAATATGAAGTAATGTGTACAAAGATCGGCCTCTTGGTGGCACTATAAAAAGCAGGTGAGAATTACAGGTCAAAGGTTTGTCCTTGTCCCCTACGGATTATGTATGCAATGGATGGATAGACACACAAACGGACAGAGGGCAAAACATACTCCTCATCTCCCGGTGGAGATTATAAACTACAAGATAGACATTACAGAATGTACAATTAACATCTATACGTCTCAGAGTGTTCCCTACGAGTCCTTTAAAGCAATCAAGTAAAATCAAGTTCATCTGTTTTAAAACGGATTGTAGACAGTTCCGTCTTCCGTGTGTGATAGGCATACAGATGAAAAGCCATCTCAGCCTGTTCAGAACTAATATGGGAGAGAACGGGTGTGGGGATGGCCAACTTCAAGAACTACAGGCTGTTAACAAACAAATAACAAATAATTTGTTATTGACCAGAGTGGTACTGTAGATTGTATTGCTTGGAGTGGCTGTAGGAGGGAGCAGAATGCAGGCACATAATACTGATGCCAGAATGTCCTACAGCCTATACTACCCCAAAACCAATTCCAGACACTAAACCTAACTACACAGGGTTAGTTTTAACCTGCCACGGCGTTAATTGTAACCAGCATCGCATGTCAGAGCGACAGAGTTTTCTAACTAATACCTCTTGGACCGGTATATGTTTAATTAACCTAAGTATGCACCCCTACAATATCGCCCCCGAACCTTGACAAGAAAAATACCCATGGCTTCCTCACGACACAAAAAAAGAGATCAGTGGGAAAAAAAGAAAGAAAATAATAGCGGGAACAAATAAAACAGCAACAAAAAAGTAAAGAAAGAAAGAGAGGGAGTGTAAAAGTGAGACTGGGAGAAGCCAAAGAGGTCAAGTACCTGCCACACATCCACAGCTGGGTCCGGTGGGGTGACTGGCAGCTTTGGGTCGGCCTTTTCGTCAGAGAGAGGTGGTGACAGGGGTGATCCGGGGGCTCCTCTAGCTCATACTGCAGCTCTGTCACAACAACACATCCCACCACGGCTCACAGTGACTCCAGGACACACCGCCACAGTGCTGGGAAAACATACTCACCTTTATCACTCAATTAAAATGTCGATAATGCAATGCAATGTATTAATACTCACTGTAGCAAAGAAAACGCCCTGGGATTACACATCGACGTACAATAACGTTGGAGTACAAGTGCAAAGGTATTAGCTTCTAAAATGAAATGTAGTAGAACTAAAAGTACTCAAACTTGGAAATACATTTGGAAATATTCACAGTACATCAATATTATACTTAAGTGCAGTACTTGTTATTGTTATTGTGAGGACAAGTGTGCGTGTACTGTGATACACAGAAGGCCTGAAACGGCACCAAACAGATTAGGGAAACCGATCTCCACAGAGTGCCATAATGGCCAGGCTCTTCAGCAGAGTATATCTCCGAACTACCACTCTGATTTAGTGAGATGAGGAAAAAGTATAACTTAGTATGTCATCGTCTTGCATGCTAGCTGACTCGATTGAGCGACAGACAGGATGCACTCTTTCTTTTAATGTACTTCCTTGCTGACAAAGGACCCACAAAGTGACGTCATGTTGTAGTTTTTGCCTGGTGAGGGCTAAAACTGTAAACATGCAGGTAGGGGATTTGTTAAATCAGGCATATCTTTGCAGGAATCCGACCTGAGCTTTTTACTTGTTGATGGTGGTTCGTTTAGTTTAATAAAAACAATGGTATGTCTTCAACCAAAGGAGTGAGAGTAGTTATTCGGTACAGTACAGTACAGTTACAGTATATGATTCTCTAAATGAGAATCATAGCCTTATAGTCAAAAAATCCCAAATCCTATAGGATTTTTGACAATACAATGTCATTGTGCTGCAGTATAGTACTACTCCATAGTACAAACAACAATGCATGCATGCATGTGTGTCTAGTTGTGTACTGTAATCGTGTGCATGCGTTGTGGAGTGAAGTACACTGAAGTCTGAACATGTAGCCTATATACAGAACAGTATGTGGGCTTTCAGCCGGTTTCTGTGCAGCAGAGAGAAAGCAGAACTATCGCGCCTTTAGCAGGCCTCACCTGTGGGCAGCGCGGGAGCAGCTGGAGCAAAGGTGTGACCGGCTCATGGTGGCTGGCCCTGGATCAGAGGACGGAGGGGAGCGCACGCAAACACGCACACACACACACACAGACAGACAGACAGACAGACAGACAGACAGAGACAGGCACGGTCAGGGGGCTTCAGAGTTGAGAGAATTCAGCGTATGGCAGTTTGACGGACGTTCAGACAAAAGGAGCCCCACGAAGAGAAATGAACCCTCTTTTTTTGCACAATATACACCGCCGCAGCCGCTGCCGACTTAACAGACTGTGACTGTGACTGTGGCTCGATCGGTCACCAGTCACCACGCCACACCGAGCCAAAGAGCCTCATTTGAAACGGGGACCTATTTTCTCTAGCCTCAAGGGGAAGGAGGGGTGGGGGGTTGGGGCAGAGAAAATGGCCTGCAGGTCCCTCCAACCAACCAACCAACCCACACTCACAGGGCAAGAGCAAAGAGGAATGCAGGAGGAAGACGAAGAAGCTGAGCTTTTTGTTGTGTTGCCTTTACTTTTTGTGTTGCCCCATGTCAGCCAACAGAGTTTCAGGCAGTGTAAGTTCTCAGAGGTAGCTCCAGCTACCAGTCAGTGAGGCGACAGGCCTTTTGCCGTACGCGTTGGAGCCAGGAGCACCTGGCGCTGCCTTCAAACAGGCAGGCAGATTGAAATTATAACAACAGAGCGTGGGAGCAGGAAGAAAGCACTACAGATATCTCCAAAGTACGGCCTGGAATTCCTGGGCGGACCGCCACTAAGAACATGTGCGAATGATGAGGGGATACTATACGGGCGGGTGAGCACAGGGGATGAAACGGGGAGTTTTGGAAACCGAAGATCCGAATTGGGGACACTTTTTAATCACTTTTGGTTTCACAGTTTGTGCCACATTGTATTGTGGGTATAGTGACAAAAGATTAAGATGCATTATAATAGTAATGTGCCTGCATGTTTCCCCATATTATTTATTAGTTGTATTAAGTTATATCATTATGGGAACATAATGGATGTTGGAATAACTTCTCAGTATTCTCAAAAGCATGCTGGAATACATACTTATTCGCCTATATTCATTACTGATTCACGGTTTTGAATAACTTGAAACAGTAGTGCCTTTAAATGTTGCAAATAGCACTGTAGACATAAAATGAATTCAATTACTATGAAGCTGTAATAGCATGGAACTCAGTGTTTTTATTTTTCCTTCTTGCCCTTTTCTCAATAAAAAAATCAAGTAATAAAAAATAAGACACCTCATTAAAAAAAGTAATTCCAGGGAAGCATGTTTAATGCATTCTATGTGAATTTGGTTAGGTTTGGTTTGAATTATACTAGTATAATTGCATTTATAATCCTTTTATCTTGTAGAGTTATAGTGATCCGTAAAGTTGGTATTTCAGAAAGATTTGGTTTGTAGACGACACACGGGTGAGCAGTATGTCTTATAATGCCCCAGCCTATGTCCTTCAGACCACAAGGTTCAAGCCCACAAACCCTCGATGAGTCCTGTAGGAGGACCATTCAAGCCGCAGGCACAGCCTGCAGCATCACCCATTGTGGTTCAAGAATCAAGAAACCACAACTCCTGAATGAAGTGCCTGGTGCTGGGACTCTGGTGCAACACACAGGTCCTGGTGGGTCTGGTGAGAGCAGGAGCGGTCCTGGTGAGATGTAGGAGCTAGGGGCCTGGACATGAATCAGACTCAGAGCACAGTGCCTATAGTCCTTCCAGGCGTCCAGCAGCGCACCTCCCAGCCCTGGCAGAGTAGCTCTGCAGTAGTTCCAACGGAACTGGCCTTGGTGCTGGCCTAATGCACTGGTTTTCCCATTTTACCATTCTGATACCAGGGTCCACTACTGTATTTATTCAGCATGAGTCACAGACCACCATTTGGGGACATTTTACTCCCACAGGCCCCAAATTTATTTTGGTTTGTCCACAATACCAGGCTGGATTTCAGAATCAAAACAGGCAAACATACAGACGAAAATGACCATTCTTCTAGGTTCTCTAATTGTGTAAACTTGGACTAATTCAGATGAATATTTTAACTCTTGAGAGTGTAAAAGTGAAACCAAATGGACCCTTGCCATGGGTTTCATTTTTACGCTCCCAAAGAGTTACATCTGGTTAACCAACTTTCTATCATTTAGCTGGGGATCACCTGGAACCCTCGCAAGGACCACTGGTTGAAGACCACTGCCCTAATGGGACTGATTGAGGCTGGCAACTGGTACGTACAACGTAAGTCAGGACTTGATCAACCTGACTGGGTCATGTTTGAGACCCAAAAGCCCGATGACCATTACCTTCACTGAGCATACGTCCCAAATACATCTGTGTGACACAGATGTTTTTTATAAAACACTAATAAAAACAGCCATGCTCCAACTATTGATTAGTTTCTTGACAATTATTCCATCACCTACTTTTTGGATTTATCATTATCACCGTTGGTAGGACTAACAGAGTTCAAGGAAGAACAAGACTAGATCAACAATATAAACCCTGGTATGTTGTAGGCACTGCATTGTACAATATACAGACAATGCAGTGTCTCATTAAAACCATTAAAATTATAATACTTAGTACAGTACTTATAGGACAGTACTTAAGTTAATGAACCTAGAGACTTTCCTCCTCTGGTTGGGACTACATATCATCAATGATATAGGCTAATGCAATGTCTGCCCTATAGCTACAGTTAGATATTAAAATGAGTCATTGCCTTGCATCGGTGCTTATAAAAGGAGACCTGTATAGTGCTTCTACTCTTTATCTGGCAGTGTGAAATTCCCACTGCTCTGGGTTTTTGATTAACAAGATGGCGCGGGCCAAATGGACATAATCAAGTAGCAATTTTACCATTATGTTTCAATTTAATCCTTGCGTGAAAACACACCGCGGTGAGAGACGTCAATATGGGGAAATCACAAGGCATGTTTTTTTGCAAAGGAAATTGCAAGCTGGCAAAACAACAACACAAAATGGCCTCCGGATAGATCGATTTTTCCTCCTCCAACACTTGTTCAAATGAGTAACATTGATTATCAATATGCAGGCGCATAGCTGAGCATACAATATAGTGTACAGTACATTCTGGCATGCTACATAAGCACCAAACAGTACCTTAAGGCTTGAAACAGAAGTTGGAGTCTAGTTGAAAGTAGGTACAGTAGCTAAGCTGACTTCAGCTGCTACAGCCTGTTTCACTACAAGCATTAAAGTGTCATTTGAAGTGACGCACAAGGCACTGAAAACTGCTAAGTTTTCAATTGTATAAACTGTCAAAATAAAAACAAAACTGGCAAAAAAAAGCTTGGGTAAGGCATGTTTCATAATAACCTAAATCGGCAAAAAGTTCAAAGTAACTAATTAGTAACTAGTATGTTTCAAATACATGTAGTAGAGCAGGGCTGCCCAAAAGGTAGATCGTAATCTACCAGTAGATCACCCAGGTCGTGCAGGTAGATCGCATGACAGCACCTGGACCCTTATAGATCTGTAAACCCAATATATCTGTAATCCAAATGAAACCAGTGAGTCCACACAATTAGAAAATGGAGAATACTTGTTATTTTGACCAACATTTTGCCAGTTCTTTTTTCCCCAATTGTGGACAAAAACGTGAAAGCTCTTAGTTTTGGGTGTGAGAGACTAAACTCAACATCACCCAACATTCTCCCGCCTCTATTTTTCATTATAATTACATTATTCTTAAACACTAGAACAGTATGTAACACCAACACTACTGTTTCAAAGCTCAACATTTCTAGAGAGCCTTGAAATGGAATTTCAGTAATGGAACAATTAAATTTTTGATGTGTAGATCATGTTGGGCCGGTCATTTTGAAAGTAGCTCTCAAGTCATAAAAGTGTGGGCACCCCTGTAGTAGAGTAACTACAATATTTGCATCTGAGATGTAGTAAGAGTAAAATATCGGAAATTGAAGTAAAGTACAATTACAACGTAATGTGTGTGTCTGAATTCTACATTTCAGGCACAACTCAATACAAGAGTGAAAACTGTGAGTGGACAATTATATTTGTACACAATAGTGGCCAATATGTTTGCTTCATTAAGACATTTAAAGATACAGACGGCAGGGTGCCGTCCATTTTTGGACGGCAGATGAGCTGATCTGATTTGATCTCACCAACGTGTCGTTATCCCCCGGCCATATAAAGCATCAATAATAGTTGCAACAGACGCGCAGCATGCATAAAGCTAAACGGCTGACTCAGAGAGTTTTCTGTTTTCAATGATGAAATGCTGTTGGTTTAGTGGTGCCACAATTGTAGTTAGTTAGTAGCAGTAGTAGTGTTTCAAATCATTTCAAATATGAGCACTTTGATTTGAAATATCTTGGGTTGTTTTGCATGCTGTCATGTTTGGTGGGCCAGTCAGGGTATTTAGGGGGGTATTGCCCCCCTACCCATGCCTAGATCCGCCCCTGAAACAGAAGTTTCAACAGAGTGGTAGTACTTGAGTAATTGAGTATATGATTACTGTCCACCACTGCTCATAACCTTGTATTATCGCGACTTGCAGATGGTCTCTATGACCGTTTTAAGCCCTCCTATTCCTCTGGGCCTCGGCAGGCATGACACTTAACAGTCTTTCTAAAACTAAAGTGACAGATGCTTTGAAAAACAGATTGAAACTTCTTTTTTTTTAAAACAGAGGACCCCAGTCGCTTCGTTCTGGTCTCCTCTATCCCTCATTCCATTTTTTTCCTTTTTTTTTTTTTTTGCAAAACGCTTCAGTTGTCACCACCACGGACTCCCAAGCTCCTTTAATAAACGGCACAAACGAAAGTGCCTATCGCCGAATCGCAGAGTGTGACTGGTTTAAAACCATGGGGATTGTGTGGAGTAATCCTACTGAAGGCTGCGTTGTTGCTTTCCCAGCCAAGTGGAGATGAGGCTTGCTGCTTGCATGTAATGAGAAGCAAGCATCGTATACAGTACACATATATGTTGTCTTATCCCAGGGTGATACGTGTTGATCGGATACATGGACCCAGCGGACTGAATCTCATCTGACACACAACTGAAAAGTAATGTGATGTGCACTGCTTCCAACAGGATGCTAAGCACTGAATAAATAGGCTGTTTAGATCAGTGCATTTGAAAGTGTGGACCATTAAAAAAAAAACTCTTAAAGCATTGGTAAGTGATTTGAAATTCATCATGTAGTACCAGTCTGGTGCGCTAGGGGCGCCCAAGAGTAGCTACACCAGCTATTGCTGCTGCTCGATCCTGATTGGAGGAAATTCACCCTCCAAGCTGGGGAAGTTTTATTAGCTCCTCCGCTAACATGGGGGAGTTGGAATATGGTCATATAGTAGGTCTTCACTAATGTGCATGATAAAATACCACTATCTTTTCTTTCTATTCTGGAAAAGTAATGTAATGCAAAAATGGCAACCATCGTTCTCCTGATAATAAAAATATGTTTTTTTTTTTTTTTTTTTTTTTTTTTTCAAAAACATATTGTTTAAAAGAAAATCTGCCCAATGATGATGTCATTGGAGGGCAGGTTTCTGAACTCTCTCCTGTGAGATACAGAATACGGTAGTACAAAAAAATAGTGGTATTTTATCATGTACATTAGTGATTTCATACATTGAAAAGTGGTGAAGTGGTCCTTTAATTATATTTTAAGTTAATTAATCAAATCACTTTCAACCATGGGCATCTTGATCAAAAAAAATCTAATAACTTTAAAAAATATAGACAAAACAAAGGAGGCAAAGAATTGCAATGCATTGCAAGGTTGTACATAACTACTGTATATTATTCAGGGGTAGGTGGCCTGAAATGTTTGAGAAATCCTCCTTTAGCAAACGTTAGTATTATGTACGGATTAGCGATGCTAATACACCGCCTGAGATCGGGTTTGACACAATTTACGACCTTGTGCTATTGGGATACAACTGGGTCGGCTCTACCGTACTTCGCAATAATGGTCACGGCAAGGTGGTGTCTCTGCTGACTCAAGTTTGGTAAAGACAGCACCCCTCTGCCACGATTTCATGGGGAGGATTTCAGTATAATATCTGCAGATTGGGTGGAGGTATATGTGCGCTTATACAAGCCAGCGGTTGCACAGGGGCGCACCCATACCATTTTCAGTTACAGGAATTATATTAGTCAAGTAAAACATCAATAATAGCATGTTGTTGCTGTTGTTGAAGTTGCAACAGATACGCAGCACACATAAAGCTAAAGGTCTGACTCACAGAGTTTTCTGTTTACAATGATGAATTGTTTTAGTGGCACCACAGCTGTAGTTAGTTAGTAGCAGTAGTAGTGTTTCAAATCATATCTTCGGTTGTTTTGCATGCCATCATGTTTGGTGAGGCAGTCTGGGCATTTAGGTCCTAGATCCGCCCCTGGCTGAGATTGGTCAAAAGGTCCCTTTTGATTCCAGTTTCACATCACCGCACAGCAAAATGTATCAATTCAAGTTGCTGAAAGGAAAACTAAAAGGAAAATGGAAAGAAAAACTCAAGCCGTTTTTCCCTCCCCGTCATCTTTTTAGTAGACAACCCTGTGTTGCACTGGAGACCTCCGGCTCCTTTTGCTCGCACATTTGTCGGCATGCCGGTTGTTGCCATGGCAAAGCCCCAGAAATGGGCCAAATAACAGTTCAGTGAGGGGGAAGGAGACTCGGAGGGTCTGGAGGGAGCCATGCAGCAAGTTTCTGGGTCTCGTCCTGTCAAGCCGTCAAACTCTTTTGATGCGTGGCAAAGAGAAAGGAAAGAACGAGGGAAAGAAAAGATTTGGGAGAAACGGAACAGAAGTGAAAATAAAGTTGGAAAATAATTAGGCTCGATGAGGTTTCGTTGTGCTGTGTTGAGAGCGAAGAGCAAATTGAAATTATTGACAGATTTCTGTAAAATAAAATCTTTGACTTCAGCATGCAGGGACACTCTAAGCACTAGCATTACTAAGAGAGGGAAAACATTTTGAAAAACACAATGACGATGATGTATCATTGGTTTTCTGTTGTTGTTTTTTTGGCATCAGAGAGAAATGAATAACTGACATACACTATAGATCAGTGAAATGTCCCGTTCCTCCCTGTTAGAACAAACTACAGTATTAATAATAAAATGCCCCAGTTGGACAGTCATAATAAGCCCAAAAACCCACAAATCAAAATGTAATCAGGAAAATTAACCAGGAAAAAAAGGTTATACATATTTCCTTTAAGGTCGACAGGGAAAAAAGCCAACAGATTCTGATTAAAAGTCTGTTTCATTTCCCTCCTTTCCAGGAAATTACAAAAAACAAAAAAAAACAAAAACAAAACACTAAACTCATTCACTCTGTTGCTGTACCAAAGCCCAAAAGTGGGGGGAAAAAAGTAGGCAACATGAAATATGCAAACAAACATATACGGATAAATAAATAAATAGGTGCGGGTCTGAAGCTGACACCGCAGTGAGGAGTTGGCGGTGACAAGCTGCACCTTGAGTGACGACGAGAAAAGCTGTTTGGCACTGGCTCACTTTTCACACAGCACTTGAAGTTATGACTGTCAGGGGGACGCTTCCGAGAGGTCCTTCAGCCAAAACTGCTGTCTAAACACGCATTTCCATTTATTCTCCTACACGCTGCTGGAAAGTAACCAGGCACATTAAGTCATGTACTCAAGTACAGTTTGGAGACATTTGTACTTTCCAATATGCGTACATCTACTCCATTACATCTCAGAGACAAATACTTGTCTCTTTTACTTGGACAACAATTATTTGTAAACTTTAGTTACTAGTTACAAGTTCTGTACTGACTATTTGGCTCCCTCATTTTCCCCCCCTCGAAGACGAGATGCGACATAAAGGATATATATAAAACCGGACAAATCTCTTCACTGAATGCTCACAAGGTCACAATGTCGTGTTTGTGAAGTTAATTTACACACTTCGGCTCAGATTGACCGTAGACCAGGGTTCCCCAATTAATTTTCCTCAATGGCCATATTTTGACGAGGCTCCCAGACCAGAGTCCATGCACACATTTTCATGCGCGTCCATGTATTATATTTTTTTCATTAATTAATCAAAAGCGATATTTCACTTGATTTGGTCATTTTAAAATCTACTACCCCAGACACAATTTTTAAGTTTATTTGATATTCATTTCTGCTGCGCTGCCCTGTCTGGGATATTTACATGAGCCCGAGTTGATAAAATGACCAAAATAAATGTTGAAATATCTTATCTTTACTGCCTACAGGGAAACGGCTGCTGCATGAACGTAGAAGCAACATAGAGGCGAAAAAGGCAAACAAATATATATCTATCTATTTTGATCTTTGGCTGAAAAGTTGCCTCAATTACCTTTAATAGATAAGCTAATCATCATCATTATCATCATCATTATCATACTGTAAGTCAAATATTGATGCAAAGAAGGACGTGACAGGCTAGTAAAAAGGAGTAAAAAGGGACATTGTAGCCGCCCCGCTTTGCACCTCAGTCAGAGCTGTGGTGACGATTAAGAGGAGCTCGGGTCAAAGTGGACAAGGAGGGAGATAAAACTAAATGATGAATGACACGAGGAGACAGAGAGCATTTACGGTGGAGGGAGAGAGATTGATTCGTGCGGGACGGCAAACAGAAACTGGGTGGCTTCTGTTCTGACACTTAAGATCCTTCAAACCGTGGCCCCCCTGTTCCCTCAGCGACGCAGCTAGACGCCCCATGATTGACATCATCCCTCCATCTCTTTGATTATAGCGTGTCTCCGTTCCTCCCACCCCTGTGGTGCTATCTGTCTTCTATCTGAACTGTGAGCGCGGCTGGCTGGCTGGCTGTCTGCTGGGCCCTTCTCCTCCGCCTGCATGGGCCTGGCTCCGTCTGAGGGAGGCAGACAGACAGCCACTGAGAGATTGTTAACAGGAGAAGTTATGTGTGCCCAGATGGGCCACGGATAGCACTGGTAAATTCATCATTCTGTCACAAGCTCTGAAACCTGCTCTGACTACCGCTGAAACATATTTCTGAGTGCCACACTCTGAAACACATTCTGACTACCAGTGACTAAATGGTAAGTGGTGCATTTATAGCGCCTTCATCCAAGGAGCCTTACACAGACTGGATGGTGCCTTACATTCACAGACACTCATACACCGATGGCAGAGAGATCCATGCTCGGCACCAACTCGCACTTCGGGAGCAATTAGGGTTGCTCATGGAAACTCTGGTGGGGGAGCCTGGGATTGAACTTGAAACATTCCGGTTGCCGTGCGGCCGCTCTACCCTCGAGCCTTGCCTAACGCCCACAGAAACATGAACGTATTATTCTGACTAGTACATGATACTACCACTACCACTAGACTACCACTACCAGACTACCGGGGACTACCACTGAAACCTACCTACCAGACTGCCACTGAAATATTTTCTGAGTAGAGTATCTCTGCAATGTACTCCTCCTGACTACTACAAATCAGTGCTTTTCAACCTTTTTCATATGGCCCACTATTTATTCTGCATTAAAAAAAAACTAAGGATTTTCAAGTTTGTGTCCAGAATTTAGGAGAGAAATCCTCTCAGGGACTACAGGTGGTCCCCGGACAACTGGTTGAAATCACTGCTACAAATGAAACTTAGAGTACTTTAAACTATTGTGATGTGGGGACAGGAGGGACGGGGGAAACTCTGCTTTCTGGACCAATAATTTGTAACATGACGGAAAGATTGCAGTATGTTGCAAGAGATTCAACTTGTCAAATTGCAGATACGCAATGACTTTCAAATCACACAAACCATAACGGCATCAACATTTTTTTTTCACAACACCCAACTGCATGTGAGAAAAACGAGTGTAACAATCTAAGAATTTTATGTTTTTGAGGGGCACTATAGCCCCTTCATCATTTGGTTATCAAAATGGTATCATATAGCCAGGAAGCCACAGGCCCAATTTCCCCAAAACTCAACAGTTAAGGATTAACCTGTGATGTCATGCCATACTTGTTTCATTGGTCATCGTTTTCATTTGGTCATTAAGATCCACAGAATGAGAGGTCTGCTCTGTTTCCTCCTAAATTCGGCCATAACCACTTTCATGCAAAAATAAAAGGTATGCCATGACATCACAGTTCCTGTCCAATTTTGGGTGACTGGGGGGCCCTGTCCGGAAACCAGGCAGGGGACTTTTTGTGGCGGTTCTTGGACAACCGACTCACACCGGGCATGTGCATCCCTGTGGTGATGTGGAACGTGTGTGTTGTATTTGACTTGGTGCAGGATGTCAGCCAAATCTATAGACACTTTAAACAGAGCAGAAATCAAGATTATTACGTTTAGAGCACTGTAACTGATCTATAACATAAGATCCAATAATATACAGATACATAATGTTAGATATGACAGGCAGACGTGCCGTGGAAAGTGATTTGGACTGTCCAGTGTGCTTCAAGCAACAGTTTTTGGGGTATTCTGTTTGAAAGTGGTTGCAGGTTTCACTTGGATTATTGCGCCATCAGTGTTTTTGTTGTGTCTGTGGGCTTAAAACCCCGTCCTCTCTCACTCTCTACCCTCTTCCTCTCCTTCTATGTTTCTCACGCTGACGTTCTCCATGTGATGTCAGGGAACCCTTGCTTGATGGAAACACCAAGAAGGAAGAAAAGAGACAGCAAGAGACACAGATGTGTGGAAATGTCACAGCGTGTTGTCACGGGATGGTGTCACAGGCATTGCCTGGTATGCGCTGTGAGCAGTGTTGCCAACTGCTAAAATCCAAAATGGACTAGTGGCACTTCCAAAATGCACTATAGAGCAGTGTAAAATGAAACCAAATGGACCCGAAAGGGTCAGTTTGGTTTCATTTTACGCTCTCAAGAGTTACAGATCTAAAAGGGTCCATTTGGTTACCAATGGTCCTTTCTAGGAAGGAAGGAGGACTCATCATAGGAGGAAAAATGGTGAAAAACGAGGGTTTTGTCAACCAATTTCGCCCCAACTCACAAGCAAAAAAGCACCAGATTTTCCGCCAGGAGTTTTTCCACTAATTTTGGTGCTAGGGGGGTCTGGAAAAAAGCTAAATATAGAGACAAATGCGCCAAGTTTGCAACACTGGCTGTGAGAAACATCGTGATGGGTAGCACTATAGTATTCTTGAAGTGGGGCCTATAGAGACCACCAGGGGTCCTTGACAGGGTTCTGGAGGAGTCCACATAAATATAACGGACACTTGTGAGAAAGTGAAATCCACCAGCGACTATCAACGTGGTTGCAACCTGGTCGTGACTGGTTTCTTACTGGTCACAACTAGTTAATACGTCAGGGGAGAACCTAAGCATAAACATTACTGCAAGCACAAAGCAATGCCAAACTACTAACCCAATCTCTAACAATAACCCTAACCATAACCACAAGCACAGAGCAGTGCTGATACTAAGCCATAACCCCAAACATAATCACAAGCTCAGAGCAGTGCATGTTCACCCACCTGGTCGTCCCATGGAGCCCAGGAGGTGCAGGGAAAAGTTCCCTCATCCCTTCCTTGCGCTTGCGTGCCTCCGTTGTCCAGGGGACTGTCGTAACGAGAAGACCTAGCCGCAACTAGGAAGTGTATCGCTCTCAGAAGAACAAGACTGTTTTTCCAGTACCACGGATTGTTTCTGAAATGCAGAAAATAAACACACAATAGCGTCAGGTAGAGAATGATGGCTGTTTCTCTAGACTGTTCTTATACATTGAATTTTCAAAACATTCCCAACAAAGCATCCCAACAATACATATTTGCTACCTTTAACTACCATATTCACATCACGTTCAGTACAATTCAATTACTCCAATTACCCCAAAAGTAATTGAATTAGGTCCCACAAATAATAAATGCAAATCCCCAAAATCACAGTGACATGTATTCATACATAAACTGCATCAGTTCAGTATTTGGTTTCCTAACACTCACATCCATACAGCACAGTAGTGCATTCATAGTAGCCTACACACCCTCTTTTAGCTTGCTTGCCTTGCAGTGAGCATAACAGCCAGAGCATACCATGTATGTACTATATAGAGGTGACCCTATAGCTAACAAGCTAACCACAGTGTACCCTGCATGTGATTTCAAAGTTCTCAAATTATCTTCCTTATTATAAACAAACAAAAACGAGTTGTATACTGCCACAGATGTTGCTATTAATATAGAGTGCTCATGGTTTTGCGCTATATCTCACCTGAAAGGCCTCAAAATATACACACAAATGTGTCAGGCAGAGAATAATGTCTGTTTTTTTCCTGCTCAAATCCCTTTCAGAATAAAAGCAGTGAGATTCCCTTCTAGAACAGATTATGAATCTAGCGGACAACAGTGCCATCTTCTGACGCAAATTGGTAGTGGTTTTGTATTGCAGACTATTGTTGCAAAGTAACTGTATATTGGACCGTGGCACATGCTGGACAATAAAATAAAAAAGACCATAAAACATTTGAATAAGGGTCACTGAGGAACATAAGACTTTAAGAACAATTATACAACAATGTAGCATGTGGCTAGATATGTTTCATATCGCCACCTAAGCAAGTGGTCATGTTTAGCAGAGTGGCTGCAGCCTCTTCTGTGATGGCCTCCAAATTCCAAAGGTATCTGGTATCTGGGCCCGAACCAAATATGTTTCGTAGTATAACAGGGATTAAAGTAAAAAAAAATCTTGAGACTGAAAATGATCTTTTGCAAATAAGCAATGAGCTAATTAAATGACCCCTGTGAAATCCTCAGGACTGAAATCAGTACCCAGTACTGAGAACTTTAATCCCTGAGTATAAGCAGTCTATAAGCCTAGCCTAAACATATTCAAAGTTAGTTTCTCACTATATGATTTGAAAGGTGAGAAAGGGAGAGAGAAAGAGAAAGAGAGAGAGAGAGAGAGAGAGAGAGAGAGAGAGAGAGAGAGAGAGAGAGAGAGAGAGAGAGAGAGAGAGAGAGAGAGAGAGAGAGAGTTGGGGGGTTACCTCTGCAGTGCCTTCTGTAAATTCAAGTGACATCGACCAATGGGAAATCAATGCACTGACAGATGCTGTGAGTGTCAGTGGAATGTTGGGAGGTGCAATCCGAAAAAACACACCCACATGGTTTCAGACTCAAAATAACAAGCACACGCACACGCACACACACACACACACACACACACACACACACACACACACACACACACACACACACACACACACACACACACACACACACACACACTTAAACAAGTCAACGGGGACATGTTTAAGGTAAATTACTTCATTGCCACGGGAAGAAGAAAACAACAGAGCCAACCATCTAAACAGCTACACAAAGACTTTCTTGGGAGGAAGTGTTGCTTCTTGTCACTTGACTTTGTGAGGCGTACGATGTTCTACACTGTCCCAAGGAAGGTAGCCCAAGTCTCTCTATCCAGCAATTAGCAGCTGGCAGATCCGTCGTGCTGGGTGGCAGAATGCAGCCGCCAGTCAGTTGGGCGGAATTCACAGTCAACAGAGGGGGATGTAACATGTCCCATTTGGGGTGCAAGAGAACATGTTGGAGGGGCAAGAGAAAATGGTATGGGGGCGGCTTCATCGCCCGTGTCGCTTCGCGCCACGGGCGATGAAGCCGCCCCCATACCATTTTCGGTTACAGGACTTTTATTAGTCAAGTAAAGCATCAAAAATAACAGCAGTTGTTGTTGAAGTTGCAACAGACACGCAGCATGCATAAAGCTAAAGGTCTGACTCAGAGTTTTCTGTTTTCAATGTTGAAATGCTGTTGGTTTAGTGGTGGCAGAGCTGTAGTTAGATAGTAGCAGTAGTAGTGTTTCAATTCATAAGCACTTTAATTTGTAATATCTTGGGTTGTTTTGCATGGCATCGTGTTTGGGGGGGCAGACTGGGTCGTGTTTGGGGGGGAAGACTGGGCATTTAGGGGGGCATTAGCCTCCCATGCCCATGCCTAGATCCGCCCCTGCCCTGGTATGAAAACCAGTGGTATAGCGGTATGAAACAAACAGCCCAAGGTGCACTCTGGAGCTCCACTAGTTCCTGCACAGCAGCATGAAGTGGAGCAAGGCAGAGGAGGGGGGCGGCGCGGCGCAGGGTAAATCAAGACGCATCCCTGGCCTGATAGATACTGAGCGGAAGTGATGCAGAAGGTCGGCATCCATTAGCCACGTGTCGCAGCCACAGATGGATAACTCCACGAGAGAGGGAGCGAGGGAGAGGGAGAGATAAGGGGAGAGGGCAGGGGCGGATCTAGGCATGGGCATGGGGGGGGGGCAGCGTCCCCCTAAATACCCAGTCTGCCCCCCAAACACGATGCCATGCCAACACGATGCCCCCCCCCAAACACGATGCCATGCAAAACAAGATATTTCAAATGAAAGTGCTTATATTTATAATGACGTGAAACACTACTACTGATATAACTACAGCTGTGTCACCACTAAACCAACAGCATTTCATCATTGAAAACAGAAAACTCTCTGAGTCAGACTTTTAACTTTATGCATGCTGCATGTCTGTTGCAACTTCAACAACAACTGATGTTATTATTGATGCTTTACTTGACTAATAAAAGTCCTGTAACTGAAAATGGTATGGGTGCGATGAAGCCGCACCCATATCATTTTTTCTTGCCCCCCAAATGGGACATGGTTACATCCGCCCCTGGGAGGGAGGGAGAGAGGGTGCCTCTGTTGAATGTATGATACATATGATTGCAGATGTGTACAGAATCATCAAGCTATATACAGTATTCTGTATACGTACACACGCGCGTGCAGACGCACACAGCGTAAAGGTCCAGTTTGATTCGTGTAAATCAGGGGTTTTCAACCTTTTTGATACCAGGGCCCACCATTTATTCAGCATTTGAGTTACAGACCACCATTTGAGGACATTTTAGCCCCAAAGAGCTAAAACTAAGGAATTCTTTTGGTTTTGTCCACAATTCCAGGCTGGATTTTGCCAACAAAACAGTGTAAACTTCTTAATTAAATAGTGCTAATTCAGATGAATATTTTAACTCTTGAGAGTGTTAAAATAAAACCAGATGGACCCGCAAGGGTCCATTTGGTTTCATTTTTATATTCTCAAGAGTTACATCTGGTTAACCAACTTTCCATCCTTTAGCCTGGGGACCACCTGGAATCCTCTCAAGGACCACTGGTGGTCCCCGGACCACCTGTTGAAAACCCCTGCTGTAAATAAACAGTAAAGGTCCATAGGCTTGGCTTCCGCATGACATCACTTGTACGGGCTCTGAACAAACAAGAGCACGTAAATAGGGGAATTCCACCCATTCTCAACATTTCACTATGCCATTAATATACAGTACCTGAGAGATGGTACTGTATATAAAGGATGGCGTGGACAAAATAAAAAAGTGTCCTAGAAATATAGATAGACATATTTACATGTTGTGAAACACAACTTGATGACATCATCAAGCTGTGTTTCACCATCTAAATTATTTTTCTTTTAGGGCCTGTTTTTCTGAGAAACAAATGGAACCAAATGGACTTTGCTAAGGCTAATTTGGTTCTATTTGACGTATAAACACATCTATCTGTTGTACACTCTAGCGTACTTAACAAAGCAGACCCAATAAACGTTAAATGGTGCATTTATATACTGTAGCACCTTTATCCAAGGCACCACACACACACACACACACACACACACACACACACACACACACACACACACACACACACACACACACACACACACACACACACACACACACACACACACACACACACACACACGCACACGCACACGCACACGCACACGCACACGTACACTGATGGCAGAGGAAACCATGCAAGGCACAACCAGAACATTGGGAGCAATTTGGGGTTCAGCGTCTTGCCAAAAGGCACTTAGACATGTGGACAGGAGGAGCTAGGATTCAAACCGCCGACCCACGGGATCATTGGACGAAATACTCTATTCCTCCTGAGTCACAGTCGGCCTATAAATAAAAAATAAAATAGACACCAATAAACTGCCTTAACACAAACACAAACAATCACTCGCACACGTGAGCGCGCACACACACACACACACAAACATACACACGTGCACTTAGATTTTAAAGGGCGTATACTGCGAACACGGTGCACTTTCTACGGCCCCCAGGAGAGCCCTCCAGATCTGCATAGAGACACATGGCCTCATCACATCAAACAAGGAGAAAAAAAAGCCTGACAGAACAGTTACCACGGTGTGTTGTCACTCTTTTATACCCAGCGCTGGAACCTTCCCATCTGCCCGCAAGAGCCAAGGTCTCTTTTTTTTTTTTTACGCCGCGCTGGAACCTTCCCATCTGCCCGCGAGATCCAAGGTCTCGTACCCATGCAGAGCGGCTGATGGTCCAGCCGCTCCGCAGCTATAGGCCCCCACGCAGCCATAAAAAGTCACACCGAAGGAAGAAAGTACTCAGGTTTTTGTTTTTTTTGGTAGTGAAAGCATCAATACTGCAACGTTATAAGTCAAGGTCTGGGATTAAACATGTACTGGAGTGGAAGAGTATGAAAATTCGTGAGCTTGTTGAGTGGCAATTTCTCCTTGTTATTAGCTAGGTATAGGGAAGAGGTGCCACGATTGCAATGCTTCACGATTGTAACATGCAGGTTATCCCTTGATTGGTCAATGCCATCGTGACGGCACCACATCTTTAAGTGTACAGCCTGGGTTTTCAACCTTTCCCCCCCCCCCATGGACCACCATTCTGACTAAGAGCAAACTGAGGAACACCACTATTGTGTCCTGTGAGCTGACCAGATATCTCGAGGGACTGTCCCCAAATAGCACTACTGTCCCGCATGGCTCTATCAAAGGTATGGAAGATGGAAGATGGAAGAAGGATTTGTTAAAGGGATATTTCACTTTAAAAAAAACTTTTGGTCATTTTATGGTCTACTCAGTCTCATGTGAACACCCCAGACAGTTTATTACTAGGCTACTCCTTTTAGTATTTAGATGAAGCGCATGCATGTTCTTCCTATACAAACCCATTATAACTTAAAACTCCATTTTAACCATGACAGATTATTCAAAAACAACCCATTTTTTTCTGGTGACTGATATTGTCCTCCTAATACGTGAGAGGGCCGTGGAATTTCATTTACTGTTTTCATTTATTTTTAAAATATTGTTTTATCCATTTGGCGGCAACCAGGGTGGACATGCCCAAATGTAGCAGCCTCCATATTATGGAGGCTGCTACATTTTCCAAAGCAATATTTTAAAAATAAATGAAAACAGTAAATGAAATTTGACGACCTTCTCACGTATTAAGGAGGAGACCCCGGAGCAGACCAAGGACCAGATGAGGGATTACATTGACTCTTGGAGCACCATTGGCCTTGGAGCGCCTTGGGATCCCCCAGGAGGAAGTCGCTAATGTTGCTTGGGACAGGGACGGCTGCATGAGCTCTCTGGTGGAGCTGTTGCCCCTGCGACCTGACCTCGGATAAGCGGATGAAGATGGATGAATGGATGGACGCATGCATAATCAAGTGATGTACAAAATATGAATATTTTATTTTACAAACATAACTCAAAATTGTACTTAATTACAGTACTTAGGAGGAGTAAATGTAGTCACTTTCAACCACTGCATAATAAAACTGTCCCTCTCCTCTCCTCTCCTCTCCTCTCCTCTCCTCTCCTCCCTCCCTCCCTCCCTCCCTCCCTCCCTCCCTCCCCTCCTCTCCTCTCCTCTCCTCTCCTCTCCTCTCCTCCCCTCTCTCCCCTCCTCTTGCAGGTGGCCTGCAGCAGACAGTGTTCTCACACGACTCTCCCAAACCCTTGGAAACGACGCTGCCAATGTCACACTGTCACCTGAGCGGGAGCCATTATTACACAGGCATTCTTAATAGCCCTATAGATTAAACTCCAGAGGAACAAGACGCCAACAGATTAAAAAAAGAAAGATAGGGACGGAGGGGGATGATGAATTGCCTCAGATTGCAGAGGCAATCATGCATAAATTACTAGGATGTGCTTACATATAATAACCAGCGCTGTTTTAAGTGATCGCTCATTCTCTGAGAGCTGGTGGTCTAAGGAGAGGAGTGGGGCTATGAGGGGCAGAGCAGGGGCGGATGTAACATTTCCCAATTGGGGGGCAGGAGAGCATTTTCGGTTACAGGAGTTATATTAGGCAACTAAAGCTGAAGCAACAATAATAACATCAGTTAATGTTGAAATTGCACCAGGCACGCAGAATGCATAAAGCTAAAGCTCTGACTCAGAGAGTTTTCTGTTTACAATGATGAAATGCTGTTGGGTTTAGTGGTAGCCATAATTAGCAGCAGTTTAGTAGTAGCAGTAGTAGTGTTTCATATCATCTTAAATATAAGCACTTTAATGTGACATATCTTGGGTTGTTTTGCATGCCATCATGTTTGGTGGGGCAGACTGGGCATTTAGGGGGGGCATTGCCCCTCCATGCCCATGTCTAGATAGATCCGCCCCTGGAGCAGAGAGGAGGGGTGGAGGAGAAGATGGGCGGTGGTGGTGGTGATGGTGGGGTGAAGAGAGGAGGAGTGGAGAAGACTGGTGGTGTGTGGGGTGAAGAGAGGAAGGGGAGGGGGGGGGGGGGTCACAGGCTGTCTACTCAATCACATCAGCATCAAGGGTAGCGCCCTGACACTGTCTCCACTCTGCGTTCTCCCCTAAGCATCCGCACAAATCTCCTGATAGACAGACGCCAACAGTCCGACGGCAAGAATCCACACAACCCAGCAGTGGAAAAAAAGTTATCAAATGGTTTACTTAAAGGGGAATTCCACCCATTTTCATTTTTTTTTCTGAGAGTGTAAATGGTTTCTAAGAGTGTACAAATGGTTCCATTTGTATGCTCTCAGAAAAAAAAGAAGCGTCTATAAACAAAATCCATTAACATGGTGAAAATACATCTTAATGATGTCATCAAGATGTTTCACCATGTTAGTGGCTTTCTTCAGACCTCCATTTCTTGGGAACACAGAATGGGGGAACTTTTTTCAAGTCCACACAACACCTTGAAGGTACAATGACATAGTAAAATATTGCCAACAGTCCGGCGGCAAGAATCCACAAATGCAGCCTCACCCAGCGGTGGAAAAAAAAGTGTCAAATGGTTTACTTAAAGGGGAATTCCACCTATTTTCATTTTTTTTTCCGAGAGCGTACAAATGCGTGCATACAAATGTTCCAGCGTCTAAAGAAATCCATTAACATGGTGAAAATACATCTTAGTTAGTGGCTTTCTTCAGACCTCTATTTCTTGGGAACACAGAATGGGGGAACTTTTTTTTTATCAAGTCCACACAACACCTTGAAGGTACATCAATGACATAGTAAAATATTGAAAATGGGTGGAGTTCCCCTTTAAGTAAAACAAAAAAAGAAGAAGAAAAGACATTTAGAAACAAGAATGCAATTTTGCAATTGAAAAGTGTGGTTGCCCCCGATGATGTTGTAATGGTGACGTGATGACGTAGTAAAAGAAAGTTTTACATCATCATACATCACCTTCCTTGCTCAGCCAATCGAATCATTTCGACGTTCCTTGGCCAGCCAATCGAATGATTATATACATTGTATTATCATCACAAGGTGAAAAAAGGCTACAGAGCAAGATGGAAAAAAAAGGTTGCACAGAAAACGCAACATAATAACAATAGTGTGGTTGCCCTTCAGGCAACCCGTGTGTGGCATTTTGTGGCCAGCCACAGAAAATTCCGGGGCAGAAATTTCACAGAGGTCCATGAAGGCCATAGTCGACGTTGTTCCTTTCTTTGGCTGTGTGCCACTCAAAAAATTAGATGCCCAGAAAGCCAAAGTGGCACAAATGCAGCTCGCTACGACTACGCTCACAATGCATGAAAAAAAAAATGCTCGACAGGAACTGTAAATAAGTAGCACGGTAAAGGCTGGTGTGAAATGAAAAATCAGCTCTTGCAAAGAGGGTCATAGTTCCACATATGAACGCCAGGTTCGTAAAATAATTATGACTGGCACTCGGCCTTTGTGTCATCAAAAAGTTTACCACACTAAAGGCAGAGTGGCCGTGCGCCGCCCTAAAACGATGACATTTCAGGCGTTTTCAAAGAATTGGTAGATCAAATTGCCCTTAGTGGCAATATAATAACGCAATGACTTAAGCCACAAGAGGGCAGGCTACCGTGGATTTTATTATGACATCATGAGAAATCTGCCAGTAGCAATTAAAATAATTCAGTCTGTAAGCTACCCAGCTAAAGAAAGTAGTTTCCGGACAACCAGCTGTAGAAACAACACACCTGCAATGAGATTCCATAACAACAACAAAGCTGGTTCCAGAGTGGTGGAGTGATACTACTAAATGTGACGCGTCAGCAGTGAGGTACCGGTGGGTTTTTCACTTGTCTTGTGACTGTGAACAGCCAATCAGAATCAAGTATTGGGACTAGCCGTTTTGGAACAGGTCAACCCAGCCCTGGGTAGGTAAATGGTGCATTTACATACAGCACTTTTATCCAAAGCACTTTACCCTGATAGATTAGACTACGTTCACTCACGTTCACTCATTCACACACACAGCAATGGCAGGGGAAACCATACGACTGCAACAAGCATGGCAGCAATCTTTGTCCCACACTTATATTAATAAGCGAAAGTTATGGAAACCTGGGAACTAAATCGTTATTAATAAATGTCTCCGCCAATGTGTTTCTAAAAGGAGTCATAACACATTGACCACGAGCGTGTGTTTGTCGTTTTCTGCCACGGCTCAAGCCAGTGCAATCGGTAAAAAACCCTTATTTTGAAGCGCCAGATCTCCTAAACAGGATGTGCGATGACGTCATGCCGTTTCTGGTGTCTTGACTAACCTGTCCTCTCACGATCCGAGCAAAAAGTTCTGGGTCAAAAGTCAGGAAGTGACGTCTAGCAACAGTCGGTTCACCCGTGTGCCACAACAACGACATTGGAGAGCCCCAGAAAAGGCTCCTGACTGCATTCGACTGAATGGGTGCGAAGAAATTTCTATGTAACAATTTTCATTTCTCAGATTGGTCAAATATCTACTAAAGTTCCCTAACTATTATAGTACAGTGGTTTTCAACCAGTGGTCCGGGGACCACCAGTGGTCCTTGAGAGAGTTCCAGGTGGTCCCCAGGCTAAATGATGGAAAGTCGGTTGACTAGATGTAACTCTTTGAGAGCGTAAAAATGAAACCAAATGGACCCGCAAGGGTCCATTTGGTTTCATGTTTACACTCTCAAGAGTTAAAATATTTGTCTTCTCAATTATAGCCTCCACAACTAGAAGTCTACACAACTAGAGAATGTAGGAAATTAATGGTCATTTTGATCTGTATGTTTGACTGTGTTGTTTTGGGGTCTGGCTGTGCTGCTAAAATGTCATCAAATGGTGGTCTGTGCCTCAGATTCTGAATAAATAGTGGGCCCTGGTATCAAAAAGTTTGAGTTGTCCTCATGAGCTGCTCCCTGCCTTCCACGTTAGTCCCTCTCTGAGCCATCTGCAACCACTTGGATGGCCAGTGGACATGGCAGGGCGGGGGGGGCTGGGGGGGTTCAGGCCAGGCTACCTACTGATGGTTGACTGGGTATCAGCAGCAGAGTGCCCCACAGGGACCATCACTGTGGCAGTCATGTCACCTGGAGGCCAGCCATTAGTCTCTCTATCTCTCTGCATCCTCCTCCTGCCTCATCAGCATCCGATCTGATCTGTGTGCTCTGCTCACTTCAAGCACTTCTCCTGCTCCCCAGCGGTGGGAAATATAACCATCATGAGTACATCAATACTATAATTAAGGAGTTGTCTGTCTGAATGTCTGAATGTCTGAATGTCTGAATGTCTGAATGTCTGAAGCGAGCATAACTCATCACTGGCTGTACCGATCACTATGATTTTTCACACAGTCATTGACCATAACATTAGGAAGAGACTGAGGAAGCCCTTTTTTCAAATTAACAAATTGTTGATTAATAATGAATTTATTGGTGAATTAAATTTCCCCATTCGCTTAACATTGGCAATTCCCTTTTCGGCCACAGGGGGCAATGCAAATACCAACACACACACACACACACACACACACACACACACACACACACACACACACACACACACACACACACACACACACACACACACACACACACACACACTTTATGACTGGCCATTGCAGTGTCTGTGCGTGTGCATTAAAGCAATCCTTCATCAAATCCTTCATCACATAATGTGATGAAGGATTCACATTACCCACACAGTGAGTACATCATTTGGTGTTCATATATTCACAACGGGTAAGGCCCTAGTCTGACTTAATACATCAGCCGCCCCTACCTGCCAAACTCGAAGAACGCGGCGATTAATTGATTCCATTTTTATGATCCATCTTTTGATCCCAACGTGTCATTTGCTGATCTTCACTTTGTTGCAGGGGTTTTCAACCGGTGGTCCGGGGACCACCAGTGGTCCCTGAGAGGGTTCCAGGTGGTCCCCAGCTAAGTTGGTTAACCAGATGTAACTCTTGAGAACGTAAAAATGAAACCAAATGGACCCTTGCGGGTCCATTTGGTTTCATTTTTACACTCTCAAGAGTTAAAATATTCATCATCTGAACTAGCTCAAATCTACACAACTAGAGATCTAGGATTGCCTGTTATGTTTCCGAAATCCATCCTGGAATTGTAGATAAAAAAGAAGAAATCTTTGGGTTTTGGGTCTGGGGGCTAAAATGTCATCACATGGTGGTCTGTGGCTCAAATTCTGAATAAATGGTGGGACCTGGGATGAAAAAGGTTGAAAACCCTGGGTTAAAATGTGCGTGGCCATTTTTGGAAAAAAAAAAAAAAACAAAAAAAAAAACAATGGCTCCCGTACCAATTGTATTCCATGCATTTGAATGGCATTGTCTCAGATTCTACCCCTCTATGTCAATTTTTTTTCTTTCGGTCAAACCAGAACGAACAGCGACTGGAAGAATCATTAACCAAACAACACATTTAGGCCATTTAAAAAAAATAGATTCTATTCAAACAAGATAATGCTTTGCAATGGGATGGATTTTACGAGTTTACAGGATTTGAATTATATTTCTGAAACGGGACCTTCCACATAATGAGTACTTTCTGTATTTATTTGTGTACTATTAGTGCATTTTGAATTGTATTACTTTTGTATTTTTCTCAAATACATTTTCAATTTAACACATGCAAACATGTGAGCTCTCTCTCTCTCTCAACCACTTCACTCGATTGTACTCACAAAAGGCAGAAACGAGTGCAGCCAGTTGCCAACCGTCCCACTTTATCGAGCACAGCAAACACACACACGCACGCACGCACACACACACACACACACACACACACACACACACACACACACACACACACACAGACACAGACACAGACACAGACACACACACACACACACACACACACACACACACACACACACACACACACACACACACACACACACACACACACACACACAGAGGATAGGAGAGAAAGAGAGAAAGAGGATAGCAGTAATATATGAAATGTTTTGCTTCTCTCCACAGAGACTCATTAGCGAGAGGATAATAAGCAGAAAATATAGGTGAATGAGCAAAACTGTAAAAAGGATAGTTAATATTTACATGGCACTTTGTCTCTATCATGCTGTGTACGCTCTGCGGAGCTGGCGGAGGAGGTGGATGGAGAGAGGAGGATTAATAGTTGCACTTTTCCTCCCCTTAACGCATAATGACGCAGTAAAAACCTTCTGCCCCTGCTCCACCATTACACCCTCCTCATCTCCCCCCGAAAACTATGATCCCCAAGCAGATTTCTAGTGCAGTGTATATACGGTGGTGGACACTACAGGGCTTGACACTAACACTTGCCCGCTTGCCCGGGGCAAGTAAAAAAAAAAAAAAAATGGTGGGGCAAGTGAAGACTGCTACCTGGTTGCCCGATCGGGCAAGTGTGCAACTTCGTGCACTATAACACAACACAAGATAAATTTGTCTTGAAGACAGTCATTGCACTCTGCCTCTGTGTCTTTCCCTGCTTTCTAGCTGTCCACAATTCCAGGCTGGATTTGGGAAACAAAACAGGCAAATTAACATACAGATCAAAATGACCATTAATCTTCTATACATTCTCTAGTTGTGTAGACCTGGGCTAATTAAGATGATGAATTTTAACTCTTGAGAGTGTAAAAATGAAACCAAATGGACCCGCAAGGGTCCATTTGGTTTCATTTTTACGTTCTCAAGAGTTACATCTGGTTAAGCAACTTAACTGGGGACCACCTGGAACCCTCTCAAGGACAACCTGGGACAACCTGTTGAAAACCCCTGGTTTAAAGCACCCAAGTAGGAAGTAAACTTAAATGTAAAATTTACAATATATTTTTGGGGGGCAAGTGACCATGACCTGAGGGCAAGTAGAACCTGCCTTGCACTTGCCCGATGGGCAAGTGCCTTGAAGACCTAAGTGTCAACCCCTGCACTACTCACATTTGTTTCATAAAGTATAAATAACAATACTGCAAGGTAGAAATAGCCTGGACCCAGCCCTGAATCGCAAAAAAAAAATATGTCCTGGCAGTTCTGGTGACTCTGCCTATGGTTGGATGTCAGTCTCGATCGGAAACATGATCGCAGCAGCTGATTGGCCATCAGCCCACTGCGGTGACTGTATCAATCTGGCTATTACGTTGTAAATCAACCTATGGTGAATCGTTTGTTTACAGAAAGGACAGGTTTTATGAACATCATCATCTGTTATTTTTCAGTGCTATTGTTTACATGGCAGTAGCATTCGGTGACTGTGCTTGTTTGGTTAGCAACCTGGTTAGCCACATGAGTGACACCAAGCGAGACCAAGACATTTCCTTTACATCGTCTTGTCTCGAGTGGTCTCGACCTTTGCTGAGACGGCAACGAGAACAAGACAAATTGAGGGCGGTACCAAGACAAGACCACGACACAAATGCAATGCAGGAGACGAGACAAGACAAAGACAAATCGAGGGCAAGACAAAAACGAGACAATGAAAATCTGCCTTGAGAGCCGACCCAAGGAGAGACAATCGAGACAATCGAGCCAATGTCTCGCGAACTACAACACTACCGACGTCGTCTGCTTTCCTACTATTCTGATTGGTTGGTATGAACCAATCTCCAAAGACTACGACAACGCCCATCCCAGAAACTGCTGCCGTGGTAGGAGGGCTGTACTGTCAATCTCAAGTCAATAATGAAGTGAAAGAAAAGTAAAATTCAGCCAGATTGTGCGGGCTAACACAGAACTACTTTTGTTCTATCACAAATAGTGACTAAAAAATTGTAGTGAAGCAAAAGTGCAATATTTGCCTCTGACATGTAGTGGAGTAGGCCGTAAACCTACTGGAAATCTGAAATACCTAAACTAAAATACCAATAACTAAAATATGGCAAAATTGTGGAGCTACTTGAGTAAATATTACCGAGTTGCTTTCCAGTACTCCCCCACTGCCTGCGTCTAAAAGCAGTGATCTAGAAGCAGATGGAGAGTGGTTTTCTACTAGCGCTGTATACTACACGCTGTCTGGAGGAGAGGAGACAGTGTTGCTGACATCTGTCAGGCCTGCTCTCTGCGGAGCAGGTGGCACTGCTACAAACAACTACACAGGCAGAGCGCCGGGGGACACAGAGAGAGAGAGAGAGAGAGAGAGAGAGAGAGTAGGGCAGTGCCAGGATAGCCATGGGCTCAGGGGAGAGGGCATGGGGAGTGCCAAGACCGCCGTGGCCTCAGGGGAGAGGGCGCGAGGGGGAGTGCCAGGGCAGCGATGCAGTTTATGGCCTCAGGGAAAACAAGTCACTGAGATTAGGACCGACCAAGACCACTCACTCACAATAAAAGTGTGTCGCCCACTATCTGCCCCTGTAAACACCACGCATGCATCATGCACTCTTTTGAGTGAGCATATACTACAACGTACATGATTGCACACAGCATCATGCTACAAGAAGCATGATGTGCAAGAACGTACAGTACATTATGATTAGTATGCAGTGCAGTTTCAACTATGTGTGCTGTACTGACACGCAGTAACACGAACGGATGTTGCGAGATACTGTGAGAATGTGTAGAGCGAGAGAGTTCAATTGACCTTGCGTGCGTCAGCAAAAGCATGCGTTTAACCTGTAGCCAAAGGGCCATCATCTTCGCTTTGTAATATACTGCAGTTGAAGTCCACTATAGACAAGGTTTCTACGTCTCTGGACCGAGCTGTAATTGTATCAAAGTAGCAACAACATACCAGAAAACACTCCAGAATAGAAGCCAAGCTTCAATTCGCATGTTTAGCTGGTTGACTACTAGACATGGTGATAACGTATCATGATAAAAAAAATCTCTCAACGACATGCCACTTCAGAGATATCGTATATTGTGATAAAGTGGATTCTCGTTCACTTCAATGCATACTGTAGAACGATGGGGGATTTTTTTTTTTATTTTTACATAAATCACTGGAGTCCCCGGAGGACTTCATCGTAACGTTCAAGACTAAGCCAGATGACGGCCCATATGGGGATGATCTTTACGTCATTTTCAGGACATCTTCACAAAATGATAAATTAATACTATAGCTAAGCTATTCTGGGCCAGATCTGACTAGTTACGATTGATTTAAGTTAGTCTGGCCTCAATCTGACTCACCCAGGGACGTCCATTTTTAGAGGTCAGGATTTGTGTTGGTTGAAATCAGGTGATATTCTGGGTCAGACTTGACTAGTTTTGGATTGCCTTGATCTGACCACAACCAAGACGTCACTAATTTGTCACGGTCCTGACCGTGTTTGCTGGGAAGTGTCAGTGAGTATCAAATAAAACCGCTTATATCTTGAATCTTTTTTTGCCAGCACCCTAAAACAGCACGTAAAATAACACAATAATTTTCCATATCGGCCAATTTGTCCATGCTTGGCATCCCACAGCAATGTCAGGAGGGGCGGCCTGTAGCTAGTGGCAACAGCACGAGTCCAGCACAGTGTTGCCAACTTGGCGTATTTGTCGCTATATTTAGCTTTTTTCCCAGATCCCCTAGCGCCAAAATTAGTGAAAAGCTCCTGGCGTAAAATCTAGTGCTTTTTTGCTGGTGAGTTATAGCGAATTATAGTGCCCGAGATAAAACCCTCGTTTTTCACCATTTTTCCTTCTATGATAGAGTCCTCCTTCCTTCCTAGAAAGGACCATTGGTAACCAAATAGACGCTTATAGATCTGTAACTCCTGAGAGAGTAAAATGAAACCAAATGGACCCGTAAGGGTCCATTTGGTTTCATTTTACACTCTCAAGAGTTAAATTATATTTACACATCTGAACTACCTAATTTTTAAAAATCTACACATTTAGAAAATGTAGAAGAATTGCCATTTTCGCCAGTTATTTCTCCCGAATTAGTCCGAGAGACTCAACATAAAATGGTGGTGTCCGCCGTGGGTAAAATGCAGAATAAATAGTGGGCCCTGGTATGAAAAAATGGTTGAAACCCCACTGCTCTAGCACATTCTAGTGCATTTTTGAAGTACCACTATAGTGCATTTTGGATTTTGGCAGTTGGCCACACTGGTCCAGCAGTGGTGCACACAAAAGCGTGCAATGCCTTCTGGCACTATAGTAGTAGCCGTCTGTGTGTGTGTGTGTGTGTGTGTGTGGGGGGGGGGGGGGGGGGGGTATGTACTGTATGTGGTAGTAGTGGCAATCAGTGTGCAACACACTCATGCATTACCACCACATGACAAAGTACATCAAAGTACAGGAGAGCAGTGACCCGCGGAGGCCCGCCGAGGTGGCCGGGGATCGCTGTCTGTCACCAGCCGCGGTTCACCACTGTACCATTAACCTTGGAAATTGGACTAATAAATGTGCTCTTTCCCCTTCTCTATTTAATTTGTCCTATAATGAATTTCCCTATGGAGCAGCGGGCAGCAGCTAGAAGCCGCGCCTGCACAGACCTAATAACACACAAGAATAGCACAAGAAAGTCACACTTTACTATTATAGAGCAAGGTGGGTGGGGGAAGAGGGGGGGTGTCCCCAAATGACAACTGAGTGACAATTTAAGAACTTAAAGGACAGCTTTTACTTTTCTATTTTTCAAGCAATTTTCAGGCTTTAGGTTGTAAAGTAAAAGATGGGTGTTTTTTTTTTTTTTTTTTTTTTTTTTTTACAACAAGTCAAATTTTATTTTATTTATTTATTGTACTATTTGCTGTAGTCCAACTAGGCAGCAACAAGTTGTCCTTTAATACCTCAAAACGAAATTAAAGACAATTAGTGCATTTACTGGATCAAGTCAAATCGACAAAATATATGATAAAAACCTGTAAGACATTGACAAAATTGAATGAAATAGATGTAGCTTGTAGATCGACCTTTTTCACCCTATTCATCACATTTTTTGAGAGGAAGGCTATAAAAATAAAAATTGGCCCTGGCCAATTTATATTTTTATAGCCTTCCTCTCAAAAAATGTGTTTGGCACCAAAAAAAAAAAGAAAGAAAAAAAAAAGAAAGAAAGAAAAAAAAAAAAAAAAAAAAAAAAACATAGTGTCCCCACCCCGGTGAGAGAGCCTAGAATCGCCTGTGAAAACGCTCATCAGGGACCCAGTGTGGGGTTTCCCCAGTTAAAATATGTCACAGCCTGGAAAAGGTTGAGTACTGCTGTTATAGACTTCACTAGAGCACACATCACAGGCAGGGGTCGATATCCCAGCACTAGAGAAATGGGGAGTGGGGGCTACAAATAGAAAAGTAGGTTAAAATGACCTATATAACCTGCTAGTAAGCAGTGGGTTTTGACTTGAGAGTCATTTGGAGAAAGACTGACTGGTTGATGGAGAGAGCAATCGTGAGAGAGGGCCTGGGGAACCGAGGGTTCAATCTCCCATATAGTCCTGAAGACGTATGGTTTCTGTCCCCTCTCTCCATTCCTCCTCCTGACTCTCTTTCATTTGCTGTGCATTTAAAGGGAGATTCCATCCATTTTCAACATTTTACTATGGCATTAATATGCCATAGTAAAATAGAAAAAAATAAAAAAAATAATCACCCATTCTGTGTTTCCTAGGAAAGGGGCAGAAGGGGTGATATCTTGTCTGTCACCATTTAGGACCTTTTGTATAAATGGAACCAAATGGACCTGTTAGGGTTCATTTGGTTCCATGTGTACGCTCTAAGAAAAAAAATGTTGAAAATGAGTGGAATTCCCCTTTAAAGGACCTTGCAGACTGGACGTGTGTTGCAGTAAATTGATGGGATGAACAATGTAGCGGTGTGCAGAGACCTTTACGTTTACAGCGTTAGTTAGTACATAATTTTTAGCCATAGTCGCTCTGTTTAGAGCAGGGGTTTTCAACCTTTTTGACAACAGGGACCACCATTTATTCAGCATTTCAGCCACGGACCACCATTTGAGGACATTTTAGCCAAAACTACAGATTTATTTTGTTTTTGTCCACAATTCCAGGCTGGATTTGGGGAACCAAAACAGTCAAACATACAGATCAAAATGACCATTAATCTTCTACATTCTCTAGTTGTGTAGACTTGGGCTAATTCACATGATGAATATTTTAACTCTTGACAGCTAAGAACAACTTAGCTGGGGACCACCTGGAACCCTCTCAAGGAAACCTCTGGTTTAGAGTATGTAGTTCTGCTATTTTAAAAAAATATTAGACTTGAAAACATGCAATGGTATGCAGGTAGCATTCTGCACAAAGAGTACAATCTGCTTTTGGTACTTCAAGTACATTTTGATATCATAACATTCTCAACACTCAAGTAAATGTACTGTGGACAACTTTATTGATACTGACGACATGCGAGTATACTCTGTATTTTGCTTCGCCGCGCCTTCAGATGTTTCAAATCCCATTCCCATTATATCACACGGTGCTGCATGGTACTAAGAAGGGCACCAAAAATGGGAAAGGGTGGGGTACCATAAGGAGGTGTGTGTGTGTGTGTGTGTGTGTGTGTGTGTGTGTGTGTGTGTGTGTGTGTGTGTGTGGCTCGAGAGAGGGGAGGGGGTTAGGCGAATAGATGGACCCTTTTCTACTCTCGATATGTGATATCTGTCCAGATGGGCTGAATCAATAAAGACACGGAACAACTCGCCTCTCTGGGAACAACAAACAATAAAAGGCAGAGAGAGAGAGAGAGAGAGAGAGAGAGAGAGAGAGAGAGAGAGAGAGAGAGAGAGAGAGAGAGAGGGACGGAGTGCAGGCGAGAGGAAATATTTCAGTGAAGCCTATGAAAGGAGTAAAGGGCAAAGCGGAGAGAGACTCCTCCTGCTTCTAAAGGGTGAGCTTGTTAGCGCGTCGGCCGCACAACGCCGCTATATGGACGACATATAAGAGGACCAAAGAACAAGCACACACACACACACACACACACATGCACACACACACACACCATCAACTCAGTAATCGATCACACCACGCTCCCACAAATGGGCATTATCATCACCACGCGTACACATGCATCTGAGCGTGATACGCAGCCGTGCAACCACGCGGGCTGGAGGTGGGGGTGGGGGTGGGGGGGGATTCTTGGCTCCACTCCCAAGGACCTTGTCCCCCCCCCCCATGCCATCAATTCAACAGCACCACAGCGGTTAACGCAGCAGGCATTTCCCCATTTTGCTCAGGCTTCCATTCCTCGCACGAGAAACCAATAGACGCCGAGGAGAGGAGACCTTGCTCCTCGTTCTCGGACTGGAATCAGGGAATGGTCAGGGGCGGATATAATATTTCCCAATTGGGGGGGGGGGTGAAAATGGTATGGGGGCGACTTCATCGCATCGATGAAGTCGCACCCATACCATTTTCTGTTAACAGACTTTTATTAGTCAGGTAAGCATCAATAATAACACCAGCTGCTGTTGCAGTTGCAACAGACACGCTGCATGCATAAAGCTAAAGGTCTGACTCAGAGAGTTTTCTGTTTTCAACGATGAAATGCTGTTGGTTTAGTGATGACACAACTGTAGTTACTTAGTAGCAGTAGTAGTGGTTCAACTCATTTTAAATATAGGCATTTTAATTTGAAATATCTTGGGTTGTTCTGCATGCCATCATGTTTGGTGGGGCAGTCTGGGTATTTAGGGGGGCATTGCCCCCCCATGCCGACGCCTAGATCCGCCCCCGGGAATGGTATAGAGGCCTGGGATGGAGGGGAGGGGGGGGGGGGGGGGGGCAGGACGGGATGGGAGGCGGGATGGGGAGCAAAAAGGCGAGGAAAAGAAAAACAAAAGCGATTGATATAAATGATCTGCTGGCCGAGAGAGCCCCCCCAAGCAGGGGCGAGCGAAGGTCCGCTCAATACCAATTGATCGCGGGAGGCCGAGGCATTCGTCTTAATTCTGACTAATTAGGGCAGCCGGCTGACTAGGAGGAGGTTAGAGAGGGATGAGGTGTGTGTGCGTGTGTGTATCGTCGAGTGTTGTTGTCCATGAGAAGAAACGAGGGACCTCTCTCTCTCTCCCAGATAGAAAGAAAAAAAGCCCCCTCTCGTGTTTACAGAGCATGGTGGTGGATTAAGAAAATCAGTTTAGGAAAGGGGCGTCCATCGCCACATTAGTGTCCCTGCCAAAATAATTCCCTCGTCTTCACTGGCTGCCCAACAGGCAGGATGCGAGCAAATCCCTTCCTTTCCTTGCCTTCATTCTCTCTCTTTAAAAAAAAAAATTGTGTGAGCGAACTGCGATTATCTTCTGCCAATGTGAGTTCTGGTCCAGACTACAGCCAAAAGGCACACAGAGAGAGAGAGAGAGAGAGAGAGAGAGAGAGAGAGAGAGAGAGAGAGAGAGAGAGAGAGAGAGAGAGAGAGAGAGAGAGAGAGAGAGAGAGAGAGAGAAAGAGAGAGATGCTTTTCCAACTTATTCAGCCTTTTTTTCCTCTCCCCCCAGATATACATCATAGGCTTTAATTGGCAGGGAAGAAAAGTTGGGCCTGAACACCAGAACGATTGAAGAAGAAGCATGATTAATGGATACCGTTCCATAATGCCATGTGAAAAATGAAGAGGGCTGTGTGTCTGTGTGTGTATGCACGTGCGCGCGTGTGTGTGTGTTGTTGTTGTTGGGGTGGGAAGAGAAGGACGAGGGGAAACAAAGCTGGGGGACACATGAGGCGAATTGGTGGGGTGTGCCATTTTATATCCCAGCGGCTGCAGGTGGAAGAGAGAGGAGGTTGGTGTTGATGGTGGTTGGGGGGGATGATGCATATTTACCGGTGTAGCATCTTTCTTTATCCAATGCACTGCATAGACTGTGCATTATACACACTGTACACCGATGGCAGAGGATGATGCACCAGCCTGCACATAGGGAGCAATTAAGGGGATCACCGTCTTGCTCGAGGACATATTATATTAATGCGGGGGGAGGACAGGATCGAACTGGGATGCTGCCTGAGCACGGTTTCCCATTCAGCTGTTCACCTCAGCCACTGGTGGCTGGGTGGTTTAGAGCAGGGGTGTTCAACAGGTGGTCCGGGGACCACCAGTGTTCCCTGAGAGGGTTCCAGGTGGTCCCCGGCTAAGTTGGTTAACCTTGCGGGTCCATTTGGTTTCATTTTTACGCTCTCAAGAGTTAAAATATTCACCATCTTAATTAGCCCCGAGTCTAAACACCTAGAATATTAATGGTCAATTTGTTCTGTTTTGCCTGTTTTGCTTCCCAAATCCAGGCTGGAATTGTGGACAAAAGGAAAGGAAATCTTTAGTTTTGGGATCTGTGGGGCTAAAATGTCATCAAATGGTCTATGGCTCAAATTCTAAATAAATAGTGGGCCCTGGCATGAAAAAGGTTGAAAACCACTGGTTTAGAGAGCATCGGGTCGGGACCAATTTGTGGGTTATAATTATTATTTCCGAACTCTCCCCCCCCCCAAAAAATGCAACAATTACATGTTTTTACAGCACGTTAGCACATGCTGTACGTGAGAGTTATCACAAAATAAAAACATATTAAAGTGATATTCGATTAAAGTGGAATCACTGAATATCCTTTAAATAGTAGTGAGAAAAAAAAGCTGATCTATACAACCTCACAACCCGCCGTGAAGCCAAAGCTTGTAGATCGGGGTATTTTCACCAGCTTTGACCCCGAGGAGGCATAGCATTTCTAACGGTGCAAAGCATTTTTGGAACACCACTGGTTTAGGGGTATAAAAACCCGTTTCAAAGAGTGCTGTATGTACCGTATGTGTGTGCGAGCGCCGGTCAGACAGCTAGCTGCTGAGAGCACCCCGCCGGCAGCAGTCAGAAGTCTGATTCCTATCCATCAGTCCCTGGAGGTTTGTCCGTGAAGGAGGTGGAGGCGGCGGTGGAGAGAGAGGGTATCATCATCGCAGCAGCAGCGGGACAATCCGGCCTGACCTGACGGGAGATCACAATCTCATCATGACACAGATACACAGCCATATAGCGCAGACAGACAGACGGACACGCAGTGTTGCCAACTTGACGCATTTGTCCCTATATTCAGCTCTTTTCCAGACCCCTCCTAGCGCCAAAATTAGTGAAAAACTCCCGGCGGACATTCTAGTGCTTTTTTGCTGGTGAGTTGGGACGAAATTGGTTGACAGGCGCCAAAGATGAAACCCTCGTTTTTCACCATGTTTCCTCCTATGACAGTGGTTTTCAACCAGTGGTCAGTTGGTTAACTAGATGTAACTCTTTGAGAGCGTAGAAATGAAACCAAATGGACCCTTGCGGGTCCATTTGGTTTCATTTTTACACTCTCAAGAGTTAAAAAATATTCATCATGTGAATTATCCCAAGTCTACACACCTTCCAGGCGAGCATCTAGCGCATTCTAGTGCATTTTGGAAGTGCCACTACTGCATTTTGGATTTTGGCAGTTGGCAACACCGCGGACACGCACAAATAGACGTACACACATGCACGCGCATGCAGCGCACGCACGTACATGCCTGCCTTAAAGGTATCGTGCCATGTCCTCGGTCACACGTTTATAGCGAGGTGCAAAGCCGCCCCGCCGGGTCACAGACCCACAGCACACGGCCTCACACGGCACAAAAGAGCAGAAATATCAGTGACTGAAGGTGACAGACAGCTCCGCTGCCGCACAGACAAAACGCTTTTGTTAAAAAAAAAAGGAGACAATAAGACCGCATACAGTACGTTCACAACCGAACAGACAAGGTGCTGTCACTCATTCAGTGACTCTGAGATCTAGCTGCATATCAGCTACTCTATGTGTGTGAGCAGCAGAGATATCAGAGTGACTACTTTCTTTACTGCTCGCGGCCGTGACTAGTTCCTTATGGTCGCGACAACTGACTAACTATTTGCAACCTGGTCATGACTAGTAAGCAATTGGCTGCGACCTGGTCCCTAGCCAAACACAACCAGAAACTGCAGTCCAAATGCGACCAGAATACCTGCAAGTTAGTGGATATCGCCCTACCTGATGTTTTTTTTTTTATCCGAGATGTATAGTGAAGTAGAAGAGAAAGTGAGAGGCAGCAAAATCCATTTGCGACTGACGGCCGTTTTGCATACCAGCCACGGCCGTTTTGCATACCGGCCACGGCCGTTTTGCATACCAGCCACGGCCGTTTTGCATACCGGCCACGGCCGTTTTGCATAACAGTTGTGGCTGTTGTCGTGGCGGTTATAAAACCGTTGCGACGGCCGTCGTGGTCATACATTTCGCCCGTCCTGGATAAAGCATTTCTAAATTCTCAAGCAAAGTACCTCAAAATTGTACTTAAGTACAGTACATATGGTCTATCTACTTAGCTGCTTTACACCAGGGGTTTTCAACAGGTGGTCCGGGGACCACCAGTGGTCCCCGATAACACTCTCAAGAGTTAAAATATTCATCATGTGAATTAGCCCAAGTCTACACAACTAGAGAATGTCGAAGGTTAATGGTCATTTTGATCTGTATGTTTGTCTGTTTTGTTCCCCAAATCCAGCCTGGAATTGTGGACAAAAGCAAAATAAATCTTTGCATTTGGGATCTGTGCGGCTAAAATGTCCCCAAATGGTGGTCTGTGGCTAAAATTCTGAATAAATAGTGGGCCCTGGTATGAAAGAGGTTGAGGACCACTGCTTTACACCAGGGGTTTTCAACCAGTGGTCCGGGGACCATCAGTGGTCCCTGAGAGGGTTACAGGTGGTCCCCAGCTAAGTTGGTTAACCAGATGTAACTCTTGAGAACGTAAAAATGAAACCAAATGGACCCGACAGGGTCCATTTGGTTTCATTTTTACACTCTCAAGAGTTAAAATATTCATCATGTGAATTAGCCCCAAGTCTAGACAACTAAAAGATTACTGGTCATGGACAGAAGCAAATATTAATAAATCTTTAGTTTTGGGGTCTGTGTGGCATCAAATGGTGGTCTGTGGCTAGAATTCTGAATAAATAGTGAGCCCTGGTATGAAAGAGGTTGAAGACCACTGCCAACAACCCTGTCAGGCCCTCTGTGTGCCACCCGACCACATGCACACCCGGCGCGTGCAGGCGTCTACTCTGGAACACCTTCAGTTCAAATCAAAATATAAATGCTCCTAGTCATCTACAGACAGACACCATGTCTCTCTCCCTCTCTCTCCGCTCAAATCAAATTAACCAATCGGAGCTGACACACCCCCCTCGAAAAACGTCCCCGCTACTCGGCGTAGCGAGTGTGATGTCCTAATGACTGCTGCTGAGCTGTCGATGGAGGCCCACACATGACAGCCAGGGCCCCGGAGGGGAATAATTACTGAGAGGTGCGAGAGATGTTTCCCCTGATAAATGCTGTCACTGCTGGTATTTGGTACTAATAAGCAGTAATCGAGATGACTGTGCCATCGCAAGACTTCAGACTCTCTGGTAGACAGGTGAAACGGTGTGTAATTGTACATGTGCCGCGTGTATACGTATGTGTATACTTGACTTGAAACTATTTGATTAAAAAGGAGAATTCCACACACACATTAGGCATCAAATCTACCTTGATCCCTGTGACATGACAGGGTGTACTCGATTTTTGTCGTGGATTTTTGTCATAGATGCCCCCTACTCTACATTTCACCCCTGAGGTCTCCCATCACTTCCAACAGTTTGCATTGCTGCAGGTTGTCTTTATTCTACTGTAAAGGCTCAAACATACAGTACTTCAGGGTGGAGAGAGTTTAGGTGCAGGTTTCACTGTGGTGTAGTGAGAGAGAGAGAGAGAGAGAGAGAGCAGGTGGCGTGAGACGAGTGTCTGCCCTCTGTCTGTGTGACGGCTACCAGCAGAGCGTTGCTGACCACATGCCGGACCAGCAGTATACCGTTCAGCAGATGCGACACACAGAGCAGCACCGAGCCGGACCGCCATCCTCCATATGTCCAGAACAATCAGTCGGTGGAAGAAAATACTGAAACGGTTTACTTCAGGGGTTTTCAACCTTTTTCATCTCAGGGACCACCATTTATTCAGGATTTGAGCCACGGACCACCATTTGATGAAATTTTAGCCCCAAAGACCTAAAACTAAAGAATTCTTTTGGTTTTGCCCACAATTCCATTATTCCAGGCACAATTTTGCAAACAAAACAGTGTAGACTTCTTAATTAAGTGGTGCAATTTCAGATGATGAATATTTTAACTCTCGAGAGTGTAAAAATGAAACCAAATGGACCCGCAAGGGTCCATTTGGTTTCATTTTTACATTCTCAAGAGTTACATCTGGTTACCCAATTTTCCATCATTTAGCTTGGGGACCACCTGGCACCATCTCAAGGACCACTGGTGGTCCCCGGACCACCTGCTGAAAACCCCTGGTTTACTTAAAAACGATCAATACTGCAACGTAGATATTCAAGTGCACACACACACACACACACACACACACACACACACACACACACACACACACACACACACACACACACACACACACACACACACACACACACACACACACACACACACACACACACACACACACACACACACACACACACACACTTTTCAAATGTGTACAAATCTTTTGAAAATTAGCATTATCTAGATTCTCACAATGCTTCGAATTACAAAACATACGAGAGGCAGCAAGTTCCCCTAGTGGTCGCGACTACTTGTCTGTGGTTACGACGAGTTTATAGGTCGGGGGAGACCTATTAAGCCTAAACTTAGCCGCAAGCGCAGGGGAGGCGTGCCAGATTACTAACCCTATCTTAACCTTAAACATAACCGCAGGCACAGCCCTACATAAAACTTAAGCTGCAATATGCAATATATTTTGGACCTGGACTGTCTAGGAACAGTTAAGTTCAAATAAAATGACAATATTTGGAATCTGAGGTGTAGTGGAGTGGAAGTAAAAGTATTGGAAATCAGGAAATACTCAAGTAAAGTACAAATAACTCAAAATTCTACATTAAGTGGTGCATGGCTGTGTTGAAATTGCAGTAATCATGGTGCTGCCATTCATTTTCCATACTGTTTAGCCTTAATTTGTCTGCCCTAACTGCCCTTGTTAGATTAAGAGTTATTCCACCTTGTCAGTTTAGGAGGATGCGTATTCAATTGTGACATATAGGCAAGGAGAAAAATCCATTGCTAAATCCATGGCCATATCATTTTGATATGCCACACCTGCTTTCGTTCCGGAGGGGGGAAATATTTAAAGATTAAGAATGAAAGCACAAAATAGCAGCAATCAGTGCTAAGCAAAACTAAATCTCTTCCGAAGATTAGATGACATATGGCAGCTGGGGAGGTGCAGACAAGATATATTCCCCGTCTAAGAAGTATAAACAGGCCCTGACAAAAATGTTCTCCCTAAAAAAAACCTCGAAATGCATAGAAACTATGTAGTTTTGTAGGATGAAGACAGAGATTTTGGGATAAATTTTTGGAAACCTTATAGCCTAACGAATCAGAAAATGTTGGCATATGATGACGATGGCATTTTTTTTTACCCCGAGGTTGTTTAAAAATGGGTATACTTTCAAAATGAATGCCTCAATATCTTTTGCTTCCTAGATAAAAAATGGTTGAATTTACATTTTTGGGGTCAAGGAATCCGATGGATCTGATTACATTATGTAATTGAAGTATGCATGAGTCACCATTTTGCCGTTTTACATGATACATCATGTAAAAATGCAAAATACCCACCTGGAATAAAATCTTTTGAGATGTTTTAGATTTCTTTATTTGCCCTCCTTTGAAGGTTGGCCACCAGATATAGGCCTAGATTTTCGTCACAGCTAAACCCCTTATCCCTTAACTTCTTCGCCTTTTTAAACTATTAAAACAAAACATTTTTCAATAGTTCAAATGGCCAGTCTACATTCTCACAACATGTCAATAGATTGGCGCATTGAACTATTCCCAAAAGTTTTTCAAAATAGTAAAAAATGGATAAGGGGTTTGGGATAAGGGGTTTAGCATGTGACGAAAATGGAGCCCATAGTATCTATGACCCAGTATAGTAGGAATACAACCTTTTTGCATGCCATCATGTTTGGTGAGGCAGTCAGGCCATTTAAGGAGGGCATTGCACCACCGTGCCTATACCTAGATCTGAACCTAAATGATAAATGGTGCATTTATATAGCGCCTTTTTCCAAGGTACTTTATATCGATTGTGCATCCACCTTCACACACACACACACACACACACACACACACACACACACACACACACACACACACACACACACACACACACACACACACACACACACACACACACACACACACACACACACACACACACACACACACACACACACACACACACACACACACACACACACACACACACACACACACACACACACACACAAAATTCAACTACAGCGACGGCTCCAAAAGATTGTGACTGGGGGTGCTATGGGGGTACTGGCAATTTCGAGAGTGTGCTAATGCATATTCATGTATATAGAAGTCAGTCAATTGGGCTTTTTTGAGGGGGGGCTTAGGGGGCTAAGCCCCCACCAGAGGGGGAGGCTTAGCCCCCCCGGGAGGCGTCCATTATCAACCAGCACATAAGGAGCAATTAGGTGTTCAGTGACTTGCACTTCGACAGTGACTCTGGGGGAGCCCGGGTTGGAACGGGCAACCTTGTGGTTACCGTCCGGAGACTGACCCCAGAACCTGTTCGTACCAACCCCCCCCCCCCCCCCAACGTACAAGGACAACTAAGTTCACAGTATCAATGTCATTTCCTTCTCCAATCTCTCTCTGTCTCTCTCTCCCATCCCTGCCTGACGCCTTGCCCACACCTTGCCAGGTCTTCAATTTAATTCCCCATCCGCCAGACCGGCTTGAAATATTATCCCAGAAATGAGATCCGTGACCCTGAATGCCGAGTGGGCCTGGCACGCAGCGCGGCCCAGGGAGCGGTATATACGGCCGGGGTCCTGGTTCGGTATGGCCAAGAGGCACGCCCTATACTATAGCATGGGGAGGAGGCCTGGATCTCCTCCCCAAGTGGCAGGGCTAAATATTTGCCCTCGTCCACTTTGCTGTCTAGACTTGTCTACTCGACTCACCCCAGCCCTAACCCTTTACACACACGCACTCACGAACGCACACACATACACACACACACACACACACACACACACACACACACACACACACACACACACACACACACACACACACACACACACACACACACACACACACACACACACACACACACACACACACACACACACACACACATCCCTCCCCAATTCAGGAGCAGTAAGAGTCGTGACCACGGTCGGTCAGGCAGGCTGCCAGGGATCCATGTGAAAAAAGAAAAAAAGTTTCTCCAGGCTATGAGGAGGTCGCGGAAGTTCACCGACCTGTAAAGAATGGCTTTCGCATTTATATATTAAAAAAAAAAAAAAAAACTCTGAGGCTGCCGTTTGGGGAGTCGTCATCACCTCAGCGGAAGCAAAACGGAGGGAGTTTAAGGGGACGATGAAAAAAAAAGAAGTGCCGTGGTCAAACCGTTGCGTGGTCTTTGTGAACGGCACCTCTCAGAAGTCAGAAGAACTCGACCGGAGGGTCGGTCTCGGAGGACATGCCGTTACATATTCATGACATCTTTTTTTTCTTCTTCTTTCTTTTCCACGCTCGCTCAAATGGTAGTTGGTTTTTAATTGCTACCGTTCAGAATGAAAAGTGGACGTGAGGGAATTAGATCAGCCACGATGTGAGAGATGTGGGGGTGGAGTGGACCTCCACGTGCACACGAACGCACACACACCTACACACAGTGTTGCCAACTGCAAAAAATCCGAAATGCACTAGTGGCACTTTCAAAATGCACTAGAGCAGTGGGTTTTCAACCATTTTCATACCAGGGCCCACTATTTATTCTACATTTTAGCCACGGAGGACCACCATTTGATGTTGAGTGTAGTCTCTCAAAATAATTTAGGACAAATAACTGGCAAAATGTTGGTCAAAATAGCAATTCCTCTGCATTTTCTAAATGTGTAGATTCTTGACAATTTTAGTACTTCAGATGTTATAGTACTCCAGATCTATAGATCTGACAAATGTTGGCAACACTGCCTACACATATACAGTACCTCGTTACGCTGTTCGTTTTCTAAACGAACAGCGTGTGACACACACACACACACACACACACACACACACACACACACACACACACACACACACACACACACACACACACACACACACACACACACACACACACACACACACACACACACACACACACACACACACACACACACACACGCCTGGTTTACATAGCAATCTTGCTTTGCAAATTTTACTGTCCTATCAACTTCACCAACTGTTTGATTTCCCACCAAAAACAACAACATGGACATCACTGGGTTGAGGGTTTTTTTCTGTTTCTTTTCTTTTCCTTTCTTTTCCAAGACAGACGCTGGCCAGCCAACACTGCACTGATGTCGGAAACTAAAGTAAGAAAATATTGATATAATAATGATGAATAATGAAAACATTTTTTTAATGACTGCGGGTTCTTCTTCTACTGTATGAGTCCAGACCCTGTATACATTATACAGTCAGCGGTTTAACCATAATGGCTATGTTCTTGAAGCAATAAACTAAACACAAAATTAATGATGTGAACGTTCCAATCTAAGGATTAATACTGTCACATACAGTACGAGTATATACAGTATACAGGGTTAGGTTTTGGGCCAAATGCTATAAATTATTTAACAAAACATTATTTCTTTACTCGCCTCTATACGATATTGCAAAGCTACAATGTGAGATGGTACCAAATGTTAAAGGGACACTTAATGACATTTAGAAGATTTAGAACACTTTCCTGGTGTTTTTAGGTGTATGATGCTGTACAGCAGGGGTTTTCAACCGGTGGTCCGGGGACCACCAGTGGTCCTTGACAGGGTTCCAGGTGGTCCCCAACTAAGTTGGTTAACCAGATTTAACTCTTGAGAATGTAAAAATGAAACCAAATGGACCCCGGCGGGTCCATTTGGTTTCATTTTTACACTCTCAAGAGTTAAAATTCATCATCTTAATTAGCCCAGGTCTACACAACTAGAAGATTAATGGTCATTTTGATCTGTATGTTAATTTGCCTGTTTTGTTTCCCAAATCCAGCCTGGAATTGTGGACAAAAGCAAGAAAAATCTTTAGTTTTGGGGTCTGTGGGGCTAAAATGTCCTCAAATGGTGGTCCGTGGCTCAAATGCTGAATAAATGGTGGGCCCTGGTATCAAAAAGGTTGAAAACCACTGCTGTACAGTATGTGGTTTTATTTAGATCCGTTTAGATTAGAGCAGTGAGCCGTGGCTCTGATATCATTGACATTATACTTCCTGGACTACAAGTAAAGGGCATTACAGACGGGGAGTGATTAACGCTGGGCGATATAAATCGCTCGGCGTGAATAAAAAGCTCACCAGCATTGAGGTCTAAAATAAATCGCGGGCGTGTGCATGAAACGAGCAGACGCACAACAAAAATCAATGGACGTTTCTTAAGCACAAACCGCCATTCCTGTTGAAAATGAACTAGAGTGCGTGTTTCATTGTTCCCTGTGTGAAAAGCCCTTAAGACAGCTTTCCACTGTCCACAATGACGTGCAAAGCACAAAGGCACTATGGGAATTGTAGTCCAGGAAGTAGTGCTGAATTATCATCAGAGACATCTGCCTGGGCTCACAGCTAAAATCTAATATCTAAAGCCACATATTACCCACATAAAACCCCCTATACCAGGAAAGTGTTCTAAATCTTCAAAATTTCATTAACATAATATATACTTTTTGCAAAAATGGTTAAGTGGCCCCTTAACAGGGATTTCCACACATTATTTAAAATGTTCCTTTTTTCAGACCTCCATTTTTAGGACACACAGAATGGGGGGGGGCTTTTTTATTATGTCCACACAACATCTCTAAGATATATCAATGACAGTAAAATGTTGAAAATGGGTGGAATTCCCCTTTAAGGAAACATGTTTTTTTCTTTTTCTTTTCTTTTTTCCTTTTTTTGCAGTAAATTGGCTGTGTCTTCTGGGTGGTGCTGGCTGGTTATATTCTGTCACATTGACGTCGTTGGGGTAGAGGATATGTTGACAGAGAGAGGACATTGCACACCGAGACTGTAGGGCTTTTCTCAGGCTGATGGCGTTGGGGACACGCAGACAGAAGTATGTGTGTGTGCGTGTGTGTGTGTGTGCACGTGTGTGTGTGCTTGCGTGTCCACATGCACTCATCATGTACACGTGAGCGATTGCGTGCATGACTTTCTGTGTGTGTGTGTGTGTGTGTGTGTGTGTGTGTGTGTGTGCGTGTGTGTGTGTGTGTGTGTGTGTGTGTGTGTGTGTGTGTGTGTGTGTGTGTGTGTGTGTGTGTGTGTGTGTGCGTGTGCAGCATGTGGATACTCCTGTGCACTCCCCATGGCCTCGCGGCCCTCGTCACTTTGCATCAATCCACAGACAGTCCCTAAGTATAAATAGGACAGGCGTCCTCAAGCTATACGCACTGCAGCACACCGAGGCACAGCGGTAGTACCGGCACGGGTCAAACATGGGCCTTCTAAAGCAGGGACTTTCAACCTTTTTGACACCAGGGACCACCCTTTATTCAGCATTTGAGCCACGGACCACCATTTGATGACATTTTAGCCCCAAAGACCTAAAACTAAATAATTCTTTTGGTTTTGTTCACAATTCCAGGCTGGATTTTGCCAACAAAACAGTGTAAATTCTTAATTAAGTGGTGCTAATTCAGATGATGAATATTTTAACTCTTGAGAGTGTAAAAATGAAACCAAATGGACCCGCAAGGGTCCATTTGGTTTCATTTTTACATTCTCAAGAGTTACATCTGGTTAACCAACTTTCCATCATTTAGCCTGGGGACCACCTGGAACCCTCTCAAGGACCACTGGTGGTCCCCGGACTACCTGTTGAAAACCCATGTTCTAAAGGCTTCAAATACACTCACGCCAGTCCGCTATGATGATGCAGTGTTGCTTTCCTTCAACCCTTTTGATACCAGGGCCCACTATTTATTCAGCATTTGAACCACGGACCACCATTTGCGGACATATTAGCGACCACAGACCCAAAAAAGTAAAGATTTTTTTTTTGTTTGGTCCTCAATTCCAGGTTGGATTTGGCAAACATAACAGATCAAAAATGACAATTCTTCTACGTTCTCTAATTGTGTAGATTTCTTAATTAAGTGGTGCCTATTCAGCCAGTGAATATCCTAACTCTTGAGTGCAAACTCTCAAGAGTTGCGCTCTCGAAGGGTTACATCTGGTTACCCAACTTCCCATCAATTAGCAGGGGTTAAAAACCACTGTTCATAATAAATAAAAACAGTCATTATGACTAAAACTACGACTACAACTACTACATATTTTGACCATTTCGTTTAACACATAAACAAGACTAAAATAGCTATGGGGATAAACTGAAACACAAGTCGTTTTGAGTGGTTAATTTCTACAGACTTTACTGGAATAAGTACCTGTAAATGAAACTTTAATCAACTCTAATTTTGCAAAAAATAATGTCAAGGTATGGATATGCCAAGGAGTCATTCTGGCTGATATCGATATCCGATATAATTGCTGTTATGGCCGATAAACCATGTCGTATTATCTGATTCTGTATTGAATAATTAATTATAATATTAATTAATTATAATATTGTTGTCCATCCTGAAAATAAATAAATAAATACATGCAACAGGGTCAAAGTGTCTGCACTACAGGCTTAGGCAAGTCAGATTTAACTTTAACATGTTTATATAATTAATACTATTAGGTTGTAGATCAAGTTTGGGCTTGTGAATTAAGTGAATTAAGTCTGATTGATTAATCAAACCAATGATATTAACCTAAAAACACCTACAATTGTCCAATATTGAAGCATTTGCCGATTAGTCTCGGATTTTTGTGCAGTCTGGTGAAAGCTGTTATGCCAAATTCACTCATCAAATTTAACCAAAAGCACTTGGAGCTATCCGTGACACACAGTCACAGAAAGCTGGCTAAAGAAGGGGCTAGCACCCCTCAAAAAATGCACTTGACAAATTTAACCAGATGCACTTGGGGCTACAGTGCGAAACAGAGGGAGCGCACTAAAATTTAGAGTAGAGTTCCACATGGAACTAAGCTCCCCTGTGGCATTGTAGAAGCTTCACACTTCATTACAGCAAGGCCAGCAATGTGTGATACCATTACGGTATATAGGAGCCGAAACAGAAGGCAAGGGGACAACTGACACCCAAAATACGAAGCCCACTCCGGAAACCATTCCTAATATAGTCAAACAAGTATGGAGGCCTTGTCAGTATAGTCTCGATATGAACCACTAAGACCCTACTATTATTATTTTTTAAATAGCCAATGTTCAAGTTCCCAATAACGCCAAGACAATGTGCTGAGCTTGTACAGTATATACTATTTTGGAGTGGGACATTTTATTTATTTTCTCGCCGATAATGACGTCTCAGAACAGGGATGTCATGGCGGGTAAAGTGGTTAGCAGGAGAATGTCTCAAACAGTGTGCAGTCGGCATTCCCTTACTTCACTTCACCATTACTGCATGTGTCAACTAGTGACACTAGGGCACTTACAAACCTTTCAAAACACTTTCACATCCTTCATAAGGCCGCAGATCGGGAGCCCAATTTGATATGCCAGTGAACTAGATAAGACATGATTTTTATGTCTCAACCTGATTAATTTCAATGCATAGTTTAGTCTACAGACGACCATTTAGCGGCATTTTTGTCTCTGGACCCAACATTCATATTGTAAAATCAATGTTGTTTTAACATTGATTGTAACATTGACAGTGTACTAAACTAAATGAAAGCAAACATTTGGTTTCATTTGTACACTTTCAGAGTTACAGACCCGTAATGGTCCATTTGATTCATCATTTAGCTGGAGGCCACCTAGACCTCTCTAAAGGATGCCTAGGGTTCCCCGGACCCCACTTTGGGAACCACAAAAGCTAATGTACATCATTGGCAATTCAAATAAAACACTCATACCACCTGGTAACTGTTTGGTAAGCAAGTGGGCCCAAGAGAGTAGATATTTAACTCTTTAACTCTCAAATCATTGTTAAATGTTTGCATCAGTTCATTTACCGTACAAGAGGTCCACATTGTAAGTCTGTGAGGCACCACAGACCTACAATTCTACATCTCATCAAATGGTGGTCTGTGGCTCACATGTCGAATATATAATGGGCGGAATATGAAAAGGGTTCACATGAAAAGGGTTGGAAACTGCTGTTATAGTGCCATATGATATGATACACCACATTGAGTCAAAGAGTCAAAGACAAAGTAATACTCAACTCTAATGGAAAGCAAGAAGTGTTTAGCGACGTCTAACTCCCTCCAGTGGCCAAAAAGCATAATGTCACTGTACTAATGTAACCCATCATGCTTGTGTTTTCCAGATATTATGTCTTTCTTATCTTAAGATTCACAAAAAGATATGCAACACAGTAAGAGAGAGACAGACAGACAGGCAGACAGACAGGCAGAGAGAGAGATAGAGATAGAGAGACAGAGAAAGAGAGAGAGATGTCATGGAAGATTGCTCCTTCAGCAGTGTCTCTGGTCTTCAATCCTGTATATGTGGGGCCTTTAAGGCTGACTAAATCCAAACGGAACCAAAATATTAGTTCCGGTCACCTACTTACTCATCCAGTCGTTCTATCCCTGCACAAAGGTTTGTCTATTCTGCTGCTCGCTAGCCAGGCAGAAGGTCCAATTGCAGAACAATGCTCTTATTTGCCAAACCTCTGGCTCAGCCAAAGCAAGCTTACTTTGTTGCAGAAAGCCGATTATTACAGTGCTGCACTTCCACGCATGGCTTCAGAACTCCTTGCAGAACACTGGTGGTGAAGCGGATCCATAGGCCTCGGGATACTTGGAGGATAAACAGTGTTGGGCAATATTACTTAGGAGAGTATGACTTATGTTCCCCTGGAAAAAGTAATATTACATTGCTTAGTACGAGTTATTTTATTTTTAACTCAATTAACTCAACCCACTGAGCATTTTCTCATTGAAGAAAATGGGTAGAGCACGGTTCAAGTTCAAGTTCAAGTTCATGTTTATTTGTCTCCCTCAGGAGAAATTCATCTTGGAGACAGAGACCAGTTCTGCATACACATAACATAACAAAGTACAAAAAACAACCACATTACACAGAGAAAGAAAGACAGAGCAATATTGCACAAGCCCCTTAAAGTGCTTAAGTTGGTAAAGTGCATCTAATCATTTGCCAACCACTGATTTAGCATTTTGATTGACAAAGGTACAAATGATAATTTGAACCTGTTGTACACATGCCTCGGAGTTCTGTATCTCCTACCGGATGGCATTAGTTCATACTCTCCATGCAATACATGTGATGGATCGGACACAATATTTTGAGCTTGCCTCAACACAGCTTGTTCGAATATGGTCTGGGTGGTAATGGGAGGAGTAGGCATGCCCATTATCTTCCCAGCCATAACTACCAATCTATTTACCTGTGACTTGTACTTCACAGTCAAGTTGCCAAACCAACAGGACATACCATACCTCAGAATGGACTCTATACTTGCCCTATAAAAGGTCAACATTATATTTAGGCTTACTCCGAAGAGCCGAAGCCTTCTAAGGAAGTGCAAACGCTGATGAATCTTAGAACACAGTGTTTCCACGTGCGTGTGCCAGTTCATATCCTTATCGATCTGTACTCCCAGGTATTTATACGAGGAGACCTGATTGATGTTGTGACCATGGATACTGACCATGCTATGGTCACCAATAGATCTGGGGTCCACTATAACCTCCTCTGTTTTGTTTACATTTATTTTCAGATGATGTAGATCACACCATTCAGTGAACTTTTCTACTCCAGCTGTGTGGCTGATGATGGTTTTATGGAGACATAGCTGTGTGTCTTCCTGTAACGAGAGCCATAGAGTCTAGCTCAAAATTTACAAGCATTGGGGGTATGTAGATCATCTATTTTGATACATATTTAAGAAATAAGCAGGTCTACCCCTAGATTATTTTTCTTTTTTAAATGTTCAAATCCTGTAAAGGAAAACAGGCATATTTTGGACATAGTTCGAACGGTGATTAATCATGATTAATTAATTTTGAAGCTGTGATTAATTTGCCTACTTATTACTTGAATCAAATAATATATTACATATTACTATATTACTTATCCAAGTCCCCCCTCCCATGCGTAAAGGAAAAGAAATGTACAACACAATCTGTTTAGTGACAACTTGCGACAAGGCTGCCTATTCATGAAGACATTGTATACTGTATAGCTTAAGTCAGTGGTTCCTAAACGTTTTTGTTTCAAGGAAGGACCCCCAAATGGACACATGTCCCCACATAAGACAAGATTTTCACAGCTCTAGCAATGGTTCTAAACCGGGTTAATTTCAACAGCCCTCCATTTGAAAGCATCAGGCTACAGACCTCCTCTTAATGGCATTTCTACTTGTGGGACTCGAATTTATATTTACGGCCATAAGCAATAAGCATGTTTACCAAGATTTACCACAAATACCCCTTCTGTTATTGTCACAATTCTGTCCGTTCATAGTGTACTATTGTGCTGTAATATAATATCCATATTCCATCCACCAAGTCTCCTCACTTTCCACTGGCAGAAAACAACTAATCGTCTTGGTGCCAGTCAGTCAGTCAGTCAGTGCAAGTCTATTAGAGTATAGACAGAGTTACACAAACTCCGTTCACTTCATAGGGCCAGTCTAACAGCGACTCCTAAAACATTATTTCAGTTTGTCCCCTATTCAGGCTGCATGGAACAGTACTCAAGAGCTCAGCTTCTGACCCCTCAATGCCACAACTCTTCTACTACAGTAGATGGCTCTTAGTGGCCAGCTGTAAGCTTCTGGCGGAGTGAAGACACACCCCTCGCGACTGCAGGGTAGAGAATAGCCACCTATGCTAGCTCTTTTTCACTATGAGTACTGCAAAATCAGATCAATTATTACTTGCGTGGGCAGGCATCCCGATTGGCTTATTCCACTCACGTGTGAGTAGGCCACGGCCTACTTGTGCGCAACGCCCAAGTATGCACTCTACCAAGTACTGATCTAGTTAAGAAAATACAATGTGTGAAAGACGAAATATCCCCGATCATGGTCCTAAAGAGGAACCCTGCCTAATGAGATGAAAATGGATAATACATTATACTACTTGCCCTCTATAACTAGAATTGAAGATTTAAAAACACATAGAATAAGCTCTTTAGTTTAAAAATAGTTAAAGTTTTTATCCCATGTGCCAACTTTTAATGCTGTATTTAACATGCTCTAGAATGAGAAATTGTAAATAAATAAATGGGGTGACTGTTCCACAGTGATCATGTGATCAGTGACCGGTCTTTGTGATGGGGGACCGAGCAGTTGTGTTACCAGGTGAGGTGCAGGCTCTACGGCAGTGGTTTTCAACCAGTGGTCCGGGGACCACCAGTGGTCCTTGAGAAAGTTCCAGGTAGTCCCCAGGCCAAATGAGGGGCAGTTGGTTAACCGGCTGTAACTCTTTGAGAGCCAGGGCTTGACGCTAACACTTGCCCGCTTGCCCAGGGCAAGAAAAAAAATGGCTGGGCAAGTGAAGACTGCTACCTGGTTGCCCGATCGGGCAAGTGTGAGACTTAGTGTACTATAACACAACATGAGATATATATTTAGATATGTGCTTTCTAGCTATCTCTCCTCTCTCTCCCATGTCCATTTGGTTCCAAACTATAATTTTGCTGTGCACTATGGGAACCACTGATTTACAAATTGGATATTTACTGTAGCTGATTGTGACTTAAACAAAACAGTCTTCGACTATGAAAGGAAATGTTTAAAGCACCCAGGAAGAAAGTAAACTTAAATGCAAAATTCACAATATATTTTGGGGGGCAAGTGACCATGACCTGAGGGCAAGAAGAACCTGAGGAGACCTTAGTGTCAACCCCTGCGTAAACATGAAACCAAATGGACCCACAAGGGTCCATTTGGTTTCATGTTTACGCTCTCAAGAGTTAAAATACTCATCATCTGAATTAGCCAATGTCTACATAACTAGAGAATGTATTAAATTATTGGTCATTTTTGATCTGTATATTGTTTGTTTTTGACTGTTTTGTTTCCCAAGTCCTGCCTGAAATTGTGGACAAAAGCAAAACAAATCTGGGATGGGGTCTGTGGGGCTAAAATGTCCTCAAATGTTGGTTCATGGCTCAAATGCTGAGTAAATAGTGGGCCCTGGGATCAAACCGGTTGAAAAACACCACCCCACAGGACTGGTTAACTCACCTCTTTAAGAAGTAAACAGAACATCCAGGCATCAGCTGAGCCTCGATCTGGACAGCATTTAGGCGATTTGGGAGTTGACCGCTCAGGGACATCTTCTAAACACATGCCATTGTCGTCAGGGAATCCAACCTGTTTTTGATTTAATGTAATACTTTATTAACAGTTTGCATGGACATATAATCAACTTCAGTAAATATAGGATACTGTATTGTATAGGCTAGATTAAAAAGATCCAGGAAAGCCTCTTTAGTATGAAAAACATAATACAAACAAGCAACAATGCCTTCTGCCTTCCCAGGCGGGATTTCAAGCCATACATAGCCTTATTCCTCAATACATTTGTGGACATTTGTGGTTTGTAAATGAATGAATGAATGAATGAATGAATGAATGAATGAATGAATGAATGAATGAATGAATCACAGCTATTCTAGGGCAGATATAGGGACCTATATCAGCATGTCCTTTGAACCCTATCCAGAGAATTCTGATTATTACAGAACTTTGTACAACTTTTACATTGTTGTTTTACTTTCTGGAGTTATGTTTTCTCCTGTAAGAGTCGACTGTTCTATTTAATAAGACAAAGAGTAAAGACAAGTAAAGTAAAACGAAATGTGTTATTGTTATACTGTACCCACCTTGTATCTGTGGTGATACCGGTATGTTTATTAATAAATATATACTGTAATATCAAAAGTAAAAGATATAATGCGTTGACATGTCACACACCTCACCTTTGTCAATCTATTTGGCGTCCTCGATGTTTCTTGTATTTCATCGCCACCTTGTGGCCAGCCAGGCTTCCACCCACCCTGAGCAAAAAGAAAACTTGTTTTGCCATTGAAGTTAGGCCCCTATCCGTAGATATTTATTTGTGTAGGCTGTTAATGTATTTTCACACAACTAAGTATTCAACGACAAACGCTAACTGGCAAGAATATGAATTAACATGCAAAAACAATTCGACACATACCGTATAAGGAACTCTTGCTTTTGTCCATAATTCCAGACTGGAACAAAACAAACAGATCAAACATGCAGACATGCAGATCAAACATGCAGATCAAACTTCTACATTCCCTAGTTGCGTAGACTTAATTGGGCTAATTCAGATGATGAATATTTTATCTCTTGGGGTATAAAATGAAACGGGTCCACTTGGTTTCATTTTTACGCTCCCAAAGAGTTACAACTGGCTAAACCAACTTTCCATCTTTTAATTGGAATTAAAGGGGAAGACTCACGGCTAGAGCCGTAAGGTAAGCCAAGAGGAACCACTGACTCAGAGCAGTAGCAGTAAATAGAGTTAGTACTTTACACAGGCATTCGGTACGGACGACTGTCGTCGTGCACCCATCGAAGGACCCCAAAGGGCCAACATGGCGGCGCCCACCGTGTCAGACGCCGGGGAGTTTGAAAGCTGGCTCAATGATCGCCTGGACAGCCTGGAGGTGGACCGAGAGGTGTACGGAGCGTACATTCTGGGGATCCTGCAAGAAGATGAGAGCGACGAGGAGAAGGGAGAGGCGCTGCAGGGAATACTATCCGCGTTTTTGGTGAATATCTAATAGCACCGGGAGGCAGGCAGCGGCATGCCTTCCTCGGCTATACCAGGGGCTTGGGGCAGAGACAGAGTTGTGACAACTCGGCCTACTTCCGTGGGCCCAGTCTGAAATAGAGGCGCTTCTGCCGTAGACTTCTATCGAGAATGGGGACAAGAAATAGGGACAAGTCCTGGAGTAGAAGTAGGCTGCATTGTACACAGCCTCACCCTCAATGTCGCAACCCCTCTACTAGATGTCTCTGCTGCCAACATCAACACCTTATTCTATGGTTATAAACTCGCTTTGTCTCTTAAACATGTGATCATTCATTGCCATTGGCCGTTCTGTATATTCAGTAGTATGATCATGTGTTGTCAAATTGCGTTCTTAGAATCTTGTTGTCCCTGTCAAGGCGGTCTGGCAGATTGTAGCAGGTGTACTGTTGACAGCTCAGCGACCAGACCACTGATAGTCTATTATTAGCTTAAAGGTGTATCTCACACTAAGATGCAGATATCTGTATGGAAGTATTTAAGATCCGCCGGTACATAGGAACATGCTTATTGAGTTAAGTTCAGTTTTGAAGTTGGAGTCCTAAATCTGTAATATCAAAGGGGGTGTGGTGTTACAGTGCTGGTTGTTCTGGCTATTGCTGTGGTTCCAAATTGTTTCAATGATCCCAAATTGGCACTCATTAGCCTTCAGTCCCTCTTTAGAAAATATTTCCCCAGGACACTAGTAAGAGAAAATATTTATGGCTCTAGCAGTGATTCTCCACCAGTGTAAATTCAATTTAATTTAAACCCCCATTTAATTTTATGATATTTCTAGGATGTAAAATCAATGTTAACTGTAACGAGTATCTAATTCTGCGAGTTACAGACGGTGAGACCTCAGGGGTCTATTTGGTCCCAAATATGTTTAGCTGGCCTGGGACTCCACTTTGGGAACCACTGGGCATTGTGTGGAACAATCAAATCATCAAACAAGAAAATGTCTGTCCTTTTTTGCAGGAGGACGAGGATGCTCTTGAGGACATCTGCAGACAGATCATCAAACAGTGGACAGATAGTCGTTCAAGATCAAAGGGGGAGAGTGTTGGTGAAGGTATGAAATATGAGCAAATTCCACCCATTTATTTCAAAATTCAAACATTGATAACTACAACATGGCCTCATATTTAGCAAAGTTGTGTAAGCTTTTTTGCTAAGCTATGGTGAACTGACTTGTTTTTTCCCCCTCTGTTGCCGTAGTTGAGGTACAGGCAATTGCCAGTATGATAGAGAAACAGGCTCAGATTGTGGTAAAACCGAAGGAGCTTTCTGAAGAGTCCAAGAAGAGGAAAGAGGCTCTCCTGGCTCAATATGCCAACGTCTCAGAAGGAGAAGAATATCCTTTTGGTTTGATTTCAATTTGTCTTGCATTATCTTCCATTACCACGATCAGCAATACAAATGTGTACGTTTTAAATAATTGGGTTTCAACCAGTATCAGCAGGTAGTTGGTAACCTTCTAGATTATTACTCTTGAGACTGTAAAATTGAACATCTGCACTAGTTAATTTCCAATAATTCTTCATGATAAGTAAATGTAGAAGAACAAAATATTATTTAGTTTTGGGTATGAGAGGCTCATTAAATCGTGGTCCATGCTGTATAGGCCTTGAAATAAAGATTTGAAAACCATTGCTTTAGATTGTGGCAAAAATGACCAGGGTGAAATGCCCAAAGGAGTCTGAGTAGGCACAATGTCTGCCATATAAACAGGCCTAGCTCCAAATGTCAACATTCTGTATTGCAGTGGCTTTGCCTAAATGTCCGTGTCACATACTGTAATGTTGGCCAAAGTACCTGAAGGACATATCATATTTTGTGCTTTGAAAGGACATATCATATTTTGTGCTTTGAGTTGTGTAATGCTAGATAAGATCTGTGATTCTTGAGTAGTGCCTACATTATTTTCAATATCCTACTTTGTATTGTCATGTATATGGAGGGAAGTAAATAAATAATATTTGGGCAGGTTTTCATTAGTGTAATTTCTTTGACATAAGCACGGAAGATGAAGAGGAGGAGCCAGCAGGTGGAGCACCTTTTTCTAGTGATAAATGTATCCTTTCCAAAAGCGGTTCTCTGTATAAGTGATGGGCATGATTAATAATTAAGAATTGTAATATATATCGATTTGTCACCCTAAATATCATTATCCTATCGTGAGGTAAGTGTATTGTCCCACCAATGAGTGACTATGCAATAGTCCTAGTTTTCAATGCTGTATGAGTTAAAAGAAAAATAAATAATAATTGACATCTCTTTAGTAATGTAAGTAATACTAGTAATGACTATTGAGTAGTGGGGTCATATAATTGCAACTGAACTGTCCTTCACTAAATGTCTCAGCCTTGTTCAAGAACACCAACGTGGAGGAGGTCATGAACAGACAAAAGCAAAAACGAGATCAGGCTCGGGATGAGTCTCAAAAGAAGAAAGAAGCTGACAAGATGCAACGTGAGAAGGACAAACTAGCCAAGCAGGATAGAAAGGAGAAGGAGAAAAAGCGTACACAAAAAGGTGAACGGAAAAGATAAAAGAAAAAAAGAAGAAAACTACAAACACTTTGTACGTAAACCGTTTTGTTACCAGAAAACAATAAAATGAACCGAGATGATGCCTCTTTTATCTAAACCTCATTGAGACTTTTGTGGACAATAATTAATTCATTAGACTTTCTATATATAAACTGGGCAACATAAGTTGGGAAACCTAACTTTGGGAATTATGTTCTCGAATTTAATACCAGTTGGTACTCTATCTTGTATCGTTAATTAGTCATCTTGACAACGTATGACTCGTAGAGATCGCACATTCTTGGAATGAGTAACACTGCTAAAAGTGTGGGTTGCCTACCCGCCCAAAATTGCCAAAATTCAGGAATTATTTTTCTCCATAATAATAATTTGTATTGTCTTTCATATCGTTGATTAGTCACCTTTACAACAAGGTATGGCACGTAGAGACCAGATATTCCTGGAAAGAGTAACACTGCTAAATGTGGGGCTTGCTTGCCGAGTCGCCCTGAAAGTTTTACCACTCAGTCACAGGTTTGTGACAGGCACATAAGCATGGGTGGGGTCACCAGACCTTGTTGTAAACATGATTAAAACAATATAATGATTAAAACACATTTTATGCTGACTTGGCTATTGATTCATTAGTGAAGACTGGAATACAAGGAATGAAGCTGCCAAATTATACATAACCCTTTCTCTGTCCAGTAAAATGTTTCTTTATGGTTTCAAGTCTGTCAATCTCATATTTTGAATAATGTAGCCAGTCAAGTAACAACGGGCCCTAAAATGATCAAAATGGTCATCAGCTAAAATTTGTACAGATGGTTCCAATGCCTTAAGTTCCTTGTCTGCCTGCACTCCTACATTTGTCAAAACAAATGTTCAAATCTGTTTTCTTCAATATCTATTTTTTGTTTTTGCATATTTTAGCAGTCTATGTACATTATTGGTATGAGAATAAGAACAAAGCAATGACTCTCTACCTTATACCTCAACTCATCTTATAACTCAACTTATCATGTGCTAGGATTGTGTTTTCAATGGATTTCACTTCAGCAGCTTTTCAAATAAAGACATTTTGAATATCACTTGCTTTATTGTTCAGTTGAGGAAATAAATCATCTGAGAGAGATGAGAACAAACATTTAGAATTAATTTCAAACAAGAACATTAATAAAAAATGGTTTGAAACAGCAGGGTTCATATTATTCACAAATCAATGTATTCCAGAAGCAGTGAGCTGATGTTTACTAGATACTGGTAGGAAATTAAGATATGCCCTGAACTTGGACGACACAGTTTATACTGATATGAAACATTAAAAGAATGTTCAAAGATGAATAAAGTTACCTTTCAAATAACACACAATGTCTCCTGAACAGTGGAGTTTTAATGACAGACTAATCTTGTATTGGAGGAAGAATGCAAAGCTAAAAGGTGGATCATAAGAACAGGATATGATTTGGTTTAAGAACATCTTGAACAGACACCCTACATTCAAATAAATAGTAAGTAAAAAACATTCACTTACCGTAAATGTTTAGCATAAATATGGCCAATAAATAAAGAAAAAGACTTATGTAGAATGATTCACATTATCAGAGCTTGAAAGAGTTTAGATTAAGGCAATGTTCAATGATAGCGAGAGGCCAGACAACATATTTGATAACATCCATTTGAGTGGAATGGGGGCTGAATTTGAGCCAATTCATAATACAATTTAGATGTCCAGACAAATGTATGGCCAAGGGGGACGAATTGTTTTCAAAAGTCATCTGCTTCTTTAATAATACTCAAGATGAGTTTAAATTGCAATAGTGGATTCCAGATTGAAACCCTCCATTTATTGTATTTTTGATCCATGTCAGAATGTTATGCTGTGGGGCATGTTTCTTTTATAGCCCTTTTTAGGCTTGAATGCTGTTGTTCAACTTGCTACAAACAAAGTACTTGGGGGCGATTCATATTTGATGAGCCTCCAATTATTAACTACATACAATCGCAAAATGTGAATTTTTCTCCACCGAGTCTCACTTTAATTTTACAATTTGTGTGTGTCTGACAATTTTGCCTGTTAAATTATTCCATAAAGAAACAGACTTTTCACTGAGCTGCTGTCCTCACAAGCATCGTCACTGTCAACAGGGAAGTCAGGATGCTCAACTGCTCTGGGCAAGGTCATCTGGAGGGCACACCACAGCGCTGTGCGCGATGCCCTCGTAGTACCACTTAGGTCCTTCAGTGCCATGGCCAGGAGCTGGGTGACTGTCAGAAGGAAGCAATGTTTAGGTAGGACAAAAGCCCTTACATTCAATATCCAGGTTTTTAATGTGCTTTGTCTAAACGTAAATAAATAGTATTTACAGCTTGGACATTTACAGTGCAGTACAACAAAACCGGTGAATGGACAGCATTAGTTAAGCATGACACTTTCACACTTTCCACAATGCATCCATGTTGAATGTCTTTATTTACTGAACTCTCGATAATGTATGTTGTACGCATCGCAACTGAGAATGTAGCAGAATCATTAATTTGCATTGTACAGTTTAAATAAATCTCACAACATCTGAAAATGTTCTTAGACCAATGCGAGATTTACAAATGTATGAAATGGCATGTGAAAGGAGCCAGTACATCTATGTTCTAGGAATCTATGTTGTCTGTCTCTACACCTTTTAATGTTTTTTTACATAAAGATAATACTAATTGATTCTGAAGAATCGATACATTGCCTGGCAGTGTTTTAGACAGCGCAGCTTGTTCTTAACATTGTGTTGATCAAGATACCTCTGTCCTCCCCGAACACAGTCCCTCCTGTATTAACATACTCCTCCTTGCGTCTGGCCCTGGTAATCCAAATAGCCTCCTGATGTCTGTCAATCGCAGAGGTTATATCAGAATGGAATGGGATGCTGCGCAAACATTCCATTTGGCCAAAAAGGCTTGCCACCTTTGAAACAGAAGAAAAGGAAATGAATAGCACATTTATGTTCTGCCCCCCAGATTAAGGTATAAGGAAGGACGCACCGAAAGGATTTTTTTTAAATGTGAAACCAAATACCGATATATATATATAGTTGGCTGAATACTGAATAGCCGGAGATGATTAATATTTTTCTTTTCCTGTCATGGCTGCGCCATTATTCAGCACTTTTGAATACATTATTTATATATATATATATATATATATATATATATATATATATATATATATATATATATATATATATATATATATATATATATAATAGGCCAAAATTGGGCCAAAAATTGCATTTTAGACATTTTCTGCCAAATAGTTTCTGCAGCCGAATATTCGGTGGATCACTACATGCAACATTGTTTTCTGACTGGCTTAACAGTAACAGGGCATCTACACATTTCGAGGGTCTTTTTAAACCTAAAACAAATAAAATAAAACATTACTGTGGGTGTGTGCATCAAAAAATGTCAAATTCTTGACAGCTAAGCACGAATGCAGGCCTGCATCATGTCATGGCTTCGTATCCCAATTCTGACTACCTGCACGTCTTCATAAGGATTAAATTACCACAAGACTACCAACTACCAGTACCATGGTAATAATGTAATCATCTGGCTGATTTCTCACCGTAGCTTGTTCTCGCATTTGATCAGCAACAAGGCGGTCCACTCTTGAGGGATTCGGTGGTGTTTTGGGGAGGAAGCTGTTGGTCACCACTGAAATCCGTTTCCCAGGAAATGTCTCAGTCAGGATGACTTCTGTCTGTAACAGAAAATATTAACATGTACAGCATTTATTCATCAATATGTCAAAGCAGAGGCGTAGACTATGAAATACAGCGTGTCTGTGTCTGTGTATCAAAAGTAATTATACTTATCCTCGCTTACCTGCTTCCTCTCGGTTTCTAAACTCCTCCATTCCTCGTAGCATTTGTCCAAGTAGAAGTTAAGGTCACACACAGGTCGCCATTGGTTCTTCATCATGCTTGGGGACCTCAAGAGAGATGTCATGCCAGGATAAATCTCTCCATGCCACCCCATCAGGTCACTGACATAGGGCTTGATTGGTTTAGTATCTGGTATCATGAGAGGGGCATCACTTGGGTAGGCTAGAGTTGATCTAGAGTTGAAATTAGGAGGCCTAAAAGGCATCTGCCCAGAGCTCTGGATAGGATCACAAATAGGATACATAACAGGCAGTGACTGCAGTTTCTTCCTTACACCGTTAGTGTTGTGTCCTCTGAATTGCTGAGGGCTGTTTTGTGGGAGTCCCTGTTTCCTGTCTCCATTGCCCATGTGGATGCTGGTGTGGGGGCTTGTATTGCCTTCAATGCCCTGTGCAAGGAAAGCCTCTGCAAGAACGGCGGCGTTGAGCATTGTGTTCTTGTCCAGCTGCATCCCTGATTCACTGGCAGCCCTCATCATGCTGTCCAGACCGGTCCCCACCTGGTTCCTTCCTGTCCAGTAGTGAGTAGATGGCCCATCTCCATGACTGTATTCTCTCTGCACCAGTTGGGAATTCTGAGGTGCAAACTCAGGTAGAGATGGCAATACAATTTTGGACCGTTTAGAAGTTTCACATGTGACTGTCGGTTGTTTGAGCTTGACATGATCCTGGGTCTGTTGGCTGTGATGTGAGTACTGGTTTGCATTCACATTCAGCTTGGAGGGGAGAGGGTTGCCATTTGGTGTGGCTATGTTATACTGTGATGAGTTAATGGGATTAAACCATGGAGAATTGGGTTTTGGTTTCTGGAAGTATTCTGTGTTTTGAGGACCAAACCCATTTACATCCCTTTGGAATAGTTGCTTGCTTACTCCATTTCTTTCCCTTTGACATGCCTCAAGCTCTTCAAGCAACTCTCCTGGAATTTGCATTGTAGGAGCAGTGTGTGCTGACATATCACCACTATTGTATTTTCTTTGTTCATTCAAGCTGTCTTCATAGAGCATCTCCATAGCCTGCCTCTCTGTGTAGTGAAGTTGCAAGCCATCTTGTTTCCCGAGTATTACATTCTGGAAATGGCTGACAAATTTGTTGATTTCTTCTTGCTTGTGCTGCTCAATTACAATGGGCTTAATGCTGCTTGGTTCTGTGGGGCCTTCATCGTAAGGATCAACATACAGGCTGCTCATCTTGTCGGCAGGGTGGGGATCTGTTTTTTCAAAATACTGCAGAACATCATCTCTCAATGTATCAGGGGACCAGATAGACTTCCTAAAGGGACAGTGGAGAACTTTAACATCTATGCAACCACATACATTGACAATGATCAGGATTTTACAACATGCATGGCGTTCGCACTGATGCAAGTAGGATCTTTATAGGAAACATTTATTCAATGTGTCCTTAGTAATGCTTACTACCTACATAGCTATTGTGGATTGGGAGGAAATGCCACCATGTTGGGGCTAATGTACAGTAATAGCCACATGGCTATAGTGTATATAATGGACATTGAGGCCAGGTAGGTAAATTAACTAACTTTCCCAATTTCAAAATCAATCCTTACCCTTCTGTGAAGTAGTTATCCAAGCAACTAGCGCCCTCTAATATATTGGACACAAGTCCATTTGGACCAGTCCCCTGTTCACTTTGATCATTGATATTGAAAAAGAAAGAAAGAAAGAAAGAAAGAAAGAAAGAAAGAAAGAAAGAAAGAAAGAAAGAAAGAAAGAAAGAAAGAAAGAAAGAAAGAAAGAAAGAAAGAAAGAAAGAAAGAAAGAAAGAAAGAAAGAAAGAAAGAAAGATTACAAACACATCTCATACACCATGTTATTACAGGGACATTATTATTTGGGAATTTCTGTGCAATAATTTGTACCTGGCAAGCACCTAGTTCACAGTTTGAAACTTTAGTTATTTTTAGTACTTTTAATACAATAAAATGATTAAATGACAACTTCATTTTGTCAAGTACAAAATGTCAATTATTATAGTTATTATAGTTGAATGATTACCTCTTAATGGCCTTCTTAGCAAACTGAATTAGTTGGTAGGGGTCATCATCATCAGCATTTTGAGACCAGGGTACATAGGCATTTGTGTCCTGTTCGCACAGAGTGCCATTGGGAATTGGAGCAAATGCATTGGCCCAAGTGCCACCGATTCCCATAACTCCAGTTGTTGTACTGGTCTGTAATAGGCAAAGAGCTAGTTTAGATTGTTATAAAAGATGAGTAACTGTGTTGAACAAGATGCAAAACTTGTACAAATGACTGCTTGTACACATCACTGCTTCCTTGCTGCCTGGCAGTTAATCCTTGTTGGAAATGTACAGGCTTGTATTACGTTTGTAACAATATGAAAAACTGATAATGATCGCTTAGAGCAGGGGTTTTCCACCAGTGGTCCTTGAGAGGGTTCCAGGTGGTCCCCAGCTAAGTTGTTTTAACCAAATGTAACTCTTGAGAATGTGAAAATGAAACCAAATGTACCCGCCACCCTCAAGAGTTAAAATATCCATCATGCGAATTAGTCCAAATCTACACAACTGGACGATTAAGGGTCATGGACAGAAGCAAAAGAAATCTTTAGTTTTGGGGTCTGTGGGTCTAAAAATATCCTCAATTGGTGGTCAGTGGCTCAAATGCTGCATATTTATTCAGCATTTCGGAGCATATAGCTAGAGCTCCTCTTAAATGGTCAAAAGCAGCCATTGAATATCAACACAACTTGATGATGTCATCAAGTAGTGTTTCACAAATGTTAAGGATTTTTAAGACCTCCATTTCTAGGAAATACGGAATGGGATGACTTTTTATTGTGTCCACACAACATCTCTAAGGTATATTAATGACATAGTAAAATGTTGATTGTTGGTGGAATTCCCCTTTAAGAATAAATTCGAAATGCTGGTGGAAGAAAGTTTTATTGATCTCCTTTCTTTGAGATGTTAACATTACAAATCAACGTATGTTGCTGAGTTTAGGTGACATTTTAGCCACGTTTGGAACCTCACTTTCCACGCCATCTTCTTACCTCATCATGGCGCTTGGATAAAAAGAGTGAGTACTCCTCAAACGCCATCATCATGGCTGCATTGACCTGGTGAAACACGTCAAGCGGGGGACAATTGGGTTATTTATAACGGCTTATAATAGTCACAGGATATCAGCATATAGTAACGTGGTGGCGGAGTTCCTATAAATGTGCACAATACAGTAGTTAAACTCGATCGTTCTGAATATGGTTAAAACTGTTTATTCATAAACTTGACGGCCTCCTATAGTTCTGCTCTGCAGTACTTGCCAAAGTACACTAGCTATACAGGAGGGGAAATGGCTGATAATGTTGGGGTTGTTTTTTTTTAACTGGTCAGCCAAATATGAGACAACGGCAAATAAGTTATACTGTTTACAAGAATTATAAATATGTTTCTTGAGGCAACGGTCTGGGGATTGTGTGTCCTAAACCAAAACCGCTTTGTACTTTTTGCATCTTAACATCTCTTCTGGTCAACTTTAACTAGTCAGATATGTCGCTTTATGGTTTCAATGCGTATTAACATTATCAGCCAGGTTTTCTCTGTGCTCGTACGGGTCGACCGAAAGCGGTTTGGGGGGCGACGTTTAATCAATTAAATATTTTGGGCGAAAAAGTCCACATTTATTTGTTTCATCGGATAAAATCGTGCCAATGGGGGCGATAAGAAAAAAAAATCCATTCCATCCATTATCTTCTTACCTGATCCGCCTCGCTCGCGCAGAACCCGCGAACTGGAGCAAAGCGAGTGACAGCGACGGTGGGCCTACTTGCTACCAGAGCCATCTAGTGCCAAGTTACGACATTGAAGGGTCCGAAACTGAGCGCCCTGGCGCTGTTCGTTCAACCTGCCTAAACAAGGGACAAACCGGAGTTGGAAATACGTTGTTTTCAAAGAGGATGGCGGCTCAAATATCACCAAATATTGTAGGCATGTGTGTGCACAGTGCACACTGTGGAGCTTGCCAACGGTTTGACATGATGTGTATACATGTCTAATGCTCTTATTTGCGCAACAAAAATCAACGTATTTCAATAGAAGTGTACTGTATGTAGAATAGCCGCCATTGGACCGCCCCGACTTATCAAGTTCAACTCAGGTCAAGATAGTATAGCTACTTAAACTACATACACAAAGCAGTTGTTTCAGGGGCGGATCTATGCATGGGGGTGGGGGGAATGCCCCCCTAAATGCCCGGACTGCCCCTCCAAACATGATGAAATTTCCCCTTGGGAAATTTTATATCCGCCCTGAGTGTTTTTTATCCCCACAGACCCAAACTAAAGATTTCTTTTGCTTTAATTTGTCCACAATTCCAGGCTGGATTTGGGAAACAAAACAGTTAAACATAGCCTACTGTAGAAGTGACCTTCCTTCTTCATTCTGTAATTGTGTAGATTTGGGCTAGAAACCTAAAAAACGCTCTCAAAGAGTTACATCTGGTTATACAACTTTCCATCATTTAGCTGGAGACCACCTGGAACCAGGGGTGGACTGGGAGCTCAAAACGTACCGGGCAATTTTGTCTCAGAGCGGCCCTCAGAGCGGCCCTCTGAATCTTTGTGGGGGCTCCGGTGTGAGTACCAGATTTTCCCAATTTAAGACATAAGGGGCTCTGGGGCTCGGGCTAACTAAAATTAGTTAGTTAGTTTTAGTTAACTATAAAAACCCTGCAATAGGCAGTCTCATTTGAAGAGGACAGAGGGCCGCCAGCACTGATTCGTGGGCCGGTTTTGTGCAGATTTTTTTTTTTTTTTAATTAAAACACGACATTAACGGCCCCGGGGGGGGTCGGCCCACCGGGAAAATGCCCTGTATGCCAGACTGTCAGTCCACCCCTGGCTGGAACCTTCAATGACCACTGGTGGTCCCCAGACCACTGGTTGAAAACCACTGAAAGGTTTACCAACCAGTGGCATGTGCGCCAGGGGGCCACCATTAGATGATATTAGATCAATGACCATTGTTCCTTGTATGAGGGTGTTCCAGCAGGTAGGCCTATGTGGTAGCCTAGTTGGTAACCATGTGGTGTCATTTTTACATTCAATTATTAACATTAGGCCCTTTAATGTTAGAAAATATGCATTATTGACCATTTACAATAAGTCTACACAATTAGAGCTTAGTACAACATCAATGACAATTAATACAGCATGGAATTGTTTACATATTACCATTTCTGCTTAGGTTCTGAAAGGCTAAATCCCATCACATGGTGCTCCGTGGCTCAAAAGCAGAATATATGGGCCTTGTTATGAAAATGGGTTATATAGTGGTTAGTGCCAAAAGAACAGAAAAATCTAAATCTGGTCAAACAACCAGGTATTAAGCTTAATTATGTGTTCTTTTTGGCAAATTCCAAAACCAAATCAAAACTAGTGTGTGATGAAAATGAAATGAAACCGCATAGGCCTATTCCCCAGCAAAACCTACAAAACCAGTAGCTCTGATCCATAGCTCTACTGCTTGGTTCTATGATTCTTTCTGCCTACTGCAACTGCAAGCTACAATCATAGAAGCAGTAGAGCTATGGGCCAGAGTTACAAAGGCATGTCGTTATTTAATTTAATAACGATTCATAACTAATAAAATAAATAAATAAATAAATAAAAAGATTTGCAATAGCTGTATACCTGCAAGTTAGGGTGTGTTAACCCAGGGCAAATAAAAGCTGTAAAATGTATTTTCGAACAAAAATTCCCTAGTGTAGAAGTAATGTCATCTTACGCTACTGCTTTCACATAAAAATAAATAAATAAGTGTTTTATCAGCTCTGGGAGTTGAATTAACACCCCACTTTTTACTGCCATGCTAAAGTTGTATATGGTTGAGAGAACCAGAGAGAATAGCCAGAGTTTGTCCAGCTGTAGCACATTGACCAATAGACAGATGCATGACATATATTTAGAGCCTCTGTATTACGCCTGAGATAATCATGCATGGGCATATGATACGTGTGTGTGTGTGTGTGTGTGTGTGTGTGTGTGTGTGTGTGTGTGTGTGTGTGTGTGTGTGTGTGTGTGTGTGTGTGTGTGTGTGTGTGTGTGTGTGTGTGTGTGTGTGTGTGTGTGTGTGTGTGCATGCGTGCATGTGTTAAATATAGATGTAACTCTTTGAGAGCATAATAATGAAACCAAATGGACCTGCAAGGGTCCATTTGGTTTCATGTTTACACTCTCAAGAGTTAAAATATTCATCATGTGAATTAGCCTACACAACTAGAGAATGTAGAAGATTAATGGTCATTTTGATCTGTATGTTTGACTGTTTTGTTTCTCAAATCCAGACTGGAATTGTGGACAGAATCAGAAGAAATCATTACTTTTGTCGTCTGTGGTGCTAAAATGTCATCAAATGGTGGTCTGTGGCTCAAATGCTGAATAAATAGTGAGCCGTGGTATGAAAAAGGTTGAAAACCACTGCAGTCGATGATTGAGGGCTGTATACAGTACCTGCAAGTTAGGGTGTGTTAACCCAGGGCAAATAAAAGCTGTAAAATGTATTTTCGAACAAAAATTCCCTAGTGTAGAGGTAATGTCATCTTACGCTACTGCTTTCACATAAAAAAAAACGCTGTCCACTAGTTCTCAGGTCTGGTGTTTGCCCTCTTTTTTCTCAGTTGTGATTTCAAATGTATTTAAGTGCCCTTGCTTTATTGTACACCCCTGGTCTATGCAATATTTAACTGATAGTGATAGTGAATTTTAGTAATGTAAATGTAATATTAATATACAGTAATATGAATGTATTGCTTTAAAATGAAGGTAATAATTAATAAGTAACATGCTAGAAAAACAAAGTAATATAGCAAACACTGGGTACAACAGTCCAAACAGAGGTAGCAGCTCAGCCTCAGTATCAAACCCAACAACACCAGTCCTATCTCACAATGACAATTCTCATCATCACCAGAAGATGGCACCATTGACTTATTGCTAGTAATGTATGTGCAATTCTGCACTACATGTATAGGCCACAGTATTCCCTGTGTGCCAATCATTATGCATAATATTGTACATTTAAACACTTAAACTGATGATAGTACAAGCACATGATTCATTCTCAGGTTGACTTGATTTACTTGATTTTAGCTTAGTTCTTTCCAAAGGAAAGTTAACAGATCCAACCCCACTGTTTACACTAATTGTAGAGGACTAACTAACGTACCAGATACTCACATAAAGTACAAGTACAGCACAAATGCACTATTCAGTGTTCACCCCTACTTTTTTAGTGTCTTTAACTAACACAACTCTGTGTTTCATCATAATAGTCCTACTGTGTTGCATGAAAGCAGTTCTGCGTGAAGTGACACATCTTGAACATGTAAACCTGCTACATTATTATTATTATTATTATTATTATTCTTTTTTTATAAATCCTGAAAAATTGGAAAGTTTTGGACATGTGAGGTTTCCACTACGACAGAGACAGAGAAAGTGTGGAAGTGCCTGTGGGAGTTTTCCAGGAAGATAGTTGTGTAATGACATGGGGATGAGATCAGTGATTGATGAGGTGTGGTAACCATGCCATTATGGACACCTGACATAAACAAGAACAAAACACACACTGTGCAGGTTCAAACAAATAGTGCTTTGTGATCCAGCTAGTCCGTGGTCTTGCCTCTCTCTCAGCGTTTCTTGAGCATATCATCATCAACTTTTTGGGTTGTGGACAAGTTTTTAATGTGTTGTGATTTTTTTTTTTTTTTTAATTTACCACAAAATTATAATACATGTAGAGTACCTCTGTTGGGAACTACTGCTTTATTTTCCCAGACAGTGTCTCAGATAGTTTTTAAAATAGATCATAATCTAATTTCAGAATATAAGCCATCAATATTTCTTCTCTCATACATTACTGACAACAGTTCTGAAACGAGCTAAACACGACTGACACGACTTTTTCCCCCACACATATATACGGTTTCCCCCACACATACAGTAACCAGCTGGTTGTTGTTGTGCAGCCTGCACCACCTCTAGGACATGCAGGTTGTGTCGCATACACAATCCAGGAAAACAGGTTCACCTGAGATTTTAGTCATGGCATGGCAAACAGTGTCAATGCACAAGCACCATGGTGATAGGACCATGGTCAGGCAAGTTTGAGGAGTACAGGCTAATATTAATATACCTTAGTGGTGAATAATTGTTTTTCAGTACACTGTAGTGTACACCTTCACTATGCAGCAAATAGACTGAGGACAAACTATGAGAATTATGACAACCAGGGTGGAAAATGTTCCCTTCACAAAGAGTAGGCTTGATAGTCATAACTATTCAAGGTACATGTCTCCTCTGCATCCTGATGACATCATAGGTTACTGAACACCAGTGGTGTATAGGGAGTAAACTACAGTAACTGTTTGAGTCCCATTCATGATGACCATCGCTGCATGTCTCTCCCTTTAATCCATTCTCTTCTGTCTTTCTTCACTAATTACGATCAATAAAAGAAAAAAGCTTAGATAAAATAAATAATAATAAATAAAAATAAATAAAATAACCTTTTCCCTCACGTTTGATTGGTCAATCCGGCTGGTTTTGCAAAGCAGCACATTGGTGCAATAAAGGGAACCATGAGGGGTCTTGAGAGAAGGCCCTTGCAGCCAAGCCTTGAGCATATGGACTCACCAATACCTGGCAACAAGTTGGTGCCAGCTAGTCAATAGGTCACGGTCACACAGGCTGTGTGCGTGCATGTGTGTGTGTGTGTGTGTGTGTGTGTGTGTGTGTGTGTGTGTGTGTGTGTGTGTGTGTGTGTGTGTGTGTGTGTGTGTGTGTGTGTGTGTGATAACATCTGAATTGAAGTAAGAAAATGGCTGGTTGGGACTAGCTCTCCTTTAGAATAACTGGCCATGTAGGTTTTGAGAGTGCATAATGTGTTGTCAGCACTGAGCAGGTGTGTACAGTGATGTTGGCAGGGCCACGTCCCTGGAGGCTGCACGGGGTAAATGATCCTGTCTGTCTTTGTCCCGGACAAAAGGACACAGAGGGAGAGAGGACATAACCCTATCTGGGAGTGACTGCCCATGCTGTCACTATGTCTTAACCCATTTAAACCCTGAGGGGAATGCTAAAAAGGCACAGCTTCTAAATTCCAAGTTTTCTGAAAAAAGAACATAGAAAAACACAAACGTTAGCTTAGATTAAGTAAACACAACAACAAACAACATGCATTGATGAATACGTATCTATAGGCTAAGGCTATAACTATAGAATGCAAAAAGAACAATCCAGTGGCTCAACTATGGGTAAACCTCTAAACGTGTAGAATAACAAAATTATTTATATATATATACAGGTGCACTGAAACAAATAGTTTGGACTGTTAAATATTGTGCGCATACACTGCTATCACCAATTACAACACCTCTCCTCATCCTTTCACCCCTACACAATAGCAACTTTACCTCTCATAGCCAAAAAATTTTTACCATGCAGGTTATTCACAAGTGTAACTTAACATGATTGTGTGTATGAGAGAGAGAGAGAGAGAGAGAGAGAGAGAGGGAGAGAGAGATAGAGAGAGAGACAGAGACAGAGACAGAGAGAGAGAGAGAGAGAGAGAGAGAGAGAGAGAGAGAGAGAGAGAGAGAGAGAGAGAGAGAGAGAGAGAGAGAGAGAGAGAGAGAGAGAGAGAGAGAGAGAGAGAGAGAGAGAGAGAGAGAGAGAGAAAGGGTGAAGGGCAGTTGACTGATGTCAAAAGTCGAGGCCTCCCTGGTGTTTCAATTGAAACTGTTGAAACATAGCTGGCATAGCTGCAGGCATAGAAAGCCTGCTGTTTCTATTAGCTTGGATTCCCCATCGATGATGTCATTGGAAGACGTTTTTTTTTTTGAACTGCCCACAGCCCTCTTGTGACATAGAGTAGGAAACAAAAATGTGGTATTTCATCATGTACATTAGTGAGTACCTATTATATGAAGATTTGTTGAAAAGTGGTGTAGTGGTCCTTTAAGAACCATATCTCAAATTTTAAAAAATATCTCACATAGAATCACACAGTAACATCTGTTGTCAAATGGTGACCTCAACATGCTATGTATTCCTATACTGTGTGCAGTGCATGGATTCTATGCTCAGTGACCATGCAGTGAACTACATTACATTGGCTCAGTGTGCTTTATGAGGGAGTTCAATCGAAAAGCTCAATATAACATTTTCCAGTAGGCCTACATGCTCGTTGCTCAATTGCTCATTCAATATGTGAAAGTACATGGAAAGTTAACAATGTGTCACTGTAAATTAGTTAAATAAAATCCAGAAGTCTAGTCCTCTCAGTGACAACTGTAACATGTTACATGTACCACTCGGATTATAAGGATTATAACCAGGATTTTACAATAAAGTTTACACAATTTGACTTGTCAGAATATACGTACATTGTAAAGTCCAAAAATGTAAACTTTATTTTTTACAGTACAACAGAACAGATTTAACTTCTAACCTGTAAAAATAGCACTATAGCAACACAGTCATGGTGTATGATTCACTGATGCAGAGGTGGATAGAATGTCACTTCTGTCTGCTATTCATTGCTTTACATAACAAAATACCCTATTCCCTAAGATCTGTGATATTTACACTAAAGGTAGCTGCTCATGTTTTGCCTTTGCTGGAGTGTAATTATGCACCACCAGCCCTTTTAGATAAAGTGTGTTTTGGATTAGGTAGGACAGAGCCCCCCAAGGCACTTTAGCTCTACTATAAATCTCTACTCTGTGCTTTGATCACCCTGTAGATCTAAGACAGACTAATACATCTGCATGAAGTAAGATTTGGAATCGCATTGATTTTTATTATTCCAATATTTATTTTGGCATAATCAACAATCTGTGGAAATGGTTTTCAGAACAGCTGGGACCCTTTGGGTCACTGTCAAAGGGTAAACAAACATACAGTAGCTACCATATTGTCCCGAATATATTATGGTTATAAGACAATCCCCATTTTTCAAGACTCATTTGTGTAAAAAAGAGCATTGAATGTCAAATAATATAGTCCCCAAATATAAGACGACCCCATTTTTAGGATATTTCCATTGAAAAAAAAACCCACTCATATTCAGGCCAATAGGGTAATCACGGGACATTTTTTTCTATCTCAAATAAAAACAAGAATTGCACACATTCACATGACACACATGTAGATGTTTTGCAAAAAAATAAAATTAGGCAATGTGTTCTTATGCTTACAGTTTAACATGCGGCCAGGTTGTAGTCATTGTAATTCAACCTCATAATGTCAATATTATCATGGCAAAGTAGTCAAAGCAATTCAAATTATAAACAGATGAGACAACTGAGTCAACTGAGTCAACGTATCTCCAAACCTGTTATTGTTATGAATTCCAAAATAGCAGATATAAAAGCTCAACGCATGTTGCTTCACACAACGTACCTTGTAAGCTTGCGGATCTGATACTTTTGTATGATGACGTTGCTGTTGTATGATAACGCAAGGCATTAATTGACTTAAATACACAGAGTCAGAATATGCCGTTAAGAGGTTTCTAATTGACAGTGGCGGTATGTCTGTAATAAATGGTCAAATTTGAACGTAACCGTAATACCATGTCTGATGATCTGTCAAAACCAAGTTCAGTTGATGTGACTGCCGGACAGTTCATCCAGCCCAAAGTGAGAGCATAACAAACCATACAATATCAGTATACTGCATTCACATCATACAATGACACGTATACAGACAGCAAGATAGTAACATGTCCATTAAAAAGAATAAATATACAATACAGACTGCATTTCCATACATCCATCATAATGTGAGTCTGTGTGCGTAGTAGACGTAGTAGAGAAACCTGCAGGTTAACACTGGAATAGTTCAAGGCTTTTGTATAATTCAAATGTTTGAAAGCAGCAAACATATACAGACCACTGACAGACAGCTCTTTTGCTATAGCCTTGTTGACAAAATAGGGCAAAATGACAGATCTTAACACACATGGATACAAGGCTGTGTTGGCTGGTATACTGAAGAATCCACACCACTGGATCCTTAGAAAAAGGCAGCAGATCCTATATAACACTGACCATATATCGGGATACAGTTTCTGTATCCCGATATATGGAAACATATGTCCATATTCTAACCTAACATTTTATTATGTTATTTTTTTTTCTATAAATAGAGCATAGTAGTGGGCATGGTTTTATGGACCCACTGAAAAATCAGCCATTCATATTTTTCCCACATTGCGCGAACTTAATGCCCTACTTGATCATAGTACATCATCACAGACAAAACCATCACAAGTAGCAGATGCACAAAGATCTGCCACTTTTGCTTTTTTTGAACTCCTGAAATCCTTAAAAGTAACAGTTTTGGACATACAGTTATATAGGTTTCTACCTGTCAGAAACAATACAATGTCAGGATATTTTTTGACATACACATACTGGGGCGCTATACAGACGGATATACTGATAAACAAGGATATACAAGCTCAGAGTGCATTGCATCCACGGTGTGTTATGTAAGCTTGTAGATCTTCTATTGCAGCTGGCGTGCGGTACCATGGCACAACCAAGCATAAATGGCGTTCTTGTTGAGTAGCCTTGAATCCCAAAAGCAGCTTTTATGAAACAGTTTAAGCCTCAGCAATAGTGTTGCAGTTTATATTATGTTGGATGGAAATAATCCACTAAAGATTCTTCCAGGAAGCACTGCTGGTTTTGGTGCCATGGTTTTACAATACTCCATAACACGCTGTTAATGTAGATAGTCCCATAACCAGATGTCACCATTACTGTATAATGGACAACAGCACAGTCACTAAGATATATTAGGGTAAATTTACTTCTCTAAATCTAAATCCCCTTTGGCATTGGCAATATAACAAGCTACAGTTGGTTTGCTACAAGTTGCTGCTTGCATTCCCTTTAATCTGGCATTATAATATCATTAGAACTTTCCAGGATTGTGTGGATTATGAAATTAGGCCCAGAAATTATGAAAATGTCACGAGACAGTATGCTGTGCTGCAGAGTACAAGAAGCTGCAACCTGCTTCATCACATGCATACATTAATCAACAACATACCACATGCATGTCTTGCCCAGAGACATGTTTTTAAAATACAAACATGAAAAAATTGACTGAAGTGAAGGTACAGGAGCAGTCTCAGACAACCAACAACGTGTCTTTGTAAGGTCGACCTGACAAAGATGTTGTAGTGACACCAAAACGTGGTTGATCCGAGACTGCTCCAGTGCCTCCATTCCTTCCACGTGATTTATTGCTGTTTGCTTTTATACAGCACACATTTGCGTAACATAATGTCAAATGTTTCCAATGATGAACACAGATTAGACAGAAAGTATATGAATGCTGATCAAGGGAGCTTAATATTGGGGCGCCCACTGGACAAGTGGTCCCAGATCGCATGCCACATACAGGCAAAAACAAAACAAAACAAAAAAACATTAGAGAGCTTAATATCAGTGCATATTTTCATGGTGACAACTGTCAAATCATCACAGCTTGCTGCCAGTCTGTCTAAACATTATTCCAGGATGATGAGATATATTTGCATTCATTCTTTGTGTTGGTGTTATTTTAATAGCGTGTTTCTTTGAGCACTGGTTCTCATTTGGAAATCAAAATAAGTTAGCACTTTAACAAATTGAATAGGATTTGAAAATACAATATCTACAAGCTCACAACATGTTACAATGTGACACACTGTGGGCTTCTAGATATGTTTTCTCAAAACCCACTTTGGGAAAATGTTAAACAAATCCTATGGGTTCCATGGTGCAAAATCTGTTATGGTGGCCATGGGTAATGGAACTTAATTTGCGGGTCCTTGAAGACCCGCAAATTAAGACCCCTGGCTTAGAGAGGGAGACTTGCATCCCTCTACCAGCTTCGAAAAATTGCATTGGCATTTACAACTAAAGTGCACATAAGGCACTTCACATTCACTCGTCTGCTGCTTGTGGCCAAACAGATAAATAGGTCAGGACAGCTCCTGGAGGGCATAAGGTGAATGACATTCTACGAATGAAAGGTGATACATAACCAAACACATATTATTAACCCTTACACCTCTGGCACCTTAACTTTTACAAAACTAAGTTGAGCAAGTACAAACTTCCTTTTTTGTGTGTTACTTCTGATAAATAATAGGATGATAATAAAGACAATTGCTTGGGTTTTGTTCATGACAACTCATGAAATAATTAGCCTTCTCAGAAACAGGCCTACAATATCTGTCTTTGTCAGAGTGTCCTTGCTAGTAGGAAGCCGGTCACAAGCCAACAAAATGTATTCTATTAAAGTGTCCTTGAGTTGAACTCTATACCTGCTCAGTGCTTACTCACTGTGTAAACCCTCCTGGATGAGTTGAGATAAATGAATGAACCTCTACCTGCTGACTCATTTTAATTAGAAAGTGCAGGCTGCTATGTGCGCCATGACAGCACAGTTATTTGTCATGAATGTTCCTTTGTGTTAATTTGGCACTGTGATATACAACGTACATTATAGTGGCACAGAAAGCACATGTAATTGATTGTTATATGAGCATTTCATGCACAGTGTGCACTATTCAAGCTATTTAATTAAGATGTTATACTAATTGCCTTGCATTACACTAATTAGATGCGTTTGCTTTACCTCCAGTATAAGGACAGTGGTTCTCAAAAGTGGGGTCTAGGGGCCCTCATGGTTCCTTGAGAGGGTTCGAAATAGACCCTTACAGGTCTGTAACTTTGAGCATAACAAATGGAGCTATATGTATCCGTACAGGTCAATTTGGTTCCATTTGACTACTCTCAGGGCTATGGGGGTCTTTGAAGGAAACAGTTTGGTAACCACAGAGTTAGCTAGGCTATACTCTGCCATGATCAAGTCTGTGTCACCCCGTGTGGCTGGAATTCAAATATCTCTGTCCGATTGTCCAACTAACATGCCTCCGCACACCTTAATCTCTTTTATCCAGAGTCAGAACGAACGGCACCAGGGGTCCTCGGGCCTCCGTCGGCGCCGGCAGCGTTTCCTCCAGGAAGCGCTCGTTGTCCTCCTCGACGGCAAACTGCAACATCTGTGTCTTGTTGACGCAGTAGATGCGGTCGCCGATGACGGCGCAGCGGAACGGCGAGGGGTCGTCGCGGGGGAACAAGGCGCCGTCGTGCCACACCTTCACCAACGTGTTGTACTTGTGCACCGTGACGACCCCGCCGCCACCTTGGCCACCTCCCTGCTGCTGTTCGCGACTCACGTCGAAGCGGTACACGAAGCTCCTGTGCGCCACCATGTCCGTGGACTTCCTGCGGCTGTTGTTGAACGGACACTCCTCCCACTCGTCGCGCCGGCTGTCGTAGCGCAGCAGGCGGTAGAAGAGTGAGCCACCGGAAACGAATAGCTCCCCGTGGCAGGTGGCCACGGCCTCGTGCGCCACGGCAAACGCACCCTTGGGGAGCGGCGCCACGGAGCTCCACCTGTCCGCACAGGGATGTCACAAACAAACAATTACTACATAGTTGTCTAATGACAAATAATGACTATTTGAGGTGATCGCAATTGTTTTGTCGTAATTGTTATGATCGTGTCCATGTTTTATAGAGACATGACACCAATTCTAAAAACTAAAAACTTCTAAAACCTAAACATCATTTTCTGTTAAAATCAAAATGATGTTGCTAATTGCTACAATATGAGACACAGAGGCACCTGTAGCTCCTGGCATGAAAGGTATAACAAACAATGTACAGGTACAGGTATAGGTTACACTAAATTCAGTTAAATATCATATTTGCCCTGTGCCCCTCCTATGTCCAGTGTTTAAGAATTATGCAAACACAAAAATTGTGTTAACACAAACATCGGATGCCATTGACAATGAATGTCCAACTTTGAGGGTTTGTGTAAACACGAAGCAAGGACACAAATTGTGACTGTCTGGAATGAGCTGATGTATATGATGGTATAAGAGTGGCGTTCACTTCGCACAGGTGTGATTTCTTCTTATTATTATTAATCCTAAAAGCCACGGCTCTAATTTACAATGCCAAAAAACAAGATTAAAACAAAATTATCTGTGTGTCATCTTAAATAGTGTCCTTGTTGACGGCCCTACCTGTCGGCTCGCGGGTCGTAGCGCTCTACGGTGAACAGGCACTCGCCTCCGATGGCGTACAGGTATCCCTCCATGGAGACCAGCTTAAGCTGGGAACGGGGCTGCGTGAGCGGACGGACCTGTCTCCAGTGGTCTGTGGCCGGGTTGTAGCAGAACACCGCAGCCGACACCTTGCTGCTCTTGTTGTTGTTGTCCGACTGATGCTGCTGCTGCGTGCCTCTGATTCCACCTGGTGGGAGGAAGAAACACTCAAATGTTTTTACTTGAACAAGTCTATACTAAACCTGAGTGATTTGATTGTACTTTAGTAAACCTCAGGTACAAGGGCATTGCCATGATTATGAAAATGTATAGTTAAAGTGCCAAAAGTACTATTACCGGTATGCAGAATCATGTCCAATTTCAAGTTTTCAAATGTATTAACACATCATACACATGTGACGGTCACAGGTCAGGGTCTACCTGAGTTGGGAACAGCGGTCTATTCCGTAATATAGGCCTACCACCTGTTTTAACTGGCTGTTTGTCAGTGCAAATCCCTGTGCAATGGCAAAAGTACTGTGGGAGAATGTGTGGAGAATGTCTCCAAAGTGCAAAAAAGGGAAAAAAATATACAGTATATCACATGGAAGGTGTGGGGAGTAATGCTGGACGTTTCCATGGCAATCAATTGGCTCAGGCAGAGCCTGGCACAGGTGTGGGAATTATAGTTACTGGCAATTTGGCAAAGCCTGACCAGAGCCATTTCTCTGTACAGCCGAATCAATGCATGTTGGGCACTGCACTCCCTGTGGTAAACATAGGTGTAAAGTCGGTGGGGCGACAGGTTCTCAACAGGCGTAGGCTACACATGTGCACACGTGACGGACATGTGGGCACTTATTGTAAGATATTGGCTAGTTAAACTGGCATAAAATAGAGCTGAAATGGGTATCGTATGTTTTGTAATAATAATAATCAGAATCTGTATAGTTTCCAAATAAATTTAGATGTCATAAAGGCACAACATGCCCCGATATGCAGCGTTTAGTAGAAGCTAAAATGTTGGAAATTAGAAATATAGCCAAGTCAAGTTGAAGTATAATAGGTACAGAAATACCTCAACATACATAGTAATCTTCTTCTACATAGTACAGTAGGCATACTTGAGTACATATACTTTGTTACATTCCAGCACCACTGCCTGCCAGCCAGCCCACCTGCCACGAAGAGGTAGTTGTACATGGTGCACATCCCAGCTCCCTTTGTGTGGAGCAGCTCCTCCGGCATCTTGGTCAGCACTTTCCACTCCTTTGTCTGGCTGCAGTAGTAGAAGATACAGCGGCTGTGCTGGTGCGTCTGCGTCTCCTCCAGCACGCTGACCGAGGAGGAAGAGGATGACAGCGGGCTCTGGGGGCGGCTGCTCTCCCGGCTCGGCGGTCTGCTGCTGCCGCTCCCGTGCACGCGGTCGTACACCTCGTTGATCTCGGCCACCGCCAACACCCTGTTCCCGCCTCCTCCCTCCATCCTCCGGGCCAGGATCTCCTCTCTCTCGGCGCCCGTCAGACGGCCGTAGACGCCGGGCGTCCTCAGTACGTGCAGGAAATTGTCGCTCATGTACCTGTACACGTCCTCCTTCAGCTCGGCCAGCCGCTGCCGCTTGGCTTTTGTCAGGAGGTCGTAGCAGTTCTCTGCGGTGATCCGTTGCTTTTGCTGCTGCTGCGGCACGGCCGCCGCGGGCTCGATCGATTGGCTTTTATTATCTCCGGTGATGTTATTATCCGTGGCATTTTCGTTGCCGTCCTCCATTGTTTTGGGCGGTGCAACAATAACAACACGGGGGAAATCTTAAAAAGTCATAAAGAAACTCCACCCTGCCTGTCTGTCTGTCACTCCCGGAGCATAATGCGTCTTGACTGAAGCCCCTCCGATCTCTGTTCTGCTGTGTTGGAAGTTTTCTTCCCAAGAGATCCGTTTCCTCTTTGGCCTGGCGCCCCGCTGCCCTGACACGTTTTTTCCGAATAAGCAGTTCCACGTCTACCCTCTCTCTCCCTCCGATTCTGTCTGGGTCTGGGATGTGAAGCCGGGTCTCCGTGCGCGTCGTCGGTGGTGCGTTTCCCCGATCAGCTGGCTGCTGTGCTGTCTTGTCTGTGTTTGTGTGTGAGAGAGAGAGACTGAGCGTCTACAGTACGCGAGGAGCATAGGAACGAATCTCCACCCTTTAGGCTACTTCGCCTGGGAGGGAACTCCTTTTATTAAAATGAATGGGATTCTACTAGTGTCGCCTATTCTTTTCACATACAGATAGACACCGCATAGTGCACACTGCCAACCAGGGGCGTTGGCAGAGCGGCGAGTATTACAGAAAGCTTGTAGGTTTTGCAACAGCAGCAACAAGTTACAGTGTGTGTGTGTGTGTGTGTGTGTGTGTGTGTGTGTGTGTGTGTGTGTGTGTGTGTGTGTGTGTGTGTGTGTGTGTGTGTGTGTGTGTGTGTGTGTGTGTGTGTGTGTGTGTGTACCTCAGACAGAGTGGTGCACAGTGTTGCGAGCTGTTTGTGTGTGTGTGTGTGTGTGTGTGTGTGTGTGTGTGTGTGTGTGTGTGTGTGTGTGTGTGTGTGTGTGTGTGTGTGTGTGTGTGTGTGTGTACCTCAGACAGTGTACACAGCGTTGCTAGCTGTTGTTGTGTGTGTGTGTGTGTGTGTGTGTGTGTGTGTGTGTGTGTGTGTGTGTGTGTGTGTGTGTGTGTGTGTGTGTGTGTGTGTGTGTGTGTACCTCAGACAGAGTGGTGCACAGTGTTGCGAGCTTTGTGTGTGTGTGTGTGTGTGTGTGTGTGTGTGTGTGTGTGTGTGTGTGTGTGTGTGTGTGTGTGTGTGTGTGTGTGTGTGTGTGTGTGTGTGTGTGTGTGTGTGCGTGTGTGTGTGCGTGTGTGTGTGTGTACCTCAGACAGTGTACACAGCGTTGCTAGCTGTTGTGTGTGTGTGTGTGTGTGTGTGTGTGTGTGTGTGTGTGTGTGTGTGTGTGTGTGTGTGTGTGTGTGTGTGTGTGTGTGTGGGTGTGTGTACCTCAGACAGTGTAATGCACAGCGTTGCCAGCTGTGTGTGTGTGTGTGTGTGTGTGTGTGTGTGTACCTCAGACAGTGTAGTACACACTACACAGCATTGCACACACACACACACACACACACACACACACACACACACACACACACACACACACACACACACACACACACACACACACACACGTGTCAAAGTTAAAGTCGTACTGATTGTCACATACTGAAATCAGTTCACCTTCATTTAAGAACAACAGAACCAAAAGCTGCTTTCCATAAAGTGTTACTTCATACCAGAGCAATACAATTTACAACCCTAACCCTTGTGAGGGTCCCAGGTGGTCCCCAGGATAAATAAGGATGGGTACCTTTCACCTTTGAACCGATACGATATGATACTCGATACCTGGGAACCGATACGATACCAGAAACAATACCTATTTCGATACTTTTTTAACCCCAAAAAATATATACCGTGTTGTCCCGACTCCCGAATATAAGACCACCCTGGTTATAGGACGACCTCTATTTTTCAAGACTCCTTTGTGTAAAAAAAAAAAAAAAAAAAGAAAAAAAAAACATTCAATATCAAATAACTTAGTCCCCAAATATAAGACGACTCCATTTTTAGGGTATTTCCATCGGGGGAAAACACTGTCTTATATTCAGGCCATTGAGGTCTTACCGTTTCTCCTCTGCTGTGCCGTGCAGTCTGTGGCGATGGGCGTCCAGGTAAACCATACAGCAAGGGCGTCAGTAGAGGATCCACAATCAAATGTCTTTCAACCTCTACTTCTTCCCATGGGATACATCCTTCAGGGACAACTGCCCGAAGGATTGGGTGGTCTTGTCCAAGTCTTTAATGTCACCCGACTTCCTTACTTGAGCCTCCCCCGTCTCCGTGAGTCCATCCAACTCTCCCGAGTCTTTAATGCCACACTCCCTGTATTCAAGCATTTCCTCCTCCATCTCCGTGTTTGCGCCCATCAGGTCACCCGACCTTAATGGACCCTTGATTGGATCCATCGGGTAGACAACCCTGTTGTAACGCTTGAACTCTCCCGAGTCTTTAATGTCATACTCCCTGTAGTCATGGAGCTTTTTCTCCTTCATCTTTGTGATTGCATCCATCAGGTACGACTGGTGGAATGGTGGAAGGATGGTCTCGCCCGCGTTTTGTTCCACGGCCTTGAGGAACATTTTGAAGGCCTTGCGACAAACCTGCTTGAGGTCGCGTCCCGAAAACCCTTTCACTTCCCGAGAAGCCTTGATGAAATCCACGGAAGGATCCAGTGTCAGGCCATGGTGGGTGACCAACTGTTTGAGGATTTCCTCCCTCTGACGCTGGGTGGGCAGTTTGATGGGGATGGGGATCGACATCCTGGTCAGGACGGCCGGGTCGATGCCTTCTGGGCGGTTGGTCGCTCCCATGACGATGACCTGGTTGTTTCGGTTGTCCAGAACCTTCCAGCTGTCCAGGAACGAGTATTTAAACCTTTTGGTGGCGTCATTGTCTTTGTTGGAGCGAGAACTCAGCAGGCAGTCTATCTCGTCGATGAAGACGATGCAGGGCTGCAGTTTGACGGCAAACGAGAACAGAGCTTTGGTCATCTCCTCCGTTTCGCCGTCACACTCGTTCATCAGCGTCGACGCCTGAGCGTGGATGAGCGGAAAGTTGTTCACCTTGGCCAGGACCTTGGGGATCAGAGTCTTTCCGCAGCCGGGCGGGCCGTACAGCAACATGCCTTCAGACTCATCCATATAATCGATAATGCTTTTAGGTAGCACCTTCATCTTGTCCTTCATGATAGTGGTGACGGAGACTTCCTCTAACAGCTGACCTTTGGTTTTGTCGTCCAGACCGGCGATGTCCTCCCACGTGGTGTGAATCGTGTCAGGGGACACCGACGCCGACGCCGCGATGATGGACTCATAAGGTGTGAGCTGGACCCCCGGGATCCGTTCCGACACCCATGACGGAACCTGCTTGGTCTCCTTCTGGGCGGAAGGCTTCCCCTGAAGCGTCCTCAGAGTCTTCTCCAACTGACTGACACGTCTCAGAACGTCGTCCAGCGTCGCCTGTCTATTCAGCGTCTCCTCCGGCCGGTTCCTGTATGTCTTCCTTCTTCCTTGATTGTCCTTATCCATGTTTGTCTCGTCGACCACTCGAGTGTGATTAACAGGTACAGTATATCTAGCAATAGAGTGACTTATTTTGGTTTGCCGTTAAAACTCAGAAAGTCTTGTCGTTTTGTATATGCTCTGCACATGTCATGTTGCATGACGTCATGTCATGACAGCGAATCATCCGTTAGCCTGATAACAGTTGGTTATCATCCAATTTGTATTGTTGATCCATTTCATAATAGTAGCACATCCTTTGTTCATTTTTGACCCTCCTGGCACAGGGAACTATGTTTTGGTGTCCATATCACTATGCCCAACAAGTATTTCTCATGTGAACACCCTAGACACTTTATAAGTTACTCCTATACAAACCCATGGCTAAAATATGTTTAGCCATGATCAAAAACACCCAATCTTTTTTAGTGGAGGATGTAATCAACTTTTGACTTCAAGTTATGACACAGATATTCCCTTTGGCATGGAAGTACCTTAGGGTGATAGGAAAAAATTCATCCAAAGAGACAAGCTGTGTCGCCCTTCATTTCAGAAATATTCACGTTTTCAAAATGGCCGCCGACAATGAACCAGTATTACACCATACCCCGTGGCCTCTGATTATTGTTTTCGTTACCATGGCGACCGGGGTAAAATAAGCAAGTTTCATTTAAAAAAATGGATTTTAACAGGGGAACTTTATACCCCCTCACCTGCTAAAACTTCTATTTTGTTCTCTCTTTGGCATGGAACTACCTTAAGATAATAGGAAAATATTTATCCAAAGAGACAAGCTGTACCACCTTTCATTTCTGAAATATACACGTTTATCAAAATGGCTGGCACCATTCTCAGCAATACAGCATAGCCCATATCTTTGCTTCTGTTAGAGCTATAATAATAATATTGGTGTCAAAGTATACATTTTTAGGATCAATGAATCCAATAAAATACATTTCAAGACTAAAAAACTAAATATTGTTTTCGTTACCATGACAACCGGGGTAAAATATGCAAATTTCATCAAAAAATGTGTTTTAACAGGGTAACTTTGTACCCCCTCACCGGCTAAAACTTCCATTTTGTTTTCTCTTTGGCATGGAACTACCTTAGGATAATAGGAAAACATTTATCCAAAGAGACAAGCTGTATCAGCTTTCATTTCTGAAATATACATGTTTTTCAACATGGCCACCACCATTCTAAGCAATACAGCATAGCCCATCTTTTGCTTCTGTTAGAGCTATAATAATGATATTGGTGTCAAAGTATACATTTTCAGGGTCAATGAATTCAATAAAATACTTTTGTGTGTGTGTGTGTGTGTGTGTGTGTGTGTGTGTGTGTGTGTGTGTGTGTGTGTGTGTGTGTGTGTGTGTGTGTGTGTGTGTGTGTGTGTGTGTGTGTGTGTGTGTGTGTGTGTGTGTACCTCAGACAGTGTAATGCACAGCGTTGCCAGCTGTGTGTGTGTGTGTGTGTGTGTGTGTGTGTGTGTGTGTGTGTGTGTGTGTGTGTGTGTGTGTGTGTGTGTGTGTGTGTGTGTGTGTGTGTGTATACCTCAGACAGAGTGGTGCACAGTGTTGCGAGCTGTTGTTGTGTGTGTGTGTGTGTGTGTGTGTGTGTGTGTGTGTGTGTGTGTGTGTGTGTGTGTGTGTGTGTGTGTGTGTGTGTGTGTGTGTGTGTGTGTGTGTGTGTGTCGTTTGGCAAATCGTTTTAGATACGTTTTTCCCGTTGTCAAAACCATGTAGGGTATGTAAATTTTACCGCACCTATACTTTTACATTGTAAAAGTATAGGTGCGGTAAATGTTGCACCATGTTGTACACACTAAATAAAAAAGAATAGGCTACATGGTAGGGCGCTTCAGAGTGTCTTGTATTGTCGAACTGGATAGGAACTAAATATCAAATGATGTGGTTCCGTAGGCGAATCAGATGACGGAACAAAATGTGTTGCATGATAATAAGTGACAGTGGGGGTTCAGCACCACGGACAGCGACACATGCCCCCATAATAAGCATCCACTAAAATGTCAATGGATATCACGTGCCCCGTATTATGAACTGTATTGTTCACCTCTGTGTGATTTTGCCCTTGATATGAGTCACAATACATCATAAATAATAAATTATCACTGCATATATTGGTCAAACATCCAGAATGTGTCATTAGGTTACTGGCTGACTGACCTTGACTGAACAACTTGTCATTAGGTTACAATGTTATAAACCTCTAGGCCTATAATGCTGTTTTTTGTAGGCATTAGAGGACACATTATATTTGTCATGTTTTCAGCCTTAGTACAATGCTTGGCAGATGCCACAACACATACAGAGTCTCTCTCTCTCTCTCTCTCTCTCTCTCTCTCTCTCTCTCTCTCTCTCTCTCTCTCTCTCTCTCTCTCTCTCTGCAGCCCACTTGCATGCCTGACCTCCTGTTTGTACTGAACAGATTGGTTGACATTATAAAGATGCCATGGTGTTGTTCTCTTCTGATGGACAGTCACAAAACAAAGGTCACAGTCTGATATATAATGTGTGTACATGGTAGGACAAGTGCCAACCCTAAGCAAGTGCAGATGGAGAATGCAGACTCAAGTACAATGAGTTTATGAAGTTATTAAAATGGCAAAGCATACGCCTATAGGCTATACTGCAGTCTACATCAACACGAATTTTCCATAAACCCATCAGGATGTAGAACAGTCAGTGGTTTAGAACGGTGTTAAACGTGTTGTGATGGACACCTGTCATTCTATGCTGACCTGTCATATGCTCTGATAGTTCCACAGGAGGTGGTGAAAAAGGTCAAACACAGAATGCAAGCAAAATGGAAATCTGAGACAAGACTCGTAAAAGAATACAGGAAAATGCAGGGAACAAGAGCTATTAAACACAGGGAACACAGTGGAACAGTGTGCCTATATCTGGCAGAGTGAGTGAGATGTAACCAATCTCTATAGCAGCAGGCCTAGATGACCTAACAAGGTACTGTAAGGAAACACGTATGTGGATGGACAGGTAACAGATATGATGAGAATGAGGTCAGCTGTGTGGAATGTGGGAATGGCCGATAGGAGACAGATGAAACAGGAGTTAGACAGTTGTGACAACTCCCCTCATAGGCTGTTTGCAGAATTAGAAACATTCCTCTATATATGATATCACAGTGTTAAACCATTTGTCCAAGGGCCCTTTCCACCAGAGAAACTAGGTGATTACCTGGACAATTATATTTTTGCGATTTTTACAATGCTGCGGATGTCTGAGGTGGGTGGGTCCTTTCTCAGTCAGTGACATCGTAGAATGTGGATTTGTTTACCGGCACACATGCATTTTGTGAAATATTAAAAAAGAATAGGCCTACCCCAAGTTGCCATGTATTGCTGTACTTTGATATACTGTATATTGTGACAAGAAATATTTTGTATTTGTTTACATTGGGTGAAATATACCCATATTTAGTGATGGTGTAACAAAAAAAAGGTGTTCTAGGCTTAAATAAGTACTATTTGCCTCTGATGTGTTTACAGATCAGAGGCGATACAATATTCACAGATAATGAGTGCACTATTCAAGTTCTCTATTCAAGCCCAAATGACCCACAGCACAGCCCAACCAGGCTGAACCCAGACCTCATTACAGGGACAAGAACGGCACATCTCCCAGGGCTAATACAGCAACAATGTGAGCAGTGATGGAAGAAGTACTCATACTTAAGTAAAAGTACAGGTACGGGGAGGTTTAAGCAATATAAATATAGGCTAACCAGGCATCAAAATACAATACGTACTGTAGCATGCATGCAGAATGTCCCATTTGTGCAGAATGTCCCATATTTCCATATTTTCAAGTTCAAAATGTATAACAAAATAGCAGATCTACCTAAGCTCATGTGTCACATTGCAACAAAGTTTAGTAGATAATCTATGTCTAATCTTGTGATAATAGATAGATTACCGTATTGTCCCGAATATAAGACGACTCGGTTATAAGACGACCCCCATTTTTCAAGACCCATTTACAGAAAAAAGAACATTGAATGTCAAATAGTATTGCCCCTGAATATAAGACGACTCCTTTTTTTGGGATAATTCCATTGGGAAAAATCGTAGTCTTATATTCAGGGGAAATAGGGTACGTCTAATCTTGTGATAGTAAATTGACAAAGGAACTAAGCTGTCAAATAATTTTAGAGGAGTAGAGGTAAAAGTACTGACATCTGGAAATGCTAAGTAAAAAAAAAAACAACAACTCAAAATTGTACAGTACTTGAGTAAATGTACTACTTTGTGACTTTACACCTCTGAAGTGAGTGCTATTAAAGTACTGAGCCAGATATTATTAGCTGACTTATGGTTACTGTTCCCAAATCCTTGTAAAGCTGCATATTGCCTCAGTGCGCTGTGCAGCTTTAATGAGAAAACTGAATGTATGTGGGTCACACACACGCACGCACGCACACACACGCACGCACACACACACACACACGCACGCACGCACGCACGCACGCACGCACGCACACACACACACACACACACACACACACACACACACACACTTACAATAGGTTAGAAACACAATAATTGTACACAACACAATCGTGTTGTAACCTGACTCAGTATAAGGACAGATGAATGTGTGTGTGATTCTCTATCCATTGTGAACTCTGATCTGATGCCTGCAATGTGGTCTAATTGTGGTCTAACCTGACAATAATTGTTACAGCTTTAGTTTCACAAGTCATTACACAGGGATCAACCGAAAAGTGGTAAACTAACATGAATAATTAAGAGGATTCTAAGATTATATGGCATTATCGTGTCATATTGCTGTTGTTTTGATCGATACCTTTGGTAGTATATTCAGTCTTCAGGGCCTCAAACTCGATCCTACAACTGAAATGTAGTGCTCTTGCTAAAGGTTTCGATATCCGATATTGTCACCATTTTGTTGTTTATGTTGTTGAGATGTGTTTTGAAGTCCCGTTGCACTACACCAGTTGTGAACTTCAAATAATGGGTCATCAGTTTCCAGTTTCCTCACAGTGCCAAGACAATAACTAATACAAAATAAATACAATAGACAAAGAGGACAAACAATAGAGCAGCAAGTGACGGTAGTGCAACAGGTGAAGGCAATAAAGTACTGGCTAACTGAACATCGTAATTATAAAGTGAAGGTGCTAAACTAGAATGACCTTAAAAGTGTAAAAGTGAGTATTTAGAAAACCTAACAGAAAAACTAGACAGGGCTATGACATACTATATACATACTACAACTATAGTATTCTACACCTACAACTATATACTGTAACAACTATATATAATATACTACTAACTAAACTAAAATTATAACTATAACAACTACTATACTAACAGTTGTACTAGACAACGACAACCTAATATAGATGAGGTATTAATGGACTACAAGGACCCCAATAGTATAGTAACATCATTGTGTATAGTGACATCATTGGTATCATAAGACACTGTCCGTGGTACCGATCATCCCCCCTACAGGCTGTATGATTCAAATATAAAAGTAGCAAAAGTAGGAGATCTAGATATTCTAGATATTTTGATGCTTTTGTGTGACACTGTAACATGATCACATTCATCATGGGGCATTTATTTACGAACAAAACACAATAAGACAGAATATGGATACAACCCTACAGCTATGGCATGGTAACATTGCTGGCCTGGGGCATCATCAGCTGTCATCACTGCATTCAAGCCATTTGACCTTTTTCTGAAAGGATGTTTAGCCTCTCATTTTCAGTCAATTTTGTTGTCAGATTTGACTCATTTTCTAAGCCTTGTTGACGTGTGTTTATACTAATCCCCTGTGACATTCACAAATAAAATACTTACTTGCATGCAGAACAGTTGTCAGTGCTTAATGATAAGCCTGCCCTATTTCTTCCTGCATTTGGGTTGCACAGTTCCCAGTTCCTCTCAACTTAACATTACATGTACAGTACAGTATGTTCTGAGAGCCAGTGAGCTGGTGCACATTGAGATTGTAAGAACATGAGCACCAGTTACCGGTAGTAACAGAGTAACAGAGTTAGTAACAGAGTATAGGTTTGATTTACTCCATGCTCTTTGGTGTATGGAAATCAAACAGACTTATTCATGGTATTAGCTGTGGCTGTGTATGCACCCTGCTGTGACTGGTCTGAGAAGACAGGTTGTTTTGATTTAATCAGACGTTATTGTCACAGAGGTCACAAAAGAGAATCTGGACAGATTTGGTAACACTGCTACATTTTGCATACTGGAATCTCGTCACAAACTGTCCCATGTCCCAAGACTGCATGCCACTTGCCACATTACCACATCCTGTCTGCCCCCCGATTGCAACTTGCAAAGAAACATTTCATTCTGACAGTACTTACTGCACTACTTTCTGGCTGGATTTAGAAGACATTCAGGCGCTGGCACTGCAACCTTACAGTGCACACTGTCAGCTCTGACATCTTAAGTAGGTACAGCTTAACCCTGAACTGTTTTATCACCTCTCTATCCAATGAAAACAAAGGAAATAAAGCAGAATGTGGAATTGTGTGTCCCTTCCTGAGTTTCATGATTTACCATTTTGACTGCCAGCCCTATCTTACACAGTATAACATCCTTAGTGGGTGTACATGTGAAGGGCTGTTTTGTTTCACACTGTGTGTTTTCACGTGTTTGCAACTACCGCAGAGAGTTTTTAAATTGCTTGATGATTACATATTTATATGTTAAGTGAAATGGAACCAAATGGACCTGTTACGCGAAGTGAGAGAGTGGTGAAAGAGTAGGTTTTGCACTCCGTCCATCCGTGTGTGTTCCCGTCTATCCATCCGTCCGTCTGTCTGTCACCAGCTAATCTCCGACACTGTTAACCAAGTCAATGCCAAATCTTGCGCAAACACTCCCTGGATAGACTGCTCTTATAGTGATATCAGGTTACAGTCCATCATGTGCTCAAGACACTGTGCAATTTGCAGGAAATCTTTCTCACACTTTCCTACAAGGCAGGGGATTATATCCCACTCTTTCCCACTGGCCTATTATAGCACCACTCGGAGGCCACAGCTTGAACTCCTTCCTATAACCTGTGACCAGAAGGGCACTTTTTCTAGTTGTTCACAGATTGATCTCTGTGTTACCTGATGAGAAGACAAGGTCTTCTGATCTGAATACTATAGTAACTAGTGGCGTGTTGACATGGGTTCTGTACACATTCAGAAGGGTGGCTACTTAAATGAAACTTGTAAAGATAGTGGCTTTCCACATATTGACAAAGTCAGTCAGTATTTTATCAAAGTCTAAGTTCTACAAAGTAAATAGACACATGCATACTGTAGTTACGTCACAGTAGGCCTAGCCTCGACACCCAGGCTTTCATTTTCGTCCGCCTTGCGCGAAAACGGAAAGCCTGGACTAACGCGCGTTGGAAAGTGGCCTTGAGGGGCGTGTCAACCTTCCGGGGTGGGCGTCGCTCTAAATAATGTGACGTAGAACAGCAGTGGACGGGAGTGGGAGGGGCCGGAGATGACGACACGTTAGTGAGATCAAATCAGAGCGCAGCACTTCCACCGTGGGTATCCCACGACACCCCCGCCCCCCAAGGCCAAAATCATTGAGGGCTAGACCAGGCTACAGTAGGCCTGACTGAGAGAGAGTTCATCAGTTCATTCTGTCACATTGACTCATAGAGATTCCATTGTTCCTGGGTCACTTCCTGTGTGAGTGTGTGTATGCGTGCGCGTGCATGTGTGTGACGCGCAGCTTATTCCAGCTGCTTGTAAGTATCTGTTAGGACATTCATTGTGTGTGGAAAGAAAAGAACATCCATCGTTTCTTGGTTACAAACAGATTCACTGCTCTTTGCAGACCACTTGACTTGAATAGTGGAAATATTTAGTATTTACGGCCGTGACAATGAAATCTGATCAGTCCAGATTGGAATAAGGTTAGTTTGATCACATCAGAATAGAGGGCAGCCATTATATTATGCCATGGCACGCCATATGTCACCCCATATGCCCTGTCACACCATATGCCATGTCATGCTATGCAATGCCATGGAGACAGATTTCAGGTTTGAACCACATTCCAAAGAAGGTGGTTTCCAAAGACCAGTATCCGTCTGGATGCTCAGACTAATGCATCTGACAATGATGTCAGGGGCAAATGTCAGGGGCAAATGTCAGGAAATAAGGTTTCATTCACAATGTCTTCATATTAAATGATATTAGTCTTTATTGTACCAAAAGATATTTGTCTTCACACAGTCTGTTCAGACACCCTGAACAGAACCCATGAAGTCCCTACTGTTTACAGAACCATCCTATTGGCAGGACAGTTTTGTGTGTTTTTTTTAATCGGCTCCATCTCCCTTCACTATCTCCTCTGTCTTTAACTCTCCTCTCTTCACAATCTCACCCTGTCACAAGGGCGGATGTAGCATAGCATGTCCCATTTGGGGGGGCAAGAGAACATATTGGAGGGGGAACAGAAAATGGTATGGGGGCGACTTCATCGCCCATGAATTATCTTGGGTTGTTTTGCATGGCATCGGGTTTGGGGGGGCAGACTGGGTATTTAGGGGGGCATTGCCAGGGCCCCTGCCCTGTCACCACCTCCTCTCTGCCCCTACCTGTCCACTCCTTGCCCAGTTCCCTCCTCTTCTCTCCCCTCTATGTTCTTTGTTATTCAGTCTTGATTTTTGACCTTTCTTTGCCTGTCCCTTGGCCTGTCCTACGTCCTTGGGCCTTGCACAGTTCCAGACAAATGTCTTATCCTGAGTGCGGTTTTCCTTATTACCGTATAGTTGTTTTACTTCCATATTTCCTCTTAGTTGGTGTAATTCCGTTTCCAGCACTGCGATCTTTTGCAGCAGTTTATGCCGGAGCCATCCGGGTGCTGTAGATTTACCAGATAACCCAGCACTGCAGGGGCGAAATCCTTTCAAGCCCTCGCCCGCGGGCGCGCCCGCTTTCAAAAGCAGGCGCTCGGTTTTGAAAAGGCCGCGCCCGCTTTCAAAAGCGGGCGCTCGGTTTCAAAAGCGGCCGCCCGGTTTCACAAAAACGGGCGCCCGTTTTCAAAAGCGGGCGCCCGTTTTCACAAACAGGTGCCTTAAATATTTAGGGTCAGGGTTAGCGTTAGGGTTAGGGTAGGGTTAGGGTTAGCGTTAGGGTTAGGGTTAGGGTAGGGTTAGGGTTAGGGTTAGGGTTAGGGTTAGGGTTAGGGTTTTTGTGAAACCGGGCGCCCGCTTTTGAAACCGGGCGCTTTTGAAACCGGGCGCCCGCTTTTGAAAGCGGGTGCGCCCGCGGGCGAGGGCTTGAAAGGATTTTGCTGGCTCTCAGATAACCAGTGCTAGTCAGCTTTAGCTATTTTACAGTGCTAGTTAGCTCTAGCTATGTGCCGCGTATCCAAGCCCTGAAGGTGAGAAAGGACTATTTTGAGGAAAACAATACTATCTATGGACGCAACACAGTCATATCCGTTTACAAGTATCCACGATCGACTTGCCGTTTCTCAAAGAAAAATAAAACACGAGTATCAGTGAAGAATGCAAGCATAAGCGGGAGCAGGCAGCAAACACGTCCTCACAGCAAAGCAGGCAGCAGCAAGTCGTAGTCTTTTAATAAATTCAGATGTAAAGGCTAAAGAGGCTCCACCATGAATTTTACATCTTTCGAGATTTTGGGTGGTTTTAACATACCCACCATAGAAAAAAATTGCACATAGTCACTTAAGTTTTGGAAATGCAGTAATCATTAACTGATTAGAATGATGATATTTAATGTTTGTAATTCCTCTGTTTGTATACTTGCATCATTGAGTCGTAATTTGTGATAATTAGGTACCTATATTGAATATTGTTAAATGTCTTGAAATGTTTAGTGATGGTTTCTATTGTTCTTTTTTTTTTAGTTAAAACCATAACCGTAAAGCCTCACTGTCTCGTTGGTCATCTGAAAATGTTTACTGTGCAAAGGGAAATTAAAGGCTTAAACGGAACTCTTCTTGTCTGTACATTCTTATTGATGCCCCATGATGATGTGACTGGTCCATGAGCCAGTCTCAACCTAATCCTACCTAACACAGTGTATTTTTACAGCCCAACATTTTTTTTCCTTTTCAACAACTTGTATATCAGCTACGCCAATGGGTCTACGTATAGCCTGGTTTCATGTTGGGCTTTGTGGCGACTGCGACGGAGCATGTCCTCGCCGTGTCAAAGTCGGCTTTTTAAAGATGGAGTGCCATGATTTTTTCTACCTTAAAACATGATCATCAGGTATTAATGTTATAAGAAAAGTAAGATTTTTTTCCCCAAAAAGTGTACAGTATTTGTTAAACTGTCATTTTTATGATTCCACCCTACCAGTTCATTAAGTATGCCTGGTTTGCCTGGTGGGTGGTTATGGGTGGAGATCCACCTGAACTAGTTGCATTATAAAGGGGGAGGAGTTAGGGGAGGGGCTGAGCATGTGATGTCACTATATTGAAGTTTTTTTCATTGGCATGTTTGACTGGAAAGGTTCAGCCTCCAGGAAGAAACCCTAACTACAAAGAGAAGACATCATTGCACATAAAAAACACACCAAGGGGTCTATTTACATACTGTCACCTCTTAAACATGTACAACATTGGAAAAAATACAAAAATCACGGCATCCCCTCTTTAAAGTCTCTGTTTTTGATATGACTGAAGAAGCAATGTGGCCCCTCTTGGCGTGAGTGTGTAAATATAGTGGCACCAGAATACTAGGGTTATCTTAACAGACCTAAAAACACATCTATAGCAAGAAAAGAGACAACAGAAAGCCAAATATTTAGTAGTATAGTATAGTATAGTATAGTATAGTATAGTATAGTATAGTATAGTATAGTATAGTATAGTATAGTATAGTATAAATATAGTATAGCATAGCATAGACAGTGGTGCCCAACCAGTAGTCTGCGGTCTACCGGTCGCCTGCGGCCTGATCACAAGTCGTCTGCGGGAGGTTTGGGGGGGAAAGGAAAAAAACATAACATGGCAGAGGGCCCGGGCAAACCGAATTATCATTTTCACTCTGAATGGGAGGAAGATCATTTTTTTGTTTTTTAATAAAACGCCCATTTGTCTGATCTGCAATGCAAAGGTGGGATTGGCAAAAAAGGCGAATGTCGAGCATCATTACAAGATGATGCACACCGGGAAGTACGAGAAGGAATACCCCGCAAAAAACCCTTTATGTGCCACAAGACTCAAGGAACTGAAAGCACGCCTGTCTGGGTAGCAGGCACAATCCACCAGACCTAATGAACAGTCGAAGGCTGCAACAATTGTTTCATATCAGGCTAGTCACGTCCTTGCTAAACACAAGAAGCCATTCAAAGACGGCGAGGCGTGGAAGGAAGGCTTTCTGGAGGCCGCGGATAGCTGGCTTTAAAAATAAAACAGAGATCATGAAGGCGATTAAAGATGCGCAAATGTCCAGCAATATTACCACTACAAATCAATGTGAGGTAATGGCTGTGGACATGGAGGAGCAGCTAAGAAAGGACATTGATGCATGTGAATGCTTCTCTCTGCAGTTTGAGTCGACTGATATGGTTGATGTGGCTCAGTTATGTGTTTTCATCAGGATGGTTTTTGGTTTTTCAAGACATGAGCGCCAGAGAAGAGCTACTGACCATGATGTTGCCACTAAAAGGACAAACGAGAGGCGAGGATATTTTCAATGCCTTCATGACATTCGCTCGGCTCGCGAGACAAAACTGCCGCTCTTCAAACTGATTTCTATAACCACTGACGGTGCCCCTGCTATGATCGGCCGCACAAATGGATTTATAGCACTGTGCAAACAAAGTGAGTCTTTTCCAGACATTCTGAATTATCACTGTATTATCCACCTGCAAGCTAGCCTACGAGCAAGCACTATGCGGGAAGATTGTTCAAATGAAAGACGTGATAGATATCTGCATGAACATTGTGTGTTCAGTGCGGGCCAGGAGTCTTCAGAGAAGACTTTTCCGTGCACATCTGGAGGAAAGCGATGCTGAGCACACCGAGCTGCTGCTTCATACAGATGGTCAGGTGGTTAAGCAGAGGGAAGTTTTTAGCAAGATTTACAGAGCTGCTGCCAGAAATCAAAGAATTCTTGAAACTGTCTAATCTATTATCATGACAAGCTAAATGACCACCAGTGGCTTTTAGATTTATCTTTCCTCACCGACCTACTATTTTGGAAAAAGTTGGAAAAATAAAAATGTTGCATTGAGCTGGAAAATGAGTAATGAGGAGTTGTTTCCTTTCATATTCCTTGGAGTGGAACTTCAAGTAGAGTAGAACTTAACAGTAGACCTTTGGTCAAAAAAAGGTTGGGCACCCGTGCTATAGTTCATATATATATATATATATATATATATAGCCTACGAGCAAGCACTAGCCTACGAGCAAGCACTATGCAAGCACTATATATATATATATATATATATATTTCAGTCAGGACAACTCAAGAAGGGTTTAATATTCATTTATTGAATATAAAATAAGCAATATATTTATCATGGTTTGGCGGATGAATTGGATCTGCTTTTTGGGTACTCAGATCAAGCGCAACAGTCCTGACCTTAAGGACTCCGAATCCCCCGTACCCAAAGGGCAGATCCAAATCTACAGGTGGTAGCTGGGGTGGAGGAGGGTTAGCAGCAAAATGATTAAGCATAAGCAGAACAGCAGTATCAGAGTGAGCAGCAGCAGCAGCAGCAGCAGCAAGCAAGCAGGAAGAGCAATACAAACTTACAGTTTAAGTAGCCTGTGAGAGCCTGTGATTGGATGAAGACAATCATGTGAATGTGATGCTGAGGCGGCCCTTTAAAGGGCCGGCAGCGACTGCACTGAGGTTTCCTGAATGAACTTGCTATGCGCTTGTCTATGACCAGCGCACCGCTCATTTCAGTCAGGACAACTCAAGAAGGGTTTAATATTCATTTATTGAATATAAAATAAGCAATATATTTATCATGGTTTGGCGGATGAATTGGATCTGCTTTTTGGGTACTCAGATCAAGCGCAACAGTCCTGACCTTAAGGACTCCGAATCCCCCAACACAGCAGCGCAAACGATCCGAACCCCCCAAAAAGCAGATCATCCAGCACCAACCATAAGCTAAACATGTGTACAACAGAGCGCCTGTTGCTTCCTAAAAAAGGACGACCATACCGATATCCTTCCACGCAGAAAGAGAGCATAATGTGGGCTTGGATCAGACGTTGGTCATTCTAGCATTATGTGAAGACTAGGTCAATAGTTTCAGAGAGCGCCTGCTGATACTTGAATTTGGTAGTCCTAAACTGTGTCCCGGTTAGCCACCACACAGACAACCAGAAGTGAAGGACATCCTAACATTACCAGACCGAATCAGTACCCAGTACCCTACCACCTGGAGCTGCATTTTTTATTTATTTTCTGATTTCATTTATTATTTTCCAACTTCAGCATAGCAGTTCAAGAGTGTTACTCTACAGAAATGAGCAGGGCGGCAGCAGCTTTAAGAGTATGCATATACTCTGCAGCAATGAGCAGGGCGGCAGCAGCTTTAAGAGATGTACTCTCAGCAGGGCAGGCTTAACGCAGCACGCGTTTTAAAGAGTAACCCAGTACTCGCAGCAGGGCAGCTTACGCAGCACACGTTTTAAATAAGGCTGTCAGCATTAACTAGTTAATCGCGAGTTAACTCAGCCGTGATTTAACTCGATTATTTATTTATTTTTTAGTGCGAGATTAACTCACAGTAAAACCAAAGGCCAAGTGGGTCCATTAGGTTCAATTTCGCCAAATGCAGGTGAATCATTTTTAAATATCTGCATCAGTTAAGTTACTCAAAATAAGTCTACACAATTAGAGAATGTAGAGAATGTTCTACAAAATGTGCATGTTCGCTCCTAATGATACCAAATTGATACCAATTGTTGACAAATTCTTTAATTTAGGTCCGGAAGTCTAAATAAATGTCATCAAATGGTGGCCTGTGGCTCAAATGCAGAATAAATAATTGACCTTGATATGAATATTCTTGAAAAACACTCATTTAAGGTTTTAATCGATTGACAGCTCTAGTTTTAAAGAGTAACCCAGTACTCGCAGCAGGGCAGGCTTAACGCAGCACGCGTTTTAAAGAGTAACCAAGTACTCGCGGCAGGGCAGGCTTAACGCAGCCCGCGTTTTAAAGAGTAACCAAGTACTCGCGGCAGGGCAGGCTTAACGCAGCACGCGTTTTAAAGAGTAACCCAGTACTCGCGGCAGGGCAGGCTTAACGCAGCACGCGTTTTAAAGAGTAACCAAGTACTCGCGGCAGGGCAGGCTTAACGCAGCCGCGTTTTAAGAGTAACCAAGTACTCGCAGCAGGGCAGGCTTAACGCAGCACGCGTTTTAAGAGTAAGAGCAGCAGCGTGATGTAAAGATTAACATTACTTCTTTGTAAAGAGCAGTAATAATTAAGGCTGTTGAAAACAACAAATAAATTTACTTAATGTGGATTAATCCGATTAAATCTTTTTAACGCAATTAACTCATGTGCACACTTACGCAACCCACTGAGCATTTGTCATTGGAGAAAAAACAAAATAAAAAAAAGCAGTGTCTCGCTGTAACAAGAGCACATTTAGGCCTAGCAAGCATACTGAATGCAGTTTAAGAGTATCAAACTGCGGCGCAGGTAGCAAAATATACATATAGCAGCACGTACTAAAACATGAGTCAGAAATAATCGTTCCGAGCCTGTACTGTAAAAGAGATTAGCTGAGCAGAGTTTCCAAAGCTGCAAGTGAAGAGGACTAGGATGTAGCAGCTGGAGCTTTTGATGCCGCTATAGCATGTAGATCGCCCCAATCCTGAATAGTGTTGACACGATGCGATCAGGAGGCAGCTCAGTGTCGACACAGAAGATGCAGGTTTTGCAGAACCAAAGGACCATGGCGTCTCAGAATCCACCGTGAACAGGAGCTCATGGAGTTTACGGAAGGACAGCATGCAGATGATATATGGAAGAGAAAGGACAAAGACCAGTGTTAGTTGCCACAGATATACAGTGCCCTATCAAATGAGTCAGATTAGAGGTTCCGCAGTAGTCATCCAAGACAGAAGTGGATAGATCATGGGTAGGATCCACCACATCTTAGAAACACACAGAAGGCAGCAAGAATCTGATCATAAAGATACTTAAGCCAAATCCCTTGACACCATTTTGAGAATCAATGAGGTATTAGGAAGACATTCGTTATTTCCTTCCTTTTCAAAATTAAGGTTTTATTGAAGGCTCTGAACACCAGCTATACGGTAGTTTGTTAATGGAGCACTAGGGCCGATTTAGTTTACCAAAAACAACTATACATCTATGTAGATGGATATATAGGAAGCTACAAGAACCGGCAGGGTCAGAGATTCAGAGGTTGGATTGTGAAGTCAGCCGCATGAACCTAATAGCACTGGTGTTAAAAAGGCATGGATAGTTAGCATAATAGCATAATTTGATCAAGAGCTAGTACTGGGCAGTCCAAACTCCATCAGCAGGCTTTGATACGGAACATACATTAGACAGGATGAGCATCTAAACTTGACAAGCCGTAACTAAACAACTCAGAATGACAATGCCAATGACATACTGTAGGTCCAGGTTATACTACTGAATAACCAACAGGGGAGAATCCTTAATGACAAGGGACGATTCCCATCCTGGTTCAGCCAACAAATTCATGCTGCCACCATGTGGAGCGCAACACTGAAGCCTTGTGTCAGCTGGCAATCTTTAAACTAGCTACTTAGCCAGAGTCTGTAAACAATAAGGATACAGAAGCTTCAACCAAATCACTACTTGAACCGGCTGAGCGACTATAAGAACGTATGAGATTGAAAACTTAAAACAAAAGCAGCCTAGAAGACGATTAACAATGACCTGCCTCAGGGCTTCAGAAGATCCGTGAAACCATCGAGGTGAGGCTGAGGGTAATGGCTGCGACAGAGATGAAGAGTGATTCCGGCAACCCGCGGGAAGGACTTCCCCAGCATCCCAGTTCATCCCATCAGAAGATCACCAAAAGGCTCATGAAACAGAAAACAGAAGCAGTATGAGATCAGGCATGAGGGAATATTGCTTTAACACTGGATAAAGTTTAAGTTGACGCTAAGATCAAAGTTAATGACAATCATAAGCCATCCTATCTGTGCGAGTGGATTGGGTGCAAGTTAAGGCATCGGTGCACTGCTTATGTCATGGGTATTAGCTCACTCTGCTCATGCAGACCATTGTCTCTTGTGCGCAACGCCCAAGTTTTCACTCTACCTAGTGCCACCCTTGCCTGTATACTGCCAGCATCCTTCATGCATATCCTGTGCATCCCATACCAGGTTATTATTTTACGGCTAATTGAATCTTCAATCATGAAGATGAGCAAAATTTAACCATCCATGAACATGTCTTAACCTGATAGTTGAAATTGAAGGACCACACTCTAACCAAGCAAGTGCTTACTGGACATTTAAATCTACTGGCTGCAGAGAACTGTGTTCCTCAAACTATGCTTCAGTAATGCCTTGTATTGAGTCTCCCTGATCCATCAACACTGCTACAATTAGCCTCCAAACACCTCAAAAAATGAATAGTGAACAAATCCTGAATATGCAGTAACCTTCTATACCCAGGTAGAACATGCCTTAACAGCAAAACGTTTAGTTAATAGATCACAACAGAATCAGATTTAATGTGGCCTGAAATAACTGCAACATGGCCCTGCCAACCCTGGCCCATGATATAAAACTATTTAACGGTTCATGCCAGATTCCTTTAGTCAGTCTTGCGCCTATGCAAATTAACACTTGAAGAAGCCATTCACTTCTTTAAATTGCTCAAGTCAACCTGACCATACTTCCCTTGCCGACACTGCATGAGCATACCATTCCGACCAGAAAAAAACTTGAGTTGCCGTTGGAAGAGACAATCGGCTCTTATCTGAAAAAGGCAATGAACCATCTTGAATACATGAAAATGTTACAGCAATACAACCATTACATGACGTTAATCTCAGGGTGATTCAAACAAACCTCACTCATCCTTGCAGCTGCCAAGCAATTTCTATTTTACAAGCCAAAGAAGCTTATAATAAACAGACATGGCAACCCGCACAGCACAAGGCAAACATCAGTTTACACTCCTTAGTTTGCCTTGAATCTACCGGTACTACACCCTACAATGGTTACTAAAACAGCAGATGCACAATAACTTAACCGCCGATAATGAATGATACATAATTAGAACACCAGAGGGAGAGCTGCTCCATAGCAGGTATGCTATACACACACACACGCACACATATATATATATAAGGCTACTATATGGCTACTTCTTGACCAATCTTGGTGAGTGTGAGATGAGTAGGACCCAAAGTGAAGATTAATATACTCACTAAGCTAACAATGTGAGCATTAGTGCACAATGTTAACAGAAACAACATTTGAGCAGCGGTTCCAACTCGGTCTCTGGCCCATAGGGAACAAACACAGTGCAAATCCCTCCAAACAAATCACTTACCAAGACTGAACACCATGAAGGCATACATTTGCCCAGCTGGTGGACATAAGTAGGCAAAATAGGTAACAGTGGTGAGCATGGCAGCAAAATTTAGCAGCAAAATGATTAAGCATAAGCAGAACAGCAGTATCAGAGTGAGCAGCAGCAGCAGCAGCAGCAGCAAGCAAGCAGGAAGAGCAATACAAACTTACAGTTTAAATAGCCTGTGAGAGCCTGTGATTGGATGAAGTCAATCATGTGAATGTGATGCTGAGGCGGCCCTTTAAAGGGCCGGCAGCGACTGCACTGAGGTTTCCTGAATGAACTTGCTATGCGCTTGTCTATGACCAGCGCACCGCTCATATATATATATATATATATATCGATTAAAAAAAATAATCGGGATTAATCGCATGATTGGCCATAGTTAATCTTTGATTAATCGCAATTTAATCGCATATTTTCATGAGTTCTAAATATACCTTAAATGAGTGTTTTTCAAGAATATTCATATCAAGGTCAATTATTTATTCTGCATTTGAGCCACAGACCACCATTTGATGACATTTATTTAGACTTCCAGACCTAAATTAAAGAATTTGTCAACGATATCATTAGGAACGAACATGCACATTTTGTAGAAAGTTCTCTACATTCTGTAATTGTGCAGACTTATTTTAAAGTAACTTAACTGATGCAAATATTTAACAATTATTCACCTGCATTTGGCGAAATTGAACCAAATGGACCCACTTGGCTTTTGGTTTTACTGTGAGTTAATCTCGCACTAAAAAAATTAATCAAGTTAACTCATGGCTGAGTTAACTCGCGATTAACTAGTTAACTCTGACAGCATATATATATATACATATATATATATATATATATATATATATATATATATATATATATATATATATATATATATATATATATATATATATATATTAGGGGTGGGACTCGATTAAAAATTTTGATCTAATTAATTTGAAGCTTTGTAATTAATTAATCTCAATTAATCACATACCAATATTTGACCCAAGAAGCAATCAATTAAAACAGGCTCGTGTAGCATGTGAGAGTTTTTCTAAATCAAAACTTTGTCGACACTGCAAGTTGGTTAACCAGATCAAAATTTGGTTAACTAGATCAAAAGTTGGTTAACCAGATGTAACTCTTTGAGAGGGTAAACATGAAACCAAATGGACCCTTGCGGGTCCATTTGGTTTCATTTTTACGATCTCAAAGAGTTAAAATATTCACCATCTGAATTAGTCCAATTCTACGCAACTAGAGAATGTAGAAGATCAATGGTCATTTTGATCTGTATGTTGGACTGTGACATTGTTTCCATCCAGCCTGGAATTGTGGACAAAAGCAAAAGAAATCTTTAGTTTTGGGGTCTGTGTGGTGATTATAATGAGTTAATTTTGTTAATTGCGCTATTTTTTCTGTGATTAATTAATCTCAATTAATCAGTTAAAGTCCCAGCCTTAATATATATATACTGTATATATATATATATATATATATATATATATATATATATATATATATATATATATATATATATATATATATATATATATATATATATATATATATATATATATATATATATATATATACACACACACACACACACACACACACACACTGCCCGGGATTCGGTCTCCTGCGTGAAAGTCTAACATCTTAACCACTAGACCAAAGGGTCATCCCTTTGGTACGGGGTCAGGTACTAGACTTTGGAGGCCACAATGCAGCACTTCCATATATGGACATGAACCTGTACGTGACATCATTGATAAGATATATCATTGGTATATAAGATGATGTAAAACACAATTAAAATCACAATTAATTTGCTCTTGTGTTTTGAACATCTAAAAACCATGTCAAGTAGTTCAAGTAATCGAAATGCACCCGTCAGTTATACTGTCCGCTGCAATCCATCACCACGACAACAACAACAACAACAACCACCACGACACCAACAACAACGACTGCCATCAGTACCAAGGAATTCCCCAGTAACCCCACCAGGGAATGCTGGACCGGGGCAGCAGGGCCAAGGCGTCCAAGGAGGACGGGGGCAGCGGGGCCAAGTCGTCCACCAAGGACGACGGGGGCATCAGCACCAAGTCGTCCACCAAGGAGGACGGGGGCAGCAGGGCCAAGCCTTCCACCAAGGAGGACGGGGGCAGCAGGGCCAAGCGGTCCACCAAGGAGGACGGGGGCAGCAGGGCCAAGCCGTCCACCAAGGAGGACGGGGGCAGCAGGGCCAAGCGGTCCACCAAGGAGGACGGGGGCAGCAGGGCCAAGCGGTCCACCAAGGAGGACGGGGGCAGCAGGGCCAAGCGGTCCACCAAGGAGGACGGGGGCAGCAGGGCCAAGCGGTCCACCAAGGAGGACGGGGGCAGCAGGGCCAAGCGGTCCACCAAGGAGGACGGGGGCAGCAGGGCCAAGCGGTCCACCAAGGAGGACGGGGGCAGCAGGGCCAAGCCGTCCACCAAGGAGGACGGGGGCAGCAGGGCCAAGCCGTCCACCAAGGAGGACGGGGGCAGCAGGGCCAAGCCGTCCACCAAGGAGGACGGGGGCAGCAGGGCCAAGCGGTCCACCAAGGAGGACGGGGGCAGCAGGGCCAAGCGGTCCACCAAGGAGGACGGGGGCAGCAGGGCCAAGCGGTCCACCAAGGAGGACGGGGGCAGCAGGGCCAAGCGGTCCACCAACGCCAAGGAGGAGGGGGGCAGCAGGGCCAAGCGGTCCACCAACGCCAAGGAGGAGGGGGGCAGCAGGGCCAAGCGGTCCACCAACGCCAAGGAGGAGGGGGGCAGCAGGGCCAAGCGGTCCACCAACGCCAAGGAGGAGGGGGGCAGCAGGGCCAAGCGGTCCACCAACGCCAAGGAGGACGGGGGCAGCAGGGCCAAGCGGTCCACCAACGCCAAGGAGGACGGGGGCAGCAGGGCCAAGCGGTCCACCAACGCCAAGGAGGACGGGGGCAGCAGGGCCAAGCGGTCCACCAACGCCAAGGAGGAGGGGGGCAGCAGGGCCAAGCGGTCCACCAACGCCAAGGAGGACGGGGGCAGCAGGGCCAAGCGGTCCACCAACGCCAAGGAGGACGGGGGCAGCAGGGCCAAGCGGTCCACCAAGGATGACGGGGGCGAGGCCGAGGCGGATGACGGAGGCGAGGCCGAGGCGGAGGACGCTGGCGTGGCAGAGGCGGAGGACGCTGGCGTGGCAGAGGCCGAGGGCGAGCTCTATGCATAGGGAGAGCCTGACGACGCAGAGGGAAGCGCCGACGCCGAGGGTGGCGCCGCCCTCACAATGAAGGAGAAGGGTGAACTTACTATTCTACCCCGGATGACCAGCAGCCGAAATGCACTTGCGCCCCCAAGACGCAGAATATCTCTCTGCCGCATTGCAGGAACATGCCAAATAACATCCTCCATGACAAGGCATAAGTTATATGCTACTGACGGAGGGATGGACGACGTGTCTCCAATGAAGGCAGGACTTTTTTTTTCCCCACGGCCCTTATTGTTTGTTCCTCTGCTAGAGACATTAGTCTCTTTGCACAGTTACGTCTGTTACATTTCCTTACCTTCCTTATCATACCTCCATGACAGCGGTTCAACATCAACCATCAGGCCAGCCCACACAAGCCCCAGGTGAAGATCTACAAGCTCCTCAGCCTGTTCCTTCTTCTCCAATTGCGGACGCCATGGGTTGGCTTTTCCCGATAAGTATGTTACCAAGACGCAGAATATCTCTCTGCCGCATTGCAGGAACATGTCAAATAACATCTACCATGACAAGGCATAAGTTATATGCTACTGACGGAGGGATGGACGACGTGTCTCCAATGAAGGCAGGACTTTTTTTTTCCCACGGCCCTTATTGTTTGTTCCTCTGCTAGAGACATTAGTCTCTTTGCACAGTTACGTCTGTTGCATTTCCTTACCTTCCTTATCATACCTCCATGACAGCGGTTCAACATCAACCATCAGGCCAGCCCACACAAGCCCCAGGTGAAGATCTACAAGCTCCTCAGCCTGTTCCTCCTTCTCCAATTGCGGACGCCATGGGTTGGCTTTTCCCGATAAGTATGTTGGCACTGCGTTGAAATGTAAGGGGTTCCTCCAATGCTCGTTGTATTAGTCTGGAGCACCAACGTCTGAAGTCTCCAAAGTAGCTACAGTAATTTCTCTCCTGACTGGAAAGGCTCTAGAATGGGCCACAGCCGTCTGGAATAATGGCGGGCCTGTGGTCAGTTCCTATGACCGTTTTTTGTTTTGTGCAGTTTTTGATCATCCACCAGAGGGCTATTTTCGTAACACATCCAGGGATGCCAAAAATGTGTGATAGCAGTTTCATAAGAGTATCTGAATAGTGGTTTAGGCTAATAATCGGATTATGTTATGACTATATAATTAATTATTGTCTGAACTCTAAATAATTCACCTCTATGAACATTTCTGATGTTTGTACCATGGATGGACAAATTGAACGTGAGAAAAATCATAATATAACAACAGCCACACACACACACACTTCTGATATACTACTGGTAGCCTACAGCCAAACCCACAATGGCTCCCCCTTGAAATTAAACATCACATAATCATGGGTGATTTAACTACTTTAACACACGCACGCACACACAATATCAGAAGTGTGGTACACAAAACCGCAAATGGTTTGTGAACAATGAATATACACAAGTTTGGGACCTTGGAGAAACCCTTGGTGACAGTCTGGTTGCATTACACGCATTTACAGGATGTGACATTGAGTGCTTTGCTGGTTATGGTAAACCTAACCTTGCCTGGCCTAACCTGCAATGATTTTGAGGGGCGGGCGCAGCCACGGCGGTAGATCGTATAGATCTGATTTGATCTCAGAAACGTGTCGTCAGCCCTGGCTCTTCCCCTGCTGTGCTACGTCACATCACTTGGAGCGAAGCCCACCCCAGTTCCAGTTTGCCTTTCGGAACAACAGGAGTACAGAGGATGCTATTGCTACAGCACTACATTTCACCATATCCCACCTGGACACTGACAACACCTGTGTAAGAATGCTATTCATGGACTTCAGCTCCGCATTCAACACACTACCCCTCCTCCAAACGACACCACAGTGATCGGCCTCATCAGGAACAACGATGAACGTGCTTACACGGAAGAAGTCAACACCAGGTGAGGTGGTGTGCCGAGAACAACCTCACACTCAACATCTCCAAGACAAAGGAGCTCATTGTGGACTTTAGATGGGGCAGAAGTGGGCAGCATGCTCCTACCCTCATGGATAGCGTGGAGGTGGAGCAGGTAACCTGCTTCAAGTTCATGGGGGTTCACATATCCGAAGATCTTTCCTGGACCACAAACACATCCTCCCTGAAAAAAGGCCCATCAACGCCTGTTTTTCTTGAGGAGGTTGAGGATAGTGAGGCTATCCCACCAGACTCTGGTAAATTTCTATTGGTGCACCATCGAAAGTACACTCACCTACTGTATAACAGCTTCCGATACATGGGAACTGTACTGTGGCGGAGCGGAAACTTTTGCAGAGAGTGGTGAGAACTGCACAGCGCATCACAGGCTTCCCCCTACCATCAATTGAGTCCACCTATAAGCAGCACTGTCGATCTAAGGCCCTCAACATCATCAAGGATGCTACTCACTCCAACAACAAACTGTTTCAACCCTCTCATTCACAGAGGAGGAAGGGCTACAGATGCCTCAAGACATCAACCACCAGATCCAGAAACAAAATCGCTTCGCTCATATCCCTAATATAACCAAGGTTACAATCTAACCGCCAGTTTTTCCCCTCTGCCATTATTCTCCTGAACTCTATAAAAAAATAGTTTACCTGCCGGACAATTACGAGCTCTACAATATATTTTTCTTACTGTTTTTATTGTTGCCCTATATGACCCTTTTGTTTGCACTGGATTGATGTCAAACAGTTTAATTTCGTTGTACAATCGTGTTCAATGACAAAAAATCCATCCATCCATCCAGACATAAATTTATGAAAAAGGGTGCTCTTAAGCATTCTGTGCAACATTAACCTACAGCTCAGAAGACAACGGGAGAAACAAAACGAACCCAAGACAAATGTAAACTGACCCACATAAGTTTGGAAACTTAACTTTGGGAATTATTTTCTCTACCTTAATAATAGCAGTTGGTATGGTATGTAATCGTAGTCACCTTTACAACACTATATGGCGTGTAGACGTTATACACCGAAAATGTAGACTTTGATGTCAGAATCATCCAAATCAGCCCAATAGTAACTCAGTTGCCTTTCACTATATATCAATTTTATCTGATATAAAGGACAAAAACAAGAGGGAGAGACTTGTGCACCTCCATGACCCTGAGGACTATACCGTCCAGGGTTATACCCCTGGCAGGTACAGGGGTATAACCCTGGACAGTTTTCAGGTTAGAAGCCAGCCCTAAAGTAGCCTCGACACCCAGGCTTTCATTTTCGTTCGCCTTGCGCGAAAACGGAAAGCCTGGACTAACGCACGTTAAAAAGTGGCCTTGAGGGGGGAGTCAACCTTCTGGGGTGGGCGTCGCTCTAAATGATGTGACGTAGAACAGCAGTGGACGGGCGCGGGAGGGGCTGGGGATGACGACGCGTTAGTGAGATCAAATCAGAGCGCAGCTCATCTGCGCTGGATGCCGTGGATGCCACGGCACCCCGCCCCCCCAAGGGCAAAATCATTGAGGGCTAGACCAGGCTAGCCCAAAAGCAACATTGCCATCAAACGTACAAGTTTCATTGTGATCTACAAGCTCGTAGCACGGCACCCCTAATTTAGGGGAAAATAAGCTTATTAGGTTGTATTTTGGCCTCAATTTAATGAGTTTGGAGCTCATTCGCACATTCAAATTCATTAAAACAAAAAAATAATAATACAGAAAATGTTACTTGTCATGTCAACTTCCATTCTGGAAAGTTTCATTGTGATAGAATTAAAGGAAAAAAATAAGCTCATTGGAGTGTATTGTTGTCTGGCGATATTGGCACACATATTGGAATGATAATTATTACACATACTTCGATTTCTTAGAACTTTTAGTATGTTGTTCTAGACACCCCATAGAAATAGAAAAAATAAAAACTTTGTTATTTTTTTTGTTGTTGTAGTTATATAGTATGCTTTCATATATTGACCCATGCAATTTCCGCCTATAGTGTTATTACAATAAAAAGCATGATAGCACCCATAAAGCTACCACTGGTGCAAGGCTATCACATATTTTCTAACTCTAGACATGTCTACCATGACAAAAATCACTATGAGCCTTATTCACCTTTTTTGTACCGACCAACCCCCCTGGCTCACGGGCTAATTACTGCGTGGTCTGACCATTGCCAGAGAAACTGCCTTGTCCTATCGTGTGCATCCACAACAGTGGAGAGCCCAGAACCTGCATCTCGACCCACTATTCCGGAGGCCTACCAGGTGAATGAGGTTTTCTCCAAAGAGGAAGCCACTGGTCTTCCTCCGCATCCCCCTGGGATTGTGCTATCTGCTCCCCCGCGTAACCACATATACCCCCTGTCTGTCGCTGAAACTGAAGCCATGGAGGAGTACATCCAGGAGGCTTTGAAGTAAGGCTACATCCGCCCATCCACTTCTCCTGCGTCGAACCCCGGGCTCCCAGTCTCAGGGCAGACACTCTAACCACAAGGCCACTGAGTTGGTGCCATTACCATTACATTGAGTTTTATCATCTCAATCACAAAGTGACATTTCCGTGAATGTCACTTTCATGATATGCGAGTGTAACTCAGTGCTATTGAGAAGTAGGCAGAAATACATTGGACTCAAAGTAAAAGACCACCTTGAATCCTTTTATGTTAGGTCTTTTTAAGTAATAGCGAATCACACACATTGCAGAGACTTTAATTGTCACTGTAAAATAATTCAAACCGGCTGTCATTTTACATCTCATCTTACTCACTTGAAACAATGTATTCAGACACTAGACTATGATGTGTCACCGTTAGGCTCACTGTGACCACTGATCACGTGACTAACCCAATGTAACTGTGTACCACATCATTGGCACAACTCTGTCTCTAAATGGCTCTGGTGCGTTGCATTAAAATTGGATTTTAGATCATGAAACAACACACTTGCTACAGTGTGCAGCAGTGGATAAACAAAGCACAAGACAAATCAGTTTATAAAGAAAACTGAAACAATAAGACATTCTGATGTGAAACTCTACATACAATGTAAAAGTATACTGGTTTACGGCACTATGTTTGTATGAAGTGTATACTTTGAGTGCTCTCTTATTTGTTCATATTAGCAGCTTATAAAATATCCTTTAATCAAACAACTACCCTTTGTTTATTAATTAATGTGATTCATAAAATGACCAATGCCAGGTCGCATTATGTGATGGTCAAATTAATTAATTCTCAAAGTAATTCAAACATTTCATTGATTGGGGGGATGCGGGTGGAGTAGAGCACAGCTATCAGACAATTGTTTGGTAAAGCCATGTGAGTTCCATTGTAAAAGCAGTGAGGTGGCTATCAAACACTAAACAGCACATTTCATTACAGCTTGAAATAGTTTGATACTTTACACACACACACACACACACACACACACACACACACACACACACACACACACACACACACACACACACACACACACACACACACACACACACACACATACTGCATAATTATCTCAACAGCATTCAGAAAATGTTTATTCATTGAGAAAACTCACCTATTCATGCACAGAATAGCCCTAATGTGGTGTAAGGCCAACATTGAGCTAAATGCTGCTTGGGGAAACCAAAGACAAGAGAGGACACTCCACCAGCCTCCACCATTTTGGAGCGACTTTTTGGAAAGATCTCATGGAGTGGTGTTATACTGCCATCTTGGAGGGATCTAGTGGTTCAAAATGTGTATTCTCATGCTATATACTATCTTTGGTAAACCCACCTGTGAGAGGACCTAAAGGACCATGCAATGCAATCTAGCTAGCCTGAAAAAAAAAAAAAACATATATATATATATATATATATATATATATATATATATATATATATATATATATATATATATATATATATATATATATATATATATAAAAGGTGTCGACGTTAACACGTTAATCTCGCGTTAACTCAGCTGTGCGTTAACGGCGTCAAAAAAATTAACACACTGACAATGGCTGTCCTCGGTGCGGCAGGCCACAGAAGTACTTTACGTCCACACACAAACACAGTGATGGTGTGTACAAACAAATGCAAACCGGTTTGTACAACAAATGTGGATACGCATTTGTTGTACAAATCAAAAATCCAGGCAGAAAATCAGGCATGAGCATTTTTCAAACTGCTTAAAATGGCAGACACTCTGGGGGTGGAGCTTACCGGTCAAAGTTACAGATGTGTATTCTCATGCTATATACTATCTTTGGTAAACCCACCTGTGAGAGGACCTAAAGGACCCACAATGCAATGCAATCTAGCTAGCCTGAAAAAACAAAACACACACACACACACACACACACACACACACACACACACACACACACACACACACACACACACACACACACACACACACACACATATATATATATATATATATATATATATATATAAGAGGTGTCGTTAACGCTTTAATCGCGCGTTAACTCAGCCGTGCGTTAACGGCATCAAAAAAATTAATGCGAGATTAACACAGTGACGATGGCTGTCCTTGGTGCGGCAGGCCACAGAAGTACTTTACGTCCACACACATAAACACAGCGATGGTGTGTACAAACAAATGCAACCCGGTTTGTACAACAAATACGGTACACATTTGTTATACAAATCAAAAATCCAGGCAGAAAATCAGGCATGAGCACTTTTCAAACTGCTTAAAATGGCAGACACTCTGGGGGTGAGTTGAGGCCCGAGTTATGGTTGGTCAAATGTTTCAGTTTCAAAGAATTGTTATAGCGCCCCCATTTGAGCAATTGGAGTAAGACTGGTTTTGATGCTATTTGGCATCCCCCTCTACAAAACTGTAAAATCTCAGAAGCAGATTACGCTGCATGTGTAGATTAGGGGCATTAGAATCATTTTCACAAACGAGCAATTTTCATTGGCTCGTAAAAACATAATTTTTTCACTTAAAACAAAATTCACACCTATTTTCATATTCGTATGGCTCCAAAGTTCACGTGTAGGTCATTGTTATGCATTTTGATCAAAGATTGTAGGAGAAGAGACATTTTAACTGTTTTACATATAATTGATGGCGGTTCATCTAAAGGTCAGAGGTCAAAAGTCAGAATACAAAAGTTGTTCAGCATAAGCAGACGCATAAGTGAATATAAGTTACATTTCTGAGAGTCAAGCAGTTCATAAGTTATAAGTGTTTAAAGTTTGCAATTTCAGTTGAGTGCTATAGCGTTTGGCATCACCCTCTACCAGATTACCAATTTTTGCGAAAACTGACTGCACGGTTCAGCCAGAACAGCTATTTTTGGCGGAAGGAGAAGAAGAAGACGAAAAGAAGTCAATATCAATAAGTGACAAAGTCCACTTCGTGGACTGCTTGGTCACTTAACAAGTCCACTTTGTGGACTGCTTGGTCACTTAATAAGCTTATTTTCCCAATAACTAGCAGTGCTATGCTACAAGCTTGTACATCTGCTAATCACAATGAAACTTGAATGAAAACTTCAATGAAAACCCTGGACGATATTGTAATGTCTGTAACAGTAGAACTTATAATAACCAGCTCTGTGAGTTCTCTTGTGCATCAGTAGTAGTAGCCTTTATTAACAACCTCCCGCTCAGACTGGTCAGTACATCAAAACATCCCCATCACGTGATCAGCCTCTCAACATCCTACTAGCCTCTTAAGGTGCCACTAACTCTGTCTCAGTAACTTCACTCATTACATCTCCCCCCTCAAAGTAATAACTCCCAAATATTTCCAGAACTCTTGAACACAATAGAAATTAACCATACTATGCAATGCTGTACATCTCAACAAGGAAGCTTGTGTACTTGCGCACATTTACAGGCCAAAAACCTAAATACTTCTGATGCAGGTGCTGTGCGCATCCACTAAATTGCTAACTGTCTACCATCTACAGTCCATCCATTCTGTATATGACCTGGTGCAAATGGGTGACTCTGCAGGAAGGATTTCCATAGTTAATTCTGATTTTATCATATTGAGCATGGAAAAATAGGCATTCTCTAGTCTACATGATGGGAGTTGAGTGGAATCAGCCTCTCCTCTCCAGGGTCAGAAAAGCTGGTATCGGAGCTCCTTTATGTCACTGGAGGTGGTCCCAAAGAGGTTTCAGCTACAAGTGAACGGCGGCAGGTGTTCAAATCTGTCGAAGCATCCTCAGGATAATTGTTTGACTTCTAACCTCAGTACATTCAGTTTACCATAGCCTCGACACCCAGGCTTTCATTTTCGTCAGAGTTGCTCGAAAACAGAAACCCTGGATTAACACACAGAGCAGACTGGCCTTCAAGTGGGAGCCAACCTTTCGGGGTGGGTGTCACTCCAAACGATGTGACTGTTATGGAACTGTATATATATGTACTGTATATCCCTTACCTAATCACAAAAATACATACAGATTATAAATGTCATTCCTTAGGGGCAATTTCCCAAAACTATTAAACTGCAATAGATGGCTTAAAGTTCCACAATTCCTACACCTCCTATAAGGTTTGTAAAATTTTAAGCCAGACTGCAAAAGTCCACAATTCCTTATACCGCTATAGGTAATATTTTAAAGGCAGCCTTATCCTATATGTCTATGCATTAAACACATTTTCCTTGTTCCCCAACTCCAAATTATTCGATCATATGTTCTCATTTCTAAATAGACAATGGCAATATCAAAAATCAAAACATACATTCATAAAAATAAAAGTATGTCATAAACGTTCAGGTGCCAGTGTTTGCTGTTCTTTTGTAAAAGAAAACAAATGCCATTAATTCGTTTCAAAATCCTCACACTTTGAGGATTTTGAAAGGAAGGCATTTGTTTTCTTTTGTGCCCCCCCCCCCTTTTTTTTTAGCTATTTCCTCCCAATTGGAATGTGACATATGGCCCAGGGAAATAAATACATGAAGCTCTCAATACTGTACCGTCAATAGTAACTCAACAAGTTAATAACAGTTAGCTATTATTACCATAGCAAAATCTCTTATGGAATCATTCCAGGCTAGTCTAGAATGTCACAAATAAGCAACAATATTAATCAACTAAATATATTCCCGCTCCCTGTCAAGTTGCATGAATCGTTAATAAGATTGGAGACATAAAAATCAAAAGGACCTCCATGTGATGGTCTTTGTACCATAAACCTTTTTCTTTCTTTTTTTATTTTCCTTGTTTTAAGTGGATTCCCTCCGCAGACCCCTGTTTTTTAATACATCGAATGGATGCAACCTGGGACGTGTCTTCAGTGATGTATCCTAAGCTCATTGGGGTTTCGGGTCTCTCGAACATCATACCCCTCACTCAGGTGACCCAGCCAGGGTTCATGACTCCCCGACTCACGTCCCAGTAGCTACCCCTGATCAGTCCCACAAGGGAAAGGCCAAGGCCGTCCAATCCACCGCCCCTGAAATACTCCGCCAAAACTGGGAGGTTCTGATGCGTGGAGGGACTAGGCTCTGTGGTTTGACACCTGTCCGTGCCCCTCCTACGTCTCACCAGGCCCACTCCTGCTCTCACCAGGAGGCACAGGACCTGTGCGTTGCACCAGACTCCCAGCACCGGACATGGCCAGCACCTAAAGTTCTCTATCCTAGGCCATTTCAGGCATGTCCAGTCTCTGGTGTGTATAGGCCAAAGCACGGCCTTTGTTGTCGTTGAGTTGATCTTTAGCATCATTGGATATTTTGATTAAAGTCACTAAAATTACAGGAATCTGTAAAAAATCTGTAAAAATCCAACTTGTGTAAATTGAAAGGGCTAGATAGGCTCCGGCATTATAGGCCTTATGTCTTGGAAAGTCCTAGGAACTGGTTGGCCCTGCTGGTTGGCCCTGCCATGATAGCAGATAGGGTCAACCTGGCTTCAATCAGAAGTTACAGAGAAATTTCAAATAGCCAATAATGCCAATGGTGTTAACAGTGGTGCAAGCACATATGGAAAAAATAATATGCAAACACTGGAAAGTGGCGCCTTTCTCATAAGAGAATAAAGTTACTATAAGATCCATAGTATTTCTTTGTAAAGTGAAGCATATAAAACTAATAATTTTGTGATTTATAAGAATTATATGTCATTCAAAAAAGATATACGGTCCCTGGTATATTTGTAAAGTGAAACATATATAATGTAGTAATTTCTAAGAATAGTTTATGAGATACAAAACAGATATAAGATCCATCGTATTTTTTTGTAAAGTGAGTAAAGCGAGTTTGCATTTAACTTTTTTTTTTTTTCCATATGGAAGTATAAGCTACTGTACTTTGTTTGGGGTGCAGTTTGTTAGTTTCTTCAACAGTACCTGCATTTCTCCCCACTAATTCGCAGAGAAAAAATATTGTACATTCACTTCAATTAATCAACAACTGCTTCCTGTGTACTAAACTAAAATGCCCAAAACATGATATGACCCCTGTCCTTGTTGTTGATACCTTTACATGTTTACTTAAGTACATTATGTATATGGAGCTTTCTACTTGTAACAGACTAGGGGCTCCATTTTCGTTACCATCCAAACCCCTTAAGCTAAACCCCTTTTTTTTTTTTTTTTTTTTTTTTTTTTTTTTACTATTTTGAAAAACTTTTTGGAATAGTTCAACGTGCCAATCTATTGACACATTCTGAGCTTGTAGACTGACCATTTAAACTATTGAAAAATGTTATTTTTTAATAGTTTAAAAAGGCAAAGAAGTTAACGGATAGGGGGTTTAGCGGTGATGAAAATGGGGCCCTAGGACTATATCAACAAAAGTGTGATTATTTCTTCCATCACAGAAAGTCCTACAGGGAAAAGACCACTTTCATGTTGTGCTACTAGAGGGTGATGTTATCATTCATTGAAAGTGTGCCATTTGGAATAAGGTTACCTTTAAGTATTTATAGGCTTATTATTATTGAAGGTATGTTTAGGAATACCTGGTGGTAACAGATACGAGGTTGCATTCTTGTTGGGGGGGGGGAAGAACCATTTGAATTTGCTGAATGTAAAACACCCAGACACACAAAAACACTTTTACCTTTTTCTAAACTAATCCAAAATACAGTAATGCATGAGACAGTCAGCTGCTTGGTCCTGTAATACAACATTTCTCTTCTGTTCTGTTCAATTGGTAAGCACTTGTACACCATACACCAGTGTGGGAGGTGCCGGTGGAGACATTTAAGGGAGTGACCATGTGAAACAAAAACGTATATTAAGTTTGCAGCCATTTTCACAAAATGTAAAAATATAATACAAAAATACAAATCACAAAAATAAAAGATATAGCTCAAAACATTATGACAAAACTAGATTAAAAGAACATGTACAGAAATTAGTTTTTAGAGGCTCCTGACTAATGGATTCTGCAGCTGTTTATGTTCATGTTTTGAAAATAACTAGCAACAATATAGTCTATGACCTGGCTAAGATTTGTATGCACTTCATTTAGGAGAGAATATCCCAACTGTTCTTGGCTAATATGGCCGCTGCAAACAACATGAGAACTGTCACTAAGCCTCTATCCGGGACGAAATACCCGGAAATGACCACACCCCTTTTAAAATGACCCCTATTTCAAACATGGCTCTAACTTACAAACCGTTGCAGCTACAGATTTTCTGAGGTGCTCAAAATGTTCAGAATACTCATGTTTGTGGCATCCGTGCCTGAGTCAGCAACACTCCATAGTCTTCATAGTGGCCAAATCCAATATGACCCCCCAGGGCCAGCCCGCCACCTGAAAAAGTGTTTTATCTAGAACGTCTGAACCAGATGAGCTATGAATGCAAACATTGTGTCTATATCATGTGTTTTGACAATTAGAAACATGTTGGGGTGCTTATCTTTATGAATGGGTGTGGCTAAACATCTATTTTGCATATTTCAAAGATGGCGACCATCTGTTTTGCTTATGTTACTTTTGCAATTATTAGTAAACTCGCTGTCAATTATGTGTTTTTGAGCATTAGAAGCACATTGGAATGGAAAAAATGTTTTTTTTTTTTTTTTTTTTTTTTTTTTTTTGTGCAATTTGGTGCACCACAACCAGTGCACAGATACTCTCCTGACTTTGCGGGTTGGGGGTGCAATGCATGCAAGCACCCACAACACCACAATAACATAAATGACACACAACCAACCACAGGGAGAAGCCTTTTCTTGTCAGATCACAATTCTATTATATCGAGCAACAGAATCCAGCTTTCTTTATGTCCAATAGGCTTACATGACTATGCAGTCTCAGTGAAGTCAGATGTTGCAAACTTTACTGGCATCTACAAGATCCCGTAAGGATCTCATTGAGTAAGTGACCAGCCTAAGCCTATGCTAAACCTAACCTTAGCCCGGCCCCTAAACCTAACCTCAGAAAAACTACTAAATCTAAAACTAAACCTAACCTCAGTAGAACAATGCCTGAACGTAACTGGCATAAGAGGTGAGGGAGATAACTAAAAGTTGGCAGCACATAAATAAAAAGGCCGCAGCAAATGTGGAAAGAGGTGGAGGTCGGGCAAATGATTAAACGTCGCAGTAGAGAAGTAAAAAATCATGGCAGATAGTTAAAAGTTGCAGCAGATAAATAAAAGTCGTGACTAGTGGCGGATATTGCTTGCAATATCTCACGATAGATACAGTATGTATAGATATGAGACAGAGACCACTATACGATATGTATTGATTTATATATATATATATATATATATATATATATATATATATATATATATATATATATATATATATATATATATATATATATATATATATATATATATATATATATATATATATATATATATATATAGATTATACGTTTATTCAAAAATAATTACCATGTTGCACAAATACAATGAAACACTTTCGGGCTCAAGGAGATCTTTAAATTCCAAACATCTTAACAAGGGCTCAGGCAGTGTTTTACAACTGCCAAGTTGGGTTTTAATAACAAGGTATGTTTGTGAACACTGATCACCAGATAATTCAGGATATATTGATAGTTTGCAGTTTTGTAATTAAAAATCTCAACTAATCACTTACCAATATTTGACCTGAGAAGTACTTTTTGGTCAATTAAAACAGACTGGTATATAGCATATCAATGAGTGATGAATTTTCTTAAATACAATAACTAATCATGTGACTGGTGGGGACTGTCTGAGTGTCCGTAGATCAGAAGTCCCAGAGATCCTGTATGTCCCATTACTCTGAACATGCACTGGAATTCCGCCATCAGCATAACGGTTGCCACCTTGTTTTAAAAGGATCCCTGGATAATAAGACAAATATGCCTTAAAACACTTGACTTTTATAACTAAAACATGCAGATAAAAACACCTTCAATACTTTATTTCTTTCATAAATAGAGAAACTTTCACTCAATAGGAGGTGCTCCGGTCGCAGGATGATGATGTCACATGAGCGTGTTCATCCATATATTCCATAGAGTTAGACCACACATGACATCATCATCCTGCACCAGGAGGAGTTCCTGTTGAGCGAAATATTCTCTATTTATGAAAGAAATAAGATGCCATTGGTGTTTTTATTTGTTTATTTTACATAGGGAAAGTATAATGTTTTGAGCAATGTTTATTTTATTAGTCAGGGATCCTTTTAAGCACTGTGTCTACACTGTGACATGTTATGTTGAGGGTTAGAGATAGGATTGGCAGGTTGAAATTTGTCCAGTGAAAAATCTATGCGTTATTAAATGAGTTAGTTCTTTTAATTGCATCATTTTTTTTCTCTGTAATTAATTAATTTCAATTAATCAGTTAAAGATAAAAGGTTGTGGGGGAGCAGAAATGTCCCTCATGCTGACAAATGAAAAAGGAGTCTCACAGAAACGCTGGTCACTTTCTCCTTGAAGCCTGAAAAGATCAACACAAATATCCTTTGGCCAAGTGTGTTTGTCTTATTATTAGTGGTGCACAATATTATTATGTCTAATATTCGATCTCTGACATTAATGGTTGCCCACCTGCCCCTGGCAGGTAAATGAAACTTTTGTCTGTTTTCTGGTAGGACATAAAAATAAGAGCAAGCTTTAACTCTGATATGCTGTTTTCACTGTTGCTACACTTTTGCTTATATTTTTTATAGTACAGGCTCAGGCTAGTCAACGGTCAAGTGAGCAGTTTGATGTTGGTCAAACAAATCTTACCCATGCTACTTATCAGTATGTGGAATTGGTACATTTCAATTACAACTAGGCCTATACCAAAACTGTTAGACAATGCCATAGAGCAAAGTTGCACTTACAGTATGTTGTTAAAATAGGTCATCCGAACTTTTTGAGACTTATACAAATATACACGGTGTGTGTGTGTGTTTGTGTGTGTGTGTGTGTGTGTGTGTGTGTGTGTGTGTGTGTGTGTGTGTGTGTGTGTGTGTGTGTGTGTGTGTGTGCGCGCGCGCGCACGCGCGGTCATATTAGCCAAATCATATTAGCCAAATCATATTAGCGGTCATATTAGCCAAAAACAGTTGAGATATTCTCTCCTAAAATGAAGTGCATACAAATCTTAGCAGGTCCCTGGAATCAAAAGGACAAAGCATAACAGGGCTGGACTGTTTACAGGAAAGGCATATGCTCGTTGGGCCACCTCTCTGGTGGGCCAGTCGGGGCAAAATGTTTGATTGATAATTACTCTGTTGGTTGTGTGTCATTTATAATGTTGTTGTGGTGTTGTTGAGGGCTTGTATTGCACCCCCAACCTGAAAAGTCAGGACAGTACACTGGTTGTGGTTAGGGTTGCCAACTTTGAGATCTTGAAATAAGGAACACTTCTACGACCGTGACGCGTGGCCGTTAGGTTAGGAATGGCTGGGGTTTCTGGCGGAGCTGTTGCCCCCGTGACCCAACTACGGATAAGCGGATGAAGATGGAGCAATTTCACATACCATATTAACCTCTGGGGTCAGTTAAGGCCTGTTTACTGTGGTCAGTAAGGAAGGGGTAGGCCGGTAGGCCTATTGCACTGTATACTGTTAATCCATTATGAACAAGTAGTCCATTGTCTTTATAACCTTAAGAATCTTTTTAAATCTAATTAAGTTTGTTAAATGGGCAAAATCTGTATTGAATACACACACATTTATTAGACTTTACTAATAAACAATCAACCAAATATTAGCCTATATATAGCCTGGCTACAGGCATATGCCCACATCAGCAGCATATAGGCAGGGCAGGGAAATAGAAAAAATACTTAACATCTTGTAAAAACACAGATAAACATCAAATCGATCTCTGGGTGCAGTTTCAGTCAAGAGAACCGAGTCTGTGACAGTTGTGGGGAGTTTGAATAACTCTTATTCTATGGCTCTGGGAATTTGCGCAACTCTCTAAGTCTACGGCTCTGGGTACGGCAGGATTTGGCACACAGAGCAGCAGCGATACCAGTGCACCGCGCACACGCCGCACACACATGCGGATCTGCAGCCACGGGGAGGTTTTGGTTTGGTTTCTGCTCGTGAGAGGTCCTGTGGGCACTCGCCACAGAGCAATTGTGCTGTATTAAATATATCTCCTGTTTTGTTTCGTTCACTACTGTTAAATTCAGTGTTGATGTTTGTGCGACGGATCACACAGGAGGCATTAAGGATTATAAGGAAAATACGGAACAAACCGCGTTCCGTATCGATTCAATACGGAACGCATCATTTTATGCTGAAATAAGGAACGATTCCGTATTTTACGGAACGGTTGGGAACCCTAGTTGTGGTGCACCAAATTGCACAAAAAAATCATTTTTTCCATTCCAATGTGCTTCTAATGCTCAAAAAACACAAAATTGACAGCAAGTTTACAAATAATGACAAAAGTAACAGAAATAAAACAATGGTCGCCATCTTTGAAATATGCAAAATAGATGTTTAGCCACACCCATTCATAAAGATAAGCACCTCAAGATGTTTCTAATTGCCAAAACACATGATTTAGACACAAGGTTCGCATTCATAGCTCATCTGGTTCAGACGTTCTAGATAAAACGCTTTTTCAGGTAGCAAGCTGGCGGCCATATTGGATTTGGCCACTATGAAGACTATGGAGTGTTGCTGACTCAGGCACAGACACCACAAACATGAGTATTCTGAACATTTTGAGCACCTTAGAAAAGCTGTAGCTGCAACGGTTTGTAAGTTAGAGCCATGTTTGAATTAGGGATAATTTTGAAAGGGGTGTGGTCATTTTCTGGTATTTCGTCCCGGATAGAGGCTTAGTCACAGTTCCCATGTTGTTCGCAGCGGCCATATTAGCCAAGAACAGTTGAGATATTCTCTCCTAAATGAAGTGCATACAAATCTTAACACAGAGGAGGTCTTGATCTGAAGGTTCCATGTGACAGAAGGTTACAAGTTGAACGAAATTTGCGAAATAGCTCAGTACAAATAGCAGTTTTTTGGATTGGAGGTGACTGTTTCACCCCTGCAGGCACCTGTTACCTCACCCTGTGGACGGACAAACGCGCGCACAGACGGACGGACGGACAGGGGTCGAAACATAGTCACCACCTTACGGTTGTGACAACAAATAAATAGACAGCTTTGTTAAAATGCTAGTACTGCTAAATACAGGAACAACTAGATGAGTGCCCCTTCGTGGTACAGGTCTCTACCAGGCCAGATCAGGTTGTGGCTTTGATGACATCAGAGCAAGCGTATGTGAGCGGAGCGAACAAGTAGGCCATCTCGAAAATCTGGGAGGGAGCCTCAATGAAGTCCTTCTCCACATCGTATGAACTGAACACAGCGTAGTCAACCTGAGTACAGATATAGTGCATGACATGACCAAACTCATGGAAGAACCTCAACACCTCCTCATGACTTAGGATGCAGGGGGTTCTCTTGGGTTTCTTGATGTTGTTCACCATGGCAATAACAGGAATCTGTCTGCTCCCATCAGACAGCAAACAACCAGGCTGCAGGCAAAAACAAAACCCTGTTTTTCGGAATGTTTCTTTTCTGAATTTTCCTTTCCTGATGAACAGGTTGAGATAGAACTGTCCGACAATCTGTTGAGAAGAGATGTCGGTAACGCAGTATAGGGTGACATCGGGATGCCACACAGGGGCGCCGTCCATCAAGCTGAAGGACAGTCCCAGCAGGTCCTGAAAGATGTGCAGCAGGCCCTGTATCACAACCCCCAAAGGAAAATACTCCTTCAACCGGTTGTGATCCACTCCATACTCCTGAATTACCTGAGTCTGGTAATAGTACAAGTCCCTTTGGTACAGCTTGCCGTTAAATGAAAGACGTGCCTTCTGACACTGCTCCTTCTTTAGTTTGAGGAGAATCGCTCTCTCCTCGTCTCCCAGCGGCTTCAGGTTAAGCGCACGGCTAGTGATGCGCGGGCCGCCCCGCGGGGGGCCGGCGGACGGGTTCATGATTTTTAAGTAATTATCACGCCGTGGGCGGGGCGGGCTGACCCCACTGCACATGCAAAAAAATAAAACAAAGAAATCACATGCTCTCGTTTTGTCTTTATTAGGCTATCCTCTCAGGGACTACTGGTGGTCCTCGGACCACCTGTTGAAAACCCCTGAAATAGACAAAAATATGAGCCTAAATTGTGATGACAGGTAATTAGTGATGACGGGCAGTTGTTTTTACTATCAGAACTTGCATTGAAAAGACGGAGGATGTTCATGGAGTGGGAGGACACACCAGACCTAGTAGGCTACAACATTACCTACACCTACATTCTCACTTCACAGTGTCAGGATAACGCCATCCTCACCGCTTTAGGTTCCTGCTCCTCTCCCTGCTTGCTAGAGGCTTGTTGTGCATTCCAGCATTCAGCTCAGCTGGTCGTGTGCTTGAAGCGTGTAGAAATCTGGGGACTTCTCGTGTGACTGCAGAAATCTATACTATAATCAAGGAGTTGTCTGAATGTCTGAATGTCTGAAACATGCATAAGTCCTCACTGACTACAGTAATCTTTCTGAGTTTTCACACGTTCATTGAACATAACATTAGGAAGAGACTGACGAAGCCCTTATTTCAAATTAACACGTCCTTGATTAATAATGAATTTATTTGTGCGTGTAAATTTCCCCATTAAGTTTATATGGGAAAATCCGACGGGCGCCCTAACGTTACACAAATCACAGGCCACCGTTATCGCTGTTACCCCACTGCCATATTTCCACTGCTACACCAGCACCGGAACAAATGGTGACCCATACAATTTTGCACTGGCTATACTGTGGCATGCGCACTTGCGCAGTGCACACGGACCACCCTCATTACTCATTTCCTACATGTTATCCAACCTTCAGCAGCTTTCGCTAAACTTTGGGAAGTATCGTTGCATCTCTGTATGTATTTATAGTTACGATTTAACAGATGGCACGGCATACTGTCCATTTGTCGGCACAGGCTGCTGGCTGGAACGTTAATTCACCCGTTTTATCGGCACAGAATATACTTCTGATAGACTTACTCGATGCGATGTTGGAGCAGCATGACGGAGGCACTGGATTTACGCTATGTGAAGGGAGCAACAAATAGCCTACCCACTTACTGTATCACTTAGGCTACTGTATATACAGATCCAGGCTTCATGGGAACTGTCCGTACTGAACGTGCGTTAGAACTGGGAGATATTATTGTCACCGTCACCTTTTACTCGCCCGTGTGACAAGAAAACAAAACCGATGTCTAACTTTGCTCCACCAGCAGCCCTTATTGACCTTTTTCCCCGCCAAAGTGCTGGGGAAAAAGTTGGGTGTGCGACCGGATGGGTCGCATCTGGGTGGTTAGAGCAGATAATCGTTTCAGTTAAGCAATTTAATCATTTAATCAGTCATTTTTTCCTGCACCCAAACAGTAGGCTATTTTTAATGTCAGGAATACAATGGGAATGCAAGCATGATACTCACAGTGTGAATCTGCTTTATCAGTTTTGTATTATATTATGTGTAGGCTAGTGAGTGTACAAGTCCAGCGTGTGCGCACACACACGCTTCAGCGTGTGTGTGCGCCGTGGGAGGGGGGGGGCGAGGAGCGGCAGAGAGGGGGGGTGGACAGTGGCGTGCACAGTGCGAGGTAGCAGCGGCAGGAAGTTCAGCATCTTGACGGCTTGGTGAACGAAACTGTCGTTCAGTCTGCAAGTCCTTGCCCGGAGGCTCCTCAGTCTCTTCCCCGATGGGAGAAGGTTGAAGAAGCCGTGCGTAGGGTGGGTGGTGTCACCTGCGATCAGTGGGGAGTGCTGGGTGTGCGCTCTCCGGAAGTCAACGATGATCTCCTTAGTCTTCTCCACGTTGAGAAGGAGGTTGTTGTTTCCACACCACGTGGTCAGCTGGCTCACCTCATCTCTGTAGTTGGACTCGTCGTTGTTGCACAGTGAGGTGTTCACTCCCAGCTGATCCAGCTTGTGTATAAGCTGCTGGGGGATGATGGTGTTGAATGCTGAGCTGAAGTCAACGAACAGCATCCGTACGTGTGCGTCCTTGGTGTCCAGGTGGGTGAGGGCAGAGTGAAGTCAGCCATGGCGTCTGATTGGCCCGTACTGTGATGGTCTTGGTCTCTGTGACATCATTAATGCATTTGCTGATGTAGGCAGTGACAGTCTCAGTGAATTTGTTAATGTCTATGTGGCCAGAGTAGGTGGCTGCCTGCTTAAAAATGTCCCAGTCAATGGTGTCAAAGCAGTCTGGTAGAGCAGACGTTGCCCCATCTGGCCACACTTGAACCTGTTTCCTGACCGGTTTGGTGGCTTTGCACCTGGGCCTGTATAGTTCAGTATTGTGGATTTATCATTATGAATGAAAACATATTGATAATGCAATAACTATCTCTGGAATAATACAATGGGAGCATATATAGATCTAATTCTCACAGTGCAACCCTTATTCTACTGGGAATGTAATTAACCCATAAATGGTGATTAATGTGAAGACTTATGATCAGAATGTTATCTCTAGCTTATGCCTGTAGCTCAGTTGCAAACTGGACATTTACTAATTGTCCATAATGTATAGCTTATGGGTAAGGGTTCATGACAGACAGGCCTTTTTGGAAGGCCTGTCTATCTTCATGAACCAATAAACAAACTTGATTCTTTGTGCACCACCACCACCATTGTGGCAGTTCAGGTGGTCTGTTGGTCATGTCCATCCATGCTGTCCATCCATGCATATTGTGAAAGTTGACGTTTTTTTTTACCCAACCCTATGACTTGATTCATTGTGGCTGTGCATAATCAGAGTAGTATCTCCTAAAAAGTATTGCACTTTGGCTCCTCTTCTGCAGCTGCTGTCACATTTGATAATTTCTAGATGTTAAACCACAGACCGACTACATGATAGGCTACCCCAAACATTTTGACCCCCTTAATGCTTCAGAGGTCATCCATTGTTCACTCTCTAATCCGAAGAATAGCATCATGACAGTGGTTTTATCTGTGGGCACAGGCACATTTATGGTAACTGTGTAATACAATTATCAAAATATATACTGCATGCTTATACACAGGTGTTTAAGCTGCCATACAGTATATATTTTGATTGCCCATATTGTCAATAGACAATATAGATGGGCGCAGTTATGGTTTGACCCTAAAAAAATTGCAACAGAAGATTTCTCAACTGTTTTTGGTACTATTAGGTGTCCTTAATAACATACTAAAAGTTTACCAAAGTTTGACCATGCGAAAGGTCATTTTTCAAGATAGCCGCCGCCAGTACTATAAAATACCACTACTCCTTCATTATTCAGGGTAGACAAATAATTTTGGTGCCTAACCCCATGTTTTGGTGCTCTAGGAACCTGATTAGCATATAAAATTATTATATTACAGGTTCAATTATACATTATAGTAATTGGTAATAAGCTTATAAGAGTATAATAGGACATTTCTCCATTTTCTACACGTTATAATGCCCAGGATCAGTGAATTCTTCACCTAGAGACACAATTCACATTCTGTTGATGTTTTCAACATTTTAAGGTAAGTGATTTGGGTGATTTGGACCCCCCCCCCCCCCCCAAGAGAATGATGTGCACATGCACACACTCTACAGTGAGGGGAAGTATAACACGGAAACAGCACATACAACAAGGCCCACCTCCCCTCAATACTGATTGGAGGAAGACCCCCCTCATCCTGATTGGACAAAAGGCTTTCATCTAAGGATGTCCGGATACTGTATCGGTATCGGGGAAAGTATCGGATCGGCCCTCTTTTGTCATATCGGTATCGACAATACTGTATCGGTAACAGAAAAGTATCAGTATTGGCCCTTGTCATCGTCAGACCATTCCGTATTAGTAAATACAGTATACCAGTATAAGCAGAGATCCGACACATGGGTAAGGGGTTGACACTATAGCAAATAAATAAATGTTGAGGAATTTACTTTGGAGTTGCCCAAGTGCACATTTGAGTGAGGAGTCTGCTATTCTAGTCTCTATATCATTCTGCTATTTGCTGGATTTCATAATGTAAGATCTTTTTCTTGGGACAATTTAATTGAGTTTTAGTCCTTTTTAATACATTTGCTAAATGTATCTGATCGGGAAAAATTATCAGGAATGATCAGGATTGTATCGGGAGCAACAAAAAAGTGATCGGGTCGGGAAATATCGGGATTGGCAGATACTCAACTCAATGTGATCGGGACAACCCTACTTTCATCCCAAAGCCCAAACTGAAACCAGGGTTTATTGACCCCAGGGGCTCACTGGGGACAGGGACACTGAGGGTCACCATACTCTATTGTAGGGAGGATTAGCCAAAAATCCTCCCTACTATAGAAAGGGAACAATATTTGAATTAAGTGAAATCACTTACTATACCTTTAATTTGATACCATACATTTGTAAGTGATAGGACGGTAATATTTCTTGAAGAAATGATAAATGTTTCACTATTTTGTATGTAAATGTTTCTTGCAATAATTACACGATTGAAGTCTAAATCCAAATAGCTCAAGATCTGTTTGCCCCACCCACATCAAAATGAACACATCCCCACAGACAAAGCAGGGTGAGGTGTTGACTCTGTTGGACAGTGAGTTGTTCAGAACCAGCACAAAAGCATCTGCCCTATTCTGATCATCCCTATACAGTAGGGCTGTCCCCGACTAAGGATTTCTATAGTCGAAAATAATATGAATAAATGTGCCGTTAGTCGAATCCCCACAAAATGTGCATGTTTGCTCCTAATGATATCAACATCAAATTGTTGACAAATTCTTTAATTTAGGTCTGGAAGTCTAAACAAATGTCATCAAATGGTGGTCTGTGGCTCAAAAGAATAAATAATTGATCTTGATATGAATATTCTTGAAAAACACTCATTTAAGGTATATTTAAAACTCATAAAAAATATGCGATTAAATTGCGATTAATCAAAGATTAACTATGGGCAATCATGCAATTAATCACAATTACTTTTTTTAATCAATTGACAGCTCTATAATATAGCATCCCCTTACCCAATTACAGCCTTTAGTTTAAAGCACATCAATACAGCATCTCAACTGGTCACCCACTGACATACAAGCCCCGTCTCCACAGTTCTACACACATACTCTAATCAAATTAAACTAAATACTTAAAATGCTCAATTTCTTTCTTTTCTTTCCTTCACCTGACTCTCCTTTTATTTCCCTGGTTTTTAATCCTGTGTTTAATCCTTTGCTCAAGAGCAGGAGTGCCCAACCTTTTTTGACCCAAGATCTACTTTTCAGCAGCCAACCCCTCCGGGATCTACCAGTCCAATATCAACATTTCAAACCACACGCATCATTGCCAGCCTGCAGTATTCACAACAACACAACACTACTTTGTTTTACCACTTTACTTTATGTCCATATAAGCATAAAGTACAACAGACTTGGACAAACAATGCCATTGCAAATGCAATCATACAGTAATAAGAACAGTCCATCACAAATTGCAGGACAATACTGTTGACATAATTCACAGACAGCAGACAACAATCCTACAAATGAGCTGCTTCGTAGACACACACACACACACACACACACACACACACACACACACACACACACACACACACACACACACACACACACACACACACACACACACACACACACACAAACACACAAAATCACTTTTTTTTCTTTCTTTTCCACCCCATTTTTTTATTCCCCCCCACTGGTAGAGCGCGATCTACTGGTTGGGCTCGCCTGCTCAAGAGGAACGCTTCCTGATTGGGTTCACGACCCAAGAAGTTTGTTAGCATCTCAATGGCATCCTTAGAATGACCAGGTTTCAGGATGCAATTCCTGTAGTCCAAACCCACCTTAGGGTTCATGATGCCTTCACATTTGAAACGACTGTAGAACATGTCCATGGCTAACACCTCGGCCCACAGGTAGTGATAGTGTTTGTGGTACATTAGCTTTAATGAATCCTCAAGCAAACTTGATATGGCAATTTGAGGGGGAGGGACCCCCAAAATCTCCTCTGTAAGCCTGACATATTCCTTATGTGGGTCCAGTCCAGTCTGAGTGTAAAGGGCCTGGTCCAGCTTAGCCAGAATTATACACCGAAGGGACGTCATACCAATGTTGGCGAGACGAGAGCTGATGAGTTTGTCCAACATGTCATCTGGAATTGGAGCTCCAGTCTTGTAGTGTTTAGAGACTCTCTGTAGTGGTTCCTTCTCCCAAGCCCAATTCTCGAAAATCTGTGAGGGAGCCTCAATGAAGTCCTTCTCCACATTGCATGAACTGAACACAGCGTAGTCAACCTGAGCACAGATAGAGTGCATGACATGACCAAACTCATGGAAGAACGTCAACACCTCCATGTGACTTAGGAGGCAGGGGGTTCTTTTGGGTTTACTGAAGCTGGTCACCAGGGCAACAACAGGAGTCTGTCTGCTCCCATCAGACAGCAGACAACCGGGCTGCAGTCCAAAGCAAAACGCTACTTTAAATTTTCCTTTTCGGTTGAACAGGTCGAGGTAGAACTGTCCTACAATCTGTTGAGAAGAGGTGTCGGTAACGCAGTATAGGGTGACATCGGGATGCCACACAGGGGCGCCGTCCATCAAGCTGAAGGACAGTCCCAGCAGGTCCTGGAAGATGTGCAGCAGGCCCTGTGTCACAACCTCCAAAGGAAAATACTCCTTCAACCGGTTGTGATCCACTCCATACTCCTGAATTACCTGATACTGGTAATAGTCCAACTCCCTTTGGTACAGCTTGCCGCTAAATGGAAGACGTTCCTTCTGACGCTGCTCCTTCTTTAGTTTGAGGAGGATCGCTCTCTCCTTGTCTCCCAGCGGCTTCAGGTTATGAGCCAGCTCATCCAGAAAGATGGAAACCTTCTCTGAGGAATTTGCCATATTATTATGTAGGATACAGTCAGCATGTGTCTTGAACCCCAGTAAAGCGCTCTTACGAGAATCTAGCTTCATGATCCTCTTCAACGTGGCCAAGTTTTGCTTTTCACATAAATAACATTTTATTCTCTGTTTTTCAATGTTCTTTATTTCATCTTGTTTATCTTTGGGCAGTTGCAGGACATGAGCTTCGTCGAGTTGTCTCTTCATATATCTCCTATCCTCTGCCGTAAGATTGTCAACATCCACCTTCTTGCTCAGAGCCTCAATCCTCTGGTAGATGTCCTTTCTCATGCTCATGCTGTCCACAAAAAACATTGCTAGCTTTTTATAAGCGCATGTGCTGGCAATCCTCTTCCGCTTAAACCCTTTAAGCGGAGACATGAGTCGGATGAATAAAAACATATACTGCAAGACAAGGAACTCCGCCTCTGCGTCAGCCAGGGCCTTCAAAGTGTTGCTGAAGGTGACATTGTCTAGGTCCAGGGTGCCCACAGCATCATACACCTGCTTGGTCTTGCTGATGATTTCCTTGGATATCTGCTGGATCTGCTTAGGGCTCAGATCCCAGCACAGCCGGTTCGCTCTGCAGACCCGAGGAGCGCTGCTGAAGAACACATCTCCTGTAGATGCCATCGTAAATGAAATCACATTGTTTGAAGTACAAAAGGACCTGTTGCTTAGGCGGTTCTACAACATTAGGGAATAAAACTGTATAAGCACTGCATGTATGCTAATATTAAAGTCTCTACTTGAGGCTTAAATATTCCTATATGATGTTGCTGTTGTAATGTTGCCATGAGGTAGACTAGTGCTGCAGATGGTAATCATATAAACACACTCACACCCAGTGGTCCTTGGAGAAATTAGTATTACTTTCTGGTCTGGAAATGGCACCATTTTTTGTCATTTGGCTATACATTTTAAAATACACCTCTCCTGCTTAGTGCACACTGGGGTGATGTAGAATAGGTCTGTCCGGTGCGTCCGTTTTGGATAAGACAACAACAAATAGACAGGTTTGTTAAAATGCGAGTACTGCTAAATACAGGGAGAACTAGATGCGTGCCCCTTCGTGGCACAGGTCTCCACCAGGCCAGATCAGGTTGTGGCTCTGATTATATCAGAACAAGTAGGCCATGGCCTACTTGTACATGAGCGAAGCGATATATATATATATATATATATATATATATATATATATATATATATATATATATATATATATATATATATATATATATATATATATATATATATATATATATATATATATATATATATATATGTATTGTCCCGAGTATAAGACGACTCGTTTATAAGACGACCCTCATTTTTCAAGACCCATTTACAGAAAAAATAACATTGAATGTCAAATAGCATGGCTCCTGAATATAAGACGAATCCATTTTTGGGGATATTTTCATTGAAAAAAAACATAGTCTTATATTCAGGCTAATAGGGTATATATATTCATTGATATATATATATATATATATATATATATATATATATATATATATATATATATATATATATATATATATAAAGGCCGAGATTAACTCACAGTAAAACCAAAGGCCAAGTGGGTCTATTTGGTTCAATTTCGCCAAATGCAGGTGAATAATTGTTAAATATCTGTATCAGTTAAGTTACTTTAAAATAAGTCTACACAATTACAGAATGTAGAAAACTTTCCACAAAATGTGCATGTTTGCTCCTAATGATATCAACATCAAATTGTTGACAAATTCTTTAATTTAGGTCTGGAAGTCTAAATAAATGTCATCAACTGGTGGTCTGTGGCTCAAATGAAGAATAAATAATTGATCTTGATATGAATATTCTTGAAAAACACTCATTTAAGGTATATTTAGAACTCATAAAAACTATGTGATTAAATTGTGATTAATCAAAGATTAACTATGGGCAATCATGCAATTAATCGCAATTAATTTTTTAATCAATTGACAGCTCTATAATATAGCATCCCCTTACCCAATTACAGCCTTTAGTTTAAAGCACATCAATACAGCATCTCAACTGGTCACCCACTGACATACAGTACAAGCCCTGTCTCCACAGTTCTACACACATACTCTAATCAAATTAAACTAAATACTTAAAATGCTCAATTTCTTTCTTTTCTTTTCTTCACCTGACTCTCCTTTTATTTTCTGGTTTTCAAAGTGTTTAATCCTTTGCTCAAGAGCAGGAATGCCCAACCTTTTTTGACCCAAGATCTACTTTTCAGCAGCCAACCCCTCCGGGATCTACCAGTCCAATATCAACATTTCAAACCACACGCATCGTTGCCAGCCTACAGTAACTTCACAACAACACATCACTACTTTGTTTTACCACTTTACTTTATGTCCATATAAGCATAAAGTACAACAGACTTGGACAAACACTGCCATTGCAAATGCAATCATAATAAGAACAGTCCATCACAAATTGCAGAACAATACTGTTGACATAATTCACAGACAGCAGACAACAATCCTACAAATGAGCTGCTTCGTAGACATACAGACAGACACACACACACACACAAACACACACGAAAATCACAATTTTTTTTTCTTTTCCACCCCGTTTTTTTATTCCCCCCCACATCTCCCGAGATCTACTTGTGATCAGGCCAAGATATACTGGTAGAGCGTGATCTACTGGTTGGGCTCGCCTGCTCAAGAGGAACGCTTCCTGATTGGGTTCACGACCCAAGAAGTTTGTTAGCATCTCAATGGCATCCTTAGAACGACCAGGTTTCAGGATGCAATTCCTGTAGTCCAAACCCACCTTAGGGTTCATGATGCCTTCACATTTGAAACGACTGTAGAACATGTCCATGGCTAACACCTCGGCCCACAAGTAGTGATAGTGTTTGTGGTACATTAGCTTTAATGAATCCTCAAGCAAACTTGATATGGCAATTTGAGGGGGAGGGACCCCCAAAATCTCCTCTGTAAGCCTGACATATTCCTTATGTGGGTCCAGTCCAGTCTGAGTGTAAAGGGCCTGGTCCAGCTTAGCCAGAATTATACGCCGAAGGGACGTCATACCAATGTTGGCGAGACGAGAGCTGATGAGTTTGTCCAACATGTCATCTGGAATTGGAGCTCCAGTCTTGTAGTGTTTAGAGACTCTCTGTAGTGGTTCCTTCTCCCAAGCCCAATTCTCAAAAATCTGGGAGGGAGCCTCGACGAAGTCCTTCTCCACATCGCATGAACTGAACACAGCATAGTCAACCTGAGCACAGATAGAGTGCATGACATGACCAAACTCATGGAAGAACGTCAGCACCTCCTTGTGACTTAGGAGGCAGGGGGTTGTCTTGGGTTTACTGAAGCTGGTCACCAGGGCAACAACAGGAATCTGTCTGCTCCCATCAGACAGCAGAAAACCGGGCTGCAGTCCAAAGCAAAACGGTACTTTAAATTTTCCTTTTCTGTTGAACAGGTCGAGGTAGAACTGTCCTACAATCTGTTGAGAAGAGGTGTCGGTAACGCAGTATAGGGTGACGTCGGGATGCCACACAGGGGCGCCGTCCATCAAGCTGAAGGACAGTCCCAGCAGGTCCTGGAAGATGTGCAGCAGGCCCTGTGTCACAACCTCCAAAGGAAAATACTCCTTCAACCGGTTGTGATCCACTCCATACTCCTGAATTACCTGATACTGGTAATAGTTCAACTCCCTTTGGTACAGCTTGCCGCTAAATGGAAGACGTGCCTTCTGACGCTGCTCCTTCTTTAGTTTGAGGAGGATTGCTCTCTCCTTGTCTCCCAGCGGCTTCAGGTTATGAGCCAGCTCATCCAGAAAGATGGAAACCTTCTCTGAGGAATTTGCCATATTATTATGTAGGATACAGTCAGCATGTGTCTTGAACCCCAGTAAAGCGCTCTTACGAGAATCTAGCTTCATGATCATCTTCAACATGGCCAAGTTTTGCTTTTCACATAAAGAACATTCTATTCTCTGTTTTTCAATGTTCTTTATTTCATCTTGTTTATCTTTGGGTAGTTGCAGGACATGAGCTTCGTCGAGTTGTCTCTTCATATATCTCCTATCCTCTGCCGTAAGGTTGTCAACATCCACCTTCTTGCTCAGAGCCTCAATCCTCTGGTAGATGTCCTTTCTCATGCTCATGCTGTCCACAAAAAACGTTGCAAGCTCTTTATAAGCACATGTGCTGGCAATCCTCTTCCGCTTAAACCCTTTAAGCGGAGAAATGAGTCGGATGAATAAAAACATATACCGCAGGACAAGGTACTCCGCCTCTGCGTCAGCCAGGGCCTTCAAAGTGTTGCTGAAGGTGACATTGTCTAGGTCCAGGGTGCCCACAGCATCATACACCTGCTTAGTCTTGCTGATGATTTCCTTGGACATCTGCTGGATCTGCTTAGGGCTCAGATCCCAGCACAGCCGGTTCGCTCTGCAGACCCGAGGAGCGCTGCTGAAGAACACATCTCCTGTAGATGCCATCGTAAATGAAATCACATTGTTTGAAGTACAAAAAGCCCTGTTGCTTAGGCGGTTCTACAACATTAGGGAATAAAACTGCATAAGAACTGTATGCTAATATTAAACTAATATTCTACTTGAGGCTCAAATATTCCTATATGATGTTGCTGTTGTAATGTTGCCATGAGGTAGACTATATATAGTGCTGCATGGTAATCATATAAACACACACCCAGTGGTCCTTGTAGAAATTAGTATTACTTTCTTTTTTACTGACACCTATACTGTAGTTGCATAGTAGACTGTCTCACTATAAAGAGATGTCTTTTGTCCAGTGTCCATTGTGGCCTGGAAATGGCACCATTTTTTGTCATTTGGCTATACATTTTAAAATACACCTCTCCTGCTTAGTGCACACTGGGGTGGTGTAGAATAGGTCTGCCCGGTGCGTCCGTTTTGGATAAGACAACAACAAATAGACAGCTTTGTTAAAATGCTAGTACTGCTAAATACAGGAAGAACAAGAGTTGTGCCCCGACGGGGCACAGGTCTCCACCGTCCGGCTCAGGTATGAGATTTATGACGTCATCATGACATCATCCTATGCACGGACATGATGGCGGACAGACACGGGCGGAATGACGGGGTACGATCCATAGTCACCACCTTACGGTGGAGACAACTAGATGCGTGCCCCTTCGTGGCACAGGTCTCCACCAGGCCAGATCAGGTTGTGGCTCTGATTATATCAGAACTAGTAGGCCATGGCCTACTTGTACGTGAGCGAAGCGAGCTAGTATGATGACATCACCTAAACCAGCCAATTGTGTGTGACTTGGACCGTGCAGGGATGGACGGACAGACGGAAAAAACATACTCTCCCCCATACTGGTGGAGACAATTATTATATATATTATTATGAATTATAAACAAATTAAACTAAATACTTAAAATGCTCAATTTACTGTATACTGTATAAGAACTGTATGCTAATATTGAAGTCTCAACTTGAGCGCTAAATATTCCTATCTGATGTTGCTGTTGTAATGTTGCCATGAAGTAGACTATGGAGCTTCAGATGGTAATCATATAAACACACTCACACCCAGTGGTCCTTGTAGAAATTAGTATTACTTTCTTTTTTACTGAGGCCTAGTTGCATAGTAAACTGTCTCACTATGAAGAGCCGTTTTTTGTCCAGTGTCCACTGTCCATTCTGGTCTGGAAATGGCACCATTTTTTTGTCATTTGGCTATACACCTCTACACACCCCTGCAGTGTCCTGCTTAGCGGACACTGGGGTGATGTAGAATAGGTCTGCCCGGTGTGTCCGTTATGAATGAGATCAGATAAGATCAGATTTAACTAGAAAATATTTATGCAGTATTTATGTGGTGTTTTCACTACTGAATTACTTAAGGTTTCTAACTTGTAGATCAGCTACACCAACAGGTTGAACCAGTCTGCGTAGCCTGCTTTCACAACTATGTTGGGCTTCTGTGGCGACTGTGATGGAGTACGTCCTCGTTGTGTCAAAGTCGTACAGACGGCTGTCTCAGTTTTTGATACGACTGAACAAGCAATGTCCTCTCTGTAGTGAGTGTGTAAATTTAGCGGCACCAGGGGAATACTTGGGTTAACAGAGCTAAAAACACATCTACAGGTATAGCAAGAAAATAGACAACAGAAAGCCAAATATTAGGGCATTTGAATACTGAACTGTCAGTCACAATGTGGAACACTAAGAAATTATTTGTGGTCGTGGTGAGCATTCTCGTATATTAAAACATCAGTAAGAAAGGGGGAATAAAGAATCATTTGAATGTGCTGAATGAACCTAGACACACAAAACCACTTTTACCCTTTTCTACTGTAAACATAGCCAAAATACGGCAGTCCATGGGGCAATCAGCTGCATAAACCTGCTTGGTCCTGTAATACAACCATACTGTCCCAGTGTGTTCACATGAACAAAATGGCCCTGCTTTAAAGAAATTCATTCTTTTTGGAAAATATTCAATTAATCACTACTTTGTTTGGACTCTTTTTTAAAATATGTATTTTCTTAATATCTGCTTTGAAACAAAATCAAAGCACATAAATAAGAAATTAAATCCATATGCAATGTGATCCTATACCAATACACATGAGTGATAATGATACTGTACAAAAGCAGGTCCATATATGCTTCAAATAACTTTCATTTTATTTAGAACAGAAAAATGAAAAATGCAGAATTTCTGTTCTGGGAGCCTTCATTCAATTGGTAAGCACTTCTACATCCATACACCAATGTGGGAAGTGCTGGTTGAGACATTTAAGAGAGTGGTCACATATGTGAAACATATACGTTGTATTAAGTTTGTAGCCATTATGTAAAAAAAAGTATAATGCAAAAAACAAAGTCATACAGTATTCATTTTGCGGTACCAGTGCCCTCATCACAGAAATAACACCATCAGCACTTTTGAACCGTAAACATCTGCTGATTAAATATACAAATGACAAAATACAAGAAAGCTCAAATAGGAATAAACATCTCCAGTATTCTGTCAACTTTCTCCTTTTCTTCCGATCCAAATTTCACTTTTTCGTTCATGTCTTCAAGTTTTTGTTTCCATTCCTGCTTCTATTTTGCTCTTCTTCCCTTCTCATCCTGTCCTCCTCTTCTCTGGCCTCCTGCTCCTTCTTTCTGTCCCTCTTCTCTTTCTCAATTTGCTCCTCTTTTTCCTTGATTTGGATAGCTCTAAGTTCTCTTTCCCGTTCTTTCCCAATTTTCTCTTCCAGACGTCTTTGCATTGCCTGCATCTCTTCTTCATGCTTTATTGCTAGGCATCTCTCTCTTGCTGCATCTTCTCTTCCTTGTCCTTCAGAATCTTCTTCGTCGCTTCACGGATGGCTTCCTCTGCCTCTTGGAACATCTGTGTTGTGTAACAGCCCCCACCATTATTCTTCACCATTGTTCTGACTTTTGCTAGCAGCTCCTTAACTTGCTGGTTGTTGTCCCCATCACGGTTATTGAAAACATGAAAACCATTTTTTGAATGAGTCATCACAACTTTCAATGTACTTGGAAATTGATTGATGTGCAGGTTCTTTTAGGTCATCTCCTCTTGTGAAAAGTATCATTGTGAACTCTTTTGATTTCTTCCCAAAAGCTCTCTGCATTAACTGCAGTGACTCTTTCTCCTCTGGTGTGTGTCGACCAGTGTTGTAGTGGTACTTTTAGAAGTGGGGGGACGCCTCTGCAAGGGGAATCCCCCCCCCCAATCCGCCCCCCCCCCTCCCCCCCCATTTCATTGTATTTTTTTTTCTCTCAGAAAAAAGGAAACTCATTAACATGGCGAAACATCTTGATGATGTCATCAAGATGCATTTCACCATGCTAATGATTTTTTTCAGACCCAAAAATATTTTAGATGTGCCTTTGCCAGGGTGGCCTGGCAAAGGTCTGGTCATCATCACCTTCTAATAAATAAACAACCAAATTAATTAACAACAACATCAGCAAAAACAACAATCATAATAATGCCAATACCAACATTATTATTGGTTATATTTTAAACAACGACAAGGCATAATATAGACGCACTATCAAAAGGCACCTGAAGTTCATCAATCTTTGCCTTTATGAAAGTCTCCATTGTGAAGCATTTGGGTCCAACAGCTTTGATCTTTTCCACAGTGTGTGTGTGTGTGTGTGTGTGTGTGTGTGTGTGTGTGTGTGTGTGTGTGTGTGTGTGTGTGTGTGTGTGTGTGTGTGTGTGGGCTGTGACTGTATAGGGGGCCCAAATTTGTGCAAATATGACCGGGCTGAATTTTTGTCCGAGTCCAGCCCTGCCTACCTCCACAGGATTCCCACTGCTGAAGTCAAGGGAGATGATGAGGTCAACGTTTCTGTCTTTTCTGAGGAAGTAGGTAGAGTTCAGCAGCAGCCCGGCATCCTCAATCATAGCATCTCCTTTCGGTGTCCAGGTTTAGTTTCTTGGCTTCTTCAAAAATAGATCATGAAATAACATTACAACGAGGGCACTTTATCTATAAATCGATGCATGTCCTCAGCTGACATAACAATCATTGTTTGTGGATTGTACACAAATATACTGTACCTCGATTTACGACATTGTATTTATTTCATTTATGGGACATGCATGACATGTATCATTTAGTAGCTGTTGGGAGGAAAACTCCTCACTATTTTAGGGTTGTTGTTTTTTTTTGTTTTAGGTTTTTGCATGAATTAGTGCTTTTAAACCTTGGTGTCTGTGTCTCTTTTTTAGTGAACCTAACCTCTAACTGTCTGCTAAAGCAATGTTGGACATAAAACATCCATCTGAAAGGTAAAAGCATTCTCAAATTCAAAGCTAAATGATTTCCCATATATTGTATGAACAGGTAAAGACGATAATTAAATATAGTCATTATTATGACTTTTTGGAAATGAGGGGATTATTGTTTACATAACCACCGATTGATCAATAAACAGTTCTGAACACTGATTTCTAGGTCTGATCCTACCTCTCATGCCATGTAGGAAGTTATATGTGGTCCCCCACTTCCAATGCATTACACATTCCAGTGTGCTGATGGATATGTCCCACCAATGTGATTCTGAAATGAGAATTACACTGCACATTGCTAGGCCCATAGACTAATATTACTATATACAGTAACTATATTCAGAGTTTCAGACTGGCTATCAGCAATACAATATGACCAGAATATACTTGGATGAGTTCAGAGGTGATCAGAGGTGATGATTAGTATTGTAGTCATCTATTAATAAGTGCACCCCACTGGCAGCATGGAGACAGTCCTTAGACCAGTCCTTGACCCAGTCAGAGAAACATTCACAGACATGCAGTGTGTGCTCCTTCAGCTTGTCCATCCAACACTTCTTTTCCAAAGTCTTATTATTTTGGGCCAAGACCACTTCCTTGCCTGTCCTGTCCAGTTTGCCTGTAAGGGGAAAAAGAGGGAGAGGATTTTTTTTAAGCTTGCACAAGGTCTGCATAAGGTCTGAATTTGACAGCTTTTTAGTGTGTGTGTGTGTGTGTGTGTGTGTGTGTGTGTGTGTGTGTGTGTGTGTGTGTGTGTGTGTGTGTGTGTGTGTGTGTGTGTGTGTGTGTGTGTGTGTGTGTGTGTGTGTGTGTGTGTGTGGAGGGGGGGATGGGCAGGATTTGAATCAACTTTAATAGGAGACTTTTTTATTTAGCCAGTAAAACATTGAGACAGTGTGCTTGTCATGAATCCAATGGCAGTATTTTTTGCATTGTTGCAAAATTCCTACTATATTTTGCAAAAGAGCATTCAATGATCCATCTGCAGGATTTGAGTTGACCCACACCTCATTATTACTGTAGGTACATTAGTCAGAGCAACATCACGAGGGATGACTTTAGTAGGCCTATACCTATACCTATAACACACTGACTTTGGACATGATTGCTACTTTAAATGTGTACCTTCCAAGCAGCTTGTTCAATGTTTGGGTATGATCTTTGGGATATTTCTCATCTTGTAAGGCCTGAATATGCAGGTCCACCAGGGTCTGAAGCACTTTAGACACCCGTGGCAAACACACTCCAAATCTAGAACATGAACATGCATTTGTGTACGAACAAGCCTTTTCACTATATCATCTGTCACAGAGGGTTTGGAGGACCAGTAGAGCTCTTGGTACGAGGAGGCCATGCACCTGTAATTAAGCAAACATATTGACATTATATTAATATACTGATGTTGGGAGTGTTAGTGCAGGGAGAGCAGCTGGCATGTGCGTGGAAAGAGTCTTATATGAATTTAGATTGGACCCGTAGCGTAGATGCCTGTCACCCACGGCCTACATAGTTGGCATTTTTCCAGGAGAGAGATTGGCCCCTGCCCCCTGGTTTCGACTATTTTCTATCTCGCTCGCTCGCTCTCTCTCCCTCTCTCTCTCTCTCCCTCTCTCTCTCTCCCTGTATCCCTCTCCCTATCTCTCCGTCTCCCTCTCCCTGTCTCTCTCTCTCTCTGTACCAGGTAGACCCTGAGACTCCGGCCAGGTACATCATGCAGTCCAGAAGTCCTTCTTTTGCCAATTGAAGCAGAGATCTAAGCAGCCCCACCATGGCTCTCTCTCCTCCTCCAGAGGCAATCAAAGCAATGTTGGGAACCTCTTCCTTTAAAGAGAAAACATATTCTGATTTGCCATGGCAATGTACAGTAAATGTTCATTTTCTTGTGCAAATAAAATTCCTTTGAATTGAATTGCAAGTGCTTTGATCAAAAAAGAAAAATAGAAAAGCACTAAAATGCAATATATTACTACTACTACTACTACTGTCTGTAGCCTACTTATAACACCCAATTATTGAAATCTGAAACGTTTGAATCGTGCATGGCACACTTAAACAACTTTGTTTTTTTCAAACAAGATTCATTATGAGAAAGTAAAATATTTTAAACTAAAGAAAGCAAGGAATATAAAACAATTAATACCCACTTTCTCTAATAACCTAAACCATGGACCTTGGTTTAAAAAAACACAAAGTTGTCCTTGTAATGCCTGCCTCATGACTTATTCTGCCACCTTAGAGGGGATAGCTATACTGTAAACCAGGTGAAGACAAGAGATCTACAGTCAGTCAGTCAGTCAGTCAGTCAGTCAGTCAGTCAGTCAGTCAGTAAGTATCGGCGTTATATCCACATCTCCCACAATGTACTACATGCTCAGACTAAATAACATAGTTGAAAGGCTCCAACCAGAGTAGTACAGGAGATACCATTCTTCTTCAGGCATTGTTGAACTGTGGCTCTACGCCTGGTGACATACTGTTTCTCTGCCTCATTAAGAGAATGTCCAATTCTGACCTTAAAGATGCATGAATGAATGGATGAATGGTGTATCTAATGTATTTTAGTGTATTATTTTATACTTTAACACATCTTAACACACCTTTTAACCCCACAAATAAGCTAACTTACAATTCAAGCCATGTTCTCTGTGTGAGCTGTCAGCCAAATGAGCGTGGTGAGCCTGAGTCCAAGGATCTTGAACTTGAGAGGGCTGTGATGCTTACTATATACCTGCCCATCATCAAGGACATGCATAGATGCCATTTTATTTCCTGTCAGACCTGTCTGAGGATGACTAAGACCGGGAAATGTAATATATGCGCTCTACACAGTATGCATTTCCTCAAAATTCATTCATGATGTATAGCATTCTCTATTGCTTGTTGAGAATGGGACACGTTATTTCATCCCTGTATACGTCTCGACATATGGAGTGACAAAAAACCCTTGAACCTGTAATCCATATGGGGACGGTACTATTATGAACAATTGTCTATGTTACTTTGTTCCTCAGATCCTAATAATCTTGCACATGCAGAAACATAGAACCCTGATTTGAAGGTCCTAACATGCCTGTTGGATAATCCTCCCCTGGCTGCTACTTGTTTTTTGTTTAGCACAGCTGATTTTATATTACAGCAGACAACAGCAACAGCAGTGACTACAGGTGAGAGGGGAGAATATACTGTACATGTACACACAGGTCATAGGCCACAATTTACAAAAAAGAAAGGGGAAAAAAAGGAATTCACCTGCACGTTGCGTCAAAACCTCTATGGTACTGGTATATGGAGATCACGACACTGACCTCATCCAACCCTTGATTGTCATACATGGAGAGACAGCATCTCTGCATATAGAGCCAGCCAGCACAACACATCTGACCTCACAGACAGCAGATTCATAATTCTTGGATTTGCATGTGCCCATCTGTGATGTCACGTGGCAGCCAAGTCTATGGAATTTTGGATATTCTTATGCAAAGTTCAACTTTTTTTTTGCCATGACCTGAAGACCTCTTTTAGAGTGCCACTGCACCCTTATGTGCATGCCTTACCCTAAAAGCCTTATTAATTTGAGGAAAATATAATACTTAATGTATTTATTATGTAAGTTTGTAATAGGCTAATAATATAAATATGAGATCTGGCAGATCAGCATTTTGGAGGTCCAAAAGTAACCTCTTATTATGCGATTTCAGCCACTGCCCCTCTAACACACTCTCTTCACGTCCCTGGGTGAGAGTATGAGCCAGGACCGGGGCCGGGGCCGTTAATCAAAACGAGCGCTCCTCGAAATCGTCCTCTTCCGTGAATTCCATGTGTGTAGCCGTGAACTGACGTGTGTTGCAAGGGACAAGAGAAGCGGCAATATCGTATGCATGTGAACTGATGGTACTGCTATATAATAGGGCTACACACATCTTCAAGCAGTCTGGTCCAGTGCTTTAGAAGGAAGGAATAGTTTAGGGGACCGTCTCGGGAATAACGCGTGCAAGCCTATTGCTATGTGTAGCCTAAGCCTACTATATGCTACTACATCAATAACAGCTCGACGGTGGACTTGGCATGACGTGATGACGGTGATGTTGACTGCAGTGCATTTAAGCTGAATAATTGCAGAATTCCAGACCAACGTTGGCGCCGAGTATTTCCTGGAGGGGCTGCTGGTGAAAAACAGTGTTAACATAACAAAGAGAACCCAAACTGACCACACTGCATTCTCAACCCGGTGTTCATCTAAACTAAAGCATCTTCTGGGTCTTCGTAGTATCACACTTATAGTGGAGCAAACATCGGTCAAAAAGAGGCTTAGTTTTTGAGGTACCCCTCCCCGAGGTATAACAAGACGGGACATAGTTTTTTCATAACTTTAGGGTGTCCCCTTTATGAAATGGATTGTCCCGAAATTTACTTTTACTGCAAAGGTCATGAAATTGATCCATGAAGCTACTCAACACCTAAGCAAAAAACGCCTAAACTAAAAGTTGTCAATGCTTTGCCATTTTTTACCTGATGCTTATTTTTACATCATATTTGCACAGATTGTCTACAGGTAGTGTCCTTACATCCCAGAAGAGCCAGAATGCCAATATTTGGTTGTATTGTAGATCAGAAGCCTTTTTTATAAGGTATTAAATAGGCGGAAATAGCAAAAAAAAGTTGACCTTTCTGAGTCCTACTCTTGCCCTACTCTGTATTAGAGGTATAACAAAACGGGACACCATTTTTTCACGTCTTTAGGATGTTCCCTTCATGAAATGGATTGGCCCAAATTTTACTTTTACTGCAAAGGTCATGAAATTGATCCATGAACTCACTCACCACATACACAAAAAACGCTTATTCTAAAAGTTGTCAATACTTTGCCATTTTTACATGTTGCTTATTTTTGCATCATATTTGCACAGATTGTCTACAGGTAGTGTCCTTACATCCCAGAACAGCCAGAATGCTAATATTTGGTTCGTATTGTAGATCAGAAGCCTTTTTTTATAAAGGTATTAAATAGGCGAAAATACCAAGTCCTACACTTGTCCTACTCTTTATTAGATTTTTATTAGACGTATAACTAAATGGGACAAAGTTTTTTTCACATCTTTAGTATGTTCCCTTCATGAAATGGAATGTCCCAAATGTTACTTACTGCAATGCCATGAATTGAATCATGAAGTGAAACACGACAGACACGACATTTTCTACCTGCTAATTATAATTGCATCATATTTGCACAGGGTCTGGAGAGTCTCAAAATGTCAGAATGACAAGATAGGCAGACATGGCACAAAGTTTACTTTGTGCTATTTATTTGTGCTAGTTATTTTCATATCTTTAAGTTAAACTTTTACAGCAAATGTCATGGAATTAATCCACAGTGATCACTAGTTCACTACGGCAAAAATGGCTTTACTGCAGGAAGCAAAACCCCCAAAGTTTACTGTACCCCTGCTAGGGGTAGAACAAAATGTAACAATGTTTTTGTCATATTTACATCAACCCTGAATTAGGGAGTTCCAAGTCAATCCTTTCACATTTTCTACCTGCTGCATGGTTGTGTTTAGGTCATGCTTGCACAGTTGCACAGATGTTCTAGTCAGTTATACATCCTCAAGCAACCTAAATTGGTTGTATAATGCAGTGGTTTTCAACCTTTTTGATAGCCGGGCCCACTATGTATATGGTCATGCTTGCACAGTTGCACAGATGTTCTAGTCAGTTATACATCCTCAAGCAACCTAAATTGGTTGTATAATGCAGTGGTTTTCAACCTTTTTGATAGCCGGGCCCACTATGTATTCATAAATTTGAGCCACGGACCACCATTTGAGGACATTTTAGCCCCACAGTCCCATTTGTCCACAACCAGGATTGGGGAAACAAAACAGTCAAACATACAGATCAAAATGGCCATTAATCTTCTACATCTTCTATATACATTCTCTAATTGTGTAGACTTGGGCTAATTCACATGATGAATATTTTAACTCTTCAGAGCGTAAACATGAAACCAAATGGACCAGCAAGGGTCCATTTGGTTTCATTTTTACGCTCTCAAGAGTTACCTCTGGTTAACCAACATTTCATCTGGTTAACCAACTTAGCTGGGGGCTACCCGGAACCATCTCAAGGACCACTGGTGGTCTCCGGACCCCTGTTGAAAACCCCTGCTATAGTGAATTACTGTAGCCTTTAATATAAGGCTGTATTAGAGGCAGGCATAGCCAAAAGCTTCTAACTACAGTATTTGCTATAAATAAAGTTTACTTTCTGGCAATTCTGGGTGACCTTGGTTCAGGAGGTAGAGTAGACCATCCAATGATCTGTGGGTCAGAACCCCAAAATTGCGTCTGATAAATGGTGCATTTATATAGCGCCTTTATCCAAGGCGCTTTACATAGCTTGTGCATCACATTCACCTATTCACACAGACATTCATACACTGATGGCAGTGGAAACCATGCAAGGTACCTACTAGCACATCAGGAGCAATTAGGGGTTCAGTGTCTTGCTCAAGGACACTTCCACAGTAACTCTGCGGGAGCCTGGGATCGAACCAGCAACCTTGCGGTTACCATCCGGTGACTCTACCCCTGAGCCACTGCCACCCCTATGTGCTACCCCTCTGATGTGCTGGTTCGTACCTTGCATGGCTTCAGCTGGTGTATGAATGTATGTGTGAAAGAAAAAATGTAATGCACTACCTAAAGCACCTTGGAAAAGCTGCAATGGTTGATCATCAAACAGCAGATTATGGAAAACAATCAAAGTTCCCCGAACACTTCTCAATGACATTGAAAATAACCTGCTGACTTAGTAGGCTACCATATTTTTGTTATTTCAGCTGTTTTAGACATAGGCCTACCTGAGAAACATGAAGTGGGTAAAATGAAAACATGGCATCAAGATATACTGTATTTCCTGTTATTAAGCAGCAATTTAGTATATACACAGGCATTTTACAGTAATGGATCAGGATTTGGACATAAGGTTGTGACTTTTCTGCATTTGTATTTTCAAAGCATGGATACATTCTTTTTTCTATCCATGCTTTCTAGCTTCAAAGCATGGATACATATGGATACATTTCTCTTGATGTGAAAGAAATCCTTATAACCTTCCATGTCATGAATCATGGTCAAGTTTTGTTCTACCACTGATGGCAGTATTACATGGTAATACTGTAGATACTTCCAGTAAGACATCTGAGGGTGATAAACCTTTAGGTCTAGGTTGTGTGCACTCATCCCCCTGGGTGCTGCCAGACTGCTGGGTGAGCACCATAATGCTTGGCATGGGGGGTCAGATCAACCTATGGAATGGATTCTGTTCTGGCCATATACTGTATGGAGTGTGTTGATAATACAGGTTTTGCAAGCATATCAAGGGAACAGATCTAAGGGTGACAGCAGGGCCTTGAGTGGACCTAGGTAGGGCAAGCCCTTAATTTTCAGGCCTGTTGAGAATTTTGGGGCAGGCATGTCTAGAGTTTAAATGCACAGGTATCAGTCAAAGGGGAGACATTGAATGGGAAGGATGGATGGGGAAGAGCAATACTGAAGCAAAATGACATGTGCACAAGCACCAACCCCCCCCCCCCCCCCCCCCCCCTCTGCACATGACTGCATGTAAGTAAAAACAACCAGCAAGTAGATGTCAAAGAATTTACCCACTTTCAGTAACTTCATGGATTAATTTCATGACTTTTTCTGGTAAAGGTAAAACTTTCCATTCCATTAAGCGGATAGGACAAGTAAAGGCTGCTCAGAAAAGTCAACTTTGTGCCATTTCCGCCTATTTAAAGGCCTTAAAGGGGTTGCTTATTCACAGTAGAACCAAATATTGTCATTCTGAGAAACCTGCAGACCTTTTGTGCAAATATGAAACAACAATAATTATAGGTAAAATTACAGCATTTTCTTGGATCTCTGTCTTGCAGGATATGGGTTTTTTCTTTATGTCGTGTGTCACTTCATTTATTATTTTCACTTCATTTATTAACATTGCAGTAAAAGTAAAGCATGGGAATAAACATTTCATGAAGGGGACATCCTAAAGATATAAAGAAACTATGCCCCATTTAGTTATACCCCTAATAGAAAAGTCCTGCTCCTCTCCTACTCAGAAAAGTCAACTTGCTATTTCCGCCTATTTAATACTGTATAAAATAGGCTTCTGATCTACAATAGAACCACATATTGGCATACTGGCTTTTCTGGGATGTAGGGATACTACCTGTAGACCATCTGTACAACTATGATGTAAAAACAATTAGCAGGTAGAAAATGTCAGAGGATTTACCATCTTTTAGAATAGGTGTTTTTTGGCCTGTGGTGAGTAACTTTAAGAATCAATTTCATGAACTTTGCAGTAAAAGTAAATCTCGGGACAATCCATTTCATGAATGGGACATCCTAAAGATATGAAAAAACTATGTCCCGTTTTGTTATACCTCGGGGAGGGGTATAGTCAACTTTGGAGCATATTGTTTGCTCTACTAGTATCACACTTAATACCATGTTGAATCCAGTGGTCAAGTTATACAGAATAGGTATGTATGATGTGACATAGCAAATTTATGTTACTAGTTACTACTACTATACAGTTCAGTAACTTGCTATACGCATTATAGCCGCATATTAATGCATAATTTGCGGTACAATATAGCCTTGTTGTTCAATAATAAATATGTCTAATAATAACAATAATCTGGTCACTTATAAGGTCAATAATAGCCTTGCTAATTGTCACTCACTGACCTTTTTGTTGATAGGATTGTATCACCAATATAATGACAGCATTCTGTTTTGAGTTGCCACACGTTATGAGATGTCTGAACGAATGGAAAGTGCTAAAAGAAAAAGTAATATTTCTTATATTATGTATGATGAACTGCCACTTCCCAGTTCATCATCAGTCCCCAGTTTCATTCTGAGGCAAACAGATGCTGTCCATTTTATTTCTATTGTCACTCCATGAGTATCTTTTCATTACTCAATCCTTTTAACATTATATTATTGTCAACTGACAGACACATATCATTTGTTGTGTTAATTGTCACACACAGCCTGTTTACAGGTGTAACATAGGAATGAACAATGGAAAGAACCAAAGGACCAGTGAATTAGAAAACAATCCTAATGGTTACAACCCAATAATGATCCGTAGAAGGATATGCTAGCTATTAAATGATAGAACCTTGTCCATCATCTACTCATGTGACATGAAACTCATGTTTCATTTCAGACCTGTCTCCACTGTTCAGCCTGCATGTGAAGATGAATCTGCCAGCATCAGGCAGGACTGCTTCTATTAAACAGGAATCTGAAGACTGCAAAGCCTTCGGTAAGCTTTCTTCCTTCTTTCCTTATAAAGGACGGCAGACATGTCAATGACCCCTCTGCACAGCACACTTTGTTTGTTGCTGTTCAAAATGGGCAAATATTGAATGTCCGGATCAGATTGTTTCAGTTCAGTTAAGTTTAAAATACAAGGGTAGAACAAACAGCTGCATGCCTGTCAATGGTCACTGGTGAGGGGATACGGTATGCCTCATTCTCATGGCAACCAGTGACTATATCTGATGCCTGCTTCGACACCTGCTTGGATGAGTAGATGCAGGAGGGAACTTGACCTGGCTTAGAGTTAGCCACCCGTACATTCTTATCATCTGAAAAAAGTACTTGTTGCATTTGGCCTCGCTGAAGTTCCACTCACAAGACATAGGTCTCCTAGTATTATCCTTCGCGCTCTCCATCGAGTAGGATTCTCCAAGTAGCTATTGAACTACGTACATCTTAGAGACTTCATTACCCATCATTTCAGCTATTCAGGAAATTACATCATCATGTGACTGTTCATCATGGGCTGTCATGGCAACCATGACAAACAGAATCCAAGATAACAATTGTAATAAAATGTATGAATCGCTTTGTTGCTATGGCATATGCTGGGGAAATGTTGGGAACAACCTGGGAAAACGCTATGCATAATGGAAAATTATGCTGCTAGATTTTTTGGACCATCTCCTTGCTTCGTCTCATTTGTGGGAATATTTTTACTTTGGTTCCAACTTCTTGTTATTTCCTGGTTGCAGATTCCAGCTAAGGCTTATTTCTTACTATAAGTGAATTGCAGTTGGATACTTCTAATCATTTAACTACTCTTAAAGCTACAGTACATTATTGGCTGGGCACTGTTACCTGTTATCACATGACTTAACTGGATAGAAACACATTTATTGGATCGGAGTGGCAATTCTCTGCCAATTGCCACTGTTTGTAGGACAACCAGGAAGGTCCATCTGTAATATCAAATCAAAGTACTGTAAAAGGTCCATCAAAGTCCTTATTCCATTCCTTCATTTCAGACCGCTCTCTACGGACCAGTCTGAAGGTGAAGATGGGCCCTCCAGCTTCAGCCAGGAAAGTTACTATTAAAGAAGAACCTGAAGACTACGAGGACTTTGGTAAGTTTCATGCTGTTTCCTTGTGGTTGTTCTTATGCACCTCCTTTATGCCTTCCTTCCAGTTGTAGGGTTGTGGTCTTTCCAACGTTCCACTGTACTGTAGGATTGGAACAAATATCATAATGATAATATACATAGTGCCACTGATGTCAGGTAATGTTATTGAAAAACAATATCTGACAAGAAACTGCTTTTACTGGGACAGTGGTAAACTCAATGCTCTGACCTGGTTGTGACAATCGGGTCAGAGCATTCCTGTGACTGCACTGCCATTAGAAAATTGGAGCATTAAAAAGTATAAACAGATTTAATTTATAGTTGCATGCAGCATCCGGGACAAATGTTGTATTAAAGGCATAGTATTTATTTGTATTGTTTTAACCACAGTTGGATAAATTCCTCACTCGTAGGAAATGTAATGTGGGTCACTTGTGAGACATTCCATGTTTTTCTTTCCTTACTCACATGTGGTGCAGGTGAAGCCAGGGATCAGATCCACCACATGTTTGACGAGGAACGCGATGAGGAGGATTTCCTGGGATTCCCTGACTCGGGTATAAACGACAATCGCATTAAATCTTTGGTGATTGAAATATTCGTGCCTTTATAGAAATATGTAATACAATACAGGGCAGGTGTTTTCCCTTGTAGACAGTATGTATACAAACCTTTACGCAGATGGGAGAAGTTGTTGGTTAAAGACATGGCTGGTCTGCTCTTCAGCCTTGTATAGCGACTCCACTTCAATTTGGCATTCAGTAGTGCAAATATCACACACACACACACACACACACACACACACACACACACACACACACACACACACACACACACACACACACACACACACACACACACACACTCTGGGATGATCAATGACTCAAAAGGTTATATATTGTAATATTTTGGAAGAAATATTGTAAGAGGCTGAGACCATTGCTTTATTTGTTGTGACAATGACAATATAAATAATTATATTGCACACAATTAATTAATAACCTGTTGTTGTTGTTTTTTACAGATATCCGTCCTGCCCTGTCCGCAGTGAAATCAAAATGCCACCGTTGTAACCACTGCGGGAAATACTACAGCACAAATTCCGTCCTGAAAAAGCACCGCATAATACACAAGGAGAAACCACACTGCTGTAGAAAGTGTGGGAAATGCTTCACCAGAAAGTCTGACCTTGAGGCACACCAGAGAGTTCACACCGGGGAAAAGCCTCACTGTGTTAAGTGTGGAAAGAGCTTCACCACCAACCATTCTTTGATGATTCATCAGAGCATTCACACCGGCGAAAAGCCTCACTGCTGCGACTTATGTGGAAAAAGCTTCAGACAAGTGAACCACCTGAGGTCACACCAGAAAATACACACAGAAGAGAAACCCTACCGCTGTGAACATTGTGGGGTGTGTTTTCGTTACACAGGAAATTTAAACTCACACCGGCGGATCCATACCGGAGAGAAGCCCTTCCATTGCGATCAGTGCGGGAAGAGCTTTCGTACCAGCTCCGATTTAAGAAGCCATCTGCGTGTTCACAGCCAAAGGAAGCCCTTCTCATGCAGCGAATGCGGAAAGACCCTTCGCGACAAACCCAGTTTAACCATTCACATGCGCCTTCATACGGGAGAGAAACCGTTTAGTTGCGACCAATGCGGCAAGACTTTCCGTCAACCGACGAATTTAAGGACTCACCAGCGTATCCACACAGGGGCGAAGCCCTATCGATGCGACCAGTGCGGAAACACGTTTGCTCACATTAATACTTTACAGAATCACCTGCTCCTCCATGCAGGAAAGAAGCCCTTCACCTGTGATGAGTGCGGGAAGAGCTTTCGTGCTTCAAGTAAATTGTATTTTCACAAGCGCATCCATACGGGAGAGAGGCCTTACTGCTGCGGGGAGTGCGGGAAACGTTTCATCCAAAACTCTAAACTCAAGGACCACCAGAAAAAGCACACTGAGTTGAAGCCGTACTGCTGCGAGCAATGCTGGAAGTTCTTTCGCAGTTCGTCGTCGCTCAAGTACCATCAGCTTGTGCATGCCGGGGAGAAGCCCTATGGCTGCACTCAATGCAAGAAGAGCTTTCGCAATTCCAGTCAATTAAAGAATCATCAGCGCATGCACACGGGAGACGAGTTTTACTACTGCGATAGCTGTGAGAAGCGCTTTAGACACGAGAGTAGTCTGAAGTCGCACAAGAAATTAAAGCACGCAGTAGAGAAGTCATAACTGTGAGGTGTGAGGGGATAGAAGCTGGAAAGAGCTTCAGAACATCATTTTACCTTGAACGCACATGAAGACAGAAGCCTTGCTGATGTGAGTAATGTGGCAAATGTTTCACAAAAAAAAAAGTTAATCTTTGAAAAAGCACCAAAAATGAACATCAGAGAGAAGGCTTTTTACTGTCATAAAAGTCAATAAATACATATAAAAAGGGAATAACATGAAATTCACTCACACACTTTTGTGTGTGTGTGTGTGTGTGTGTGTGTGTGTGTGTGTGTGTGTGTGTGTGTGTGTGTGTGTGTGTGTGTGCGTGCGTGCGTGCGTGGCTTCCATGTGTGTTGTCTACCACTACTGCTGCTGTCTCATTCGCCATTGACAATGAAAGGATAAATTAGGTCAAAACTCTTCAAAATATGATGTATATTTAACCAACCAAACTCATACAGTAAATGATGTACCATAATTATAAGAGTGCTCCCACTTCACACAGGCGTGATTTTTATTTTTTATGTGTTGCCACTGCTATATTTTACACGACTTAATCAGCTATCATTTAAGGAGGACGCAGTCCGACTTGTCCCGTTCAACATTTGGAAGCTCAAGGTTGACTATTGAAAACATAACTGGTCATGTGCTGATGAATCAGATTGCACTGGACTCTAACGAAACAAGTTTGAAACTGTGCATAGTATAATGCTTTTAGACACTTTCAGATTGTTTGAAAATATGCCTTTTCTGTTTTGATTTTCTGTCTAATAAAATATTCAATATTCAATTCCATCAATCATTGTCAAGTAGGCTATATACAGCAGACTGTCCTGAATAGCATGTGTCAAATGGACCACTTGGGTACATGTCAACTTGAGCAGTAGAGACGACTCCTGTCTCCTGACGACTATTTACCGGTATAATCAGGCCAGCACTGGAATGATGCTATTTCTCTTATGATTTAAAACGAGCGCTCACTCGGCCCCGCGCGCTTCTAAGCGGTACTGAACGGCGGTGTTGCCATGTCCGCCTCTTTTATAGGCGACTTTGGGCTTGTTTTTATGTTAGTTTTTTGTAGAATATAGTCGTGTATTTGTTTTTTTTTTTTTTTTTTTGTTTTTAGTGACAGTTTCACCTTAGCTGACCCTATACCATATTGTCGTGTGAATGTGAAAAATGCTTGTTTTTATTTGCTTCATTCTTCACAGACATGGTTGCTTATTCTGTAAATGTGGCAACACCACTGCTCCACAGCCCACACTCGTGCTGGTAAAAAAAAAAAGTTCATTACGGGGAATGTTTTGAATTTGCGAGATAGATGCATCGTCTAAAAATGAACATTATGCCTCGCGGTTTATCGTTGAAGTCCAGATCGTCCCCACATATTCGTAAATCCTAATTAGTTTGTCTGAAGTCAGCCTCGACACCCAGGCTTTCATTTTCGTCCGCCTTGCGCGAAAACGGAAAGCCTGGACTAACGCGCGTTGGAAAGTGGCCTTGAGGGGCGTGTCAACCTTCCGGGGTGGGCGTCGCTCTAAATGATGTGACGTAGAACAGCAGTGGACGGGCGTGGGAGGGGCCGGAGATGACGACACGTTTGTGAGATCAAATCAGAGCGCAGCACTTCCGCCGTGGGTATCCCACGACTAGAGTACTGTAAGCAGAGTGGCGTCACGCTTTGATCTCGCCGCCCCTCGCGTAGCGCGCATGCGCCACGCTCTGGAGCTCTGCAAGTTCCAAACATTACCTCCTCCATTTAACATGTGTCTGTTAGCATACTCCTCGTCCGTCCGCCCCCCCCCCCCCCCCCCCCCCCCGCGCTCTTTATCTTTAGAGCAGTGGTCTTCAACCCTGTTGATACCAGGGCCCACTATATTTATTCACAATTTGAGCCACGGACCACCATTTTGATAGCATTTTAGCCCCACAGACCCCCCCCCCCCCCCCCCCCCAAAAAAAAAAAAAAAAAAAGATCATTTGCTTTTGTCCATCTTCTAGTTGTGTAGACTAATTCAGATGATGAATATTTTAACTGTTGACAGTGTGAACATGAAACCAAATGGACCCGCAAGGGTCCATTTGCTTTCGTTTTTACATTCTCAAGAGTTACATCTGGTTAACCAACTTTCCATCGTTTTGCCTGGGGACCACCTGGAATCCTCTCAGGGACCACTGGTGGTCCCCGGACCACCTGTTGAAAACCCCTGCTTTAGAGCAGTGGTTTTCAACCTTTTTGATACCAGGGCCCACTATTTATTCATAATTTGAGCCACCACCATTTTATGGCCACCACCATTTTTAGTCCCACAGACCCCAAAACTGTGGCTTGTCGCCACAATTCCAGGCTGGATTTTGAAGAAAAAACACAAACAAACAGTCAAACATACAGGTCAAAGTCAAAATGACCATTAATCTTTGATATTCTCTAGTTGTGTAGACTTGAGCTCATTCAGAGGTTGAATATTAACTCTTGAGACTGAGAGACAGTAACCAAATGGACCCACAAGGGTCCATTTGGTTTCATCTTTATGCTCTCAAAGAGTTACATCTGGTAGGTTAAACAACTTTCCATCATTTAGCCAGGGGACATCCTGAAATCCTCTCAGGGACCACTGGTGGTCCCCGGAACACCTGTTAAAAAGCCCTGCTTTAGAGTATCTGGAAACTCATTATAGATACTCTATTTATCTTACTTTGTTTCTTATATTCCTAGAATCTTATTAAATGCTAGGCTATATTATTTTTGTATTTGCCTCTCTGACCATATAGGCCAAATGGTTATGGTTTAATAATTTACATTAGGTCTACTCTGGGGTTGGTTGAGGTGTGTGTGGGAAGGGGTTAGGGTTACAGTTGTGTGTTGAAGCAGGGTTGCAGATTTGATCGTAGTGTAATAATCCTTGTCTCAGGTAGGAGAATGTTAAGTGCCTATTTACAGGATATTTCTACTTCAAACATTAATAATGGAGGCTGAGCAAGTAACATGCATGCACAGATACACAGCTACTTCATTTAATAATTACTAACAATAAAACATAAGCAAATTGCCCTCCCACCCAATACAATCGCTGGCATTATATGCCAGCAAACATACAGAGCTCCGCTTTCCAGACACACCACTCCGTCACTCTGAGCAAAACAGTTTTATAGTTTCTCCTTCCTCATCCCGATCACTTCCAGCCGTGCATGATTGGGGTGCCACCTATCAGTCACTGTAGGACGGCCATCAATCAGTCCGTGATTGACAATCGTCTCATGCATGACACTCAGTTCAGATTTACTGCAATAGCTTTCATACTAGGACTATGTATTGGATTCATGTTACACATTCCACTTAAAACAAAAACCTTTCACTCTGTACCTGGCCTGGTCCTGAATGGAAACAAGACTGCAAGGAATTTTCTTAGTGATCCTATTGGCTATTTGACTGTACCCTGTCTGACTGTACCTTAAGTTGTACCCATTACTTTTCTTCCAATAAACTATTCATTCAAAATTCAGACAAGTTCACAATGGATTTTAAATAGGACGTGTTGTGATGTTGTAGATCAGCCAATAATGACATAATGAGGGGGTCACAGGGACAAACATTTTCAGCTGGGGTTCTGAGGCCAAATACCAAATGACATGTCAGTAAAGATTACGGAATATGCAAGGAGAATGAATAATCAATAAAACATTTTATTCACAATGTAGTAACTAAAATGTGTACAAAAATACTTTCCATCACTCACACACTCAAAATTTGATGTAACTGGGGGAAAATATATATCTCAGAACATTTTGACTGACATTTGAGAAACAGCATGAAAGAAACTTTCCAAAACAATTGTGTGATTAATGGTCTTGATCAGTGTTGTAGTGGTACTTTTAGAAGTGGGGGACGCCTCTTAAAGGGGAATTCCACCCATTTTCATTTTTTTTCTGCGAGTGTACAAATGTGAACCAAATGGACCCTAGCGGGTCCATTTGGTTCCATTTATACACTCGCAGAAAAAAGGAAACTCATTAACATGGTGAAACACATCTTGATGATGTCATGAATATGTATTTCACCATGCTAATATGATTTTTTTCAGCCCTCCAATTCTAGGAAACACAGATGGGGGACTAAGTATAGCATGTTGAGAAAGTTTTGTTTACAATGCCTAATTGTATCCATAAAAGTAAATGACAAGAAAAAAAACATCTGCCTACTTTTGCCCAAAATATATTTTAGATGTGAGAAGTGGGGGGACTCCGTCCCCCCGCGTCCCCCCTCCACTACACCCCTGGTCTTGATGTTACAGCCAACCAGGTATACATTGAAGCAATAAACTGTATGTGTATATGAAAAATTCCAGTCTTGTTTATGAAGATGCTTCTGAAAACGTATTCTACTGCCAGCTAGTTTGACCACTTAAAATATTCTTCATCGTGGCTTTCCCTGAAAATCCAATTGGCGCAAGCAGCCTGGCCGATCATCTCCATGTCCTGTTCTTTCTTGTGTCCTGGTCCTCTGGTACACAGAAAATCATCTCTATTGGCACCCGAGTCACTGCCTGAAATGCAAAAAAACAAAAAACAAAACAAACAATGCATATGCTGTATTTTTATGTAACTTTATACAGTTACTTACTCCATATATTACAGACATACTGATTTAATATTTACATAATCTGTTTTTATTTAGTTTGATTTCGTACACCCCCTCCTGTTTCCAATCATCAATAATTTGGCTGTCGACCACCATGAAATTTATCACGGAGGAGAACTGCTATATGGTCTTCCATATGGCCACATATTATCACAATTGCAAAAACTGCTCAACATGATATCTGGCAACTTCTACACTCTGGGGAGGGGACCCCTACTAAACATTTCACACAAAACCTTGGTGTCACATTCTGGCAGGTGGACTGACTAGAACAAACAAATGTTGCCACTAAGCTTTATAGCTTGTATAAAATGTACTGTATATAACAAAGCAACGTGACTTTTTGGTTTGTTTCCCCCACCCAACAGTATAAACATAATCTATAGTAATGTTATATAACCTAGCAATATAACTTATCAGTTGTACACACTGGTTGACCATAAGTTTAACAATAAAGCTAATAACAATGAAAACAAATATTTATGCTAGGAAAAAAAAAGCTGACGGGTCATAGCAGTGTAACTGTTCATTGAGTGGATGGCTGGATGGACAGGAACACTGCTAAGCTAAGTTAGCTAGCCACCACTGCACCACAACAGTCTATTTTTTAAACCAGAGCGAATTATATAAATATTCATATCAAACATTAATCACTAAAGTGACGAGCGGTCTGTTAATGCGTTAAAATGTTCTGAAATGCCGTAATCTCGCCAATTTACCTGCAAACTTGCATTCTGCTGTCGACGGAGCTGCAGCTCCGAGCTGGATGTGCAGAGGGGTTTGTTTGGAACTTGCATTCCTCCTCGGAGGTCGCGTGCGCGTTTCAGCCAATAGGCGTCTCTGTTCGGCTGGAGAATGGGGAGTCAATTGGAGTGACGGCACTCTGCTTACAGTACTCTACCCACGACACCCCCGCCCCCCAAGGCCAAAATCATTGAGGGCTAGACCAGGCTAATTAGTTTGTCTGAAGTCAATGTGGCAAGCCATCTGCTCAGTTGTCACTTCTATCACGAGAATGAAAAACAAGCGCTTCCTCCTTCCCTCCGCACGTCCCTCACGTCCCAGCCGGAGCTAGGGGGGCGGGGTTTATAACTCCATTGATAAAGCAGTGAAGAAGGCGAAGTGGGTCCAGCATGCTTGCTTAGGAACAGTCCGTCTAAGTTGTTTTCTTTTGTGAAAACGCATTTTGGTGAAGTGAGCGTCTTCCCTTCCCCTTTGTGTGCAGCGCCGCAGCGAGGTAAACCCAGTCCTGTGCTTATCAGGATATTTATTTATTATCTTGATGTTTAACAAGCGAGAGGACGCCGTGACTGTAGCCCACTCTCGTCGTCACGTTGTTTGCAGAGCCATAGAGCATATAGACGGTTTTAGGCAAACTCCGTTCACTTCAGGGGGCCAGTCCAATGGCGGCCATTCTACACAAATGCATTGGGCCCAGGCAACAGCGCAGCTTTTATTATTTAATGTCTTTATTGTAGTTCGTAACAGTACAGCAGGGCAGAGACTTTAGTTGTTACTGTACAATACTTTAAAACAGTTGACATGTTGCACATTTGTTTAGAACAGCTCTTATTTGCGCCGCCCTCGTTGAAAACAAGGCATTTCCAACTACAGTTTGTCCCTCTTTCAGGCTGCATAAACAGCGCTGAGCGTTCAACTTTCCGACCCCTCAATGTCCGAATGCCTATTCTACTGGATGATTCTGACCATACCATGCGTTGCATGTTGTGACTTTGTCGGAGATCTAACGACGTAATTTCAAGAGGCTCCACTCTAATAACACCCCTGGACCCCAACCCCGCATGCACACATGTAGGCTAGTCTCACTACTATTCGCTACCTGTGACTCCCCAAAATTTCAACGTATAAATGACCAGACGGTTAACTTTCTGTACTTTAACTTAAAGCTGCTGTTTAACAGCACGCCCCGCCCCTATCTCTCGATATAAAATGAATGTGAATGAGTAGGCTTAACTCTGCTATTATTGTCTCATCATCATGCAATATGGTATGCATTTTCTGGCGAGATGTGCATTGATTTAAAACCTAATGGTTTGACATCTACCAAACAGACGAGAGACGGTGTCGTGTATTTCCTGGAGTGACTGGAAAATACCACAACAGCCCAACCCACCCAGCAGCTCACACAGTTCATCTCCAGTCAGTCCACTGACTTCTGAGGAGCAGAGTTGTAGCAACAACGTTTAATACCATGTTGAAGCCAGTGGTTGTCAAGTTATACAGAATAGGTATGTCTACATTCATTAACATGAAATACAGTTTGGTAAGTAACACGATATTATACAATACATATGCATTGGTCTACAGACTATAGCCTAGTGCATTTATAATGTTATAATTTGACTATAAATGTATAAAGCAATTCCACCATGGCTTTAAAGTGATTATAATCTGCTTATAACTTAACTACACTGGTGTGGCTTTTTCTTTCATTATTCTCATAGTTGTACTTGACATTCTAATTAATTTATGATGCATTATAGGCCTAGGGTTATTATTTTTTTCTTCCTCTTTATTATGAGGGTACATTCTTGATTGACATTTCTGGGCCATTTGAAAGCCACTGACCCAACAAAAGGACCAGAACCTTATTACTAAGACACCTATAACCAGGCGATAGTGACTCTAAAAGATGATGGACATTATTTTGTGTTTTATTTTGTTAACAAAGATCACTTTGATCTTGGGAATGAACACTTTTGTTTTACAGCCATCATTCCTGTTGTTTTAGATTGCACCTTCACCTAAAACCCATATCATCTGAAAAAATAACTTATTCTGTTCCTTCATTCCAGACCAGTCTCCACTGTACTACAGCCTGCAGGTGAAGATGAGTCATCTAGCACCATCCAGGACTGCTTCACCAGAGCTCTCAGCACGGGGGAAGAGACAGAGGCGCTTACCCCAGCACTTCCAGGACTTTGAGTGGGGTGAGTAGGTTACTAGGGACGTTGAGTCACAATGGATTAGTAGGGACAGTGACTGTGAGTGGGATGAGTGAATTGCTACGGACAGTACTACTGTGTAGTGTCCACTGCCGTGATCTTCATAAGGCTGTTGTGTTATGTGCACCAATCTTAGAGAGGGCACCAGAAGTTCCCCTCTCATCCACTTGCATTAAGTTGCTCACCCAGCGCATGAGGCGATTTCACTCCTCTTTGAGGGGAAAAGACAGAGTGCATTCTGGGAAAATGGGCCGAGAACATGAACGCGAGGCACTGCGTAGAGCGCTGGAGATTTCTGGTGGAGGCGGAGCCTATTCCGCATTCATGTTTCTGGCCCACTGCTCCTCAAACTGCATTCTCAACTTTGGCCACTTTGACCATTTCGCCTTAAGGTTTCCTCAGGGTGTCCTGTCTATTGTATAATATGTCAATGGCACCAATGCACAGTGTACACTAGAGATCAGCGGATGAGCTTTTTTTTTCATCTGAAATCCACACACACATATTGTTGATCCGTCCGCATCATTTAATTGATCTAATTTATGCATCCGCATCCATGCGTGTGACAACCAAGTCACTACTGATTACCATGCAGTTCCAACTTTCAGCTAGTAGGCTAAAGGCTGCGGTGATGTTGTGGGGTCCTTTACACTATTAGGCACCCATTTATGGTGCCTGTCCATAAACGGGCGGAAGTCCCAGCCTGCGTGAATCCAGAGCCATCTAGTGCCAGACTCGACATTGGGGGGTCAGAAACTGAGCGTTTGTGCGTTCATGCAGCCTGAATAGGGACAAACTGAAGCGTAACTCTGTCTATACTCTATGGCTCTGCGCAAATCTAGGAGGAGGCTAATTCATGCCTGATGAAAAATCACAGTAAGACCTACGCTAAAAAATAATGTGTGTGCGTGTGTAAAATTAAAACATGTCGCAAGTCACAATTGCAGACAGAAATTAAATGTGTATTGTTTAGGCTACCTGGAGATTTTATGGATATATTAAGAATTATTTCAGACAGTATTGCATCTGCGGATTATCCATTAATAATCATTTATATATTCCACTGATCCGATCCACCCTAATTTGTGGATTATCTGTGGCATTCCCGGATAAATCCGCCGATCTCTAGTGTACACTTCTGATGATCCCCAGAGGTGAGATTCAGTATAGCCTAACCATCAGCATATTCACTTGAAAATACAAGCACTGTACTGTAGTGTATAGTCATCATTGTTGCTCATGAGCAACTTGATGGATTGATTTAAATTTGATTGTGTTAGTTCAAGTTTTGTCTTAAGTTTTGGTCTGTACATAGATTTGTTCTCCAGTGGCATGGTATGTTATCAGCTAGTATTTTTGTCATAGCAACCAACATCTGCATCATGATTGACCACCATAAGTGAAATATGTAAATGTGTGTTAGTTCCAGTCTTTTAAAAACACTTATCCTCAACCTCTATTCCCTCTGTTTTACATTTAAAATGTTGTATACCAGCCATCCATGTCACATGAAAGTCCTGTTATTTAATTCATTTCAGACCAGCGCTTTCAGTCCAGCCTGCAGGTGAAGATCAGTTCTCCAGCTCCCGCCAGGACAGTTTCTATTGAGCAGGAACCTAAAGAAGAACCTAAAGAAGACTACAAGAACCTCGGTAGGTTTCATGCCGTTTCATTATTTCTTGCTTTGTGCCCACTTCCTCTGTAACAGTCAGCACTTTGGTCTCTCTCTGAAGCAAAAATGAATAAAATGAATAACTCTTTACGGGTATCCCAATTCTAAAAAATACCCGGTCGGACCAGGACCGGAGATTTATTTGGTTTATGATTTTGTATAATCGACTAATGAAAATTCCAATCGCATACCATTCAGCAGTGACCTTTGCTTACTGCTCAATGGTAGAGAAAAGCATGACTACACTGACCAGGGATCAGATTTTTGGACAGACAGGGCTCCACACTATCTTGCCCACTGGTAACTCTGGTTACTCACTGGCAGATACACATTATGTTTATATCTTAATTTGCAAATAAGCTCAACTTTTTATCTAGCTTTTAAGCTCTTGTTGCGTTTGTGTAGCAGCTAAAAAAAATGCCCGTATGAATATCCTCTTCATTAGAATTGTTATTTTACATATGTATGAATAATCTGTTGTTTTCTATTTCAGATGCCTGTTCTGCTCTGCCCCCAGAGAAACCAAAAAGCTTCACCACAAGCTCTCTCCTAAAAACACAGCAGAGTGTTTATACCAGAGAAAAACCCTTCTGCTGTAGCCATTGTGGGAAACGCTTCACCCAAGGGCAGCTTCTGAAGCAACACCAGAAAATGCATTGTAAACATAGGCCTTATTGCTGTCGCCAGTGCAGAAAAAGCTTCACCACAAAGTCTCTCCTAGAAACACACCAGAGAATCCACACGACAGAAACACCTTACTGCTGTGGCCAGTGCAAGAAAAGATTTCCCACAAAGTATCATCTTAAGACACACCAATATGTTTTAAGACACGCTTAAGACATACCTCATTGTGGGGAATGCTTCAAACAAGTGTCTGTATCCTTTAAAGGGGAACTCCACAACATTTTACTGTCATTAACGACAGATGTCATCTATTAATGACATATTGTGTGGACGTGATAAAAAAATGTCCACTCTGTGTTTGCTAGAAATGGAGATCTGAATAAAATTATTTGCATGGTGAAACACAACTTGATGACATCATCACATTGTCACCATCACCATGTTAATAATTTTTTACGCCCTTTTCTCTTTTTTTCAGCACCTAAATGGACCCTAGCGGGTCCATTTGTTTCACATTTGTACACTCTCAGAAAAAATAAAATAAAATGGGTGGAATTCTCCTTTAAGATGCATCAGAAAATGCATTCTGAAGGGAAGCCTTACTGATGCCTCTGACCAATGCAAGAAGAGTTTTCATACTTTTACAAAAGACATCAGAGCTTCCATACAGGAGAGATGTCTTAACTACTGTGACCACGTGAGAAAAGTTTATGTTGAGAGAGAGAAAAATATAGACATATTCTCAAAATGCACAAAAGACACTGGAGAGAAATATTCTGTTTATACTTGAATTTCCAGCAACCATTTTGGATGGATTTATCAGTGAATCATACACTTAATGGTTGCAACAGCTGTTCATGGAGCTGGCTGCTACATAAATGACAGTTCTACTAGCCACGTTAGAATGTTTTTTTTTTTCTCGTTTGCATGAGATATTCCAATTTATGCATGTATCATATCTGACTACTGTATACCTGCTTGTATATTATTTCCGTTATATACATTGTTTTGTTCCAACTCTATCCTTTCTTTAAAACTAAAAATGTTGAGAGCTTGTATGAAAAATAATTTCACTTTTCTTCTCTTTTGTGTTCATATCACATGTAAACAGTGATTTGACAATAAAACTACTTAAGATCTGTAACTGACTTTTTTTTTTTGTTATTTTGCTTATGACTTACAAGAATACAAAAAATGAATCAGCCACTTGAATTAAGCTCCTTTCCAAAAAAAAAATAAAATAATAATAATAATAATAATAATAATGCATTGATATTAAAGAAAACATTTTAAATGTGTTCTTTTGAATAACCGTTTCTTTAAAAGCATGCACTTTATTATGTTTGAAAAGGAAGTAGCCCAGTAGCGAATTTAAATTTCATTATATTGAGTAGGCTAAGTAATTACTTTGGTTGAAAAAAAGAGGCTCTGTATTATTAGGTGGGATTTAGTCTGGGATTGAGTACTTTGAGTACCACTGAGCACAACAGTTATTGTACAGTGGCATGTCAGTGTGCACATGAGTTTATTGAGTTGAATATATATTTATTGAATATATATATATATATATATATATATATATATATATATATATATATATATATATATATATATATATATATATATATATATATATATATATATATATATATATATATATATATATATATATATATATACACACACACACACACATACACCGGTATACAGTATATCAAATGGACGGGATGAAGCTGCTAGATTGAATTGAAGTGCCCACTAGATGGCGGTATTAAATAACATCTAGCCCAAGACTTTGGACGAGCGAGAGTCCAATGTCTTGGGCTAGGGGGAATCATGTTTTTATGGAGGCCAGTTTTGAACTGCAGGCCTGGTTCCGCTATTAAACATTTTTGTATAGCCTATAAATATTTATACAAGCCACAGACAGACCTTCATCCGATCAGGAAAATCATTGTCATATTAAATTAAATGTATTGTGAGATGCCCGTGGGCACTGGACAGTTTGCTGTATTACCGGTGAAGACCATACAACATGATCCACCAGAAGTCAGAAGTGTGTGTGTGTGTGTGTGTGTGTGTGTGTGTGTGTGTGTGTGTGTGTGTGTGTGTGTGTGTGTGTGTGTGTGTGTGTGTGTGTGTGTGTGTGTGTGTGTGTGTGTGTGTGTGTGTGTGTGTGTGTGTGTGTGTGTGTGTGTGTGTGTGTGTGTGTGTGTGTGTGTGTGGTGAAGCAGATGGACAGCATGGCAGTCTTCTTGGCTGAGGTGTTCTTTCATACATAATTCATCCAGTCAGTCACTGGATCTGTTTAGTTTGTGTTTAGTACTTCTGCTCTGCCTCCACAGTAGGAAGTCAATGAAAAGCAGCAGCACATGCCATGATTATACGTCTAATCTTTGGACTTTTTTCCATCATTTAAAACACCTGAAGGAAGGTGTATTTCTTCAACCAGGTGAGTTATTTGACATCCATAATGAAGTCCACCGACCAGGAAAAGTGTTTAGTTATCTCATGTTGTGCTTGCAATGCAGACTCCTCTACCATGTGCACTTGCTGTTTGGGCAACGGGAAAGCAAAAGTCCACATGCTCAACATTTTATTCACCAGCCATGGTGTCAACTCCTAACCCTGCATATCGGTATAGACTGGAATTTACGCAGATATGACCCCATGTGACCAGACATGTGACTACTGACATCACATTGGACGTACAATGGCATTAAACCTGTGTGATGACAGATACATAATTACACAATAGCTATAATGTTGTTTAAGTGTGATGTTACTTATTTCACATACCCACGTTACCTCAGAGACTAGAGGTTGTTTAGGAATCAACTCACCTCATCATGGACATGATTATGACTGTGTGTGATATATTATGTCTATTTGTTTACAGGGTTTTGTGTGTTATAGGTGAACATGGATCTGGATAGCATTGGTAAGTCTTACTATTTGAATCCATCATCTATCCTGTTGGCTGTATCTTGCTTCAAAAAAGGGGAGGTGGGTCGCACGACAGGTTGCAGGAGAGTTGTAGTTTATTGATTTATGCTTACATTTCTTTGTACGACAGTTTCGGCCGTGCCGGCCTTCTTCAGGTGTAAAGGTAACAATGACAGTCCCTTCCTTAAAGGTAACAATGACAGTCCCTTCCTAATCATCTGATGATTAGCACCCCACATAAGGAAGGGACTGTCATTGTTACCTTTACACCTGAAGAAGGCCGGCACGGCCGAAACTGTCGTGTTCATCTACTGCAAAGTACAAAGAAATGTAAGCAGAAATCCATAAACT
>CM076965.1:21373893-21701393 GCA_039105355.1 Benthosema pterotum | reverse complement strand
AGGCCAGGTATAAGAAGACTGTCAAGATATATTATTCGAAAAGTACTTGTTTGCACTTTTTGAGGGGCGCTAGCGCCGGGCCACTTGAGCAGGGAATGTGTTTGTAGAATGGAATGTGATGATCCCATGGACTGAGCGGTGACAGTGGCTCAGGACCAGCGTAGAGTGACTGGATGGGTTCAACCACAAGGGATTTAGTGTCCTTGAGCAAGACTCTGAGATGAACTGTACATGAACTGTACATCTATGTGTACAAAATTGAATGAATCTATGCTGGGGTGGCGGTGGCTCAGGGGTAGTGTGGCTGGATGGTAACCGTAAGTTTTCCAGTTTGAACCCGGGCTCCTCCAGAGTTAGTGTCAATGTGTCCCTGTGGCAAAAAACTGAACTTGAATTGCTCCCCATGTGCCTATTGCTTGGTTTCCACCGCAAATAAAACAAATTTGGGGAGGAGGGGCGAAAGGGCTTTTGCTGCCAGGGCCCCTAGACTTTGGAACAAACTTCCACTCACTGTAATGTGTGGTGTTTCTTTGACAGTTTTTTTTTAAATCATGCAATTTGGAACACTCACACTGTGGTATAAAAGGTGCTAGATTATTATTATTATTATTAGTAGTAGTAGTAGTAGTATCATCATCTTTATTAATGGTGTGTGATTGGGTGAATGTAACATTTGCATAACCTCTGTAAATTGACTTGGATGAAAGCGGTATATAAATGTAATATTTACCATTTATGATTCCAGGGCGCTGTCACCTGATGCTTCGCCACCGCTGGTTGCTTCACCTGTCCGTCACTCCTCCTCCGTAGTCAGCCCCCACCTCCAGAGGGCTCCTCCTTCACCACCTGATACCCCAGCCTCCCCCTCTCCTCCACCTCCTCCTCCCACTCCCCCCAGCGGTGCGTCTCCTCCCAGACTCCAGTGTAAAGCTCAGCAGACTGACAGTGTCAAGGAGGTGAGTAGTAAACCATTTACAGAGCCACGGCGATCCCTGTATTTCGTTCCTAGCAGGGGCGGATCTAGGATGGGGGGGGGACCCCTAATTTCTCCTGATGTGCTAGTACTAGGTACCTTGCATGGTTTCCACTGCCATCAGTGTATGAATGTGTGTGTGAATGGGTGAATGTGATTCACAAGCTATGTATGCCTTGGATAAAGGCGCTATATACGTAAATGCACCATTTACTGCTACTACAATTGTCTCACCACTAAACCAACAGCATTTCATCATTGAAAACAGAAAACTCTCTGAGTCAGACCTTTAGCTTCATGCATACTGCGTGTCGGTTGCAACTTCAACAACAACTCATTCTTATTATTGATGCTTATACTTGCCTAATATAAGTCCTGTAACCGAAAATGGTATGGGTGCGGCTTCATCGCCCGTGGCACGAACACGGGCGATGGAGCCGCCCCCATACCATTTTCTCCTTCTCCCCCAATTGGGAAATGTTACATCCGCCCCTGGTTCCTAGTAAATATCAACTGCCTGTCCCCTGCCAGAGGCGGGGAGTTCCAGGAGGTCCATAGAAAATTCCCAAACAACATGCATCCACTTTCAAACTGCTTATCTGTAGTCTGTTCGCGGGGGCAACAGTTCCACCAGAGAGCTTCAGACTTTCCTCTCCAGTGCAAGACCCTGAGATGGTCAGAGAAAACTCGTTTTGGCCACTTTTTAACCACATTATCCAATTATAGTTATACCTTATATTATACTACTGGGAGTTTACCAGTATATCCACAGTTTATTGCAGATCAGGGGGAGCTGTCAAGTACAAACACAGTTTTGTTGTTGTTGTTGTTGTTGTAATGGGAGCTGACCAGTACAACTTTGTCAAAAAAAGGTGTGAATGCATCATTCACCAGGGTAACTATGGTATATATTTGTGCTTCCAGAAGAGAGACTCAGCTTTACTGAAAGATGTGAGACACCTACAGAGAGACAGATGGTGAGCAGCAATTAGCAGTGACTTGCATTAAGTATACATAAGTAAGATAATCATATATGTGGAATAAGTCATTAAAGGGGAATTCCTCCCATTTTCAACATTTTTTCTGAGAGCGTACAAATGGAACCAAATGAACCCTAGCTCTCAGAAAAAAAGAAGTGTCTAAAGAAATCCATTAACATGGTGAAAATACATCTTGATGATGTCATCAACAGGTTTCACCATGTTAGTGGTTTTCTTCAGACCTCCCATTTCTTGGGAACACAGAATGGGGGAACTTTTTTTTATCATGTCCACCCAGCATCTCTAGGGTATACTAATGACATATTAGAATGTTGAAAATGGGTGGACTTCCCCTTTAAACAGAACACATATTTAAAATGTTTATTTTTTTCCTCTGTGTTTGTGTGTGTGTGTGTGTGTGTGTGTGTGTGTGCGTGTGTGCGTGTGCGTGTGCGTGCGTGCGTGCGTGCGTGCGTGCGCGTGCGTGCGTCCAGGCTGTTAGAGGAGGAGCTGAAGGTGTGGCGGGTGACCGTCCAATCAGAGCAGGGCATTCTGGAGGACCGGTGTTCTGAGATGGAGGTCACCATGGAAACGCTAAGGCAACACAACCTCCAGCTGCAGAGCTTGATCACACGGGTACACTAAAGGCCTATTCAGAGTTTGATTTTCGGTGCCCACCGCGACCACCGCTGCCTACCACCGTAACCACCGCCCTTTCCAGCCCTCCTCTCGGATTTTACTCACCACCGCACCGCACCGCAGCGGTGCAGTGGTTCTAGTACTCTAGGAGCACCGGCTGCTTGTTTTTAACAGCTGGTAAAAAAAGAAAAGAAAAGGAAAACACACAACACACCGCAGCACGACAGCCAGGAGGAGAACGAAGGGATTCAATGATAGACACAATGACATAAATAGAATACGAAATAAAAGCAGCAGAATTTATTATAATTGAGGCAGGTAGGAAGTAGAGAGAAAAACAGAGGGGAAAATAAACAACAATGGACATGAGGAGAGCTAGAGTGGGGGAGAGGGTAGGGGAGGGAGGCGAGGTGCTGGTAGTGGTCTGAAATAGCGGTGGTCGCGGTGCTCTGAGCGGTGCTCGCGGTGGCCACCCAAATTCCAAACTCTGAATGAGCCTTAAGACTACAGTACACACACACACACACACGTACATGCCCACACATGCTCTCCCTGGAAGCTTATGATTTATGTCAGGGGTTTTCAACCTTTTTCATCCCAGACCCCACCATTTATTCAGCATTTGAGCCACGGACCACCATTTGAGGACATTTTAGCCCCACAGACCCCCCAAACTAAAGATTTCCTTTGGTTCTGTCCATGACCATTAATCTTCTAGTTGTGTAGATTAGGACAAATTCACATGATGAATATTTTAACTCTTGAGAGTGTAAAAATGAAACCAAATGGACCCGCCAGGGTCCATTTGGTTTCATTTTTACGTTCTCAAGAGTTACATCTGGAGTTAAACAACTTAGCTGGGGACCACCTGGAGCCCTCTCAAGGACCACTGGTGGTCCCCGGACCACCTGTTGAAAACCCCTGCACTATACCATTACCTATTTATTGGCCAGGCCACTAAATCTGAACTTGTGTCTCAGACTCTCAGCAGGACAGAAACAGATGAAAACATGGTGGCACAACACCACCACCACCACCGTGGAGAGGAGGAGGAGAACACCAGCACACAGCCGTCTGGAGAGGAGAAGGGCTCATCCACACGGCCCTGTGCTGGGGAGCAGCAGGAGGAGGAGGAGGAGGAGGAGATGAAGAGGAGGGAGGAGGAGTACAGAGAGAGACTGAGGGAGGAGGAGGAAGAGGAGGACAGTGAACTGGCCTTCCTGAAGGACGAGGCAGAAGCAGAAGAAGAGCAGGACAGGGTTATTACAACCTTTTATGTTTATGCTTTCTTTTTTTCTTATTTAAGTTTAGTTTTTACTATAGTTTATAATGTGCGCTGGCCATTATGGTTTAGTTTGTATTTCACAAAAGGGCTAAGTTTTAGATAACATTTTTATTGGTTTTAGCCTAGGTTTAGTGTTAGTTTTTATATGGATGAGTTGGAGACTCAACAATCTACAACTACAATCTACAACCCTTTCTTTATTATTATTATTACTTGTATCTTCTTTTTTTTAGAGAGGGGATCACCTGACATGCCTCTGTAGTTCTGCTATTATTTACTTTATGTGACACTGTCACATAACTGTCAGGGCCGGATTTAGTCAGCAGTGGTTTTCAGTCTTTTTGACACCAGGACCCGCTATTTATTCAGCATTTGAGCCACGGCCAACAACACCCACAGACCCCAAAACGCCAAAGATTTCTTTTGCTTTTGTCCACAGTTCCAGGCTGGATTTGGGGGAAAACAGTCAAACAGATCAAAATGATCATTAATCTTCTACATTCCCTAGTTATGTAGACTTGGGCTATGATGAATATTTTAACTCTTGAGGGCGTAAAAATGAAAACAAATAGACCGGCAAGGGTCCATTTAATTAAATTTTTACACTCTCAAATAGTTACATCTGGTTAACCAACTTTCCACCATTTGCCTGGGGACCACCTGGAACTCTCTCAAGGACCACTGGTGGTCCCCAGACCACTGGTTGAAAAACACTCATATTACCTTTTACCATTAGCTGTGCAGGATGCACATTTGGGTGGGCTCTGCCCACCCCTGCCCCCGTCTAGATCCGGCCCTGCTGTAGTTTTGTTATTGTGTTGGTTTTGATTGAACTACTGTCTAATATTCCTGCAACAGGAAGAAGAAGACACAAAGCCAGGCGAGCAGGAGGAAGAAGAGGAGGGCCAAAGCTGGAGTGAGTTTGTATCAGACACCGAGACTCACTCTCCCACAATCCAACGCCGGAGGTCGTCTTTGCAGCCCTGCCGGTCCAAAGAGGCGGGGCCTGTTGGTGATGGACATCTCAACCTTCCAATGGCAGCACACTGTTTATCCGTAGAGGGACTGAGGACAAATAAGAAGCATCTAGTCAGTCCAATGCGGGAGGAGTACTTCCGTGAAGAGGATTGTGGGACTCCAGCAGAGGCAGACCAACAGCTGTGGGAGCTGGTAGCCTCTCTGAAAGCTGCTCTGTCTCTGCAGAAAGACGCACAGACAGGTGAATATGGGGATAGTCTATCAGTCTATCTGACGATGATACGTGGGCCTATAGAGCTGAGCAGTCCAGCCCCTTGCATGACATCACCAGTGTTCCTGAAATGAAATCCTCATTCATTTTCCTCATAGACTTTTTCAAAAATGATCTGTATAAAGACGATTACGCCACATACAAAGACAACTCGGGTCGTGACGAATCATGACAACACACACAATATTACCATACCATATATATTTAGCAAGAAGCAAAAAAACGGCAGGATACAACACTTTTTGCTTCGTTTTTCTTAGAAATTATTTGTCCCAAAAGATTGTGTGTGTTGTCATTTGTCCGACCGGAGTTGGCTTTGTGTGTGGTGTAATCGTCTTTATATAAATTATTTTTGAAAGGTCTATGAGAAAAATGAAAGGGGAATCCATTTCTGGTACAGGGGCAACGTCACGGGGGAGATGGGACTGCTCAGCTCTATTCTCTACTTCTTTCAAAGATGTTAATTAAGCAGTGTGGCAATAATATTATACTAGTTAAGGTTCTGTTCTATTTAGTATACAGTCAAACTTTGTTTTTTATTTGAAGTACATTTATCCAAGGCACTTTTCATAGATTGTGGATCACATTCACCCATTCATACACCAATGGTGGGGGAAACCATGCAAGGTACCGAACAGCACATCAGACCTATTAGGGGTTCAGTGTCTTTCTCAAGGACACTTTGACACTAATAACTCTGGCCTCTGGGGGAGCCCGGGTTCGAACTGGCAACCTCACGGTTACCATCCAGCCCTTTGATTACACACCCATACAGGGTAATTGAGAACCCACTTTGAGACCCTCTGGTGTAGCAGAGTTTCCAGTGAGCCAACATGCACAATACCAGCACCCTGACTCTGTTTGACTGGAATAAAACAGGATGGACGGAAGTAGGATAAAGTTCTTTCCAAAACAGTGCATATGCATAGGAGCCTAGTCTAAAACTTACTGGCAACCAGTGTAGAGCAGCCGGTGATGGTGATGATGATGATGATGATGATGATGTTGATCTTTCATGTGTTGTGTCCCCACTCCAGGCTCCAGCTCACAGACTGAACTCCTGATGGCTGCAGAACACATAGGAGACTCCATACACCACCTAGTGGGAGTACTGAGCTCTCACACTCACACACACTATGCACAAACTCACTGACAGACTGACGCACTGATTTAATGGGCTCTTATTGTGTTAACATGTACACACTTCTGAATTGAAGCAGCCAACCCTGGTGGTTTGTAAGTGGCTCTGCAGCAGGCTCCATTGCCGCTGTGGTAGGTCTTCTCCTTCGGCGTTACCTCCAGGTCCTGGATGTAGCGCTGGATATATACGTTCGTGAGGGCCTAAACATCTCCTGCTCCTGCTTCCAGGATGTCGCCAGTTAGTCATGTCCTCCTGAGTGGAATGGAGGACATGAATGAATAAATGCCAATCTATTGACTCGTTGTGAGCTTGTAGACTGGCCGTTTTAACTATTGCAAAATGTTTTTAAAAATAGTTTTAAAAAGGCAAAGGGATAAGGGGTTTAGCAGTGACGAAAATCTAGGCCTCTGTCTCTAAAGCCCTTCTCACACAAAAGGGCAAATGTGGTTTTAGCGCATGTCCCTGCAGTGTTTATGTTTGTTCCATGTTGGTGGTTGTTGTCCCGCATGAACGCACGTTGTAATTCAACACAAGTCAATGGACCGGTCCATATCACAGCAAAGGGACAAGACCATTTTAGAGTTAACTATTGCAACAAATAGTTTTATTTACTTGTTGCAACCCTAACTATATTAAATCAAAAACATTTTTTTCTGATTTATTAATAGTGGATGTCTCTCAGTAGAGCCAAATGCTTATATGAAATGTAGTATGTACTGTAATGGCCTCCGAAGTCTAGTGCCGTATGCCCCCAGACCAGAGGGATGTCCCTTTGGTCTAGTGGTTAACACTTTCATGCGAGAGACCCGAGTTTGAATCCTGGGTGTTACACATACAAGGTCTTCCAACTCTCTCTACTCTAAGTTAACTAAAGTGTTCTGGGCATTTTCCCAACCATTCATGCATCTGTATCTTCTTTTACAATGACCTACCATTCATAATCATGTGTTGTGAGGGTGGCGTAGGCTAAAGAGTCTTGTACAAGTTGTACGATGGCTGGCTGGGTCCAGCTGGATATATTTGATTATGAATCCTTCTTATGGGTAGGTGGAGGGTGGGACTATTATGTTTGTCATTTTTGTTGTTTTTGAGTGGTGCCTAACTGCTCCATTATGTAGCAATGTGTGTATATGTGTAGGCTATGTTGTGTCCGCAACCGTCCGTCTGCACAAAAAGCTGCAACACTGCCATGCTACTCCACCCAGTGTTTGCCGCATGCACTTAAGCCATGTCAAATGGTCACGGATCCTATTCAATTAATACAGCACAGTCAGAAAATTGATAGTCTATATTAGGCCTTAATTGCCATCCAAAGGTAGTGGGAAGGGCCTATTTCAATGGAATGTCCAATCCACCCCAAATTTGAATTATACGTCAAGGCTGGTTTCATCAACAGAAAAAGCAATTCCATTTACATCCATGCCACAATTGCAAAACCAATTACCAAAAACATGAATTCTAAGGGGGAAAAAACAAAAACAAATTACTCACACATGATCACAAGGGAAACGTGACATTGTAAAAATTACTGGGGCCTATATTAGTGAGTTAGGTAACCACACTTCTCAGGCACCTCATGAGGTAACTTCATAATTTCTCCACTGTTTTGGATGCTCATCTGCTTTTGGGTACATTATCAGCTAAGCAGAACACGTTTCCACTAACTTTGTATTGCTTTTGGCACAACTGCTGTACAGCAACTACAACTGTAGAACAATGCATTTATAGTTGCTACTCTCACTTCATGCAGGTGTGATTTTTAAAGAGAAGCACATTGAGATTGGGGCTTTATGTGAAATCTTCAAAATAAAAGAAGACAAAATATTGATTTTATTATGCCATAGATTTATTACAATATATCAAGTGTTCTTACAGCATTTCCATGGTGGCAAGCAAAATCTGCTTTTGCAACTCACTGTATAGAACTCAACTGTATAGAACTTGAAAAGACAGAATAGAAAGATGTATTATGATTATTTTCGAAAAGATTAAAATTTGCATACAATTAGCATTTCCTCTACAAATCCTAGTTGTACAAAGTAGGGTTGAAATCACTTTTTTGCAAGTAGAAATCTCTCTACGGTTAAGGGCATGGGTTGGCATTGGCCACAGGCTTACAGCGTTCGGCCACTGCCTGAATGTCTCCGCTCTCCACCCCTTTGTACTTGCCATTGATGGAGGTCCACTTGGTCTCACCGTTACGGTAGGTCCGACTAAGGCGGGCCGTGAAGGGGATGTCAGTTGTGATCGTGCGCCCCTCCAGGCGGACAATACAGGAGTGGTTAGGTGGGACGGTGATTTGCACGGACACTTCATGTTTCCGGGATGTCACCTTAGAGGTACCTCCATTAAACTGATGTGACGCCTCTGCACTGACAGTGACTTCCCCCTCAGCGATGAATGGGATTCCGGTTTTGATGGTAGTGCTGATACTCATCCCCAAGGAGTACCCGCTGTTCCAGGTATTTTCCTCACTGGTTGTCTTGGAGAGGGTCACTGTCTTCACCAATTCACGGCACTGATTGTTGGTCACCCTAGAACGGCGCATGGTCTCTGGTGGGTACTGGAAGATCTTAGCCTCATCAATGGAGTACCTGACATTAGAGATTTCCTGAGTATAGTGATCCCTGTTAATGGTCAGAACCTGATAGTGCCTATACCAGTACTCTTCAACATTATCACTGCTCCAAAGCCAAGGGAGGTAAAAGCAGCGATCCTGAGCAAGAACATGACCAAGTCCATGCTTGTTTCTCGCCACATAGATCCCTGCGTTAGAGCAGGTCTCGACAGAGTTTGCAGGCACCGAACCATAGGAATCGTCCTTCCACTCCAGGAACTCAAAGTTGTCGATGTTGGCCAGGATCTTGAAGTTTTTCGTACGCCGCACATAGCCGTAAGCATTGTAGTAGCAGTACGGTCCCATGCTGTCGGTGAAGAAGCCAGCTTGGCATCCCTGTTTACAGATGTAGTCGGTGCGTTCAGTGTAGCTGTTGTAAATGCTCACACGAAGCATGTTGCCATCCCAAGTCACCCACTTCAGATTCTCATTTCCTGGAAACATGGCGGAGGCTGATCTCTTGACCCGGCTGATCTCTTGATCTGGCTGATCCTTAATCTTAGGTAGGGGCCCCTGCCTACTGGGGGGAACCATCCCCCGCAATTTTGGCTTCAGCATCGACACTGTGTAGATGACAGAGGTAGTGTATTAACATTTTTGGAATAAAAGGGCAAATCTCTCCAAATATCATGGTAATGCATTAGCAGTAGTGGTCTTGGACCCAAGAGGGAAGAAAACATTAGACCAGCATTTTTTATTCCAAAAATGTGTTTTGCAATAGTCCATCTGTGGGTGGAACTATCACAGGCCAATGTGAAAAGGGTGTCATTATTTTTGTTCGCCAAGTAGGGAATTGTGTTCAAAATGATTGCCCACGTGTTCATGATTTGATTATTTTTTGTTCAAAATGGACCAATCCTGCAAACTTTGAAAGCCAATTAGGATTGAATGTGAATCAGACAAAATCGGACAAATCCATCTTGAGCACATGACTGTAGAGATACTGTGTAACGATTTGTGGGATTTTGGGACAGAATCTGGAGGAGTAACGTGAAATAATGCTATAAACAAACAGATGTGAAAAATACAGGTAAAGGTTCATCCTAGTCCTCTATGGAGGGTGCATGAATAGTCCTCTATGGAGGGTGCATGAAATGTTTCAAATTAATATGCGTGCATTTCAGATTAAGAAAAGCTTATCCACTGATCTCTAGCCTCGATACCCAAGCTTTCATTTTCATCCTCGTTGCACGAAAACGGAAAGCCTCGACTAATTTGTTAGCGGAGTCAACATTTCGGGGAGGGGCCGGGGGTGACGACACCTTTGTGAGATCAAATCAGATCAGCTCATCTGCCGTCCAAATTCAGTTGTCTGTCCGTCTGCACGGACAGACGGATGGACAGGGTGCCAAACATACTCTTCACCATTTGGCCTGGTGGAGACAATACTCGTTACAATATGTAGTGGGGATCCCTCCTAATGTTTCATCACGCTCACTCTCAGCTAGGGTTCCATAGGCTGAAAAATGTGGAAGACCCCTGTAATTCAGAGTCATTTACCTCTTCTGTACGGTGGTTTCCGTGTCATATTGCCCTGCAGGCTGGCAGAGGCCAGCCCCAACAGGGCTAACAACACCAAATCTGAAGGCTTCATCTATGGAGAGAAACAGTTAGAAAATCTCAATTATTTTATTTTTCCTTAGTATTGCAATACACACAAAACATATAAACATAGGAGGCTTAGCTAACCAGAAAGCCAGATGGTTGTTTTTAAATAGACAAAGACAACATTGGACTCCGTAATTTTCTCCAGCCACTTGCCAAAATTGATTAACAACGACATGCGTATGAGTCAATTCAACCATTGGCAAACTTGTGACAGGATAACTGGTTTTATCTGGAGAGACGGCATACATCCAACTTGGGATGGTGCAAAGCTCATCTCTAGAAACATGGACAATTTTATAAATAGACAATGACAACCCAGACCAGGGGTCGGCAACCCAAAATGTTGAAAGAGCCATTTTCGACCCAAAATTAAATTCAAAATCAGTCTGGAGCCGCATTTTAGTATTTTTTTCCTGAGAGTGTGCAAATGTGAACCAAATGGACCCTGGCGGGTCCATTTGGTTCCATTTGCACACTCTCAGAAAAAAGGTCCTCAAAGAAAAATCATTAACATGGTGAAACACAACCTTTCTTCAGAAATGGAGTTTCTAAAGTTTTACAGAACTCCATTTCTAGTCCACACAACATCTCTAAGGTATATTAATGACATAGTAAACTAAGTAAACCTTTGAAAATGGGTGGTTCAGATTGAAAGCTCCACCTCTGATAACTGCTGGGCTTTTTTGACATGGCCAAGTGCTACTTTAACTGGCAACTGTCAGACAGCGCAACGCGTTTTGGGTGACTGAAATGTTTATATTATTTTGGTGTGGATCACCCCAGTGTGTGTATGTAATAATGCTACAGCCACTGAGCCACTAGGGCTGTGTTCTGGAGCCGCATGCGGCTCCTGAGCCGCAGGTTGCTGACCCCTGACCCAGACCCAGAGTTGGGACCAGGACGCAGAGTTGCAGTCCTATACTTAACTCTGTGCCTCTAGTGCAGCAACCTTCCCTACAATCTACAATTATACAAACTGTTCAACCATTTAGGCTAAATAAACCGAAGTTATAACCAAATTATACATATTAGTACATAGTAGCCTACATAAAAACCTGATAAAAATAGAAAACAATACAATTGTGCCACAAAATAAGAAAATTATGTGTGGATTACTAAATATTAGGTCCCTACGTGAAAAAGGAACATTAGTAAATGAAATCGTATCAGACAATTCACTTGATTTACTTTACTGTCTGACTACAAATCATATGAAAGCTTAATTTTTGTTTTCTCACATCCAATTTGGAAAACAATACAGCCTCTATATTCATCACAGTGTATCACACTCTCTGCACTTACACACAATTTACACAGAATCTGAATTTTCTGAATTGTTATCAAGTTTAGTCGTTGAGTCTAATAAAATCATCTTAATTGGTGGTCTCAACATCCACACGGACCTAGGAGGAACTACTGCCTAAATAGAGCATTTACCTCAATCATTGATTCAATCTGTTTCTCTGTGTGTAGATAAACCTACCCTGAATTTTCAGTCATACCCTCAACCTCATTCTGGTGTAAGGTATTACAGTAGAACATCTTATTGTTTTACAACAAAATCGTGACCTCTCTGCCCATTGGTTTCTGATTTTTACATTAATTGACTATACTCACCAGTCACCACTGGACAAAAAGTCCTTGTTAGAAGACAAACTGAAAATGCTGTAAATAAATTCAAAGAAACAATACCATAAATCCAGTACATCGCAACAAAATAGAACACACTGTATAGGCCTACCCTGTAGTTCCACAGACCTACTGTGGTCCCTTATCAGAATGCCGGGTGTCCCTAGACCAACTACTCTGGGTGGATCGTTGTCGGTTCTCTTCTCTATTTGTAAAGTGTTTTGAGACAACTTGTTGTGATTTGACACCTGTGATAAACCAGTACCGAGATGTAAGCACAGGTGGTAGAACCTGCTTGGCATTATGACGCACCTCCGACGGTGCCATCATGCAGGCTGCAAGGTCATCAGCCGGGGGGTCACCCTTCACTGATGTTTCGCTCCATTATCGCCCGGAACATATCCGGGTGGTGCAGTGCTCAGCGACAGTGACGTCTCCCTGCCGTCCCTTGCAGCCTGTTAAAGGATCTGTACTCTCTCCACACTCTGACCCCAGTGTTATTGTAGTGGAGCATGTGAAATGAGTTCCAGGGCAGGGGTTTTCAACAGGTGGTCCGGGGACCACCAGTGGTCCCTGAGAGGGTTCCAGGTGGTCCCCAGGCTAAATGATGGAAAGTTGTTTAACCTGATGTAACTCTTAACACTCTCAAGAGTTAAAATATTCATCTGAATTAGTACTATTTAATTAAGAAGTCTACACTGTTTTGTTTGCAAAAAAATCCAGCCTGGAATTGTGGACAAAAAAACAAAAGAATTCTTATTTTTAAGCCTTGGGAGTGAGATTGTCATCAAATGGTGGTCCGTGACTCAAATGCTGAATAAATGGTGGTTCCTGATGTCAAAAAGGTTGAAAACCACTGTTCCAGGGGACTGTGCATGGCAGGGACGTCCATCTTCCTGAGTCAAGCGTGGGCCTGACCGCATAACGCAACATCTCTCTTAGGAGCCATATCCTTTCCCCACGCCCTGTCCTTTCTTCTGAGCCATAGCCTCTTCTCTATTTGTAAAGTGTTTTGAGACAACTTGTTGTGATTTGACACCTGCGATAAAGCAGTACCGAAATTAAAGATTAATTTACTTTAATTTCCTCACATTTCCTTACATACATTTTTATCTGGAAAAAATAGTAGAGTTGATACAATGTTTGGTTAGATTTATTAAACTCTCTGTTATCAAAGTGGTATACTGAGAAAGTATTAATTCACCTGAAAGTACACCAGTAGCCTGTTATGGTTGTGAATCAAGTTCATTTGTCTGGCAGGGTAGCCTTGTATTGTATATATTATATTGTTATATTGTTAAACATTTGGTCTTAACTGTTCCATTTTATTTTCAAAACACACTCTCTGTCTCTGTATCTGTCTCTGTCTCTCTCTCTCACACACACACACGCACGCACACACGCACGCACACACACACACACACACACACACACACACACACACACACACACACACACAGGGGGAGCTAGCAATTCTGGGCCCCCTGCAAAGCTTTTCCACATGCCCCCCCCCCCCCCCCCTTTCCCAGCGGCGCTGGGGGGGGCTGGGGTAGTTGGTCTGGTGAGAGATTTTTGAAAAGGAGTAGTTAAAATGCATCAATCTGGTGCACTTAAAGATCAAATACTTTTTTATAATAATCAATACAAATAAAACCTTATTAATGCAAGCCTTTATTGCCCCCCCTAAAATTGTCTAACTTTTCCCCACCCATCGACGCCACTGCACGCGCGCGCGCACACACACACACACACACACACACACACACACACACACACACACACACACACACACACACACACACAGTCTTCAGCTGATGATCTGAGGCATCCTCATTCCCATTCTGACACCCTTGCATCTCTTCACTTTTATACAGTGCTCAAAAAGGAACTCAGTCAATGTCACTCCTCCTGTCACTTCCTCTTGGCATCCAGTGCCAAGAGAAAGTATTCTGGCAGCTGTGGGGATTAACCCGATTTTCATCAGATAAAGTTTTTTTTCTCAACTGATTGGGGCCACCCCTTATGAATTCAAGAGAGTGCCTGATGAAAAAAGAGGTTAAAAAGAAAGGGCAAGAAAGGACAAAATCCCTGACGCTAAAACACACGTTAATCTGTCCCTTTTACCCGTCTGTAAAACAACTTCCCTCTCCAGACCACGAATGCAGCACTTAAAGGGGTATTCCCATGTTATGGAGTACTCGGTCTCATGTGAACACACCAGACAGTTTATGGTCTACTCGGTCTCATGTTACTCCATTCAGTATTTAGATATTTGATGTTCATTTTAGCGCATCGCCTCCTTCCTATACAAACCCATTTTAACTTAAAACTCCATTTTAACCAAGACAGATTATTCGAAAACAACCTGTATTTTTTCTGGTGACTGATATTGTCCTCCTAATACGTGAGAGGGCCGTGGAATTTCAGCCATTAAAAGTAGGGTCGTCAACTTGCAGCTCTGTTGCAGTTGGTCTTTGGGTTGTCAAATGGTGGTCAGTAAATGGACCTCCATATGAAAAGGGTTGAAAAATCACTGGAATAATAGAACAAGCCAAATTAAACTGTTCTTACAGTAACATATTGGGGAAGAAATCACATTTGCCATCAAGGCAGTTGGCCGTGGTCAATGGTCCAAAATATAACCTCAGTAAAAACTGCCTAAACCTAACCACAACCCCCCACCAATAGGATATCTGTGACGATGGATAGGATACCTGCTGCGACGGGTAGGATGATAACTGACGCAACGGATAGGATACCTGCCGCCACGGATAGGACAAAACCAATTTGTGACTGTGACATATGTCACAACCGCTTTGCATTACGGTTGTGACCGCATACATGCATTCAAGATATAACAATCAACTTTCTATGCAAACATATTTTGTCAGAGGGAGACAGAGGGAGAGGTGCCCCCCCAGTGGAACACGCCCAGTGGTCCAATTCCTGGTCATACCACGTCCCAAACAGTCCAGAAACCAGAGTTGCAGTGTTGCATTTTTCTGAGCTTGGATGGCCAGACACACACAAAAAAAAATCAGGGGATTGCGATCATTCGAGGGGTCGCGATTCCCAGGTTTAGAACCCCTTTGGAGAGATGATCACGACTGTACATAACACTAAACATAGGGCCTAGTTTGGTTAGGACAAAATCTTAGTGATTGAGGGAACATAGAGCTGAGGGAACATAGACATGACCCCCAATAGGGATGTCAAGTAATAATAAACTGGATTTTATAATGATTACAGTATGAACTAGTGGCATACCTTTACAACTTTAATGGTTAGGAAATCCAACAAAGCTCAGCTGTGCAAGCCGACTTTGCAATTTTTCACAAAGTCTACAAAGCAAAAAGCAGATATAACAGCAAAAAAACAAACTGAATAAAGAATCATTATTTAATAAATAAACTAAGGTTAAACCATGCAGTGTTACCTGTGATATCCCTGACTTTATTTACAGCAGGCTCTGTAGTATCTTTATCCAAGGCGCTTTACATAGATTGTGGATCACATTCACCCATTCATACATCAACATTGGCACAGACCATGCAAGGTACCGACCAGCACATGATCGGAAGTAATTAGGCGTTCAGTGTCTTGCTCAAGGACACTTTGGCCTCTGGGGGAGTGCAGATTCGAACTGGCAACCTTACAGTTACCATCCTGCAGAGGCGTATTCTATTGAAGGCTATGAAGGCTGTAGCCTACCCAAATCTCAATCTAGCCTACCCTGATTAAAGAGAAAGAAAGACAATTAAGAACAATTTACAATTTAGAACAATAAGGGAGAGGATGTTGCAGACAGTTCTCAGACTTGCGTGTTCATTCATACCTTGCCCAGGCCCATGGCTCACCTCGCTGTACAATAATAGTGATGTGGTGCTGGGAATATAAATTAGGCCATCCAGCGAGCCACTATATAATTCGATTACACACCCATAAAGGGTAACTCACTGAGACCCTCAGGTGTCTCGAGCAGTGTTTCCATTGAGCCAACATGCACAATACCCACACCCTGACTCTGTTTCACCAGAATAAAAGTGAGTGAAGGAAGTAGGCCAAAGAGGCCCAAGTTCTTTCCAAAATGGTGCATATTCTAAAAACAGAATGGAGCCTATTTTAAAAGTGCCTGACAGCCAGTGTAGAGCAGCTGATGATGATGATACACCACCTATTGCTGGACGCTTATCGTGTTAACGCGTACACATGCACACTTTGCCTTTGATTTTTGCCTTTGAGCAGCCAACCCTGGTGGTTTGTAAGTGGTTCAATTGCCGCTGTGGTAGGTCTTCTCCTTCGGCGTCATCTCCAGGTCCGGGATGTAGTGTTAGATATACTGTACGTGAGGGCCCAAACATCTCCTGCTCCTGCTTCCAGGATGTCCAATCACTCATGTCTTCCTGCACGGAATGGCGGACATGAATGGAGGTTTTGTGCCGCTTCATTTATAAGGGTGAAAATACTTAAAAATAGTGTTTAGTTGCTTTAAACCACTGCAAAACAACTATTCAACGCTAACATATTGAGGTTTTGTCTCTAAAGCCCATTTCCCATAAAACTGCTAAGTGATAATTGGGGGGCATTTAAAACCAAAGGCGGGTTGAGTGCTGTTATAGCCTACATGGAATTTGCATGATGATCACGAGCTGTCAGGTAGAGAGAGAGAGAGAGAGAGAGAGAGAGAGAGAGAGAGAGAGAGAGATGGTGGTGGTTGCAGGAGAATTTGCTTTATTTTACACTACTCTCGCCACCTCCTTTCTTTCTCAAAAAGCCGTAGGCCTATAGTGAGAGGAAGGAAGAGAGAGGGAGGGGGACCCGCGCAGGCCATGTCCAAGGCAGTTTGAACTTTGGGGGTTTGGGGGTCCAAACCCATCGGACCCCCAAGATTTCGGACACAAGTCTGCCTGACCCCCCAAACTTGTACTCAAGTATGCTTGTTGTCTTAAAGGAGAATTGCACACCAAAAGTTTTTTTTATCTTTATTTGCACTTAATTTGTTAGAAAAAAGTGGTCCAGACGTGAAAACGTCTTTTGTGAAAACACTCCTTAATGCCTGTTTCCCCTCTCCCAAAATAGGCTTATGATGGGGCTAAGGGGTCTAATGCAAGTTCATCTATATACATGGCTCCAAAACGCAATTTTCTGCTATATATTGTCTCTCCCCACCACGTCAGTAGTGTGTTAACACTCACACTTTCACTTTTGGCACAGCAGTGATTCAGCTGTCTCAAAAGGTGGGGGCATAGCACATGGTTTATGGCTGAACCACTGCTGAAACGAAAGTGAAAGTGAGTGTCAACACTCTACTGACATGGTGGAGAGACAATATATAGCAAAAACTTGCATTTTGGAGCGATGTATATAAGTGACCTACAATTGAACATTTAAAACACATAGAATAAGCTCCTTAGTTTAAAAATAGTTAATGTTTTTATCCCATGGTGGCCGCCATTTTACTAGCCTGTCACATGACCTGCCATATGGATGACGTCACAGGAGATCTGTTGTATAGAACATACTGTAGTATGGAAGGTTTCATGATTATAGTTTTATACAGGATTAAAACGTAAAACATCAAAGTATATACACTGTTCTGTTTGTAATGACAAGGGCGATTGGCGACCCCCCCCTGCTCGTGAAATAAAGAACTGTAAAATGAACCATAGGAACAGAAAATGTATAGCCTAGTTGTTTACATTCCATTCCATTCACTTCTACTGCGGAGCAATGTTCTGTGACGTCATCACTGTGACAGGTCATGTGACATGCTAGTAAAATGGCGGCTACCATGGGATAAAAACATTAACTATTTTTAAACTGAAGAGCGTATTCTATGTATTTTAAATGTTCAATTGTAGTTATAGAGGGCAAGTATAATGGATTATCCATATTTATCTCATTATGCAGGGATCCTTTTAAAGGTAGGGGAAGTGGTTTCACTTTTGTCAGATATCACCCCCCCCCCCCCCCCCACCCCCCAAAAAAATCTGTTAAAATGCTCTATTATAAGGTGTGCAGACCATATATGGAGTTTCCCCCTCCCCCACGCAGAGGAGCTAATAAAAGTTCCCCAGGTGGAGGGTGAATTCTCCTCCAATCAGGATCGAGCAGCAGGTTCACATAGTGTAGCTACTCTTGGGCGCCCCTGGTGCACCAGGCTGGTACTACACAATGAATTTCAAATCACTTACCCTACCTTTAAAGTTAGAGTTTGGAGGGAAAAAACGGTCCTCCCCGACCTCCCGTGAGCAAGATGTGCACATACGCTCTACAGTGAGGTGAAGTGCAAGAGGCCAACATCACATACATCAAGGCCCACCCCCACTCGATCCTGATTGGAGGAAGGTCCCTCTCATCCTGATTAGACGAAAGGCTTTCATCCCAAAGCCCACATTGAAGCTAGGGATTTTTGATCCCAGGGGCTCATTGGCGACAGGGAGGAGGAACTCCTTATATGGTCACCACAGACCACACTCTATGATTAGCAAAAAAAATAATAATAAAAATAATAATAGTAATAATAATAATATTTGAATTAATTGAAATCACTTAAAGATGAGTGAAATGGTTAAATGTAAATGACTAAATTATATATACTATACACTAGCCTACCATTTCACCATTTACTATAGACCGTTTTATAAACAAATTCTAAATTCCCCTCCTGTCCCGAGTTAAGTTCGTTCTGGCACTTTTTGGGGCAGCTAAGTTTTGCGATTCAGGACAAATTCCTAAAATCTCGGCCACTAATAGATCATACCCCAGCCTGGTCCGTGTGTCCGTGTATAAATATAAGCCTGGGCTGGAAGGCGTATGTTTACGAAAAAAAATAAAATAAATAAAAATAAATAAATAAAACAAGGAAGGAGTGGAAAAACAAGGAGAGGGGAAAACGCTGGCGCGGCTCAGCAAGTCGCTGCCGCGCTGCCTGGGTCAGCATTGTGGTGTAACATTAAAAGTGTCATCTGCTGAGTGCTGAAATATGCAACACTTATAAGACGATCACATAATGTCAGTGTCTGAATGTAAATCAATGCAGTTTGTTTGTTAGCAGAGTTCAGTTTAGTGGTGGGTTATGGCATGTACATTTAAATAGGGTGACCATATTATCAAAGGAGAAAACCAGGACACCTTAGCGGGGGGGGGGGGGGGGGGGACTTTTGATCAAAGAACTAGAACAGTCCATCGAGCGATAACTGTGGTGGTGTTTCACTGTATGAAAAGACCAGGCAGCCTCCGCTGCATTCACTGCATCATCTTTCCCTGGTTTCACGAAATATTCAGATATCGAACAGGCGCTACTATCGCCTCGAACAGCTTTTTTGTGTTTTTCTGTGTCAATGTGGGATTTTAGGTCCCTTGCACCACCATTGCAGAGCGAGACATACGTGCCTGCTTTGCAAACAGTGCACAGTGCTTCACTTTTGTCTCGCCCCGGTCTGAATACAGGGAATTTTTTCTGTAACTCGTCTGTAAACGTGCACTTGCGCTTGGGCATGGTGGTGGAGACTGACAACCACGCTGTCTAGTGTCTACTAACTGATTGACGAAGGCTGCCTGCACTGACTCTGCTCAGGGCTGAGATCATCGTGCGCAGTGTCCTAGTGCCTGTCGATTTACTGGTCCGATGTAAGCAAAGACGTGTCGGAAAGGAACAGGAATGAAAGTAATTTTACAAAAACCAGGACATTTCCTCATTTTCTAAAAAGAAACCGGGACACCCAGGACAGGACGTGAAATACGGACATGTCCTGGGAAATACGGACGTATGGTCAGCCTAATTTAAACCCATCATCATGTAAAGTTTTGTATGATGAAGTCCACAAGATGGTCACACATTTCAGCAGGTCACCGATTTCACCGTGACACGATGCTGGAGCGTGTGATCGCGTGTGAGTACGTGGACTAGCTTTTGTGTATTGGAATTGAACGTGGCCTTAATGTTGTGGTCCCTCTGTTTACCTGCTGTTCACAATGGAGACGGCCCGGCTTTCAACTCTTGATTCAATTTGTGACGAGTAAGTTGCAATATTATCTAACTCAATATTTTCACTGTTTGTGTATAGCACATTTAGGCCATATAATTAGCTCTGGCCCATAGCGCCTTGCTCTAAACTAATACTATTACTCCTATTCTTACGATTCTTATTCCAGTTGGACCAGAGCAATAATGTGCTGTGTTGCAATGCTGACCCACATCACTTGCTAATTCTCGCTAGCCTAGCCAGCTATAGTTGCTAATATGCTGCTGCTGAAGCATTCACTAGAACAGCCTGTGACTATTCTATTGACGGCTTCAGCTTCAGCAACAGGCTCGTTTAGGGCAACAGAGCTCCACACTGTCATTGAGTGAGCTTGTAGATCAGTTATTTTCAGCTCATTCGCCCCAGTGTGTGTAGGTCGGGTTCAAGTGGTTAATGTCAAAATTAAGAGCCTAATATGTCTCCAACGTTTGGTGGTCCCCTCCCCTCCTGTATGTTTGACGGGCCCCTGCCATACACAAAATAAACATGCCTAATTTGAATGTCTTCATTATAAAAGCATAACGTTTTATATGAAGTGCTACCTACCACCTCAATCAGTTTTTGAGAGTAAACTCTACGAAAACAGTGTGCCACAAGATGGCAGTATTAAACCACAGGTGGCAACCTGTTGAATGAGCATGAGTGAGGCTACTGCACAGTGCACATGTCATGGACAGACTAGCCAAAACTTTTGACCCTCGTATGATAGAGGTAAGGGGTGATCAGATGTCCCTCTTTGTATGGGACAGTCCAGTCCCTCATTTCAAATACTTATCAAGCTCCCCGCATTGTGACTGGCAGGCATCAGTGTTCAAATGCCTTAATAGTTAGTCCCCTAATAGTCGTCTTTCGGTTGTAAAGCTCTCATTGCCTCTTTTCCTGCTATATGTGTCTGTGTACAGCTGCTAAAATAACATGAGACATATTCCTAAAGCAGCAGTGGGCAACGTTGCAGATGGAGAGGACCACTATATTTCCATGCTCACTCCAGAAGGCTACATTGCACTACAGTGCAGTTGTAAGCCTGGAGATTGAGGCTATAGCCTATAGCACTACTGTCATGGCCGAAATAGCCAATCTACTTGTAGATCTGATAGTTTTTTGCTATTATTGCTGTTGTAGCCAATTTGATGATTTAATAATTGTTTGATTAATTGATTTATTAATTGCCAATCTGGGGATGGGTGGGGCCAGGCCTAACCAGGCACAGCCTACTTTGCTATGTCACACCCTGCACAGCAGGAAGGGGAATCAGGCTAGGCTAGAGGGAAGCCACACAGTTTTTCAACCGTGTGTGTTTGTGTATTGTTTGTTTGTTTATTTTGAGTTCTATTCGGTTTATTTTTCAACACCAGTTTTGTTTAATTTACAGCCAAACATCCGGTCTTTTGTTATGCCCTTACATGCAACTCCAAAATAAACCTTTTAAATGCACTTAATGAGAGGACCTGAGTTAATGATCACCACCACGCGTTGGAAAGAGCTTCACATGCCTTCTCCCTCACTGGCATCTTTTAGTTTTTTCGGTTGCCTTTACATTTAAGTTGAAAAACTTGCTTCCAAACAAGATTGAAGACGGATGGACATTGGACACAGAAGGACAGGCCTCCATTCTTTCCTGTTTTTGCCAGTTCAACCCACAGTACAACAGCCTGCAGTGGACAAGCAGATCAAACATCAAAGTGGTGAGATTGATTAATGAATGAAATAAGTTGCAGAAGTGATTGGCCTTCATGCAGCGGGATACAGGAAAATCCCACTGATCATTCTAAATAAAGCCTCCACTGATATATAAACAAAGATGAGTAAAGTGGGAAGTCAGGAAATGAACATGGAAATGAATGCAGCTGTCAATCAAACTGAAATGGAGAATGAACTTGGAAAAAGGCCAGTTAAACTCACACACAAAGCTCTGGAAGGAAAAATCATGTCATTACAAAAGGAAAGGAATTCTGGATTGAAGCAACTGTGCAAAATGGCCAAGGAAATGGATCAAATGATGGCTTCAAATGGAAATGTTTCTGACATGCAAAGTAAACATGAAATGTTGTGGAAAATGTGTGGGGAAACTGCAAGGTTACATGAATCTTTAAAACCTTTATTGCCTGAGGATGAAATGTTCAAACAAACGGAGTGGTTTCAAAGTCACATGCACAATGTTAATGGGATCATTGACAAAGTGGAAAAATGGGTGATTGCAAGCAGGGAGCAAGGCACACCCACACTGGAGGATGAGGAGGATGATGAAATCAATTATGTGTCCAATGACAATGAGGTTCTGAATGGTCAAAATGGTACTGAGTCAAATCATGCAAATGAGGTTGTGGAAAACTATGGTTCAAATGACAAAAGGGTATCCAATGAAAATGAGTTTGTGCATAAACATGGTTCAAATCATAATGTTGTGACAAATGGAAATGATGTTCTGGAACACAATGGGTCAAATAATGCTGTGACAAATGGAAATGAGGTTCTGGAGTCGGGTGGGGGGGTTATGTGACTATGTTAAAGAAATTGATGAAATACCAATAAGAGTCCCATTAGATGTAGGAATTAATAAACACGGAGAATCATTAATCGAATTTCTGAAAGACTCTAAACTCTGTATTGTGAATGGAAGAATATGCCCACTGAAAGATAATTATACCTCCGTATCAACTAAAGGAAAAGCTGTTGTCGACTATATACTGGTACCACATGACTGCTTGCAGTCTTGTGTTCTGTTTGAGGTAATTACACCAATGCAACTAGTGGAAAAAGCAGAATGTGCAGCATTAATAGGCGAGAGAAGTAGGCTCCCTGATCACTCCATGTTATTCTTGAAAATTCAGATGGGCCAAATGTCTAACCAATCCGGGTCAGCCACAGTATCTATAAATGGCCTACCTCAATTCAAAGGGAAGGTGTGTCGGAAAATACAACAAAGCTTCTTAAATTCAGAAACCAGCCAATCAGAACTTAGATTAATAAACGAGAGTTTATTGAGGGGTCAGATTGACCAGGAGTATTTAAATAAATGGTATGAGCATTTCTGTAAATTTATCCGTGAACATGCGGGAAAAGAGAGAAGTAGAAATCATATTAGTAACCAAAAGACCAAACATACAAGGAAACCCTACTGGAATGAAGAGCTGCAATATTTATGGCAGGCAATGTATAGAGCAGAGCATGCATTCCTGAAAAATAAAGGCACTCAATCTGAAAAAAGTGACTTCTTAAAAACATTCAAAGAGTGCCAGCATGTATTTGACAAAACGTATAGAAGATATAAACGATCCTATCAAAGAGGGCAAATGCTGCATATTGAAAAAATTCAGACCTCAAACCCACAGTCATTTTGGAAAGAAATTAATAAATTAGGCCCAATAAGAACAAAGAAAATCCCTATGGAGGTGCTGGGGCTGGACGGTGTACCAGTTCACGATCCATTACACGTAATAAAAAGATGGGAAACAGATTTTAAAGGTCTCTTTTATGACAACACATCAAGCTTTGATGAAAACTTCTATCATGAAAAATGCCTTGTGAAAGCTCTACAAGAGAATGAGATGGCATGGGAGGTTGAGCCCTCAAATGACAGCATTAATAATGAGCTCACTATAGAAGAAGTTCAGTTGGCTATAGATAAAGCAAAAACAGGAAAAGCCACAGGCATAGAAAATCTGCCAAATGAAATCTTGAAATCACCTATGCTATCTCACACTCTATTTGTTATGTTTAAAACATGTTTTGAAATCGGTAAAATACCCTCTACATGGCTTCAATCCATTATAACGCCTATCTTCAAAAGTGATGACCCGAGGGTGCCTCTTAATTATAGAGGGATCAGTCTGTTGAGTACAGTTTATAAGCTATATTCCTCCATACTTAATGACAGACTTATGGCCCACCTAGAGAATAGACATCTACTTGTAGACGAACAAAACGGATTTCGTAAAGATAGAGCGTGCATTGACCACCTTTATTCATTGTGTACAATCATAAGGACCAGGCTAGATGAGAGAAAACCCACTTTTGTTTGTTTTATTGATTTTAAAAAAGCTTTTGATTTTGTCAATAGGGACCTACTTTGGTGTAGACTGTTAGAATATGGAGTGACTGGAAAGTTCTATAACGTTCTTCAATCATTGTACAGTGCTCCTGTAGCCTGTGTTAAGATAAATGAATTCTGTACAGAATGGTTTCCAACACCTCTGGGAGTTAAACAAGGAGATAACCTTTCACCCACCTTATTTGCAATTTTTATTAATGATTTAGCATGTAACATTAAGTCGCTTAATTGTGGTGTGCAATGTGGAGAATTTGCAGTGAGTATCTTGTTGTACGCGGACGACATTGCCCTGCTGGCCGAAAATGAATCTAACATGCAAAAAATGCTCTCTTATGCAAATGACTGGTGTAAAAAATGGAGGATGTCTATTAACGACAAGAAAACAAATGTGATACATTTCAGAAGATCTCAAACTCATATTAGTAAATTTCAGTTTTATTTCGGAGAAAAAAAGATCAACTATGTAAAGTCTTACAAATATCTGGGTTTTCACGTTGATGAGCATATGAGTTTTGTTCATGGATCCACAGTCCTTTCTGAGTCTGCAGGCAGAGCTCTAGGAGGAGTAATCGGTAAAATCAAAGCACTTAGAGATGTGGGGTTCAGCACCTATACAACACTGTATCAGGCCTGTGTTTGCCCAGTCCTAGATTATGGTGCTGGTGTCTGGGGTCACGGGAGATTCCCCAAGAGTGTAGCTGTACATAACAGAGCCCTCCGATACTACCTCGGGGTACATAAATACGCACCAATGGCAGCAGTCTCAGGTGACATGGGGTGGGAACCCTGTGAGGTTAGGTGGAAGGTCTGCACTACTAGACTGTGGAACAGACTAGTAACTATGAATGATAACAGATTAACAAAGAAAGTATTTAGTTGGGACAGACAGCAGAAGGGACCATGGATTGAGGATATGCGTAATATGTTCTGTGAATGTGGAATTGAAGATGATTTTCATATGCTAAACTATGTAAATATAGTAGAGCTAAAGCAAATACTTTTAGATAAGGTCAAGCACTCTTGGGAAGAAGAGATAGGGAATAAACCAAAATTACGTACATACAGGGAGATTAAACATGATTATTCAGTTGAAAAGTATGTTTTATTTAATCTCTCAAAGAAACAAAGATCACTCTGTGCCCAGATTAGAGGGGGTATACTGCCACTCTATATCGAGACAGGTCGTTATACAGGGTTAGATGAAGAAGATAGAATATGCCAAATGTGCGATCTTAATGAAGTAGAGAACGAGTACCATTTTGTGTTGTATTGCCCTTTCTACGAGAAGGTCAGAGAAGAATTGTTTAAGAAAATAAATTATGTTAACGTGCTGAATATGAATGATGCACAACTATTTAAATGTTTATTTGAAAAAGATCCATTTAAACTAGCAAAGTATTTAGAAAAAGCATGGGATCTGAGGAAAAGATCAATATACAGCCAGGTCTAAGAGACACTGTATAGGATAGAGGCAGTGTTGTTGTTCTCGTCTTATGTTATGTTTTTTGTTTTGTTGTACTTTTTTTAAATTGAATGTGATCGGCACTGCCGGAAAAATATGTTTATATGTAACATGTGATATTTGTACTCTGTTTGAAAAGGTGTCATATAATCCCATTGGGATGGGCCACAAGGTGGCATGACACTTAAATAAACTAATTCATTCATTCATTCATTCATGGAACACAATGGGTCAAATAATGCTATGACAAATGGAAATGAGGATGTGGATACTATTGATCCAAATGACAGTGTTTCAAATACTGGTGTAAAATCAAATGTGTCACGTGGGAGCTCTAGATATTCAAGGTCTTCAACTGCCTCGGCCCGCATCAAAGCAGAGGCTGAAAGGGCTGCACTCCTGGCTATGGAGGCTGCGCTAAAGGAAAGACATGAGCTGGAAGCTCAAGAGGAACAATTAAGGAAAAGGAAGGAATTGCTTGATGTGCAAAGTCAAATTGCTGCTCAGACAGCCAAAGTCACTGTCCTCAGGACCAGAGGGTCTGACATTGGGAGCAAAGTCTCTGATGGAATGAACTCGTATATGTCAAAACAAAGGTCTACTCTCAATCCCTCTGCTGTGCAATTTGTTCCAAAATCTGCAAATCCTCATGTTAATCATCCACCAAGAGGAGATAAAACTGCTATTTCAATGGAAGCACAGTCAATGGATTCACACCAACAATACAGATTTCCTCCACCAGGAGGCATCAAAGCTGCAAAACCTCAGTCACAGCAGAACCCATATAACCAGTACAATGCACAAACAGGAGCTGCTAGGGTTGCCATGTCTGTACAATCTAAGCAACATGTCCCATACAATCAGTTCAGTATTACAGGGACACGGCCCAAGGAAACCACTTACCAAGGAACCAGAACAAACCCATATGCTCCAAATCTCAACCCAAGCATGCCTCAAATGTCTCTGTCATATCCCACTGCATATGCATCACAGCAATGTAACCAAATTAATGAGAACCAAGCCAGGATGCCACAGCACACTGTATGTCCACCACAGCCGTCTAACTTTAACAGTGGGGACCAAGGCAATATTTTCACTATAATGCAGAAGCAAAATGACATTACAGCATTACTCGTACAACAACAATCTTCACTAACACTACCCCCCAGAGACATACCAATCTTTGATGGAAACCCTCTTGAGTACAACACATTCATACGGGCATTTGAACATGGAGTTGAAGGAAAAGCTGCTAGTAATGTGGACTGCTTATACTACCTGGAGCAGTATACTCGAGGGCAACCTAAAGAGCTGGTAAAAAGCTGTCAACACATGCCATCTGACACGGGGTATCAAAAGGCCAGGATGCTTTTGCAGGAACGCTTTGGAAATGAGCAAAAAATAGCTGCTGCATATATGGAAAAGGCCCTTGGATGGGCACCTATGAAATCAGAAGACATCAAAGCTTTACAAGCATTTTCATTATTCCTACGCATCTGCTGTAATGCTATGGAGGACATCAGCTACATGTCAGAAATGAATATGCCATCAAACATACGTGCAATAATCATGAAGTTACCATACAAACTGAGAGAAAAATGGAGAAACATTGCTTTTGACCATCAGGAGAAACATCACCGTCCAGCAGGTTTTGGTGATGTTGTCAATTTCATTGAAAGACAAGTATGTATTGCTTCTGATCCACTATATGGGGACATTCAAGACCCCGCTGCTTCTCTGTCAAAACCCAAGTATGGAAACAATAAAGCATCACAGGGCTGCACAAAGAAAGGAAGCAGTTTCGCCACATCTGTGACATCTGTTAACTCTGAAAAGCAAAAAGAAAATGACTTACCTGTTAAACCAGCCAAAGGATCCTGTCTGCTGTGTGAAGAGGGCCACAGACTGGAAGTGTGCCCCCAGATGGAGAAAAAGCAGCATAGAGACAAAATCGACTTTCTAAAAAAGAAGGGTGCTTGTTTCGGGTGCTTATCTGTTGGGCACATGAGCTCACAGTGCCGCAGTAGGCTGTCTTGCAAAGTGTGTAAGCTGAGACACCCTACTATTCTCCATATTCATGAAAAGGAATGGAAAGAAATGAAATTAAAGGACACACAAGAAGAAACTGGAATAAGTCAAGCCACTGCTCCTCAGACTTGTGGCCATATAGGGGCCGGAGCACAGGATTGCATCTTGTCTATCGTTCCTGTAAAGATCAAGGCAAAGAAAGGCAGCACAATTATAGAGACGTATGCATTTCTAGATCCCGGCAGCTCATCAACTTTCTGCTCTGAGCAACTAATGAAGAAGTTGAAAGTGACAGGAAGGAACACAAGATTTCTAATGAAAACCATGAATAAAGAATGCTTTGTCAGCAGTCACATCATCTCAGGGCTAGAGGTTGCTGCACTCAATGATGACACCTATATTGAGTTGCCTGATGTGTACACACAAGGAAAGATGCCTGTGACTCGTGACAACATCCCAAGACAGGAGGACTTGTATGCATGGCCATACTTGAACTCTGTGGAAATTCCTGCTATTGATGCTGATGTGGAGCTGTTAATTGGCACTAATTCTCCAGAAGCGATGGAGCCATGGGAAGTGATAAACAGCAGGGGTAAAGGGCCTTATGCTGTTAAAACCCTACTGGGCTGGGTTGTCAATGGACCATTGAGAGGAGGCAATGAAAGTGGGATTAGCTGCGCTACTATTACAGTAAACCGCATCTCCATTGCTCAAATAGAGGAACTGCTAGTAAAGCAATACAATCATGACTTCAATGAGAAATCAGCAGACAAGCCAGAAATGTCCATAGAAGATCTGAAGTTCATGCAGATTGCCAACACGTCAGCTGAGCTAAAAAATGGACATTACTGCCTGCAGCTGCCTTTTAGAGAGGACAATGTCATCATGCCCAACAACCGCCATCTTGCTGAGCAAAGGGTCCTCTGTCTAAAAAGGAAGTTGGAGAAAAATCCTACCTTTAAAGAAGAATATACTAACTTTCTCAGTGATGTCATAAACAGCGGCTATGCAGAGAGAGTGCCAGAGCATCAGTTGGCAGGAAAAGAAGGAAAGGTGTGGTACATCCCACATCATGGGGTGTACCACCCTAAAAAGAAAACCCTGAGAGTGGTGTTTGACTGCGCAGCAAGCTACAAAGGAGTGTCACTCAACACTAAGCTACTCCAGGGACCCGACATGACAAACTCCCTGCTCGGAGTTCTAACAAGGTTTCGACTCAACCCTGTAGCAGTGATGGCTGACATAAAAGCTATGTATCATCAAGTGCAAGTGAAAAAACAGGATGTGGACTTTCTTCGCTTCCTATGGTGGCCAAGAGGTGATCTGACACAGCCACTCACAGAGTACAGAATGACTGTCCATCTGTTTGGTGCCATATCATCACCCAGCTGTGCCAACTTTGCCCTTAGAAAGACGGCTGAAGACAACAAAGCGGACTTCCCTGTCCATGTAACTGACACCATCAGGCATAACTTCTACATGGACGACTGTTTGAAGTCGGTATCTTCAGAGTCACAAGCCATATCTTTGGTTACAGACCTGACAGCTGTATGCCAGTTGGGAGGATTCCAGCTGTTGAAATGGATGAGCAACAACAGGTCTGTGTTGGAAGCTATTGATGTGGAGAAAAGGGCCAAGGAAGTGAAAGAACTGGACTTCGACAGGGACAGCCTTCCGGTCGAGCGAACCCTGGGACTGCAGTGGTGTGCAGAAACGGACACTTTCAGGTTCAGGATGTCAGTCCAAGACAAACCATTCACAAGACGAGGTCTGTTGTCAGTTGTGAGTTCGGTCTATGACCCCATTGGCTTTTTAGCACCCTTCACCTTACCTGCCAAAATGATGCTGCAAAATCTCTGTAAGATGAGCTACAGTTGGGACGAGCACATTCCCCAAAATTACCAGCTGCAGTGGGTGGGGTGGCTAGAAGACCTGAAGAGACTCAGCACCTTCAGTGTGCCCAGATGTTTTCAACCAAAAGGTTTTGGACAGCTCCTAAGTGCCAGACTGCATCACTTCTCTGACGCCAGCGAGAACGGCTATGGCACAGTGTCATACTTGAGGCTGCAGAGTGATGACAAAAAGATCCATTTATCTTTCGTTTTAGGAAAGGCACGAGTTGCTCCATTAAAGACTGTGACAATACCAAGGATGGAACTAACGGCTGCTGTGCTGGCGGTGAGAGTTGACAGGCTGCTGAAATCAGAATTACACCTGGAGCTAGAAAACTCAACCTTCTGGACAGACAGCACAACAGTGTTAAAGTACATCAGGAATGAGACAAAGCGTTTTCATACCTTTGTTGCCAATAGGATCGCTGCTATAAGAGAAGCCACAGACATCTCACAGTGGAGGTATGTTGACACAAAACGCAACCCAGCTGACGAGGCCTCCCGTGGGGTGAGAGTTGAACACCTTCTCACATGCAGCAGATGGATTCAGGGCCCAGACTTTCTGTCTAAGAGTGAAGTGGACTGGCCTCTTAACATCTTGGATTCAACTTCCATCAGCAGTGATGACCCAGAGGTCAGAGGAGAGGTCGCAGTTAATGCTGTTATTGTCACTGATGCACTAAATGCAACAAAACAACTGATAACTTACTTCTCCTCGTGGAAAAGGCTTAAGACCTCTGTTGCGTGGTTTCTCCAGCTGAAGAAGGTGCTGCAGTTGTTGAGTCAAAAAAGGAAAGAAATACATGCTTCTCTGTCCAGCAGCGGACTTGACCCAGCTCAGCAGAAGAACAAAGTGAATGAGGACATGAAGAGCTTCAGAGCCACAATGAGTGTGCACACCTTGTGCCCTGAAGATATTGACACGGCAGAACGCACCATCATTCAATACTGTCAAATGGACAAGTTTTGTGAGGAAATCACTGCTTTAAAAGGAGGAACATCTGGAGTGAAGAAAAGCAGCCACATCTATAAACTTGATCCAGTGCTGAAAGAAGGGCTATTGAGAGTGGGAGGAAGGCTTAGCAAAGGAGCGATGCCTGATGACATAAAACATCCAGTCATTCTTGCTAAGGACCACCACATCACCACTCTCATCTTACGCCACATACATGAACAACTAGGACACTGTGGAAGAAATCACCTGCTTTCCAGACTTCGCAGACAGTACTGGATCACCAGAGCAAATGCTGCTGCCAGAAAGGTACTCACCTCCTGTGTTGTCTGCAGACGAAATAGGGGAAAGCTGGGTGAACAAATGATGGCAGACTTGCCGAAAGAAAGGCTGCAAGCTGATCTTCCACCATTTACAAATGTGGGCATTGACTATTTTGGACCGTTTGAGGTGAAGAGAGGCCGCGGTCTCATTAAACGCTACGGAGTCATCTTCACCTGCATGGCCAGTCGGGCAGTCCATCTGGAAATGGCCTATTCACTGGACACCACTTCCTGTATTAATGCAATACGCAGGTTCATTTCCAGAAGAGGTCAAGTGTCACATATAAAATCTGACAACGGAACTAACTTTGTTGGAGCGGAACGTGAGCTGAGAGAAGCTCTATCTCAACTGAACCAGGAAAAAATCTCAAAGTCATTACTCACCTCTGGAGTGAAATGGAGCTTCAATACTCCAGCCGCATCACATCATGGAGGAGTGTGGGAAAGGGTCATTCGCATGGTCAGGAAGGTGTTGAACTCTATTCTCCATCAGCAACATCTGGATGATGAAGGACTACAAACACTCCTGTGTGAGGTAGAAGCCATATTAAATGACCGTCCCATCACAAAACCCTCAGAGGATCCAAATGATCTCGAACCACTGACCCCAAATCACATTCTCTTGTTGAAAGGCAAACCCTCTCTACCACCTGGGCTGTTCAACAAAAGTGACTGCTACTCCAAACGTCGATGGAGGCAAGTTCAATTCCTCGCCAATCTCTTTTGGCACAGATGGATGCGGGAGTACGTACCACTGTTGCAGGAGAGACAACGGTGGCCAAAGGACAAGAGGAACTTCACTACAGGAGACGTCGTCATGGTAGCGGACTCTAACGCGCCTCGTGGATCCTGGCTGTTGGGCAAGGTACTGCAGACCTTTCCCGACAGACGTGGACTTGTGCGGTCGGTGAAAGTCCGGACCAAGTACAGCATCCTGGAGCGACCGATCACGAAGATTTGTCTTCTTCTGGAAGCTGAATAGACTGAAACCCATTCTCTATTACTGGGGCTGCCAGCCCTATTGGATTACCTGAACACTGTGAACACACACACACACACACACACACACGAAGACAACGAACTACATGAACTTTGAGAAGACTGATGTGGACTATTTTTTATTTGGCTACAAACAATGACTTATGTATGTTGAATTGTTATGTTATCATACAGTAACAATTAGGGGCCGGAGTGTTGTAGCCAATTTGATGATTTAATAATTGTTTGATTAATTGATTTATTAATTGCCAATCTGGGGATGGGTGGGGCCAGGCCTAACCAGGCACAGCCTACTTTGCTATGTCACACCCTGCACAGCAGGAAGGGGAATCAGGCTAGGCTAGAGGGAAGCCACACAGTTTTTCAACCGTGTGTGTTTGTGTATTGTTTGTTTGTTTATTTTGAGTTCTATTCGGTTTATTTTTCAACACCAGTTTTGTTTAATTTACAGCCAAACATCCGGTCTTTTGTTATGCCCTTACATGCAACTCCAAAATAAACCTTTTAAATGCACTTAATGAGAGGACCTGAGTTAATGATCACCACCACGCGTTGGAAAGAGCTTCACATGCCTTCTCCCTCACTGGCATCTTTTAGTTTTTTCGGTTGCCTTTACATTTGCATTGAAATCCTGAAAATTTGCGATGGTGAATAATTTTGTCCTATACATGCAATACTTATGTAGTACCTCAAATTAACAGTTTGGATCTGGTCATTGAGATATTTTCCGATTTTGACTCATAGAGTGATGTCAGAACTCAGAATCGAAAAATATCTCTATGAGAGTCTACATTTTTGGCTAGCTCCATGTTATGTGGAATCTACAGTATGTTAGTAGGCTATATATAGATTTTCTATTGTCACGTTCTTATGTATATTTAGGTTATGTATGTTTAGCAATAACTACAGTATTTACTGTATATGTAGATTTATATGCTGTATTATCAGCCATGATTTTTTTTTGTTCATGCTCAATGTAAATCGCTCCAGATTATGACTGAAATTGTAATTGGCATCTAAGTCTATGGCAAAATGTGTGCACTCCAGTTGTCCACACAGGATACTCTGACACCAGTACAACCGGTGTTGCATGAAGTGGAATGGTTGAGGACTGTACACATATGTTGCTAACTAATTGGACCCTTATTAGATAGGGTCAAATGGATGCGTATGGATTCCACAAATCCACAACAGTCAAGCAAGTTACTGGTCAATAAACCAGAAAAAGAAAAGTAAACATAGTTTTTGTTGGTTTGTTTGCATGTCTATTGCTTAGTAAGTTTGACATGATTCTCGTTTGCCTCTCCCTCTCTCTTCACAGAGAAGCAAGGTCTAGTGCAGAACCACATTCTAAAATGAAGCCTGCCGACGCCCGGAAGGCAGGCTTGCCGCAGATGCCAGGGATCCGGGCCGGGTATTGCCCCATGTCCGAACGGCAGCAGGTGGCCTTCCTGATGAAAAAGACAGCTGAAGAGTCAGTTAACAGTCAAGGTGCATACTGTACCATTTTTCTTTATAGGTTTATGTATTGATAGAACAAAGAATGGGACTATATTACGTTGCTTACCAGACCATATAATTCTGAGCTTTTAGGGCTGCAAATGATTATTCCAACATCAAACGAATTTTTGAATCAAACAAATAAAAGAATAACTGAATAAGGAAAATTAAGGTTCGACTTTATGTATATAAAAATAATAGCCTAAAAATGCTGTTGGACGGTGCCATGTGGAAACGAGAGCAGAGTTAAAGTTAAAATGTGTTGTTCATACAAAGCATGGTGAGCTTGTAGACCAGTTATATTTAGCATGCAACGCTGCCTTGGCTCGCTAACAGTACGGTTTTAGGGGGCCGTGATATAATGTGGTAATTAAACGCCTTTGATATTATTACATGATTGGTGCAATTCGAGCAGCTGCACTTCAAACACGTCATTTTTTCCCTCTCCTCTCCATGCAGGGAAGCATGATGCTGCGCTTTTATTATTGGCAACAATAACAAAAGACTAACAATACAACAAGAACAGGTCTTCTCGGATACACTCAGGTTTTACACATAATGAATGATTAAAAAAACAAATGCATTAATTTGATTATTTCCCATTTCATGTCTATAACGGCGCGCTGTATGACAGATTGGCGTCGGTAGGCTATGGAGTGTCTTCTCATAATAAGTCCCTGCAGGCTTGTATGCTATTAAGATAATTATGAATCATTAATTTGATCTCGCAAGAGACGACAGTCGGCTCCAGCCATGGCAGGTATCTGAACTACAGGACCTGTGCGCAAGGAAACTTTTACTGAACATTATTAAGCGTTCAGCAGCAGCCTCATATGCGATATATATAATCGTTGTTTTTTTTTTTTTAATCGACATTCGTTCGAGCCGCCGAAAGCTATCAAAAGGAATAATCGATTGCCATTTTTGGCCAATATCTGCAGCCCCGTTCACCGTAGGATTTATACAGAAAGAATATAAAATAAAGCAGGAATAAATTATAAGATTACAATGATAGTAGTTTCACATGTCTGACACAATACTGGTGCAGTGGGAAACTGGTCTTGACTTCCTTATTTAATCCTGCCTATTAGTTATGGCAATCCGGCCAGAGACCTCCTACTAATTAGTCACTAACATCATAAGATGTCTGTTTAATACCAAAGTGAATTGGGGCAGTAAAATGTTAATATGAACAGAGTCCACATACAAATTCCATCTATGGCAGTGTGCAGCATTTGGGTCACGCTGTATTAAAGGCAGTGTTATAATTCATATTGTTTTTTAGCCACAGTCGTATGAATGTCTCCACTTGGGACACGTGACATGATGTTTTGTTTTCATCACTTACATGTGGTCCAGGAGAAGCCATGGACAGAGAACTGCACCAGAAGATCCTCCACATGTTTGAAGAGGAAAGTGATGAGGAGGATTTCCTAGGATTCCCTGCCTCAGGTATGAACAAGGATGTGTCGTTCACCTTTAGTTACTGTACGTTTCCGTAGCTCGCAGATCTCCATTGTAAGAAACAGATTACATTATGCATTTCTCCCACACCTGCCTTGTGGTGCATATCTGGCAACTCTGTGGTGCAAGATGGCTGTGATACGCTGCTCTTCCCTGCTTTGGGATGGGTTGATCATTTATCTAGTATGTGTATTTGCCCCTGGAATGTCTATGTAGAATTCCACCATATACCGTACTTTCCGGGTTATAAGCCGCGACTTTTTTCCTGTGCTTTGGACCCTGCGGCTTATTCAGCGGTGCGGCCAATGTATGGATGTTTACGGCTAACAAACACTATAGGGCGTTCTAAGTCTAAATGCACGGTATGAACCCCAACTTTAAGCAAGCCCGAGCAGGAAATATAGGGGGACAGGGCACAGGCAGTTTGCTAAGACAGACACTACTAAATACATCATGGAAAGCAAACGAAGAAGTACATATAACGCAGCTAAAGTCAGTCGAGCTGGTTGAAAAATAAGGAAATCTATCTGCTGCACGTAGCCTTGGGATCAATGAATCAATGGTTAGACGGCGGACCAATGCGAGGAACGCCAGCGCGGCGGAGACGCCATGAGCTCCGTGGACCGCGGCGCCAGCGCGCGGACCACCAGCGCGAGCAACATGCTGAAAGCAACTTTTTCTCAAGTCTGCCAGTGGATCCTGACTGCGTGGAAAAGTGTCAAAACATCCACGAACGGGTTTAGAAAGGCTGGCGGCAGCAGCAGCAGCAGCGCTATCAGGAATAGGAGGGGGTCCGTGGCAGTGTTGTTTTCGTTGACTAAGACTAAGACGAAAATGCTCGTCAACGAAGCTTTTTCCAAGACGAAGACGATCCAAAGACTAAACGAAAAGTATCCTCTAAAGACGAACTTGAAGACGTACTGTAATGGACACGTTCGTCAACGAATCAGACGAGACGAAAATGTTAGGGCGGGACGAACGGAAATGAGATCCAATCACAACTTTTCTTTTTGTGGGACTAGTTGGGAAGACATCCAATCAGAACGCTTCCCAATGCGTTATCAAGTTAGGTTGATCGTCAGCATGTTGGATGGAGGAAAAGCTCACGATTGGTTGCACAAACAAACAATTCTTCCACGATGCGAAACTGTGGCACGCACCAGGAGTTTTTACTACTTTACTACGGAGGAAACACCCGCAGCCTAAGAGCCTACTCCCCAGAACGCCACGTCGTTTCATCAACACTATTTGTCTAGCTGAACCGCCGTGGCCATCTCACTCGATACAGCACCGCCGCGAGAAGCCACAGCAGGCAGCCCAGAGAGCAGTCAGAGCGCACCCGGCAGCAGCAGCAGCAGCCACCGGCTCTGTCCATGTCCGTATAGCTCTGGTACAGCGCGCTGCGCGCCGCTCCTCAGACTCAGAAGCAGCGGAGCTCCTGCTGCTGTAGACGGACATAGACTGAGCCGGCAGCTGCTCGCCGCCGATGACAATCACGCTCGGACCGCACTCTAAACTGCCCACTATGTCTTCCCACAGCAGCGCTGCACCGAGCAAAACAACCGAAATGGTTCAGCCAAACAAACAATGCCAATGAAACGCAGCGCTCTGAAAAATAGGCTGCAAACGTTTCCCAATGCGTGCCACAGCCCTGCCCCGCAGAACACTTGTCTGTTTATGCCAGGAGCTTTCAACAGGTGGTCTGGGGACCACCAGTGGTCCCTGAGAGGATTCCAGGTGGTCCCCAGCTTTTTTTAACCAGATGTAAATCTCTGAAAGCGTAACCATGGAACCATTCAAACCAAAGCAAAATAAATCTTTAGTTTTGGGTCTGTGGGGGCTAAAATGTCATCAAATGGTGGTCCGTGGCTCAAATGCTGAATAAATAGTGGGCCCTGGTATCAAATTTTGAAAACCACTGGTTTATACAACCAATCTTGCTGTTTGCCTCCATGCAACATGCAAACTAAATGTGCCTGTATAATCTGTATGGCATGTTGAAAGATAGTAAGACTAAAATTGCAAGAGTAAGACTAAACCTCAAAGACTAAGACTGAAAGACTAAGACTAATAAAAGACTAAGACTAAAAAAAGACTAAGACTAAATAAAGACTAAGACTGAGACTAAGACTAAATCGACGTTGATATTTTGTCGACTAGACTAAGACTAAAAAAATGAATTTCAGAAGACTAAATGGGACTAAAAGACGAAATATGTGTTACTCAAAAGACTAAGACTAAGACTAAGACAAAATATTCTCAAACAAACAACACTGGTCCGTGGAGGCGGCAATAAAGACGCCTCGTCGAGTGCCTTAAACATTGAGAGGATTCCTGGTGGTCCCCAGCTAAATGGTGGACAGTTGGTTAACCAGATGTACGGTAGGCTACCTTTTTTCATGAACCAAATGGACCCGCAAGCGCTCATTTGGTTTCATGAAGTGATCGGAGTTGCGTATCTCCAGCTACACTCTATGGCCAGGCCTGGATGTAATATTTCTCAATCGGGGGGGCAGCCGAAAATGGCAGTTGGTTTAGTGGTGCCACAATTGTAGTTAGTCAATGTTTAACTACCGCTATAAGCATTTGATTTGAAATATCTTTGAAGTTTTCATTGTTTGCATTCCGTCATGTTTGGTGGGGCAGTCAGGGCGTCTAGATTACCCCCCCATGTCTAACTATGCCTACATCCGTCCCTGGTCTATGGCTCTAGCGTTAATTACATACAGCACGTGCAGTTCTGTAGTCGTTTAAATAATAAAAAGGATGCTTCTCAAACAGCATTTCGTTGCCGACAATCTCATCTGTGCAAGAACCCTTACATATGGTAATTAAGCATTAAAACACCCGCGACTAATAGGCCAGTGCGTCTTGTATATGTACACAATTGATTTTTTCGCTAAATTTGGCCGATGCGGCCTATATTCAGGTGCGCTTTATAACCCGGAAAGTACGGTAGATAGTGTATATGAACGCTATTTAACCTTACCTATGCCTTCACCATTAATGTGTAATCTGCCAGTGTTTTCTTTCTCAGATACCGGTTCTTCCCCATCTCATCTGAAGGCACGCCAAGAAACCCACACTGGAAAGAAATGTGATCAAATGTTGGTCCCAGTGATCAAGTTATACAGAATGGACCCAGTGGTCAAATTATACAGAATGGAGCCAGTGATCAAGTTATACAGAATAGGTACTGTATGTCAAAAATGAATTAATTTATTTTTAACCAGTGAAATTTCAGGTTAAACACAGCTGGCTGTGCTCAATTTATTTTCACATGCATCCAATAATTTACCATATGGACTTAATTTTGTTAATCATATACTAGTCTCAGAAAGGCCAAAGAACAGCATAAGCCATTAGAATTGATATTATGCAGAATTGAGTTTAGCCTTTTGGCCCAGCCCTCGACAATATTTTCTGTTTCTCATTGGGAAAAATAATCTCACCCCTGGTCTAGGTCGTAGAATATGGAAGGCTGTTAAGTCTAGTGTATGGTTGATATGGTTCAGTACAAGTATAGTATTGTTTAACCAGTGTGAGACATGGCATTTTGGTGGTGAGTTTATTATTGTAGCAGCTACAATGAATGATTGAATGGTGAAATGCTGATGTTGTTAGGGGTACAAACTCCAGTTTGTCCCCATTCAGGCTGCATGAACGGGTACTCGAGTGCTCAGTTTATGACCCGTCAGTGTCACAACACTTATGCTAGATGCCCTCACTAGGCAACTAGTCGACTGGTAAAAAACATTAGAAATGAAAGCCCTACTGTGTTTATAGTTGGTAATTTCCCCCCCCCCCCCCCCCCATCTCAGACACTTGCTCTGCTCTGCACTCAGTGAAACAAGAACATCTCTGCTGTGAAGAATGCGGGAAAAGCTTCAACACAAAACCTAGTCTCAAGATGCACCAGAGAATTCACACTACTAGAGAGAAGCCTCACTGCTGTGGCCAATGTGGAAAAAGCTTTGCGAAACACCGGTATCTTAAGAAACACCAGAAATTGCATTCTCGAGAGACAGAAGAGAAGCCCTACGGCTGTGACCAATGTGAGAAGAGGTATAGAACATTAGCAACCTTAAAAGATCATCAGCGTGTCCATACGGGAGAGAAGCCCTTCTCTTGTGAGCATTGTGGTAAAGGTTTCCGCTATAAAGCAGCTTTAAAGTATCATTGTGAAAGCATTCATGGTACCCAAAAGAAGCCTCATCACTGCAAACAATGTGGAAAGGGCTTCATCAGGAATTCTGGACTTGTGATACACCAGAGAACTCACACAGGAGAAAGACCATACAACTGTGAAGAATGTGGGAAGAGCTTTACTGTGCTATCACAGTTAAAAAGTCATCGGCTCCTACACACAGAGAAGTCTTTCCGCTGCGAACAGTGCGGGATTTGTTTCCGTCATCCACACACTTTGAAGATGCATCAGCGCATCCATACCGAGGAGAAGCCTTACAGCTGTGACCTTTGCGAAAAGAGCTTCAGAACCCATGGTGCTTTTGCATCGCACCGGAGACTTCACACCGGAGAAAAACCCTTTACCTGCGACCAGTGTGGTAAATGCTTCAACCAACAGGCGCATCTCAGGACGCACAAGAGGACGCATTCCGGAGAAAGACCCTTTGGTTGTGACGAATGTGGGAAGCGCTTCACCCAGTCGTCGCATCTTAGAACGCACCAGAAATTACATGTCGGGGTGAAGGCTTACTTCTGCGAGCACTGTGGCGAGAGTTTCCTTCACGCTTCGACTTTAAAAACTCATGTGCGCCTGCACACGGGAGAGAAGCCCTACCACTGCGCCCAGTGCGGGGAAAGCTTTCGTCAGTTGATCAGTTTGAAGTGGCATCGCCTCAAACATACCGGAGAGCAGCCTCATAACTGCGGGGAATGCGGGAAGAGCTTTCGTCATAAATCAAGTTTACAGCATCATCAGCGCATCCACACTGAAGAGAAGCCCTTCCACTGCGAAGACTGTGGGGAAAGGTTTCATCACTTGAATAGTTTACGGACACATTTGCGCAAACATACTGGAGATTATTTCCACTGCGAGCAATGTGGGAAAATGTATTCTGATCCAACAAGTTTAAGGCGCCATCAGCGCAGCCATGTTGAAAAGAAGTCTTAAAGGAGAATGCCACCCCAAAAGGCTTTTTTAAAACTTTATTTGCAGTTTATTTATTGCCATAAAGGTGGTCTACTTGTTGTTTTGTGAAAACATGGCGGTTTCCCCTACCCCTAAATAAGCTTAGAATTGCACTAATGTGATCTTTGACCACATATTTCTTTTTTTCCTCTGAATTGCTCAGATTGAAGCGATTTAACAGAACACAATGTTAGGGACTTGGTACTAAACATTTTATTTATCATCACTAAAGTTAGGATCGTCATAGGTAATTTTGGTGTCTTCAATGGCAAAGTAATATCGTTATCACAATACTAAATTTGTTTTCATACGGATAGACTATTATTTTTTTTATGCAGATTGATTGGTAAATCAGTTCTTTTTCATGTTGCCATTGCTTGTTAAACAGGTGAGGTCTGGATGTATCGAGCCAGGTCGGATCATTCATAATATGCTTAATGCTGTGCACATGCGAGATGCTATGGGTTGTTTTGGATCTATGTCAATCAACCATTTGTGTGCATATGTGCTGTTTCATCTGTGTTTGGTTAAAAGTTATATGGAGTGATGTTTGAACATTAAAAACTGTATATATCTTTAGTATCCAAAGTTCCTTCTGTGATGCTATTCTGCTATCCTGTTGCATTTGCTCTGCCTGGAAGAACAGGGAAACGGCACAGGATGCTAAATGGTGGTGGGGCAGAGCGGTGGAAGCAAGAGTAAAAAATCTTAAAAGGGAATTCCACCCATTTTCATTTTTTTCCTGAGAGGATACAAATGTGAACCATATGGACCCTAGTGGGTTCATTTGGTTCCATTTGTACCCTTTCAGGAAAAAAGGGGTGTGAAAGAAAAATCATTAACATGGTGAAATACAAGGTGTGGGTATCACCATTATTTATAGTGACAACCCATAATTGGAAGACTCCACTCCCCCAGGTGGCTGTGCAAAAGGGGCAGGTCACAGGTGAATGCAGTAGAATAAAATAAAACCAAAACATAACAGACAAACAATAATTAAAATTCACTATTAACAAGAACATATATACATCCATGAGGATGTATATATGCATTGTGTGAATCCACACAATACTCATACATCCACATTCAACAAGACACTTGTTGTTAATTGGCTGAGAGAGGAGTTGTGTGGTAATCACCCGTGTGGGAGATGCAGCCACTGTTCTAATACTTCAACCACTAAAGTGTTCTACCCTCCGCATACGGGACAGGAATACAAAATCAAACATTTCATTAATTGTAACACTACTCATGTGGTGTATATGTTGAAATGTCCCTGTGGTATGATCTACGTTGGACAAACCAAAACGTAATTTAAAAATACGTATAGCAGAACACAAGGCAGCCACATTAGACATGGCAACATGGACTATGCAATAGCCAGGCATTATAAAGAAAGAGGCCATGGCTCTGCAGCAATTCATTGGTATTGAAAAGGTCATGTTGCCACCTATGGGTGGTGACTTCAAGAAACTGTTGTTGCAGAGAGAAACTGGATCTTCACATAAAACCCAATGGAGCCACATGTCTTAATGAAAACTTAGACTTAAGCTCCTTCAGAGCTTGAATTGAACACATCTGAGATGTTAATATTGAAGTGTCTTGTTGAATGTGGATGTATATGAGTATTGTGTGGATTCACGCAATGCATATATACATCTTCATGGATGTATATATGTTCTTGTTAATAGTGAATTTTAATTATTGTTTGTCTGTTATGTTTTGGTTTTATTTCATTCTACTGCATTCACCTGTGACCTGCCCCTTTTGCACAGCCACCTGGGGGGCGTAGTCTTCCAATTATGGGTTGTCACTATAAATAAGGTTGATACCCACACCTGTGTATGCAAAGCACCTGATGAAGCCTACACGGCGAAATGCGTTGTGTGTGCAGTAAAACAATGAAGCAACATATGTAATTGCAACATACAGTATGTAATTGTCCACACACTCCATCCTTGGAGTGTACAGTTCCTTCCTCCTACTGTGGAAGTTGTCCTTGGTTGCATTCATACCTTGCCTACCAGCACCTCCCCCACCTGGATGTGCACGAGAAGCTACCTGTTTGTATGGTGAAATACAATCTTGATGCCATCAGATGTATTTCACCATGTTAATAATTTTTTTTTCAGACCTCCATTTTTAGGAAATACAGAATTGGGGGAACTTTTTCATCATATCCACACAACATCTGTATATTAATGACATATTAAAATGTTGAAATTGGGTGGAGTTCCCCTTTAAGGCAAACAACCCATCAAGCTTTGACATGTCAGCTGGTAGATTTGCTCTGCAGCATGGGCTAACAAAATTGGTTGACACCAGGGATAAGATTACTAATACAACATAATGTTACATATTGTGTAGATTGCTTAAGAATCAGCACTAGTGTGTGGCCACTGTGAGGTGGCTCCTTTAACACATTTAGGCCTGACCTGTCCTGAAGATTTTCAGGAAAAAAAACTTCAAATATTTATTTAGCAGCATCAAAAAGATTTAATGTTTGATTACTGTACATACTGTACAGAATCCAAATATGGATTCATGGCCTGAATGGGTTAATATGCTATCTCATTGCATATTTATGCAAACGTTATATATACAGTATATAAAAATATAGCCTGCATTGACCCAAAGATTGGGTCACTGCAGGATTTTCAGGAGCCATTCCACCATAAATGCAAAGTTCTCCTCAGATTAGGGATTATATGGTTGAAGTTTGTTAAAGGTTAGGCACTTTAACATCTCCCTGGGTGTGTGCATAAGTGCTGACACAAAAATCTTCCATTTGGTTTCTGGTATGCTTCAGAGTCTAGGGGGACCTTTAGGGCAAAAGTCAAAAGCCCTGTCACCCTTATTTACCAACCTCGACTAACAAAGAAGAGCTGGATCAGATGACCTCAGGCTGCAGACAAGTCCAACTGTTAGTGTATATATAGCCAGGCCATGAAGAACACTTTTTAATACTGAATACTGTTTAATCATAATTGATTAAATCAAGTATGATTGTATGAGTATGATTTACTGCTGCAACCCTACATGTCACTGTCTGACATAGTCATAGTTTTATGCAATACAATGTCTAAAACTAAAACACCCTTTCAATAAAGTAACTATATTTGGAATACATATTTCTTCATGTGAGTGTTTATTCAAACTATAAACGTGAGGCTTTATCTGAAATCGATGTTTAATTAACCAGAATAAAATTACACTAGCCACTTGGATTTCACCCCTATTCTGAATATTAGCAGATCTATGAGTACACAATGCCTTGCACTGCAAGACAAAGGTCTAAATACTTAAACCAAGTGCATTCCGGATTCGGCACAAACAAGGCACTATATTCATTTTGCTCTGCCACTATACCCAAAAGGTGAATTCCTTGACTCCTTCAAAGCTAGAGCAAAGGGCACCTACGGACAGGTGCAGTTAGTTCATAACTGACCTCTCTAAAAGTCTGATTTCCCCACTCCGCCCTTCACCCCCCTGTATATTTTTCTTTTCCCTTTAACCTCCATGATCTCCTACTTTTGGCTATACAGACATGTTGAAATGAAATGAACAAGGTGGGCCCTATTGTAAACAAGTAATGCTTGTGGTGCCATCCATTTGTAGTTAATCTTTGTATTAAATTGACATTAAGTGCAATTCTCTAAGCTTTTAAAGAGGCATTCCACCATTTTTTCCCCTGAAATTGGTTCATTGGGTTCCATTTGTGTCACCAAGTTGTGTTTCACAATGTTCATGATCTTTGTTTTTTTTTTTTCTTTTTCAGATTTCAATTTCTACAAAACACAGAATGAGGGCCCTTTTAATTATGTCCACACATCATCTCTAAGCTATATAATGACATTAGAATGTTGAAAATGAGTGGAATTCCCCTTTAAAACACTACCAATCAATCCATTTGTGGTGTTAGCCTCACTGAAGCCAAATGTGGATTCATGAAGCCAGACCTTATTTTATTACTCTATGAGCCAGACTCATAATATCCACGAGGGGGTGGTGTGTGCTCGTGTGTCTCTTGACTGAGTGTGTTCTCTTCAGGCACTTTAGGGGCAGCTCAGTTGTCCAATTCAGTCAGGCACTAATATTGAGGTCCTAATGTTTACAGTTGAGTCGAGACGTTTCATCAAGAGTAAGTTGCAGTATTGTATAATGAAAGCGTCACTGTTATGCGCAGCCAATGTCGTGTGTGTATTGTACAATACATACATACATACATAGTGTATGCTTAACTAGTGTGTCCAATCAGCTTTTTCAGATCTGATGCAGTTGTACTTGAATTGTACTGTAATTCTCCAAGCTGTTATCAGTTTTGTAGCAGTGTGTACTTTACTTGTATTGTAACTCATCTCTCTGTTAATAAAAATTTCATTCATTCATTCATTCACATGCCCTTTTTAAGCTGTAAAATAATTTTTTACAGCTTAAAAAGGACTTCTTGGACCACAGCTAAGCCATAGTGTGTCAATGTGTTCACTTTCATGTATGTTTTTCATAGGTATGTATGTATGTAACACAGCTCCACGCTGTGTCTACGGCACTAAGAATCATAAACAGTGGATCTATAGACCAGAGCTAGGCTAGCCAGTTAGCTGCTGTGACTGTTCAGGACTGAACTCAGTGAATGATCTTGTAGATCAGCTATTTTCAGCTCATGTTAGCCCCATAGCTCCACTGCCTCTGTTTCTGTCTTGCCAGTACACTGCATCACTGTAAGGCAGAATCGTGGAAGCAGTGGTGTAATATGGACCAGAGTTAGCTATCTGATTCTGAGGACCCCCTGTGGTAGTGTGAATGGAATACAGTTAATGCCATACACAATTTGCTTAAAACATACATTTAGAATGTCTTCATTTTAAAAACAATGTCACCAAACAAAAATGTCACCAAAACGTGCCCACTACATGGCATGGCAACCTGTTGAATGAGCATGAGTAGCCAATGCAACTCTAGATTAGATATAATTGGAAGAATGGTGGTGAGTTTGACGTTTAATACAAGTAGCCTGCTGATAACAATTTTCATTATTAGGAAGTCATTGGGTATTGCGGCCCTAGATTCATCCCATTACAAAAAAATAGAGTTGCATTGTAGGCTGTTGTCTGGGTCCAGTGGATTCTGCTCATTAAGTAAACAGAGTTGTCACAACAACTCTAATCATTTAATAGAGCTCTAGGAAAGGTCATGTAGCATCTATGTCTGTCAACGGCAAAATATGTAAAATGTCCGCACACGTACTACAACAATGGAACAATGGATATTCTTCCTATGTTGGTAACCAAATGGACCATTTGGTTATCTTTAACTTTACATGTAAACCAAATGGACCCCTATGGGTTCCACAAATCCGCATCAATCAAGCAAATTACTGGCCAGAATGGAGAAAGAGAACTAATTAACATACTTTCATTGGGATATTCTCATGATCAAGTGGTAAATGCCTCTCCCCTTCCCTTCACAGAGAGGCAGGGTCCAGTGCAGAAGAACATTTAAAAAGAAGCCCAACGCTGGCTTATGGAGATGCCAGGTACCCGGGCCGGGGATTGCCCCATGTCGGAGCGGCAGCAGGTGGCTTTGCTGATGAAAAAGACAGCTGAAGAGTCTGACAACAGTCCTGGTGCGTGCCTGGTAAAAGAGGCTAAGTCTCCATTTTCTATAGTTTTCTTTGATAGAACAAAGAAGGACACACACACACATACACCCCCCCCCCCCCCCACACACACACACACACAGAGAGAGAAAAGACAAAGTAGTTTAGGGAGGAGTGGTTTAGCATGGAAAAAATTGTAGCCAGAGGACTGGCAGTAGTCGTACTGTACAAGCAGTAATGAGCGCACTTTGAGTGCACTGCTTGTGTGCAAGCAGGCAATAAAATGCATGCATAGGTACTATATAGATGCTATTTCACCTATGCATTCATCATACAAAGTAATCCATCATTGTTTTCTTTCTCAGATACCTGTTCTGCCCTGTCCTTGGTGGAACCAAAACGTCTCTGCTGTGACCATTGCGGAAGAAACTTCACCCAAGTATCTCATCTTAAGGCCCACCAGAAAATCCACACTGCAGAGCAGCATCAATGCGATTCCATGTTGGTACCAGTGATCAAGTTATACAGAATGGAGCCAGTCATCAAGTTATACAGAATAGGTATGTTAAAAATCAATTAATCACAAAACACCACATGCATGCTGTACAGAATATTATTGTGGACCCTTTTTGCTGAGTGTCTGTGGACATTTGATGTTTGATTGATCCTAAGCTATTTTATTAAAATCAGCAGCGCCCAATCTATTTTCATATACTGTACATACAACTTTTCATATAAGGTATGTAACCATGTATGCCTAGAAAGTCCAACTGTGAACATTTAAAAGTAATAAAGTCAATGTTAGTGTATTGTCACATCTGAGCTAAAAAACACCACAGAAGACAGGAATAGATGGTTTATTACAAATTTTGGTTCACAATAAGATGAAATCTCAGTTGAATCGAAAAGTCACTGAAAATGGCTCATCCAGGAGGGATACGTATAGGCACGGCCAACTAAAAGATAATAGCCACAGAACAGTTTTTTCTTAGAGTGGTGGGGGGGCTTTCCACAGTGTTTTCTCAACAGTTTTCTCAGTTTAGAAAGAAAGGGGGACATTCAGCACAGTGTACGAGCAAGAGGCTTATAATGAGGAGGAGCATAGAGGGCTCGCTTAGCGCCGCCAGAGCCACCCTTCACCTACAGAGAGCAGACCCTGGCTGACTGAGGAGGGCAGGCATATGTGGCACTGTCGTTGGCCACAGCTGAGCACAGCTGAGAGAGATGGGGTTGATTGAGGATGCATCCTGGGACGTATCTGTGCTCTATGACATAGACGCGTCTCCACCTCCTCTGGCTGTCTCTGCGGGGCAAAGAGGCACCTACCTGGGCGGCGGCCCCCTAGCAATCTGCCACAGTATACAAACCCTGTTTATAAACGGATTTGTTTAATACAGAATCTAATTCCACCTCTCTATTGGTTCATTATGAAACTGCTTGAGACTGCTGCGCTGTGATTCACCCCACACAACCCCCCTCCCCCTCAGACATTAACACAGCCTGCCCTGAACTCGACGAATGTTTGTTTTCATGATTTGTTGACAACAACAAAGTTCTGGATTGTCTACAGGAAGCAGCAAGTGTCTGACTGCATGGAAACAGCTGCACTATGTAGAAGCAACATAGAGGGGATGCAAAAAAATGACAGATAAAATGCAAAACATATACAGTAGCTATATATCTATTGTGATTTTTGGCAAAAAAGGTGCCTCTATTACCTTTTTAAGGCCTATACATACTCCAGTTTTAGGTGATAAGTTATCAAATACAGTAACTGCCGGGGTTGGCCATCGGTGTGGTGTCACAAAAACATGAAGTAAACTCTAAACTGCCTCCCTCTGGCCAGCCGGGGGGGTCTGATGGAGGAGGAGTCAGGAAATGGTTGGAATAACGTCAAACATATTGAGGGCTGAAATTTAGGGAATGGCTTTTGTGACAAATACACTACTCATAGGATAGTGAAACAAAACAAATAAAACTTAACTGTAACCAGAAACTAATACCCCATTTATACAGTATATCAACATTAAACAGTAGAATTTACTTGGATGATGAATAAGTAGTAGAAACCCAGAACTTCATTTGTTCCAAAACTTTTTTTTCTATCTCAGACACCTGCTCTCCCCTGCGCCCTGTGAAACCAGAACATCTCTGCTGTGAAGAGTGCAGGAAAAGCTTCTCCACAAAAGCTAACCTCAAGCGACACCAAAAAATACATTCTAGAGAAACGTACAGCTGCGACCATTGTGGAAAGAGGTTTACCGAGTTGGCACCCTACGAATGTCACCGGCTCACCCATACCGAAGAGAAGCCGTTCTCCTGCCAAGAGTGTGGAAACACTTTCCGCACAAAATCGCGTTTAAGGTATCATCGGCGCATCCACACCGACGAGAAGCGTTATTGCTGTGATCTGTGTGAAAAGAGCTTCACCACAAATTCTAATCTTGTGATACACAAGAGGATTCACACCGGAGAAAGACCCTACAGGTGTCACCAATGTGGCAAGAGCTTTAATGTTGCAGGTCACTTAAAAATCCATCGGCGAATCCATACAGAAGAGAAGCCCTTTTCATGTGAACATTGCGGCAACAGTTTCCGTCATTTACTCACTTTTAAGATTCATCAACGCATCCATACTCAAGAGAAGCCGTACAGCTGTGACCAGTGCGACAAGAGCTTCACCACACAGACTTCTCTCGTGACACACAAGAGAAATCACACCGGAGAAAAACCCTTTAGCTGCGACCAATGTGGGAAACGCTTCAAACAACGACCACACCTTAAGGCACACCAGAGGATGCATTCTGGAGAAAGACCCTTCGGTTGTGAGCAATGCGGGAAGCGCTTCACCCAAAGCTCGCATCTTAAGTCGCACCAGACATTACACACCGGGTTGAAGCTCTACTTCTGTGAGCAATGTGGAAATAGTTTCCGTCACGCAGGAACTTTAAAGATTCACCAGCGCCTCCATACGGGGGAGAAGCCTTACCGCTGTCAACAATGTGGCGAAAGCTTTCGTCACTTAATAGGTTTAAAGTTGCATCGGCACGTCCATGCCAAAGAGAAGCCCTTCAACTGCGAGCAATGTGGAAAGGGTTTCTATCATAAACGCAGTTTTAAGATTCATCAGCGCAGACATACTGGGGAGAAGGATTAACAGCTCTGACCAATGTGAGATTTTTGTTTGTTTTTAGAACATAATAGACCTTTTAGAAAGCTCCGTCATCTTGTCCACCCGAGGACACTTTTCAGCCGGGCTCCAATTATGTGACGTAGCACATCAGTGGAGGGGCGGGGGAGGGGCCGGGTATAACAACATTATTGTTAGATCCAATCAGATCAGTGCCAGATCTAGGCCAAAATCATTTCAGGTTAGGCCAGGCTACTGCATGACTGTCATGATAATGACATGTCATGTTAATAACATATCAGGACCAGTGTGTTGAAAAATACATTTTTCACACTTTTATATAATGACCACATCTGTGGTCATTATATGGCCATGCCTGACAATGCATGTCCCCCCAAATTTAAAGTTTCCCCTTTTTTGTATTTTCATATCAAAATTACATCAATATATATATATATATATATTTTTTTTTAATAACTTCCTGTAAACAAAAACATGCTGCGCGATGATATGTTAGAATAAATATCTGAACAATGCCTGAATTGTTGATTGGAAACCAGGTAGCTCAACTGTGGAGGTGTAAGTTAAACAGTCCCCATAGTTGAGCATGGGGGAGACAAGGGAAGACATTTGTTGAATAAGCATAGAAAACGAGGACAAAGTAAAGGACAGAAAGGTGGTGGGATGTACAAACATAAAGGAGAAGTCAGTCACTTTAAGATAGCCTACTTGTAAAAATGCTAATCGTCCAGGCATAAGGTGAAATGTCTAATGTTCTTTAATCATGATGTACAGTTCAGTTGGAACAAAGCATTGATAGACTAACTCAACAATTAGCATCCACCAGGAAAGGGGAGAGGGTAGAGCTCTTTAATATTATTGCAAATTGTTGTCTTGTGTTGAGATTTTTTGTTTTTCACATTGCATTTTGACATGGTGGTTTTGAGCTATGGATTGTATTGGAATATGTACAGTAATTTGGTTTATTGGAACCTGTTTCTTAATTGTATTGACATGCTGGATAACGGATGTTTATTATCTTTGTCTGATTTGTTATTAATTTCTATTATTTCTTACTACTTGTCGGTTTTACAGTAATGTATCAATAAAGCAACTTAGTTCAAATCACCAGTTCAGACTTCAACCTTCCATGGCCAGCTGACAGACATTACAGGCATTTGGAGATATTAAAGAGACTAGGACTTTACCCGTTGTGAATACATGAACACCAAATGATGTGCAGTGTGGGTAAAGTGAATTAATAGATCATACCAATGACAACGTAAGTATTGTGATTGCTTTAATGTAGGCCTAGGGTTGTGTGTGTGTGTGTGTGTGTGTGGTAGCCTACAACATGCTTTTTTTGGTGGCAGAGATACCAGTTTGTTGTATTTTGTCAATAATATCTATCAGGCCCAAAGCTTAGAGTATTAGTTACACCGACTCTGTTAACTTCATGGAGCCAGTCCAATGGCAGCTCTTCTTCTAATTGTAGTAATAGTGCCACATGAGCATCACAGAGACTGTGGTGGTTACTGTACAATACTTTGACGATGAACATGTTGCACATGTGAATGCGCATATGCTTAAAATATTTTTTTTCCTGACCCCTCACTCTCGCAACTCTGTAGTCTCAGTCTTTGTGACTGACTGCGGTCTGTGGTCTGGATAATCTACATAAGAGACAATTTCATAGATTTGTTGTTGTTGGTTAGTATTGAAGTAGAAATAAATACATTCAATTGCAAAGGGAACATTGGAGAGAGAGAGGGACAGACGGAGAGAGTGAGTTTTTCTCGACGCCTCTGTTTCTCTCTCTCTTCCCAGCCTGAGTGAGCTTTACTTCCTCACTCAGACTTAATATCAGATATTTGTAGCGCAGGTCTTTAGTGCTGACATGGTCTTGCACAGTATTCATCAAAGACATCTGTTCATGATTCTTTTTGTGATGCTGTTTGAGTCCCAAGTATTTCTCAGTCTGATGAATGCACCTCTTGGTTTTGACACTCCTCAGTTCCTTCATGCCACCTCTCTTTTTACTTGTGTGAGTGAGTGGGCACAAGGCGATCGGTGCGTTGTGTTCAGTGTTTGGTTCTCGTGTTCAGTGACATAATCTGATATATAGTAAAATACCTTTATAGCTATAGTGTCATTAGTATTACTATAGTGTCATTAGTATTACAACACCACTTGGCACCCTCTGGACAGCATCCTTACCGTGGCCTCCACCACCATTCAAGGACAAACTGAATCAGTCAAATCCCATTTTCTGCTTGATCCACAATACCTCTAAAGGACATTATCAATGTTGTTGGCTAATTACGTTGCTTTCCTAGTTTGAAGAGATGTTTTATAGAAGATTGGGAGTGAATCTGCAGTTATTGTAAAAACGGTCTTGTCCCTGTGGTTCAGTATCATCCAGGCATTCACTGAACAGCATGTTCATCAACATGGGTACTGATGCAAATGAATATTCCATATTCAAAAGAATATTCAAATGTAAAAACAAATAATAATCAAATGTAATAAATTAATGTCTATATTAAAATATTTCCTTATTTCCTGTTCCCAAGTTCTTGTGAGACTCTAGGCCACATAAACGAGGGTCAGCGGAGGTACTACCAGCTTCCCAGAGTCGGCTGATCAGAGTGCACAGGTGGGCTTGTCGGGTTTTATGAGACCAGTGAGATACAGTATCGTGGAGTCAAACCTTTGGTTGCTTTGAATGAAATGTGTACTGGCCAAGAACAGATAGAGAGCACATATTACTCCTATCCTGAAATCACTTGACTGGCTGCCAGTCTCCTATAGAATTGACTTTAAGTTCTCTTACTTGTTTACAAATCTATCCGTGGAAATGCACCTGTTTAGGCCTACTTGACTAACATGCTTCCTGCGTATGTGCCTGGGCGAGCCCTCAGATCATCAGGAACTGCTTTGCTAGAAATCCGCAGGACCAAACTTAGTAAGTAAAAAGAGATGCAGCTTTTAGTTACTGTGGTCTGGTAATGTGGAACAGCTTGCCAGTAAACTGTTGGCTCAAAACTACAGATATTTTAAGCGAAGCCGTAAGACATATCTTTAGCATTGCTTTTACTCATGTCTTAATATTAATACCTGTATATGTTTATCCAGAATGTTTTCTTTAAAATTATTTTTCTATTGTATTTATCAAATATCAATTTTCTTGTTTCTTTTTGCGATCTGTGAAGCACATTGTTTTGCACTTGTATGAAATATGCTATATGAATACAGCTTTGGTTGGTTGCTTGGTTGGTAAACTGACCTTTTAAATTGGCCCCCCTGAGTAGCACTTTAGCTTGAATACCAGCCTAGATCCAACTCGGGCTGGTCAGAAACCTGTTATATGTATGTTATGTATAAACTTGTGGTAGAGCACTATATGGTAATATGTACAAACAGACAGTACTGAATAAACCCAAATGTTAATACACCACAATTACAGTAATGTATTTCATGTACTTTGTTATTTCCCTTCTCTGCTAAACGTAACCTCAATAAAATTATGTCAAAACCGGTCCTTATTCCTAAACATAAACTGAGTAAAACTATGTGTAAAGCTAAGCTTATTCAGTAAACTATGCTTGAACTATTCCTAACCTCAGTAAAAATAAAAGTAATAATAATTTGTAGACGGATCACTGGGTGTGAGTGTGTTTATATGATTACCATCTGCGGCACCATAGTCTATATCATGGCAACATTACAACAGCAACATTGTATAATAGGAATATTTAAGCCTCAAGTTAATACTCTAATTTTAACAATCTTATACAGTTATTCCCTGATGTTTTAGACCAGCCTGAACAACAGGACTTCGTTCAAGCTCAAAGAAGCTCAAACAATGTGATTTCATTTCGGATGGCATCTACAGGAGATGTGTTCTTTAGCAGCGCTACTCAGGTCTGCAGAGCGAACCGGCTGTGCTGGGATCTGAGCCCTAAGCAGATCCAGCAGATGTCCAAGGAAATCATCAGCAAGACCAAGCAGGTGTATGATGCTGTGGGCACCCTGGACCTAGACAATGTCACCTTCAGCAACACTTTGAAGGCCCTGGCTGACGCGGAGGCGGAGTACCTTGTCCTGCGCAATATGTTTCGCTTCATCCGACTCATTTCTCCACTTAAGAGGTTGAGGATTGCCAGCACATGTGCTTGCGAAGAGTTAGAACAGTTTCTCGTGGACATGAGCATGAGAAAGGACATCTACCAGAGGATTAAGGCTCTGAGCAAGAAGGTGGATATTGACAATCTTACGTCAGAGGATAGGAGATATATGGAGGGAAAACTAGGCAAAGCGAATGGCCTGAAACTTCCCAAAGATAAACAAGAAGAAATAAAGAACATTAGCAAGCAGATATTAGAACGTTTTGTCTGTGAAAAGCAAAGCGTGGCCATGTTGAAGAAGATAGTGAAGCTAGGTTTTCAGATGAGCGCTTTACTGGGGTTCAAGACATACGCTGACTATGTCCTACAGAAGAATATGGCAAATTCCTCAGAGAAGGTTTCCATCTTTCTGGATGAGCTGGCTCATAACCTGAAGCCGCTGGGAGACGAGGAGAGAGCGGTCCTCCTCAAGCTAAAGAAGGAGCAGTGTCAGAAGGCACGTCTTCCATTTAATGGCAAGCTGTATGAAAAGGACCTGTACAAATACGCCCAGGTGATTCAGAAGGACTATGGAGTGGATCACAAACGCTTGAAGGAGTATTTTCCTTTGGAGGTTGTGACACAGGGCCTTCTGCACATCTTCCAGGACCTGCTGGGGCTGTCCTTCAGTTTGGTGGATGGCGACAATGTGTGGCATCCTGACGTCATGCTATACTGCGCCACTGACGTCTCTTCTCGACAGATTGTTGGACAGTTCTACCTCGACCTGTTCAACAGAAAAGGAAAATTTAAAGAAGAGTTTTGCTTTGGACTGCAGCCCGGTTGTCTGCTGTCTGATGGGAGCAGACAGACTGCTGTTGTTGCTCTGGTGACCAGCTTCAGTAAACCCAAGACAACCCCCTGCCTCCTAAGTCACGAGGAGGTGTTGACGTTATTCCACGAGTTTGGTCATGTCATGCACTATATCTGTGCTCAGGTTGACTACGCTGTGTTCAATTCATTCGGTTCAGAGGAGGATTTCATCGAGGCTCCCTCCCAGATTTTTGAGAATTGGGCTTGGGAGAAGGAACCACTACAGAGAGTCTCTAAACACTACAAGACTGGAGCTCCAATTCCAGACGACATGTTGGACAAACTCATCAGCTCTCGCCTCGCCAACATTGGTATGACGTCCCTTGAGGATATAATTATGGCTAAGTTGGACCAGGCCCTTTACACTCAGACTGGACTGGACCCACGTAAGGAATATGCCAGGCTTAGAAAGGAGATTCTGGGAGTCCCTCCCTCTCATATTGTCAACATAACAAGTATGTTTGAGGATTCATTTAAGCAATACCACGCCAACTGCTATCGCTACCTGTGGGCTGAAGTGTTGTCCATGGACATGTTCTACAGTCGTTTCAAATGTGAAGGCATCATGAACCCTAAGGTGGGTTTGGACTACAGGAATTGCATCCTGAAACCTGGTGGTTCTAAGGATGCCATTGAGATGCTGACAAACTTCTTGGGTCGTGAACCCAATCCGGAAGCGTTCCTCCTGAGCAAAGGATTAACCACTTTGAAAACCAGGAAAAGAAAACTAAAGGAGAGTCAGGTGAAGAAAAGAAAAAGAAATTAAGCATTTTCACGTATTTACTTTACTTTGATTATAATTGTCTCCACCGTAAGGTGGTGACTATTTTTCACCCTCTGTCCGTTAGTCTGTGCACACGTCCGTCCATCACCTTACGGTGAAGACCTGTTACGTCACCCACAGGGTGACGTAACAGGTCTCCACCGTAAGGTGGTGACTATGTTTCACCCCCTGTCCGTCTGTCTGTTCGCACATTCGTCCATGCACACGTCCGACCGCCCGTCACCTGTTACGTCGTATGTCCGTCTGCACGTCTGTATGGTGGACTATGTTTTACCCCTCTGACCTGCAGGTGACGTGACAGTATGGTGGTTACCCCCTGTCTGTCCCTACGTCTGACCATGCAACTGTTACGACACCCTCTTGGGGATGTAACAGAGATGTAACAGAGACGTCACTCCCTTCATCAACTTCGCCGACTTTATTCAAAGTACCGTCTTAGCTTCGTATTGTCTATTTGTTTGGTCGGGAATATGTTTTACCCTCCGTTCACCCCTCCTGGCTTTGATGCAGTTTAAAACTTCTATAAAAGACAACACAACCGCTTGCATTAAGAAAACCTTATACCATTATGTTTGTTTTACCCCAGGGGTGGAATGTGCACATATTCGCCCTGACCCAAGACGGTGTTTAATACTAGTGTTAATTCTAGAATGCAATTTTGCAATTGCAAAGTGTGGTTGCCCCGATGATGTTGTAATGGTGACGTTATGACGCAGTAAAGGAAAAGTTTTACATCATCATACATCACCTTCCTTGCTCAGCCAATCAAATCATTTTGATGTTCCTTGGTCAGCCAATCGAATGATTATACATCACAAGGTGAAAAAAGGTTACAGAGAAACACTAGTGGGGTTGCCCTTCAGGCAACCCCACTAATAATTGTTCCTGTATTTAGCAGTACTAGTTTTTTAACAGAGGTCTGTCTATTTATTTCTTATTTTATTTCTTAAATGCTTTGACTTTGCTGATAGTTTATGGTTTCACTATGGGAAAATGACCTTGCTAGATGGGAGAAGAACAACCTTACACAATTACCAAATGGTAGAGATTCAGTCAAAGAAATCGATAAAGATATACAGTAAATCCTCCTCCAGAAACAATGGTTGGCCGGTCTAGTTGATGATGTAATATTGTGATGTAATTATGATATATTACAGCACAGGTATATTTTATAAGTATTGTCATAGGTATTATCATTATTATTGTGACTATCGGTATCAGTATGAGGCTTCACTCCGTGTTTATTTAGATCTGCTTTATAGGTATCGAAGTTACAGACGCGTTTAGAGAGATCAAGTTGGTTTGGCCAACCCAATTTCGTGTGGGAGAGAGAGGTCTGGAGCTTGTTTCAGGTGCCTATTCTGGTATTTTTGTCTTAGAGATGTAGATCAAAGTTTCTCTAGATTGGAGTTGTGTTTCCATAATTATCTTTTAATGTCTGCCTACTGAAGTCACTTGGAGTTCCTTGAAGATGTTTTGAGGCCAAGAGAGACTTAAGGGTTGTCTGGGGATCCGAAAGCTGACTTGAACATTGTTGTCTCAGGTTCTGTATGAATGAAAAGATAGATGCAATCTCTGTATTGATCCTAGTCCGTGATGCTTTATGGTCCTGGAATCGGTGGGCGGGCCGTGGACAGTTAGTGGACAGGTTTTAGAAACACCGATTTGCTGGTTTAGCTGATGAGGTAATGGTGATGTGTCTATTTCTGTCATTCTGATTCCATATTATTGTGATAAAATAAGTTGGACTTTGATGAGTGCTGGGGCCTGTTTCACGAAAGAGGAAAGGTTTTAACTTATTATTATGTTTAACTTATTGTTTATTAGGCCAATCCAATGACTTTTTACACTGTTGATTCAACACCTGTGCTTGTATATGGGCTCAACTTGATGAGCTTCGCAGAGCACAGAGCACACCTTGCATTACATAATGCAATCAGTGCACTATTTCAGAAAGCTTATAGCCCGAGCTTATATCACGCTTGTATTGGCCTTTTTTAATGATCGCCTAAGCTTCGCTGACGCTTCCTCATACAGTAGTAGATCGTCAGCTGCTGCTGCTTTTGACACGACTCAGTTCCTTCAAGCCACCTCCTTCTTTGTCTTTGCATTGTAATTTTAATTCTTTCCTGGTTTCTTGCATTCATTCTGGAACTGCTTGTTTTTTCTCAATTTTGTCAATATTTTTCCTTTACTTTTTCTACTTCCACCAAAAATAAGTGTTATTATGGCAGAACCGTGCAGTAGGTTTTTGCAAAACTCAGTAATCTGGTAGAGGGCCCTGCCAAGCGGTGATGATGCGAAGCCCATCACCAAAAGGTGACATACTGTATAGCACTACATTGAAAATGCAATGTAAATTGCTCATGAACTGTTTGACTACAACAACTTTCATGTTCTGACATTTGACCTCTGACCTTTAGCTATAGGAATTATCTAGTGATGTCTTTCTTTTCAACTAAACCTTGAGTCAAAATAGGAATATTGGCTGAACCAGACAAAAGAAAAATCAGAAGTACATTTATTTTTAGTCCTAAAATTATGTTTTTAAAAATTGCTCAATAAACAGTGAATAAAAATTGCTAGCCCTTTGTCAAATCTTCTGCCCCTAATACATGCATGCGTCATATGGTTATGACATTTTACAGTATGGGGCAGGCCATATCATAAAGCACTCAAACCAGTCTTTCTTAAAGTGGAAATAACATGAAATTCAACTGTCATGTTAGCTTTAGTCTTGAAAAAGCAGAAAACGGCCAAAGCGTTTGCCCAAATATGCTATACATGACAACTAGGCACATTTTTGGTGACTGGCATTGCCGTTTTCAGCCCAACGACTGTTTTTCCTTTTTTCATCATCATGAAAACCCCCTTTTTTGACTTGTCAAAATTGTCAATAATTATATCAAAATTATATATATTGATTTCGACTTTGATTGTTCATAGGCCTACACATATCAACCTTTATGTTTTCTCCTCTTTAGAAATGTTTATATTCTAAAAAAGGTTTCTTTCAGGATGTATGATTATTAGACTCATTATTTTTATTACCACTATTTCCTAAATCAGAGTGAATTGTGAAAACATTGGGGTGTATGTTGTGTGGCAGGGCTACATTGAAATCACCAAAATACTCTAGCTTTTGAATACACAAAGCTGTTTCAATTTGCTGTGTCATGGAATACGATGCACCATGACCAAGACGGTTTAACAGCTGGATAAGTTCCACTTTACCATTCAATGATTTCACCACCATAGGTAACACAATGTGCTTAGGTGGCTTCTTCCCATGGGGAGACAGTGTATATTAGCAGTGTTGGGAATATTACTATACCTTGTTAATGTATTACTTATTGCTTATTACCTTCATTTTAAAGCAATATATTGTATTACAATATTACTGTCTGAGCAAGTGTAATATATTAATATTACTATTACATATTACTTAAAAGAAAAATGTTGTGCAAAATATATAATTAAATATTTAGTGTCACTATTAATCAAATATTGCGTAGACCAGTGGCATGTGTACAATAAAGAAAGCGCACTTGGCTCTCTGGGAAAACCATATGAAATCAACTTGAAAAAACGTCCTCCTGAATAAATAATTTGATGACAAATTATAGAAAATAAGTAATTATTTAACTTCTGCAGTTGTCAAGATAATTCACAAGAACATTTTCAACAAGACAGATTGACAGAAAGTAATATTGAAAGTAATGCAGTAATGCAGAAAGAAAAGTATAATATATTAGATTGTTTTAGTTAAAAGGATCCCTGTATAACAAGATAAACATCACTTAAAACGTTATACTTTCCCTATAAAACTAAAATAAACAAATAAAAACACCAATGGCATCTTATTTCTTTCATAAATAGAGAATATTTCACTCAACAGGAACTGCTCCTGTCGCAGGATGATGATGTCACATGTCCATGTGTGATCTAGCTCTATGGAATATATGGATGAACATGGTCATGTGACATCATCATCCTGCGACCAGAGCACCTCCTATTGAGTGAAAGATTCTCTATTTATGAAAGAAATAAAGTATTGAAGGTGTTTTTATCTGCATGTTTTAGTTATAGAAGGCAAGTATAGTGTTTTAAGGCATATTTGTCTTATTATCCAGGGATCCTTTTAAGTAATATATTTATATTACAAGTTACTGCATTTTGGTAATATATTATGTAATATATTGAGTTACGTAGTGCACATGTCCCAACACTGTATATTAGGTCCTGGCCTATAGAACTGATGTGAAGTTCAGTCTAAGTTCTCACCTTTTCTAGCTGGTGCCTGGTTCCCTGTCAAAACCATTTGAAGGAAGTCTCTAACTGATTTAGGGATTATGTTTTCTGAATTGCTGATGTTATCTAGAGAGGGGCGGCAGCTATTGTCACATTCATCTGCTAAAATATCATAGCGTAGGTGAAGTGCTGCCTTTGCTAGTAATGTGGCCTTGTCTACTACCTTGGACTTTAAAATCTTTTCTTTCTCAGTACTGACCATGTCACAAACAAGTTTAGTCATGGACAGATTGTGTGGTTACAAAATTATTCTCTGATTTGAATCCGATATGACCACTATAGAATTTTTAAACTCTGTCTTGAGTTTGGAAAGAAAGTATTTCTTGGTTGATTCAGTAATGGTAACATTTCCTCACATGTTCATATGAGCTAACAATATATTTCTTAGTTCTGTTAGAAAAACTGCACAGGGATTTTGAAATATATCAGACCTATGTACTCACAGACCTTATTAAATGCCATTGCCTCTATTTCTGAGTACACATCAATTGCATCACAAGCTTGAGAAGCAGATATCTCGATATCTGGTTTGGTGTACAATCTATAGTATGTTCGGTGGTAGTACACCTCGGCAGCTACAGCATCACGGCTTAAGGCAGCAATGACTACTGTCCATTTTAGAAACAGCAGCCTCACGTAATGCCCTGTCCGCTTCCATCGTGACACATTTTTGCAAAGGTTCCTGTGTTCTTGACCCTTTGATATATTTCTGTACTTTTTCACATACAATACATATTTGCTCATAAACAGTTGAGCCAGATCCTGGTTGTCGAATTGATCGGCGTATTACACTAGGTGTCACTTCATCACCTTTGGATTTCTGCTTAAAAGTTTTTTTTTCATTGTGAAAATCTTCCTGCACCTTGCATGGTATTTTATTTTGGGTATCTCAATTGGATTCAAACTATGTGCGATATCCAAGAGGGGCTGATATTCACAAATCTGTGCAGCTTGTAATAATGCAGCCCATGAATTTTCGTCCCTCAGTTCTAGTAATGGAGCTGTTGGAGATTCCACAGGACTGTGTATAACACCTCCATGCAACATGCAAACTAAATGTGCCTGTATAATCTTATTGCATGTTGAAAGCTAGTAAGACTAAAAGTGCAAGAGTAAGACTAAACCTCAAGACTAAGACTGAAAGACTAAGACTAAAAGAAGACTAAGACTAAAAAAAGACTTAGACTGAGACTAAGACTAATCGATGTTGATATTTTGTCAACTAGACTAAGACTAAAAAAATGAATTTCAGAAGACTAAATGGGATTAAAAGACAAAATATGTGTTATTCAAAAGACTAAGACTAAGACAAAATATTCTCAAACAAACAACACTGGGACAGACGGAGGGGGAGAAGAGGTTTGCAACACTACGACGCCGAATACAGACGGGTGCAGGGGTTAAACCCTGGGTTGCGTGTAAGTACAACTTCACGTAGTGTTGCCAACCTGAAATCGGCGTGTTACCCCTGCACTCAACAGCACTTTAGAATTGCGAACGGATGAACTGTGTTTAGTTTCTTTGTGTGTTTCAGTGACGAGAAGAAGGCCGATGAACATGATGACGTGACTGCCAACTGCACACATCTGCCATTTTACACAATATTGTTCTTTTGCACTTCCCCGCACTTTAACCTCCATATTGCCAACTTAAATTGCGAATTTGCACAGTAACCTGCAAATTTGCACAAGACAGGCTTTTAACATTGTTTTTACTTTGTTTGGTTAGGTTGAGGGTTTTAGTTTTAGGGTTTTAGGGACATTTTAGTTAGACTTCATTTCTAGTATGAATAAAGATTGTAAATTAGTAAATTGAGTGCCTTTAAAACCCTCGTCTGACCGTCCTTTGTTTTTCACATTGCCATTGCTCTCACCTGGTAAAAACGAATGTCCTTTACAATATTTAAAGAGTGTGGTAATTATGGTCATTTAAAAACAGAGTTCTTTAACCTCCTAAAACTTAAAGTAGCATAGTCGGTCTACATTTTTATCCATTGGTTTGCACAGTAGCACCTCACACTTTAACCAGTGCACTTTAACTGCATTTTACTGTGTTTTAACTAGTGGTTCTCAAATTTAAATATAATTTTTTGTGACGTAAAAACTGCAGCCCTAAAGCTCGGGCACCCGTCACAATAACAGTTTGATGTTGCATTCTCAAAATCTGAATGGCTGCTTCTTCCTGCTGCTGGAACCCAGATCAGCAGATGTGGGCATGTCATCACAATTCCTGAAAGGAAAATACACCCAAAATGATGTATACTGCATTGTATGTTTATGTAGTATTACGCGGAAGCGGGGATCGAACCCGGGACTCCCACTCGCCAGTCCAACGCACAACAAGTCGCGCCAATAAGGCTGAGCCCGATTGGCGGGGCTGTTCTGTCTTATGATAATACAGTGTCTGTATTATTAAGCTAGTGTAAACGGGGTGGTTAGCCTATGTTTCAATCATGTGCTGCATGTAATGGCCAGCAGCTAGAACAACAAAACAGTAAATGTCATTGTATTATAATTATTATGTACATTAAATGAGAGCCCAAAACAAAGACACCATTTATAAATGCATTAAACAAACGTTGGCTTATTAAACCAATTGAAGTAGAATAAATAATGTTTAGTACTTTTTAACAGACTAGCCGAGTGCTGCAAACTCAAAGCAAGCCAGCAGCCAGACCAGTGGTAGGGGGGCAGAATCCACATGCATTTTGCTTTGTAAATAAACACACAATAAACAAATCCCAATTAAAAACTAACGGTAAATTAATTAAGCATACTAATGTAAGTTATGTTACAAAGTGGTTAAAATAGAAATGGATGACGCAAAAATAATTGTATGTCTGTAGAAAAACGACTCAGTCAACTCCAGGCTCTGCTCCATGTAAAGTCAATACAGTACTGGATGGGGAGGCAAAGCGGAAGTGCCCGAACGAGACGAGCACTCGACTTCTTCAAATTGTGCAAGAGGTGTATTGGCTGCATGGCAGCAAATCAGGTTTGGGGCCGTGCTCATTGGCTGCATGGCAGCGAATCAGGTCTGGGGCCTTGAGGTAGGCCCGAAAGCCTATACCACCAGACCTGGGCCTATCAAATAATTATCCATAATAATTAAAACCAGTCATCAAGAGCTTCAACTCATGATGAACAAAGCAGGGGAGTACAGTAACATTTGTGACAGCATCTGACGCTTTGTGCCTCAAGTAGCCGAGGTCAATTTTCTGTTTTTTACAGATTATTAAAGTATGCAATGTGAGCTTTCATATGATATATCACTCAAGGAAATTGGAGCATTTTTGGAGTAACTATGAGCATTTAAATCTAAGTGTTACAAAAATAAAAAGCTGAGAAAAAGCCACTCAAAGTTCCAGGACGATTTCTCACCTAGAGTAGGTAGAGGTGGGTGGTAACAATGGGAGGGCCAAGGGTCATCCACTCCACCCCTAATGTCTCATTTAAATAACATAACCACCCCCACTAAATGTAGCTGTCAAAGACTCTACTGTACTAGACTGAATAGCCTTAAGGGTCTTATAAAAATAACAATGCCAATGCTAATACATGTCCTTTTATTAGAAAAGTAAAAGATTTGTGTTCATTGATTTACATTCCTTGATTTATTTTGTTTTAGACATTTTAGCTCTGGTAGGGGGCAGTTGTAATTCATTGGGACTTAGTAGATAATAAAAAATACATGACATTAAACATTCCAAAACAAATGTGTATTTAGAATATCTATATTTCTTTAACTGTTTTGATGAAATGGTCGTTTTGCGGGCAAAAAAAGGAAAAAGAAAAACGCCTGAGAGCTGTTTTATATCAGACATTTACAGGCGGATAACAAACAATCATGTTATACACATTATAAGAGCCCCGGGTGTTGACTCTTTATCGGAACAAACATTATAATAGCCTAAATCAAGTTGGAAATACATAGCTTTCAGCGACGTCGGAATTTATAATGAATTTATAATTTATAATGATAGTCAGTGCAAATGCAATGCCTTCGCATGTTGTCATAGTGAAATGCATTATGGGTAAGCTAACCAGGAAGTCAGTTGGTTAGTTGGTTCGTTTGGTTGTTTTAAAGAAAGAATTAAAGACGTTAACTGAGAAGCTCTGTGCCTCGACTCCCTTATCATTCTTTAATGCATATCCATTCTAAATTGCATATCCAGACATAACAGGATGAAGTCCATGTTATTAGTAGCCACGTAGCCTCGTTGCTGTATTATCAGCGAGGATAAGAGGCTAACGGAGCTAGTAGCTACCAGAGCCAGCTAGTAGAAGAGTTGCGACATTGAGGGGTCAGAAACTGAACGCTCGAGCTGCTGTTCATGCAGCTGAACTGAAGACAAACTGGAGTTGGAAATGAATTGTTTTCAACGAAGGCGGCGCAAATACGAGCTGTTTTGTGCATGTTTTCAACATGTCAACGGTATTGTATAGTAGTGTTGCTGTACAATAACATTTATGTTGTACTATTATTAAAACGATCTAAAATAAAGCAATCTGTGGCCATTAAAGCTGGGCTGTTGCCTGAGTCAAATGCATGTGCTTCGTACTTCGGGTCCAGGACTTGTTCCTATTCGTTGTCCCCATTCTCCATTCAAGTCCAAGCAGAAGAGCCATTGGACTGACCCCATGAAGTGGAAGGAGTTGTCTATACTCTATGTATGAGTACTTAGTAGCTAGTTTAAAACAATTGAAGCGCCGTTCTCCAGTTTCACTCCAATTCACACCCATAGAATAATAGACATTCCGAGCTGTTTTATGGATGTTTTCAACATGTCAATGGTACAGTTATTGTACAGTAGCCGTTTTACTGTACGATAGTTGTACTATTACTAAAACGATCTAAAAATAAAGCAACTTAAGACCATTAAAGCTGGGCTGTTGCCGTATGCAGAAAATCCTCCATTAGACTGGCCCCATGAAGTGAACGGAGTTTACTTATCTCTGTCTGTAGGCTAAGCTAACTAGCTACGTCACGCATGGACGGGAACAGGACGGGTTTTATGGGGCCAATTTTGCCGTGGCCTGGGCAGGGGCAGTTGTTTTACAGACAGGCAAATGGGCAGAGTTGGATTCCTCCTTTAATATCGATGTGTACACTGGAGCGATTATGACAACAGAGCCTGCTAACGTTGTTAGCAACAGGAGAACAACGTTGAGAACGGTTGTTCTCCGCACTCTATTAAAAGTATACGACGGAACGAGCCGTCCGTCGCTCGTTCATGCAATGCAGCCATGCGTTGCACGCACACGCACACATCATGCAGGGAGGACGAACTACTTCGGAAGTACATCGGAAAAGTGACATTATTTGGATGTAAACAGCGCAGCTCTGGCTTAAAAACAACAACATCGATGCAGGCTGCGGGGTGTCTTGTTCTTGTAATGCACTGGGACTCTGCTGTAACCAGAGACCGAGTGTACTGTGGAATGTGGATGACCAATCACAGTCAATGTATGCAAATCACCGAGTCGCCCCTCTCCCACCCACACAAAGACGCTAAACCAGCGATAGACGGTGGGAAGTGGCCGTCTAGAAGGCCGAGTTAGTAAATTCATGCAGATACTATATGTAGGCGGCACAATTTTTTTTAATTTTGTACATTAATTGGTTATAAACACAATATCTAATGTTTCCAGTCGCACAAAGTGCGCAATATTAATATTTTTTAAGAAAATGACAAGAAAATCCTCAAACTGTGTCAAAGTAAAACGAACGCCCTAAGCCAATCACAGCTCGCCATGGGCCAGAGTCGCAATTGAGCTGGCCAATCGCGTTCTTCGGTACTCCCTGTCCCTGATGTAAACAGGAAGAATCCTGAGACTTCGAGTGGCAGCAGCAACAGAACTTCAGCGACGACAGAGGTAATAATTAATATAATTAGAATAATTATGATTCGGTTTTACACATTCTAATAGTTTGATTCAATGGATGCATAGATATAGACTGCATGCGCCATACTTAGTGATACTATATTGATAGTATAATATTGCGAAATAAAGTTTAGTAATTTACGACGAGGCCGTTGAGCCTCTCTCGGGCTGGCCCTCATAGCGACCAAGCTCTATGTGCGCATTGATCGATCACTAATCAATGGATTAATATTTGCAGCTGTTCATTCAATAAATGATTATCTTCCACGGCTGCTGATAGCAATCGAAACGGTCACGGGGAGTTTGTATCGTGCCACAGTATAGTATCGTGCCACATTAAATCCAGGCTCAAGTTGGTGTTTGCAATGTGTTACTGTAAGTTTCAATTCGTGTTTTAGTTTGAGATACGGTTATTTGTTCTATTTCTCAAATTCGACGTTATGTGTTAATTGTGTAATTAAAAATGACTGAAAGCTTAACATGTTAACATGTGACCAATCAATACAGTTGGATTGCTATGATTGTTTGCTATGATTTGCTCTACTACAGTTTTTTTTTTTTTTTACATTTAATTTTACATTTAATTTCAGTTCATAACGGTGGCAGAGGCAGAGTGTGATGGGTAAGTGAAGCTACAGAAGAACAGGTTAGTTTATCAAACATAGGTCATTAACAAAGATTGCATTAGATTCATCAGAGGTCTCTCTTCCCCAGTGCCGGCATCATCATGTTGACTGGGACAGGTGACCAACAATCATTATTTAAGCGACTTTGGGTATCTTGAAAAGCGCTATACAAATCGTATGTATGTATTATTATTATTATTGAATATCATGTTTAAAATAATTGCAGGGTCCATTATAAGAGGAATTTATTTAAGATAGTGTAAAGACATTGATATGAAACACCACTCCCCACAGTCACTAACAAGCCGGCCAGAGATAATTAGAAAAATTGTGTATTCAGATGAGTCTGTGTACATTGTCCCCATTTGTCTCTAGGAGGCTGCCCTGTGACAGCCATATCCCTAATTTGAACAGATCATCTGAGATTAACGTTCTAGTATATTTTTAACACTGGATGTCTGTGTGTTTCAGGCAAGTTGCAGAGGAGCAGGCAGTGACACAACTCCGATTGTGGATGAAGAACAGATTCAATGCAGTCAACTATTTATTTTCACTAGGGTGGCATTCCCCTGTCCTGTTTTTTTAGTTCCATGTAGAATGCCATACTGACTTAAGATGGAGAAAAAAAACAGGGTCATATTAATGGCATCGTATTTGACATTCAACATTCCTTTCCCTCAAATTATTCTGGAGAAATGGTGGTAGCCTTGTAATAAGTCATCTTATATTTGGGACAAATTATGCTCAAAGACCAGCTCTGCAGTTCTGCTAATGCTGTGTCAAATGTTGCAATTACTTTGTGTGGTTGCACTTCTAAGGTTGCAGAAAAAACTATTGAAAGATTGGCCAGAACCATATCCTATCCTATCTAGTACAACAGTGGTTTAACATATTTTTGAAACTGACTGTAGTGTCTGTCCTAAACTGGACACCACTGGTTGCTTCAAGATTCAAGTTTCAAGATCTAGTTTTGATGTGTGCAGTAAAAAAAAAAAGATGTCCAAACATTGATGTTTATTTACCGTCACTTAGCAGGTTAAAGGCCCACAACAGTGAGCTTGATACAACTGCAGTTCTTTGTTCCTCTGACAAGCACAGCCAACAAACTGTTTGGCTCGCATTTTATTCAGCAACACCTGAGTACAGGTAGATCACTTCCTCATATAGACTAGTCACCTGACCACTTTGCCCTTGGCTGAACCTACCATCACGTCATCATACAGAAATATAATGAATGAACAGAAATGGCTCTCACACTAAGAGCCTCTCACACTAAGAGCCACCCCACTAATCTCTCACACTAAGAGCCACCCCACTAATCTGTGGGTTGGGTCCATCACAGACACATATTGACCAACTTTTATGGGAGAAGCATATGCATATTAATGTTTTTGTAACCTTAATTTACAGGTTGTATACGGTAGTCATACTATGGTGATAAACTGAATATAGCCATGTTGGTCTATGCATTTTGCCACCTGTTAATGTACAGATGTTTAGTAGAATACTTTATGTGGGTGTTCAAATTATGCTTGAAATGTACAATATTTAACTCAGTATTAGAAAATTGGTTTTCTCTTACATGCCATTTGAATGTGTTCCATTTTGTAAAAAGCATGTAGCACTGCCTGTGATAGCCCACATTGTTGGGTATTTCAGGAACATGGTCTGCTGTTATATTAAAAGTTATATTAAAATATATTATATTAAAAGTTCCAATTGCCTTTTCAGCAATAACACTTTCTTCAGTGTCTAATGCTATCCATTGTTGTGCACATTGCACACATTTTGACCAACTTTTGTCTGAAAAACATTGTTTGTTTGTAACCGACGCTAGATGCATACAGCACTTCAATATTGCATGCTTGTTGATGGTACAGTGGGGTCACCCCAGGACAGGTCGGATGTTGAGGGGCCTTCCTACCGTGTTTGCTGGTGCATAGGTATAGGTCAGGGGTTTTCAACCTTTTTGACACCAGGGACCACCATTTATTCAGCATTTGAGCCACGGACCACCATTTGGTTACATTTTAGCCCCAAAGACCTACAACTAAAGATTTCTTTTGGTTTTGTCCACAATTCCAGGATGGACTTTGCAAACATAACAGTGTAAACTTCTTAATTAAAAGTGCAAATTCAGATGATGAATATTTTAACTCTTGAGAGTGTAAAAATGAAACCAAATGGACCCACAAGGGTCCATTTGGTTTCATTTTTACATTCTCAAGAGTTACATCTGCCTAACCAACTTTCCATCATTTAGCCTGGGGACCACCTGGAACCTTCTCAAGGACCACTAGTGGTCCCCGGACCACCTGTTGAAAACCCCTGGTATAGGTAATGAGATCTCCTGACGTAAGAATAGTATGCTGACCTCCAGTGGCGCAATAATGAATAACCTTTGACATCAATGGACGATTGCTTTTTATTCTGCAGTTCGGGAGATTTATTACATCACAGTTGATCAATCAATTGTAGGTAAGACAATGATAAAAAGCAACCATGTACGAATTGTACTGCTTCAGTGTAAATACCAGAATTTACGTCAATGTTCCAAAATACAAGAATGTATTGAGACTGAACAATATAACAAAAATAGCGTGATTTTTTAAAGGTAATCTGCAACAAAGTACTGGCACAATGTGAGTAATTTAGTAGCCTAAATGACACTTGTATAATCAAATAACGTATGCATTAGTAGTCTTAACTTTGGCGTTGTGGTATAGCGTGTGATGTGAGACAGACAAGCTGGAAATGTTGTAGCCATACTTCATTTTATTTGAACAACCATTTGGCATCGTAGGTAAGACAATTGATGAATGTAGGCTATCCATATAAGATCTGTACTGTTGTAGTACAATTTTCCAAAGTGATGAAATTCTTTTGTACAATTACATGGTCAGCTAGATAATGATCAAAGGTGAGTGGTATGATGATCTGTGCTTTCTTAAGGATTATTCCCAAATCCAAACGCTTACTACATAGCTGATCTACAGAATATGAGCTTTCATGTGGGGGTGATTAACATAAAAACGTCGTGGGAACAAGTGGTTTATACTAGGGTATAATTACATTGACGGGCAATGCACGTGATTTTCTATAAGGATGCAGATGCAGCGCAGAGCTTGCTACGCAACCCAACACGGATTTGTTTACGTGAATACACGCGCAGACCTGGCAGTTTTCTGGAAAGGTTGCCGGGTTTGTCTGATAGTAACCCTCTTTTAGTAACGCTAAAATTCATTTTTAAAATCGGTTCGTTCTCGTTACGACGCAAAAATTCGAGCTGGAAACATTAATTACAGTACTTATAAGACTTTTATCTACCCACTGAGAAAAAAAAACGTAGACTACATCGTGCGACTTGGGTGATAACCGCTCCCAAGCCCCCAGCCCACGGCCTACGATTAGAAGTCGCGTTTTTGGCAAATAAATAAACACATTTAACTTCTTCAAATCATCTAACTGTTCGGATGAATAGTAAGATCAAAGTCTGAACTGTATCAATATGTTAAAAAGTGAATTTGGGTAAAAAATGAAAAAAATCACTTTCGTGGCTTCTAGGGGAAATTAGTCTCTGCCGATATGTGGACGAAAGCGTCAGGCGCGATCACATTTTTAATTGGGGGGGGTCAGGTGATTTCTCGACCTTTTGACTTGCAGGTTTTAATTATTCTGGGTAATTATTTGGTAAATTTAGGCCCAGGGCTGGTGGTATAGGTTTTCGGCCTACCCCAAGGCCCCAGACCTGATTTGCTGCCATGCAGCCAATGAGAAGACTTACACCATACCTGCTACCACAGTGACTGAGAATTGCACCCAATGGCTGTGTTCGAATGCATAGGGATGTTCCCTACTCCCCATAAGGGGCTCCAGAGTTAGTGAACTATAATAGTGATGATTTCAGACCGTATTCCCTATGTAACAGGGAGACCTGTCTCCAGACAATGATCTGTGGCCACTCGCAAATATATTCTACAGAAACTGATTCCTCTTCTCCTAACGTCATGTGCTGGGTGAAATTCAGATTAGTATTAGGGAGGAAAAGAGATGGGGAAACAAACGTTTTAAAAGTATGTTTGTACTTGTTTCCTTTCGCTGGTTCAACTTATTCTGCCTCATCTGCGTTCAGAGTTGGAGTACATGCGTCTCAGACTGCAGAGCATGGACATTGTGAGATGAAAAAGTCCTGCTGATGACAACGTGATAACTGCGAGCTTATCTACTGATAACTAGATACGGTGGGTGGGTTCACTACGCACAGAGTTGGGGGTAACGAGTAACGAGTAACGAGTAACGAGTAACGAGTAATATTACTACTTTTTCAGGTAACGAGTAGTGTAACGAAACTACCTCCTAGAAAATAGTAATAATATTACAGTTACTTCTACTAATATTACTTCGTTACTTTTGTCATGCTGCTGCGTTCAACATTATTGCGTTGGTGAAGGGAGATGAGCTAATGCGACTTTAGTTTGATCGGAAAAAAGATGAGAAGCGGATTTTTATTAGGCAGACGTACATCTGGTGTCAAAGCTGCGACATTGAGGCGTCAGAAACGTAGCGCTGGAGAGCTGTTTGTGCAGCTTGTTGTCCCTATTTATTGTCCCGATCCTCGGTAGAAGTCTATGTAGAAGAGCCGCGCTTGGACTAGCCACTTAAAGAGAACGGAGTTGACGCGCTGCTCTTACCTTTAACAAACTCCGGTGATTCTTTGTTGAGATTTGAATCGAAAAAATCTCAGTCCATTCTCACCCGATTGCAATAATTCCAACTGTGGTCCAAGTATATCCAAGGATATTTTCATTTGCCATATAAGTCATGCGTTTATAACAGGGGTTTTCAACCGGTGGTCCGGGGACCACCAGTGGTCCTTGAGAGGGTTCCAGGTGGTCCCCAGACTAAATGACGGAAAGTTGGTTAACCAGATGTAGCTCTTGAGAATGTAAAAATGTAACCAAATGGACCCTTGCGGGTCCATTTGGTTTCATTTTTACACTCTCAAGAGTTAAAATATCCATCATCTGAATTAGCACTACTTAATTAAGAAGTTTACACTTTTGTTGGCAAAATACAGCCTGGAATTGTGGACAAAATTCTTTAATTTTAGGTCTTTGGTGTGAAAATGTAATCAAATGGTGGTCCGTGGCTCAAATGCTGAATAAATGGTGGTCCCTGGAGTCAAAAAGGTTGAAAACCCCTGGTTTATAATATGAGTTTATCACACAATAGCTGGGGGAAATGTCCACACTCGAAGCCTGTATGCATGCGCTGTCTGTCAGGGGATTTCCCATAGGCTACACAGCTGTTCTGATTACGCCACTGGAGCTATAAGCCCTCATATACTCAATATTAAATCAAAAAGATCTTATGCTTATGTATGTTTATCATACATTTTTAATTTTGCATTAAAACATAGTTGACAGACAGAACTGTAACTAGCTAAATAACATTCCACTGACTGAAATAACAGCCTACTGCAACTATGTAATCTATGGTAGGCTATATGCTAATCATGTGTGGCATATAAATATTAATATATTTTAGTATTTTTTTTCCAGGGTGGGATGTCTGTATTCATTCATCTAAATACATTTATCTAAATACATCCATCCATCTTCACCTGCTTATCGGTAGTCGGTCGTGGGGGCAACAGTCACCCAATTGATGTTTGGCTGATTTGTGACTCCTGTTATTCTTCTTCATTAGATTCAGTTCTAAAAGAAGCTGACAGATTGTGTAGTTGTAGCTAATTTCCTTTTTTCAGGGATCTGGGTGCAAAAGTAATATAAAAAAGTAATATGTAATATACTACATATTACTTTTGCATCCAAGTAATAAGTAGTGTAATATTATTACTTTTCTAAAGGGGTAATAAGTAATAAGTAATATATTACTTTCCTAAGTAATATTCCCCAACACTGACTACTAGTACGCAGAGCGGTTCGCACCGCAACACACGCATTAGGCTATTACAGACCTCGGGTGGTAAGTGGCTTTGAAAACTCACACAGCCACCGTATGATATTGTGTCATGATTTCCTCCTCCTCACGTCTTTGTCTGTCCATAGGCTTTACGGAGCAGCAGCAGCAGCAGCACATGCGAGACGGAGGAGAGTCTTGGAGTAGGACATCATCTTAGGATAGATGGATCGTTGAGTGTCGCTGCATAGCGCCGAGTCACCGACTTGCGCATTGCTATTGTTGATGAAAAAAGCATACCGCCGAAAAGTCAGACTACAGTGAATGCAAGACCACTCACATCAGTCTCCACTGATCTGGATCAACCTGTCATACTCATCCCAGCTATGCTCCTCACCCAGAAGGTAGGCAGTGACCTCTTAAGGAGTCAATGGTGGTGGGTTTAGAGCAGGGTTGGGTGTAACGAGTAACGAGTAATATTACTACTTTTTCAGGTAACGAGTACTGTAACGACACTACCTCCTAGAAAACAGTAATAATATTACAGTTACTTCTACTAATATTACTTAGTTACTTTTACTGGTCAATTTTGTACATGTTTAAGAGGTGACAGTATGTAAATAGACCCCTTTGTATGTTTTCATGTGCAATGATGTCTTCCCTTTGTGTTTAGGGTTTCTTCCTGGGGGCTGAACCTTTCCAGTTAAACGTGCCAATGAATTTAATATAGTGACATCACGTTCTCAGCCTCTCCTCTAACTCCTCCCCCTTTATCATACAACTACAGCTGTGGGTGTGGCTTCAGTTTCACCCATCACCACCCACCAGGCAAACAAGGCATACTTAATGAACTGGTAAGGTGGAATCATAAAAATGACAGTGTACACTTTTTTTGGGAAAAAAATCTTACTTTTCATATAACATTAATAACTGATGATCATGTTTTAGGGTAGAAAAAATCATGGCACTTCATCTTTAAGGACTCCCAGATGAAGAGGAATAACTGGCCAGTCGGGCTAGTTACCAACACCTTTCCCAGTGAAGATGGAAAGGTCAGGAAGATTCAAGTGAAGATTGTTCAGAAGGGAGAACCAGAGATGGCGACTCGAGTTGTTGACTCTGACTCGGGTCCGACTCGAGTCGACAAAAATGGGACTCGGACTCAACTCGGACTCCGTCCCTAATGACTCTGACTCGACTCTGACTCAAGCTCAATGACTCTCAATGACTCCTCGAGTCTTTAAGAGTCTTGCCTTACTTTTTTGTACCCACAAAAAAATCTGTTCGTCCTTTTTTCCTGTCAACCCCCGCACGCAAAGGAGAACAGAGTTTGGGCACTGCAGGAGTTCTCGTGCGCAGCCGCGCACTCAGTATGAACGGGACGGGACGGGACGGGGGGGGGGGGGGGGCGGGGGGGGGTATGACAAACATACAGTACATAGCAGGCAAAGTTATTGACTTTTTCATTTAATATTATAGGCAGCGTTGCTTAATAGATCTGGCCCAGATTCAGACTGGCATGATTGAGTGCCAGCGCGCGTGCCTCTAAGCTGCGTGGATAAAAAGGACAACATTATCTATCTTCATATTGTTTGATGAAAAAAACATGGCCTATACCTATACCCAATGAAAATATAAAATATATAAATTATACACTGTATTGACAAGTTGGAATTAAAACAATCACTTGAAAACTGAGTGAGGATGGCACATTTGTAATCTCAAGTTTTTGGATCAGAGCGCATTGGAGACGTGATTTTAGTTTGTAGGGGAGTAATACGGGTTGTAATGGTAACCATCTTGTGCGCAGCCGCGCACACGCTATAAACGGGGGGTTCACTGAACATGTTTTGTTTTTAGTGCAAAATTAAAAAGTATGACAAACATACAGTACATAGCAGGCAAAGTTATTGACTTTTTTATTTAATGTTATAGGCAGTGTTGCTTAATAGATCTGGCTCGCTTCTAGTATTATAAACAACAGACTATAAATGGATTATAAATCAGTCGAGCAAGTGTTCCTGGGCTTGGAACCTGATTCCACAAAGACGGATGATGATTATACAAAATAAATGTTTATTAATATTTCCGCATTGGGGACCATCTTCTAATCAATCAATCACCGTGGATATAACTTTCCTCCCTGACGATGAATCCAGTCCAGTTGCAGTTGAGGAACGAAAGCAATAAGGAAGCATCTGTGAGTAAATCTGTTCACGTTCCTAACGTGGTCATATAATATGCTATACTGTACTAATCTGAGACCACATGAATCTATGTGGCTGCGCTGTGGCATTGTGCAATCCGGCGGATCATAGTTCTGTATTCAGGCTACATAAAAAAAAAACGAGAAGAAAAAAGACTCGCGACTCGACTCGCGAGTCGAGGTCAAAGACTCGACTCGGACTCGACTCGGACTCCAGCAGCGAGACTCGTGGGCATCTCTGGGGAGAACAGATTGTTCTTACAGCTTGTCAGAGGTTGTTCTCCTTGTTTCCAAAGACGCTACCTAGAACAGACATGCTAGACTTACTTGTAGATGCCAGGCGGGGGGAGTATTCTGGCCTCAGTTCTGTTGCATGTTGTTTAGCACCCTGTAGCTGTCAGGCAGTTGTATTTCTTTTCTTTGCTGTACAGTGTCCCTTTAATTACTTGGTAGACTCCAGGTGCAGCTAGTAATCAATCTCGCCTGCTGTACTCTGTGCTGCTAGTGTGGCTTTAGTATTAACCCAGCCAGTGTTTGAGAAGCCAGCTACACTACACTTAAGGCTACACCCATCTTGTTTTGTGTTCAGAAACCAAAGATTTTTTACAAAGTTAAAAGAAGGATCTTCTATTATATAAGGTTTGTCAATCCTGAAAGCCATGTTTAGGCCACTGCATAGCCGCACACACACACTACGTGTTCTAAAGACTCAGAGGTGTGCTCCCAGTGGCTGCACATTAGCACCCCCGCAGGCCACAAGAGTGTATGTCTGCAGCGCCGGCAGACCGCGGCAGACCTCCAAACCAGAGTTTTGGAGCTCCGTCGGTGGCGGGATGAGGTCTTCACATTCACAATAAAAGCTCACGGGAATTTCACAATAAAAGCTTGCGTTTTTTTTTCTTTTAGAATAAAAGCCCAAATATAATAGCTTTATATGACTGTCTGTCTGTCTGTCTGTCTGTCTGTCTGTCTGTCTGTCTGTCAGAAATGCTTCTGGAAACACTGGAGGCAATGTTTTTGTGTTCTTAATTGATATGGACTTTTTTATTATTAATATATTTTTTGTGTCCAATCCCAAAAATAATAGCTTTATATGTCTGTCTGTCTGTCTGTCTGTCTGTCTGTCTGTCTGTCTGTCTGAAAAGCGTTTATGTGTTCTTAATTGATATGGACTTTTTATTATTGTTAAATATTTTTGTGTCCTATATTTCATGATGTCATGTATTTGTGTTTGTATTTGGACCACAGTGTCTGGAATAAAGTTTAGGCAGGCAGGCAGGCAGGCAGGCAGACAGACAGGCAAGGATGGATGGATGGATAGAATCTTATAACTCTGGTGCAAGTGGTTTATTTTCCCACAGTCTAACCCTAACGCTTACTGCTTGTTCTATTAGAATATGTGATTGATAATAGTAATTATAGTGTAATAGAGGCAAAGTGACTTGACATGTCACTTTGCATGTCAAGTCACTGGACAGCTACAGCCCCCTAATACATCTCATTTTTAGCTCTGAGATCCCTATACTGTATATATGACTTCATGTGCAAATGGACTACAGACAGGCAGGCAGTTGATGTACAATTTTATGTCGGCTTGATGGTTCAGAAAACAAAATCATAGAGGCTCTTACCAGTCCTATGAAAAGTAGTTACAGGTACACATCCAGGTTAAGACAACACTGGTGTTACTGTCTCTATAGATTTTAGTTCTATTCTTCTGTATGAATTTGCACTGGTGCACTACTGACATGTAATGTGCTCTGTTATCGACATGTTGTATTTTATACATTGTATATATACTGTCTTTTTTAACTTTTTTACTCTCTTCTTTTATAAGGACCTTTCATAAGGAGTCTGAAATAAAGTTTATTATAACCGTTCAGGTTCCGTTTTTGTCCAAACAATTCTCATAGTAAACCAGACTGTCTGTAGACTGTTCTCACAAATACACTATGTGAGATATGATCATATCAGAGCAAATTCTGAAATATTCATACAGTATAATGGATTGCATCCATGACCTACATATGTGCTTGTGTCCAACAGCAGGTCACATTTATGAAATCAGTGTCCACATCTCCATTCCTGATGGTTGCAATAACCCTAATGTTAATTAGCTGATCTGAATAATCTTAATGGAATATAATGTAATGGATTCTATACACTTTTGTCCCTCCAATGTTTTAATAAGACATATTTCCATGTAATTAGTGTTCTATTCATTTATAATTGGCCATTACACACGTCTTAGTAACCCGTTAATAATGTACCTTAGTCTGCCTAATATTGATGTAGAAGACCTTTGACCCAATGTTTAGAATTCCACAGCAGCAGTTACCCATGGGGGCTTGGCACAGTTATCAGTGACTGGATTTACTTGAGTACATTGTTTCGGTTGCAGATGCCTTTGTCATTTTCACATAATGCTAGTTATTAAAAGTATCACCAAAATAGCTAGGAATGAGTTACTCGTACCTCCAAAACACCAATGCACTTAGGTGACATATTCGGAAAGATATGCTACATGGTCAGACTTGTCTGAATGAATCACTTAAACATATAGAATAAAAAAATGCAATAACCAAAATATACCGACCAATGAGCCCTAGGATTAGGCTCATTAAACCAATCACTCTCTAATCGTAAAGTTAACTAGTCAGTCAGTGGTTCACTGCAAGGGATATACAGTACATAGAATTAATGAAACAAGTCTTAAGGGCAGAAATCACATTTATTATGAAACAGCTTGGGACGCTTTAGGGGAGGATTCCCATCTCGTTTTAACTCCTTCTCCAATCGGCCCATGAAGTCATTCACCTCACTGAAAGAGAGAAGGAAAAATAAGGCAATGTGAGATGATTATACAAAGAGAAACATGAATGCTGTACATAAACACAATAAAATTTTATCATTTTTAATTCAAATCTGGAGTACCTTTCTAAACATGTGAATTAAAAACACACACAAAAAAATCTTCTGAACATAGTTACTGTAACATATCGGTGTCATGTCCAAGAGATGTACATGAAACTGAGGCACACTTAAGAAACAGATAGGCTCCTGCCATATTAGCTCTACAGGTATATGCCTCATTGCTCGGCAAGGGCTACTTTCTGCATTCAACATGAAATATTACTGAGGTAAATGTGAAGTTGCATGAAATCACGTCATGAACAATTACCTTTGATGCAAACCTGGACCATCTTCAAACCATTCCTCAGCTATGTCGAGGCTCACATTGTGGGCTTTGGCAATCGCGCATATTGTGGCCTGTGGGGTAGAACGAAAAGAAAAAATATATATATATATTAGTTTCCAGTGTCCTTTCATGTCAGGCATGGTGTAAACCTATTGGGGATCTTTCCAGATCCCAAGCAGTCACCATGTTACCGACGTCATCGTAACATCACTGGAGGACTCTGGGGATGTTCAAGACTAGCAGCTCACAGATCATATGGGGATGAGCTTAAAGTCGCTCAGGACAAATTTTAATAATAAAGCTATAGGTAAGCTATTCTGGGCAAGATCTGACTAGATATGATTGATTTAAGTTAGTTTGTCCGTCTTTAGTGAACAGGATTTGTGTTTGTTGAAATCAGGTGATATTGTGCGCCAGATTTACTAGTTTTGGATTTCCTTGATCTAGCAAGAGATCAACAATTTGTCCCAATCCTGACTGTGTTTGCTGGGAAGTGTGTGTGGCTACCCTGGCTAGTAGTCAGTGTGAATGGATGGATGGATTAATAGGTTGACATCTACAGTAATTGAAACTTTGAACCATTTTAGTGCATGCTCTTATGTATCGTTTCAGTAGAGTGGAACTCACTTCTGGGGCGAGAACGTTTAGCAGGAACTCAATCCGGTTTCCCTGGTATTTGGACGAGTTCGAGTTTTCCACGTACACAACCAGTTTCTCTCCCTGCTCCTCGTCGCGGAGAAGCCTGAACAAACAACAGGAAAAAAACAGTCATGCAGTTAAAATGGCTCCATTGAAGTTTTCAATACTTAATTGCTCAGTAGTACTATATGTTTTAATGTAGGTCATCTTATATGCTTATGGGAACAGTCTACAGGCTGAGCCCATAAACAGCACAGCATTTCATTAGAATCAATGGGGGGGGGGGGGGGGGGGGGGGGGGTAACATAGAGGAGCATGATTTTTCTATTCCTTTTATATAACAACAAACAAAAGTGTAAATGTGCAGTATCTCTACTCTGCAGTCTGCACTTTGTCCTGAACATAGTCGTTAAACAACTAAGTATAAGCTACAGTATAATGTTTTTTTTTTTTTTTAAGGTTGGGATTTCAGGAACAGCAATACATAGCTTGATTGATGTACGTACTGTAAGTGTGCAGAATTACAATACAATTCAATTAAAACTCAATTCACAAACTGTTAAAAAGGCATTCCACCCATTTTCAACACTTTACTCCCTATAATATACATTAGAGATGTTGTGTGGACTCAATAAAAAAGTTTCCCCATTCTGTGTTTCCCATAAATGGAGGTGTGGGGGAAAAAAACATGAATTAAATTACATGAAAACATATTACATATAAACATTAATAGTGGAATACGACTTGAAGACATAGTTTTATTTTATACTTTTTTATGTGTACAAATTGAACCAAATGAACCCGTTAGGCTTCATTTTCGTTCCATTTGTAGTTTTGTACGCCCTCAATATTATATATTATTGTTCAATTCATAACATTTAAGAGAAGACGAGTAGAGTTGCTAATGTGTGCCAAATCCTCATTTAAAATCACACTGTTACATTATTTATTTTGGCTGAATAAAGCCCACATCATTTTTATTTGTTCTAGCCTATGTCTCCTGCCTACTATGATCACATTCTGAGCTAGAATTGTACTGAATTCCCCAAGCTGTTATCAGTTTTATTGCAGTGTGTATTTGACTTGTAGTACTGTCTGTAACTCTCATCTCTGTTAATAAAAAAATCCATTCCTGCATTCAGAACCGTAGTTAATTCAGTCTTTCCTTGATCTTGACAACGCCATGTGCTAAGCCAGAACACAGTAACAGCATTACAAACATTCCGTGCGGCTAAAATTTAACATTTGAACGTTTAAACACTATATTTTGTTGTAAGATATACACAAATTTGTACAGACCTCGCTCACAGCCGCCATGTTTTCCTTCAACTTCCGCGTTTTGCGTTTTTTGTCCCTTTAGAGTTGCCGTAGTACACTGTAGTACACGCCCACCTCCAAAACTCTGGTTTGGAGGTCATGTGACCGCCTCTGAAATTGAGGTCACATACACACTGCAATGAGTCTGCGGTCTGCAGACATACCAGTCTCGCAGGCCAGCTGCGGGAGCGCACCCTTTCCTCATGTTAATTAACCACCACCTGTGCATGCAGAGACGCCAACAGACTCACTCATTGTGCATTGCTGTTCATTACAGTGACTGAGCTCCACCGTTGTGGTCCTGTACAGACTAACCTGTGCTTTATTCTTTATCCTGTGTGCGTCTTTGACGATTGGTGAATTATGTTTGTCATGATTGACCTGTTACAACCGCTGTTTTTTATGCTTATGCTCCATCAATTGCTCCAATTAAACAGACCTGACCATCACTGTAGCTCTCTATCCAGTCCAGAGCTGAATGTGATGTAATGGATCTGAGCCCTGGCAATGTCCTGGGATCTGAGCCCTGAGATGGACAATGTCATCAAATGGTGGTCCGTGGCTAAAATGCTGAATAAGTACTGGGCTCTGATACGGAAACGGTTGAAAACCACTGGGCTAAACACTCCTTTTTTTTCTTTCTTTTCTTAATAGAGAGATTTGGCTATGGAGTCCCCTGGCCTCTTTGCTCTTATCTCGTATGGCACGGTGATCATGTGACTTGTTAAAGGGAATGGCACCCGCCACACTGATTGGATTGATAGAGGTGAGGCTCTAGACACACCCATGACTATTTCAGGGCCATTTGAGCACTTTAGACCGTCCGTCCGTCCGTCCATCTCCTTAACTTGTTCTGTATTGTAATGTATTACTGTATGACACCAGAACTGTTTAAAAAAAAAGGGGGGGGCACAACGTCCAGCCTTCATTGGAGACACGTCGTTCATCCGTCCGTCAGTCTATCTGTCCGTCTCCTTATCTTGTTTTGTGAAAATTCTTTCTTTGCCCATGTCTCATGCAAGCATCATATGCTTGACACATGTGACATGTGCCTGTATAAGAGCAATACACACTGCCAGTAGGGACTGTTGGTCCTGCGTGTTTGAGGGCTAGTCGAGCACTAATTCGTACCGGACTCTCCCTGTCCTCCTGCGGGGTGCCGCTGGAATGCGTCTACTCCTCCTCGTCCTCCGCCGGGGTGCGGCCGCAGTGCGCCTCCTCCTCCTCGTCCTCCGCCGGGGTGGGGCCCCAATGCGCCTCCTCCTCCTCGTCCTCCGCCGGGGTGGGGCCCCAATGCGCCTCCTCCTCCTCGTCCTCCGCCGGGGTGTGGGCCGAATGCGCTTCCTCCTCTTCCCTATCCACTTTGAAGGACATTCATACATGATTCTTCGAGGTAAAGATGAAGTTGAATGAATGAACTAATTAATTTGTTCGAAACAGAAGAGCAAATTGATTCTGAGTCAGTTATATTTTGCATCATCTTATATATCAATGATAAGTCATATCAATGATGTCACATAAAGGTTCATGTCCATACATAGAATAACACTTGTAACATGTGATGTCAGATCAGATTTCTTTTAATCTGATTGGTTAATTTACTTAAGCAATAAACAAAAGAAAGAATAAGTCTCCACCTCCGGAACTTAGGCCCTGATGTGTGAACAGCCCCAAGCAGGCGCAGAGAGGCTCGGGTAGCCCGAGCCCCAGAGCCCCCTAAGTCTTAAATTCTCATGTGGGCTTGGGCCCCTGAGCCCCCACAAATTCTGCACGCCTGCTCAAATGTACTTAAATATCAAAAGTACAGTACTTATTAAGTACTTGCTGTTAATTTTAGCAATGCTATCCACTTTATTCTGCTGTGTACTATACGGTATGACACACTGTAGCAGGCATGTAGTATGTAGTGATATGATATGATGAGGTGACTTTTTATAGTTTTATAGTTTTCGGTTTTCTTTTTAGGATATTTGAGCGTGTGTGTTTCATGTTTTTATGTCTGTTTCTTACTGTCTAGGCTTCTGTGAGAATCATGAATTTCCCTCTGAGGGATTACTAAAGTCTATCGTATCGTGTCGTATCGTATCGTATTGTATCTTATCTTTGTGAATCTGCATTCTCTGATATTAATGTGATCAAATCCAACGTCCAGCCTTCATTGGAGACACGTCGTTCATCCGTCCGTCAGTCTATCTGTCCGTCTCTTTAACTTGTTTTGTGAAAATTCTTTCTTTGTCCATGTCTCATGCAAGCATCATATGCTTGACACATGTGACATGTGCCTGTATAAGAGCAATACACACTGCCAGTAAGGGACTGTTGGTCCTGCGTGTTTGAGGGCTAGAACAGTAATTGGTCATTCAATCATGCCTTCAAACTACGGCTTCTTCGAGTAGGCTACCTGGCCTAGCTGCTGGGTGCCCGCACATTGCGTCTCCTTGTCCTCCGGCGGGGTGCGGCCGCAAATGCGTCTCCTCCTCGTCTTCCTCCGTGGGGGTGCTAAATTAAACAGACCTTACCATCACTGTAGCTCTCTATCCAGTCCAGAGGTGAATGTGATGTAAATGGATCTGAGCCCTGACAATGTCCTGGGATCTGAGCCCCGAGATGGACAATGTCATCAAATGGTGGTCCGTGGCTCAAATGCTGAATAAATAGTGGGCTCTGATACGGAAACGTTTGAAAATCACTGGGCTAAACACTTTTTTCCTTTATTTTTAAAATAGAGAGATTTGGCTATGGAGACCCCTGGCCTCTTTGCTCTTATGTCGTATGGCACGGTGATCATGTGACTTGGTAAAGGGAATCATGCCATCAAACCGACCAAGCCCTTTAGGATACAAGACCGGCGTCTCCTTGTCCTCCTGGGGGGTGCCGCTGGAATGCGTCTCCTCCTCCTCGTCCTCCGCCGGGGTGGGGCCGCAATGCGCCTCCTCCTCGTCCTCCGCCGGGGTGGGGCCGCAATGCGCCTCCTCCTCGTCCTCCGCCGGGGTGGGGCCGCAATGCGCCTCCTCCTCGTCCTCCGCCGGGGTGGGGCTGCAACGCGTCTCCTCCTCGCCCTCCTCTGCGGGGGTGCCCGTGCACTGCGTCTAAACGTCCTCTTTCTCCCTACACACTTTGAAGGAGGGGGAATCATGGTCCTTACTGGACCAACCAATGATTCTTCGAGGTAAAGATGAAGTTGAATGAATGAACTAATTAATTTGTTCGAAACACAAGAGCAAATTGATTCTGAGCCAGTTATATTTTGCATCATCTTATATATCAATAAGTCATATCAATGATGTCACATAAGTCAGGTTCATATCCATACATAGAAAAACACTTGTAAGATGTGATGTCAGATCAGATTTCTTTTAATCTGATTGGTTAATTTACTTAAGCAATGACCAAAAGAAAGAGTAAGTCTCCACCCCCAAAACTTCACTTCACTGATGTGTGAACAGCCCCAAGCAGGCGCAGAGAATCTGTGGGGTGGGGGGCTCGGGGAGCCCGAGCCCCAGAGCCCCTTAAGTCTTAAATTCTCTTTTTTTTCTCAATTCTCAATTTGTGGGGGCTCAGGGGCCCGAGCCCCCACAAATTCTGCGTGCCTGCTCAAATGTACTTAAATGTACCAAAGTATCAAAGGTACAGGGTGTTAAAATGTACTTAAGTACAAAAGTGCAAAGTACAAGTAAAAAGTACAAGATGCTTTTTCCTACATAAAATTGAATCTATCCTGTTAAAAGTGGTTTAGTTTATTTGAAATAGAAATGGTACACCAATGACATTAAACTACAGAACGCCTACAGAACATGCATAAAACCCACACTCAGAAGTGAGAGGCACTCTTATCATCATCATACAAAATTATATTTAGTGCAATTTCTGTCCCCAGTCCTCAATTTGTCTTTAATGTTCGCCTTAACAACTTTACATGTTATAACTTAATACTCAAAACTGGCCTTTAAATATTTCGGTTATGCTAACTGGCCATTCATCAATGGCAATTAATGTCTGTGGGACAATGCTTTTGCTTGCATACAGTCCAGTCAAATGCATATTTGTAGAGGTCCCTGAATTGGGAAAGCTATTGTTAAATAAAACTGACATCATATTAGCCCTTCACACCTGAAGGCCACCACTCTACTCTTAGGACAAGCTGAAATGCTAACAGTTTGTATATATAGAGTCACGACAATTCCATTCACTTCATGGTACCAATCCAATGGAGGCTCTTCTATATACTTGTAACACATCAACTAGTGATGCAACCTGGACACTTCGTCAGTGATGATACCTGGACTCACTAAGTGTTTTGGGTCTTTCAAACTTCATACACTCTCCTCCAGGCGACCCAGCCGGAGTTGATCAGACCCCAGCTTGTGTCCAGGATGCACTACCCTAACCACAGATCTTCTCTCCTGCCACTGTGAGGCAACCTCTGCTGCCTCCATAGCTTCCTTAACGGCCCTTCTCTTATTGGCCCCTGTGATGCCCAGCATGCTGTACACAGAGGGACTGGCCTGCGAACCAACTGCATCCCACCTCGATGGGCTCACATTTTGCTCGCCACCCGTTGAGCCGACACTCCTCCACCAGATCCTGTTACTTTGCCCTTTCCTCTCGTTGGCCTCCTCGATGCAGTCTTCCCACTGGACTGTGAGCTCCAGGAGCACAACCTGCTTGGAGGACGCTGACGTCAGCACCAGGTCTGGTCTGAGTGATGTTTTGACACACATTCTCTGGGAACTTTAAAGAGATACTTATGAAAGGACGGAACCAAAAGCTTTAACTGCCATCCCCAACTATTTACATTTTGTTCTCTCTGTTGTGATTCTGTCGTTGTTCTTTCGCCTACATCCCAGAAATGCCTCGTTGTTGCTGTTATATGTCCTTCCACCTACACCTGGGAGCCCAAAGTGTCTAAAAGTGAGCGCCAGCAATGTAGTTGAAAAGACTTGTCTTTTCCTAGACTTGACTGGTGTTCTGAATGTTTTCTTGTTTTATAACCGCTCTTTGTTATGCTCCATCGAGTTATCAGGGGAATTTAGGATACTAAATTAAACAGACCTGACCATCACTGTAGCTCTCCATCCAGTCCAGAGCTGAATGTGATGTAAATGGATCTGAGCCCTGACAATGTCCTGGGATCTGAGCCCCGGGATGGATAATGTCATCAAATGGTGGTCCGTGGCTAAAATGCTCATGAGACCAGTCTAATGGCGGCTCCTCTAGCCATAGTTAATGGGCACAAGGTCAACAAATAGGGATTAGGGACAAAAACCCTTGCAGATCGTTTTGCAGTAATTTAGTTGTTACTGTACAAGACTTTGAAACAGCTGACATGTTTTGCGCAATGTAGGCCTATTTAAAATCCAGCTTGTCCCTCTTTCAGACTGTGTGAACAGCAGCTTGAGCCATAGAGTAATAAAATAGGCTTTAGTGACCCCCCAATGTCGCAACTTTTTTACCAGATGGCTTCGCTTTGTGCAACCCATGCGCACCTGCAATTCATCAAGTATAAATTATGCTTTGTCGTGTGACGTGTCGCACACGACGTCTAAGCTCACAGCAGTCACGTCCATGACGCGATGTGAGCTTGTATATCAGCTGTTCTCTGTGTGCAATACTGTCGCACAAATAAGTATAAATGTCTATAGGGTTCACCTCTCTAGCCAACACACAAGAGGAGGTTGAATGGCGTGAAACCAACGCTCCCCAAAAAAATATGTTTGGAGATCTGTTGGGAATTTATTACATGACCCGTTCAGTCCCAATGTTTGTAAACAAATACCCTATTGGCCTGAATATAAGACTATGCTTTTTTCCCAATGGAAATATCCCAAAAATGGAGTCGTCTTATATTCAGGGGCTATACTATTTGACATTCAATGTTCTTTTTTCTGTAAATGGGTCGTGAAAAATAAGGGTCGTCTTATAGACGAGTCGTCTTATATTCGGGACAATACGGTAATTGGTCTATACCGCGTCACCGACCTCTCTTCTCAACAAATGGTTGGACAGTGTCAAGCTCTTTAGTTATTTTTGCAGATCCCCCGCTTGAAAGGGACGGTACAGTCCACTAAGAGTTTTCAACTGGATTTCACTCGTACAATGACCAGACTCTTTCCTTCTTTTTACTCTTCTTTACTTAAGTTTCAGATAGGTAGTACTACGTGGATACAGGTAGGTGAAAAACCTTAAAGGAAAAACAACAAAATAAGTAATGTAAGTATAATGCATTCAACATACAATATACATCCATATGAATCATTTCCACGTGTTTTAAATCATGTCTTAAATCCTCAGGTTTACGTAATGTTACTTAATCTTTAATCGTCTTTTTAACACTTCATTTTTAGCTTTTAAATGTTTAATCAATTCATTCTTAAATCAAATCAATTCTCTTTTAAACTTAAATTTTAAACTTAATCAATGTCATGAAATGTAAATAAAGTAATTGAATTCATTTGTAGCATTTCTATGAACCAAATCAATACAAATTCTAAGACATTTTAAGACAAAGTCTTTTAAGCATCTTAAACTTGAAGTATCTAAGTATAAGCATTTTAGACTCAAAGGTATTCATGTATAAGTGTTTTAAAGCCAAATGTATTCAAACAATCATGTTACTTCTTAACTTTTTTAAGGTAAAGTAATCACATAATGATGTTGCTTCTAAACTTCTTGAAGGCAAGGCAAGTATTAAGCTAAGTATTAAACGGTAAGGTAAGTATTAAGGTAAGTATTAAAGTAAGGTAAGTACTTGTAATCATGTCCATAATCATGCTACTTAGCTTCACAACCTTAAACAACCATCAAATAAACATCAATGTTCATGAAGTCCATAAAATGTTCAGATCATCAACAATAAAGCTCCTCACCGGCTGTCTCTCAAGGGTTTGTATGGCTGCTCCTTTCTGCTTTCTTTCAGTGTGTTTGTTTGAACTGCTCCTCCTTGGAACACTGTGTGTGTGTGTGTGTGTGTGTGTGTGTGTGTGTGTGTGTGTGTGTGTGTGTGTGTGTGTGTGTGTGTGTGTGTGTGTGTGTGTGTGTGTGTGTGTGTGTGTGTGTGTGTGTGTGAGGCCTTTGTGTGAGATCCTCTCTTCCTCACATCCCGTGTTTGCTTGGTCGACGCCCCCCCAGCTCAGTGAGTGTCAGTGCAGATCTCTCTCTCTCTCTCTCTCTCTCTCTCTCTCTCTCTCTCTCTCTCTCTCTCTCTCTCTCTCTCTCTCTCTCTCTCTCTCTCTCTCTCTCTCTCTCTCTCTCTCTCTCTCTCTCTCTCTCTCTCTCTCTCTCTCTCTCTCTCTCTCTCTCTCTCTATCTGTTCAACAGAAATGGAAAATGACAACCGGACTGCAGCCCGGTTGTCTGCTGTCTGATGGGAGCAGACGGACTCCTGTTGTTGCCCTGGTGACCAGCTTCAGTAAACCCAAGACAACCCCCTGCTTCCTAAGTCACGAGGAGGTGTTGACGTTCTTCCATGAGTTTGGTCATGTAATGCACTATATCTGTTCTCAGGTTGACTACGCTGTGTTCAATTCATACGATTCAGAGGAGGATTTCATCGAGGCTTCCTCCCAGATTTTCGAGAATTGGGCTTGGGAGAAGGAACCACTACAGAGAATCTCAACACTACAAGACTGGAGCTCCAATTCCAGACGACATGTTGGACAAACTCATCAGCTCTCGCCTCGCCAACATTGGTATAACGTCCCTTAAGGATATAATTATGGCTAAGCTGGACCAGGCCCTTTACACTCAGACTGGACTGGACCCCCGTAAGGAATATGCCAGGCTTAGAAAGGAGATTCTGGGAGTCCCTCCCTCTCATATTGTCAACATAACAAGTATGTTTGAGGATTCATTTAAGCAATACCACGCCAACTGCTATCGCTACCTGTGGGCTGAAGTGTTGTCCATGGACATGTTCTACAGTCGTTTCAAATGTGAAGGCATCATGAACCCTAAGGTGGGTTTGGACTACAGGAATTGCATCCTGAAACCTGGTGGTTCTAAGGATGCCATTGAGATGCTGACAAACTTCTTGGGTCGTGAACCCAATCCGGAAGCGTTCCTCCTGAGCAAAGGATTAACCACTTTGAAAACCAGAAAAAGAAAACTAAAGGAGAGTCAGGTGAAGAAAAGAAAAAGAAATTAAGCATTTTCACGTATTTACTTTACTTTGATTATAATTGTCTCCACCGTAAGGTGGTGACTATGTTTCACCCCCTGTCCGTCTGTCTGTTCGCACGTTCGTCCGTGCACACGTCCGACCGCCCGTCACCTGTTACGTCGTATGTCCATCTGCACGTCTGTATGGTGGACTATGTTTTACCCCTCAGACCTGCAGGTGACGTCTGTCCCTACGTCTGACCGTGCAACTGTTACGACACCCTATTGGGGATGTAACAGAGACGTCACTCCCTTCGTCGACTTCGCCGACTTTATTCAAAGTACCATCTTAGCTTCGTATTGTCTATTTGTTTGGTCGGGAATATGTCTTACCCTCCGTTCACCCCTCCTGGCTTTGATGCAGTTTAAGACTTCTATAAAAGACAACACAACCGCTTGCATTAAGAAAACCTTATACCATTATGTTTGTTTTACCCCAGGGGTGGAATGTGCACATATTCACCCTGACCCAAGACGGTGTTTAATACTATAGTGTTAATTCTAGAATGCAATTTTGCAATTGCAAAGTGTGGTTGCCCCAATGATGTTGTAATGGTGACGTGATGACGCAGTAAAAGAAAAGTTTTACATCATACATCACCTTCCTTGCTCAGCCAATCAAATCATTTTGATGTTCCTTGGTCAGCCAATCGAATGATTATACATCACAAGGTGAAAAAACGTTACAGAGAAACACTAGAGTGGTTGCCCTTCAGGCAACCCCACTAATAATTGCTTAGCAGTACTATTTTTTTTTAACAGAGGTCTGTCTATCTATTTCTTATTTCTTAAATGCTTTGACTTTGCTGATAGTATGGTTTCACTATGGGAAAATGACCTTGCTAGATGGGAGAAGAACAACCTTACACAATTACCAAATGGTAGAGATTCAGTCAAAGAAATCGATAAAGATATACAGTAAATCCTCCTCCAGAAAAACAACTTCGGTGTGATGCAGTTGTATTACATTTCTTAAGACCTTACACAAGTAATGTAAAGAAAACACAAAGAAATACATGAAATAGTGGATTGAGGTGAATCAATGTCCAAAACAAGTCCTTTATGGCTGCTTATTCAAATCTAGTAGTTGATGTTGTAGACTTTCTTAACTTTAGACCTAAGTACTGGAATCGGTGGGCGGACGTTGGTGGAATTACGGGGCACTATTTAGAAACAACGGTTGGCCGGTCTAGTTGATGATGTAATATTGTGATGTAATTATGATATATTACAAATATATTTTATAAGTATTGTCATAGGTATTATCATTATTATTGTGACTATCGGTATCAGTATGAGGCTTCACTCCGTGCTTATTTAGATCTGCTTTATAGGTATCGAAGTTACAGACGCGTTTAGAGAGATCAAGTTGGTTTGGCCAACCCAATTTCGCGTGGGAGAGAGAGGTCTGGAGCTTGTTTCAGGTGCCTATTCTGGTATTTTTGTCTTAGAGATGTAGACAGGGGTGTAGTGGAGGGGGGACACGGGGGGACGGCGTCCCCTCACTTCTCACATCTAAAATATTTTTGGGTCTGAAAAAAATCATTAGCATGGTGAAATACATCTTGATGACATCATCAAGATGTGCTTCACCATGTTAATGAGTTTACTTTTTTCTGAGAGTGTACAAATGGACCCGCTAGGGTCCATTTGGTTCACATTTGTACACTCTCAGAAAAAAAGGGGGAGAATTCCCCTTTCAGAGGCGTCCGCCCACTTCTAAAAGTAACACTACAACACTGGATGTAGATCAAAGTTTCTCTAGATTGGAGTTGTGTTTCCATAATTATCTTTTCATGTCTGCCTACTGAAGTCACTTGGAGTTCCTTGAAGATGTTTTGAGGCCAAGAGAGACTTAAGGGTTGTCTGGGGATCCGAAAGCTGACTTGAACATTGTTGTCTCAGGTTCTGTATGAATGAAAAGATAGATGCAATCTCTGTATTGATCCTAGTCCGTGATGCTTTATGGTCCTGGAATCGGTGGGCGGGCAGTGGACGGTTAGTGGACAGGTTTTAGAAACACCGATTGGCTGGTTTAGCTGATGAGGTAATGGTGACATGTCTATTTCTGTCATTCTGATTCCATATTATTGTGATAAAATAAGTTGGACTTTGATGAGTGCTGGGGCCTGTTTCACGAAAGAGGAAAGGTTTTAACTTATTATTATGTTTAACTTATTGTTTATTAGGTCAATCCAATGACTTTTTACACTGTTGATTCAACACCCGTGCTTGTATATGGGCTCAACTTGATTACAGTAGCTCCACAGAGCACACCTTGCATTACATAATGCAATCAGTGCACTATTTCAGAAAGCTTATAGCCCGAGCTTATATCACGCTCGTATTGGCCTTTTTTAATGATCGCCTTCGCTGACGCTTCCTCATACAGTAGTAGATCGTCAGCTGCTGCTGCTTTTGACACTACTCAGTTCCATCAAGCCACCTCCTTCTTTGTCTTTCCATTGTAATTTTAATTTTTTCCAGTTTTTTTGCATTCATTCTGGAACTGCTTGTTTTTTCTCAATTTTGTCAATATTTTTCCTTTACTTTTTCTACTTCCACCAAAAATAACTGTTATTATGGCTGAACCGTGCAGTAGGTTTTCGCAAAACTCAGTAATCTGGCCAAGTGGTGATGATGCGAAGCCTCATCATCACCAAAAGGTGACATACTGTACTGTATAGCACTACATTGAAAATGCAATGTAAATTACTCATGAACTGTTTGACCGTTCACCAAACAACTTTCATGTTCTGACATTTGACCTCTCTGACCTTTAGCTATAGGAATTATCTAGTGATGTCTTTCTTTTTCAACTAAACCTTTAGTCAAAATAGCAATACTGGCTGAACCAGACAAAAGAAAAATCAGAAGTACATTTATTTTTAGTCCTAAAATTATGTTTTTAAAAATTGCTCAATAAACAGTGAATAAAAATTGCTAGCCCTTTGACAAATCTTCTGCCCCTAATACATGCATGCGTCATATGATTATGACATTTTACAGTATGGGGCAGGCCATATCATAAAGCACTCAAACCAGTCTTTCTTAAAGTGGAAATATCATGAAATTCAACTCATGTTAGCTTTAGGCTTGAAAAAGCAGAAAACGGCCAAAGCGTTTGCCCAAATATGCTATACATGACGACTAGGCACATTTTTGATGACTGGAATTGCCATTTTCAGCCCAACGACTGTTTTTCCTTTTTTCATCATCATGAAAACTCCCTTTTTTGACTTGTCAAAATTGTCAATAATTATATCAAAATTATATATATTGATTTCGACTTTGATTGTTCATAGGCCTACACATATCAACCTTTATGTTTTCTCCTCTTTAGAAATATTTATATTCTAAAAAAGGATTCTTTCAGGATGTATGATTATTAGACTCATTATTTTTATTACCACTATTTCCTAAATCAGAGTTAATTGACTGCGAATGAATGAATGAATGAATGAATGAATGAATGAATGAATGAATGAATGAATGAATGAATGAATGAATGAATGAATGTATGTATAAGCTATGGCTTCAGCCCAAACCCTTTTGGTCAGATGTAAATTACATAGGCAAATGTTGATGCCTAAATGAAATGCTGTTATTCTCTCTGCTTTATTTTTATATTCTTTTGACCAAATAAACTAAACTAACTAACTAATGAATGAATGAATGAATGAATGAATGAATGAATGTGCAAGGTTTAATCTACATACAGATGTGAGTGGACTTAATGTAAGCTTTATATAGACTACAGTATATTTAAATTTAAAAGAAAAATAATCTCTCTCACACTTGTGTCAGTGTGTCGGCTGATCATTCTGAAGTGCCAATTGTTGCCTACCGCTGGGCTGGAGTAGGCTATGACTTTCTCTGCTCTGGGTTGCAATAAAATCCGTGTCCCTTTCTTTTGTGATCTTGAGTCAGTTTCAATATTAGATTTGTTTTGTTCAGGCACTTTTTGAGGCAGCTCAGTCTCAGCCACGGATAGCCCCATAGAGTAATAAAAGGATAGTCTGTGCAATGTTGCGTTGAGTACACTCGTGAAGAGTAAGTTGCAATATTGTAGCCTATAATAGCCTTAGAGCCATGAATGGTCAGGACGCCACCGACCATATGGAGTAGCGCTGTAACCAGGCAGAACGTAACGTGTCCTGTCACAGTATGTGCACTTTTATGTGCTGCGTTGTGTAACTGACCATAGTGCTGTTAGCCAGCTAGCTGTGACTATTCTATTGTGGTTCTTCTGCTATTTTCAGCTAATGTTGGCACCAGGAGACCTGTAGATGTGCCCACTAGATGGCAGTATTAAACCGTAAATGGCCACTTGTTTTGAACATGAGTAGGGCTCTGACTTTAGTTTTTGTCTCGTTTTTTATTAACAGGTTGAAGAATTACTGTACAATCCAAGCACAGCTCAATACAAGAAAGATAACTGTGAGTAGACAACACCAATAAAGCATCAAACCTGAATAATCAGAGAATAATCACTTCTGTATTGTCCAAAGCAGCAAGCATAGTGGAGGTAAAAGGGGGAAAATGATGTACACAGAGGGGAAGAGGAGGTGGGTTGTTAGGGGTCATATATTCTACTGAGGCCAGGGGTAGTGAGGTCAAGTAAGTCTGACCAGTTTGTTTTGGGAGGTCTGTAGTCTCTTTCAGGCCCTTTAAGGTGCTATGGTACCAAGAGTACTAGGGGTCAGCAACCTGCGGCTGCATGCCGCATGCGGCTCCAGAACACAGCCCTAGTGGCTCCCTGGATGTAGCATTATTACATACACACTGGGGTGATCCGCACCAAAATAATATAAACATTTCAGTCACCCAAAACGCGTTTCGCTGTCTGACAGTTGCCAGTTAAAGTAGTACTTGGCCATGTCAAAAAAGCCCAGCAGTTGTCAGAGGTGGAGCTTTCAATCTGAACCACCCATTTTCAAAGGTTTACTCAGTTTACTATGTCATTAATATACCTTAGAGATGTTGTGTGGACTAGAAATGGAGTTCTGTGAAACTCCCTTTTTTTTTTTTTTTTTTTTAACTCCATTTCTTAAGAAAGGTTGTGTTTCACCATGTTAATGATTTTTCTTTGAGGACCTTTTTTTCTGAGAGTGTGCAAATGGAACCAAATGGACCCGCCAGGGTCCATTTGGTTCACATTTGCACACTCTCAGGAAAAAAAAAGTAATAAAATGCGGCTCCAGACAGATTTTGAATTTAATTTTGGGTCGAAAATGGCTCTTTCAACATCTTGGGTTGCCGACCACTAATGATAACTTGACATTTACCTGTGAGTTTAGCCCAGAAAGGATGCATTTTCTTGATATGTGGGTTAGCATCGGAAAAATGGTGGTCTGACAACCACCCTCTACCGCAAAAATACTGATAGAAATACTTTCTAGCCACTAGCGCACACCCCATGACTCTCAAAAAAGGTTTACCCAAGCGTAATTTTTTTTTTTTTTTTTTTTTTTAGATTCAGAAGAATGTCACACTACAGAAGAATGTATGAAACAATCTGGGGATATGAAACAAAGGTTTTTGCAAAGGGGCTATTCGGTTGATTGGGTTGAGCAGGCCTATAACTCACCATGCAAAAATCCCGATCTGATCTATTGAAACACTCCTTATTCATATCATAATAAGTTCCGTTTTTTAAGAATATATTGGCACATTTTACAATCTGGCCTGAATTGGCACATTTTTTGCTACCCACCCCTTTTTTATTAATAAAAGGGGACGGAATATTAGAGATTCTGTACTCAACACAATTTATTCCAGCAAACAAGCGCAATTGACACAAATTCTGCTCAGTCCTATTCCCAATAGAAACTATCCTTGTGGTAGCTGTGCCCAATGCCTAAAAAACCAGCAAAACACAAGTTTTTTATTTATTTTTTATCATCCATCCACTGGGCATAATTATGAAATTAAAAGTGTCATTACATGCGCCTCTACTCATGTGATTTATATGATATGCTGTCCCTGTGGCCTTGCATAGACAATACCACCAGGAAACTTAAACAACGTATCGATGAACACAAAAGCACTATTCGCAGAAATGATAAGGATTATCGGGTAACTTCACATTTTAATGAAAAGATAAAAGAAACATGATTTATCTTCTTTGCGTTTTGTGGGCATAGAAGCAATTCCTCTGCCACCTAGAGGTGGAGACCACAATCCCATTTTAAAGAGATGCAAAGCTTTTTGGATTTTTACTCTTACTAGCCTACTTTAGCCCCTAAAGGCCTCAATGACGAATTATTATTGAATGTGATGCTGTAATAACTGTTGTCTTTGATCCTAATTGCTATGCTTTTTTATTACTGTTGTTTGTTTATTCTGACTCAACAGTTCTATTGTACTTTAAATTTGTCCGCCTTTTGATGTCCCCCGAGAGATCGGACATCGATGAGTTCTGATTCCAGATTTTTTCCAATGACATCATCAATGCTGGAATCCAAGCTAATAGAAACGGCAGGCTTTCTATTCCTGAAAAGTTGCAATGCATAAATGGCAGCCATAATTTTCCCGATAATAAAAAATATAAATATTTCTTCAAAAAAAAAAAAAAAAAAAAAAAAAAGAAAATCTGCCGAATGATGATGTCATTGGAAGAAGTTTTTGAACTGTGCACAGCCCTCCTGTGAGACACAGATTGAGTAGGAAAAAAGTGCTATTTTATCATAGTGAGGATCTGTTATATGAAGATACATTGAAAAGTGGTGAAGTGGTCCTTTAAGTGATTATCACCCACTCTAGCCATGAAGCCATTCTGTACCAAGCACTTTTTTGTATCTAATGTGTTTTTTGAGATACAGTAAATAGGTATTTTTACAGACTCGGTGGGAACACGAGTACACGACATTTGTAACAGTTCATTGTTCAGCTAATATGGCAATAATCCTCTATTTTAGGAGGGTTATAACATAAACTTCTAAATCTAAATAGAAATATTTAGTGGACTGAAGGAGGCAATACTAGCATCAGCATGGGAAAAAAATGTATTTATTGTAAAACCTGCATAAATTTCAATAAAGTGTATTTAAAAAGGCAATAGCCTCCTAATCACAGTTTGTAGGACAACCAGTCCCGGAAGGACGTGAGGTATCTGTGGTATCAAAGAAAAAGATCATCAAAGCCCTTATTTTATTTGTTTATTTCAGAACAGTCTCTACAGTCCAGCCTGCAGTTGAACATGAGTCCTCCATCTATAACCAGGATTGTTTCTATTAAACGGGAACCTGAAGACAGCAAAGATCTCAGTAGGTTTCATGCGCTTTTCGTTTTGATTGTTCTCATGCACCCCCTGCCTGCATTCCTGCTGTAATTCCAGTTGTAGGGCTGTTGCTTTTTCAACTTTTCACTGTAAATCTGGAGTAAATATCATAATAATAGTAATATAGGGCCACTGATGTCAGACATGCTATTGAAAAACAATATCTAATATTTCACTGTAGGTAAATTGTAATTATGAAGCACCTTTCAAAACCCATCAGAAAAAAGAAAAGATCACCTTTAGTATCAGTTTAGTCACAAACTTTTGGCTTATTTTTGTTTTTGTCTACCCGATTGGAGAAATATTCAGTTCTTGCATTGAAGCTGTTGGTAAATGTTTCATTTAAAATGCCATGATAATTGGGACATTTCCAACTGCACTCAACTTTTCTGCACTCCCCCAATGTTACCTTAGTGTCAGTGGGAAAGTGTATTTGTTTGATCAAAGCATCTCTGATCTCTGCTTAAAAAATATGAACAGATTTCATGTACAGGTATAGTACTCTACACAACACAACATTTGGGCCAAATGCTGTTTTTAAAGGCTATATTTTTATAGTTTTTAATTTGTATTTTACTCACTCATGTGTTCCAGGTGATGCCTTGGGCAGAGAACTGCACCAACAGAACCTACAAATGTTTAAAGAAGAAAGTGATGAGGAGGATTTCCTGGGATTCCCGGTCTCAAGTATGGATGAGGATAGAATTATTAAAATGATTTATAGAAGAAAATATAATGTCATTCATATCTGCTTATAAATAAAGTATTATAATAGCATTGATATTATAAAAGGTTTATGTCACTGTTTCCTTTGTCAGATACTTGTTCAGCCCTGAAACCAGAACATCTCTGCTGTGATCAGTGCGGAAGTAATTTCACCCAAGCGTCTGACCTTAAGGAACATCAGAAACTCCACATTGGAGAGAAGCACCAATGTGTTCCCATGTTGGTCCCAGTGATCAAGCTATACAAAATAGGTATGTCAGATATTAACATCCCTAAAACAAACGTACATGCAATTGTTTTATTATATAAAATGCACAGAAAGGCCAAGCAGCAACATTAAAGCAATGAAAGGATTCTGCGGTTCCATCACTGGCATTTTTTGTGTGTGAATGTAATTATGTCTGAGAAACAGACACATGCTTCTCGTTTTTCGTTTCGCTTTTTCTTCTCGTGTACGGTTAGGTATGAACAGTAGGGCTGACCCTAAAAAGTCGATTATTCGATGTTCAATCATGGAGTTTTTTTGCTATAAAAAAACGGACGCTTTTGGTCCAAGGAAGCCAACAATAACCAACATACAAGGAGCTGGCACATTTTGATCCGCTATGCTTGTGCTTGGCAGAGGCTTGCGGCGCGCCTTGTCCAACATCACTGATGACACCACCATTGATAACAACACAACTGTTTTTTTGTTTTCTATTTCAGATGCTTGTCCTACTGTGTGCCCAGTGAAAGAACATCTTTTGTTTGAAGAGTGTGTTAAAAACAACAACACAAAATCAGTTCAGGCAGGAGAAAGGCCTCACTGCTGTGACCAGTGTGGAAAAGGCTTCACGCAATGGCAGAATCTCAAGACACACCAGAAAATCCATTCCCGAGAGAAGCCCTACTGCTGCGGACAATGCGGGGAACGGTTTAGCAATGCACTAAAATGTCTATCGCATCAGCGCATCCACGGAGGGAAGCCGTATAGCTGCCACCAATGTGGGGCACGCTTCAAAAGACGGTCGCATCTCGATAGACACCAGGAAGTACATTATCAAGAGAAGCCCTTCTGCTGTGAACATTGTGGGGAGAGGTTTAGTAAGTCATCGAAATGTAAAATGCATCAGCGCGTCCATGGAGGGAAGCCTTACGGCTGCGAGCAATGCGGGAAGAGCTTTAAATCGTCACAGCTCTTAAAGAGTCACCAGCTCGTCCACAGCGAAGAAAAGCCTCACCGCTGTGAACAGTGTGGCGTCAGTTTCCGTCATTGCAACAGTTTACGCTATCATCAGCGCATCCATACCAACGAGAAGCCTTACAGCTGCGACCAATGCGAGAAGAACTTCAGAACAAAGTCTTCTCTTGTGACACACAAGAGAAACCACACCGGGGAAAAACCGTACAGCTGCGACCAGTGCGGGAAACGCTTCAAACAACTGCCACACCTTAAGGTACACCAGAGAACGCACACCGGAGAGAAGCCCTTTGCTTGTGAGCAATGCGGGAAACGCTTCACCCAGACGCAGCATCTCACGTCACACCAGAAATTACACACCGGTTTGAAGCCTTATTTCTGTGAATACTGTGGGAAAAGCTTCCGACATGCCATGACTTTAAGGACTCACGAGCGCCTTCATACGGGAGAGAAGCCTTACTGCTGTCAGCAATGTGGGGCAAGGTTTCCACAGATAGTAAGCTTAAAGACGCATCGGCGGAAACATACTTGAGAAGCCGAACAATATGTGGAGAAGAGTTTCAGGCACGCAGTTTAAAAACCACCAGCGCAGCCATACTGGGGAGAATTCTTACCGCTTGTTTAGAAATCTTTCAATCAAGTGACTAATCTTTACCCAAGTTTTCTGGAAAAACTTCAAATATTTATATAGCAGCACCAAAACAATTGCATGTTTGAATACTGTACATACTGTACAGAATCCAAAAATGGATTCCTGGCCTGAATGGGTTAAAGAGGGGATTCCACCTATTTTCAACATTTTACTAAGTCGTTAATGTCACTAATTAATTCTGTGTTTCCTAGAAATGGAGTTGTTTCACCATAACTCCATTAGGGTGAAACAATTATGAAACGATCACCATGGCATGGTGAAACGTTGTTTCACAACATGTTGAAACAACTCAATGACATCATCAAGTTGTGTTTCACCATGTTAATGATTTTTTTTTTTTTTTTTTTTTTTTTTTTTTTTTTACCTTTTTACTGAGGGGCACATTTGTCCCCTCTCAGGAAAAAAATGAAAATGGGTGGAATTCCCCTTAAGACCTGACAACAGATTCTACAAAATGTCTTGTAAACCAGAACGTCACTGAGTAGAGTGGCAACTTGCACATTGCACATATTCCATGGCCTACTTGTGCGTGAGCAGATCGAGCAACGAGAACAGTATTTATAAAGATCTCTTAATTATTTCACCATTACATCATCACATAAGACGGCTAATCACACGATATCTGACGGCAGTCAGTGGTGCTCATGTTAAGGACCAAAAAATATGCTGTACATACTGTAATTGATATTTTTTTGATTTTCAAGGAAGGGCTTTATTAAAAACCCCACAACATTATGTTCAAGTGTGTTAAAAGTTAAAGACGGCTGTGTTTATTGAATTATAGTATGATGATGATCAATGATTATATATCAATTATTGTTTTTATATTCTAAATTCAGGTGGTTAGTTTGATAGTCTGACAGTCGTAATCTTAGTTATTAAAATTATTAAATAAAGCAACTATTTGGAATTAACATTGTCTTCATGTGATCGTTTGATCAAGCACACTGGGGTTTTATCTTAGGAATCTTTTTACATGGCAATTATTAAGAATAATTACAAAGTTGAAATTGGAATATTTAAATACACATATTTTTCTTTTCCCGTTATCTCCACTATGATTTCCTACTTTGGCTACACAAAAGTGAATATATAACTTTGTACGTCTCTGTCTTGATGAAATGAACATTGTGACTGGCCACTATTGTAAACAAGCAAAAATGCCACCCACAAGTATCAGTCTAGTAGTGTTGAGTTGTGCTCGAAAATGTACTGTAAATCTTCTGTTAAAGGACCATTTCAACACTTTGGTCCACACTAATGTTGTGGGTAATTCAGACAACTGTCCACCTCGCAAATGCTATTTGAGACTGCAGACTTTCCATAACTGGAAAAATTGCATTATGATAATGGAAGCCAGGGGTGGATCTAGGCATGGGCATGGGGGGATGCCCCCCTAAATGCCCTGACTGCATCTCCAAACATGATGGGAAACAAAATAACCCAAGATATTTCAAATTAAAGTGCTTATATTTAAAACGATTTGAAACACTACTGCTAGGCACCACTAAACCAACAGCATTTCATCACTGAAAACAGAAAACTCTGAGTGAGGCAGACCTTTAGCTTTATGCATGCTGCGTGTCTGTTGCAACTTCAACAACAACTCGTGTTATTATTGATGCTTATTATTGATGCTTGACTAATAAAAGTCCTGTAACCGAAAATGGTATGGGTGTGACTTCATCACCTGTGGCGCGAAGCCGCACCCATACCATTTTCTCTTGCCCCTCCAACATGTTCTCTTGCCTCCCCAAATGGGACATGTTATATCCGCCCCTGTGTGTGTGTGTGTGTGTGTGTGTGTGTGTGTGTGTGTGTGTGTGTGTGTGTGTGTGTGTGTGTGTGTGTGTGTGCGTGCGCGCGCGCGCGCGCGCATGCATGCTGAATAGGTTTCTGTTCAGCACTGCCCACAGTGCCTATGAAATAAGCTGAGTAGGAAAAAAGTGGTATTTTATCATGGACAATGGTGAGGACCAAATATTCAAAATAACCTGAAAATGGATGAAAGTGGTCCTTCAATAACACTTTCAATCAATCAATCAATCAATCAATCAATCAATCAATCAATCAATCAATCAAAACGTTTGTTCTGTTCAGGCACTATTTGGGGCAGCTCTGTTTTCAGTCAGGCATTTAGTTAGCTCTGCTAATGGTAATGTTGAAGAACAAATTCTGTACTCTGGTCTATCTCACCTACGGTATCTCTTTATTCCATGACTGCGTTCGTGAAGAGTAAGTTGCATTGCAATATTGTAGTAACTTAAGTCATCAATGTGACACCGTTGCAGCGAACGGTGTGTGTAGTGTAAAATGAGTTTTAGGCCATAGCTCTGGCAGAGTTAGGAAGACGTCCTGACCCGTCCAGAGCTGAAGCCATGTGTCTGCACTTTGTCTGTCCCACATGGACAGTTTTTTGGTATGTTTCCCCAGAGCCTCAGAGTATAAACGGAGGTCTATCTGACATCCTCCGCTCACTTCATGGGGTCAGCCCAATGGCGGCTCTTCTACGTATACTTCTATTGCGAATGGGGACAATTAAGTCCTGGACAAGTAGGCAGAAATGTACGAAATACTTGCAATAGCCCGGCTTTAATTTAATTTACTTTTAATCGTTTTGTGGTAATTGGACATTTAGTCGTTACTGTACAATATAGTTGACAGCTGTTATCTGCGCCGCCCTCGTTGAAAACAATGTATTTCCAACCCTAGCCTGTCCATATTCAAGACTGTTTCTGACCCCTTTATGTCGCAACGTTGACCCTAGATGGCTCTGATTGCGCTAGCCTAACCAGATAGCTGCTGTGACAAGGTTGTGTCTGTTGTAATAACTCGGGCTCGGACTCTTCACTCTGAGCTTGTAGATAAGCAATTTTCAGCGAAAACCGAGGGGGGGGCTGCAGCATCTAAGATAACAGCTCACCATAATATTTCCTTGCATTGGATAGTGACCATATAGTCACTATGGTAACAATGCGAGTAATCCAATGCAAGTCAGACTCAGAAGCAGCGGAGCTCTGAGCTGGACCCATAGAGTTATAAATAGGCTGGACCAGAGCTAGACCACGCAGGGGTTGACGCTAAGGTCTCTGAGGCACTTGCCCATCGGGCAAGTGCAAGTCAGGTTCTACTTGCCCTCAGGTCATGGTCACTTGCCACCCAAAAATATATTGTAATTGTTGCATTTAAGTTTACTTCCTACTTGGGTGCTTTAAACCAGGGGTTTTCAACAGTCCCTGAGAGGGTTTCAGGTGGTCCCCAGCTAGGTTAACCAGATGTAACTCTTGAGAACGTAAAAATGAAACCAAATGGACCCTTGCGGCGCCATTTGGTTTCATTTTTACACTCTCAAGAGTTAAAATTCATCATCTTAATTAGCCCATAGTGGTCACAGACCCAGTGGTCCCTGACCCCAGCAAAATGATAGTTTGGAACCAAATGGACCTGGGGGAGAGAGATAGGTAGAGATAGCTAGAAAGCAGGGGAAAGACACAGAGGCAGAGTGCAATGACTGCCTTCAAGACAAATTTATCATGTGTTGTGTTATAGTGCACCAAGTTGCACACTTGCCCGATCGGGCAACCAGGTAGCAGTCTTCACTTGCCCCACCATTTTTTTTTTTACTTGCCCTGGGCAAGCGGGCAAGTGTTAGTGTCAAGCCCTGGCAGGTGGCAGGGCTATTGGGACTCTGTCTGTTGAATGTTCAAATAGGTGAGATAACAAACACATTGTGTTGGTGATGTCTCCAAAGGGCCATTCCAGACCATTTCTGTTATGGAGGGGATTTGATGATGGGTAGGGCCTATAATAAGGTTGAGTGCAACTGGGGGACGTATAGCCATGTAATGTTATTGTAATGATCATAAGTAATCATATATTTATTCAAGTTTTTTTTTTTTTTCAGTTTTTTTCCTTATCTTGCGTTTTATACCTTTTACTGTTTAAAATGAATACTTCTAAAATGGATTCCCCATTTATTTTTCCCATAGACTTTTCTAAAAATGATTCATATACAGACGATTACGCCAAGGACAAAGCCAACTTGGGTCATGATGAATCATGATAACACACACACAATCTTTTGGGACAATCAAATAATTTCTAAGATGAAAAACAAAACAAAGAGTGTGGTATTCTGCCGTTTTTTTGGTTGTCATTATGTCACAACCCAAGTTGGCTTTGTCTGCGGCGTAATCTTGTTTATATAAACCATTTCCGAAAAAGTCTATGAGGAAAGTGAGCATTACATTTCTGGAACACGGGTTGAGGTCATGAAATGTGTGGGACTGCTCAGCTCTATAGCCAGTGTAGATGAGAGGTCACAAACAGGGCTATGAAAAGGTTTTTTTAAAAAGTCCTTATTCTACTCCTTTGTTTCAGACCTGTGTCTACCTGTGTCCAGCCTGCATGTGAACATGAGTCCTCCAGAAGACGGCGGTAAGTTTCATGCTGTTTTCCTGTTCCCGGTTGTGCTATTTCCTTGAAGTTGTAGTGGGCTGTTGCCTTATCAACTTGGATTGTTATACTAGAAATGTCACAATAATTCTAATATTTGTTGCTATGCCAGTGGTTTTCAACCAGTGGTCCGGGGACCACCAGTGGACCTTGAGAGGGTTGCAGGTGATCCCCAGCTAAATGATGGGAAGTTGGTTAACAGATTTAACTCTTTGGGAGAGTAAAAATGTAACCAAATGGACCCTTGCGGGTCTATTTGTTATGAATTAGTCCAAGTCTACACAACTAGAGAATGTAGAAGATTATTGGTCATTTTGATCTATATGTTGGCCTGTTTTGTTTCACAAATCCAACCTGGAATTGTGGACAAAAGCAAAATAATTATTTAGTTTTGGGTCTGTGGGGCTAAAAAGTCATCAAGGTCCGTGGCTCAAATCCTGAATAAATGGTGGGCCAGGGTGTGAAAAAGGTTGAAAACCACTGTGCTATACCACAGATGTCAGAACCTCAAACTGGCCTTCCCCATCCCGCCTATTTGGTATGACAACCATCCCAGAGCCTGCATTGCCAAAAGAGCAGGGAGTAGAGGGGGTGGTATTTGGTATCACCGTTCACATAATCTTGAGACGTCGATGATGTGTCGTCTCAAACAAGACAATAGGCAAGCGTCTCTAGAACTTGAACACAACGAGAAGAGTAGGTGTGGTCCGTCGCAGTTGCACTAGAAGCCCAACATAGTTAAGAAAGCAGGCGACGGCAACGGGGTCTACCTCCTCCATTGACGTCTCTGGTTTCCACGGTGACACTCCTCTACAGCGTACCTCTCGTCCACGTGTTAACAAGACGCCAAGAGCTGTGTTTGGCCGTCGGAGGAGAGGGTTGGACGGCCGCGAGACTTATATATCGAGCACAGAGCCATTCATCGCTGACGTCGTAGGGCGCACGTTGGACCAATCTTAAATAGGCTACTGTCTTGAGAACTACAACACTAATGCCTATAATGTCCGTTGCCTACTAATCCCGTGATGTTTTGTTTACCTCACTTACATGTGGTCCAGGTGAAGCCATGGACAGAGAACTGCAGCAACAGATCCAACACATGTTTGAAGAGGAAAGCGATGAGGAGGATTTCCTGGGATTCCCTGCCTCAGGTTTGAATGAGGATTGTATATTTAGAAAAAAATATATACCGTATTTTCCGCACTATAAGGCGCACCGGATTATAAAGCGCACCGGATTATAAGGTGCACCTTTTAAAACTGTTTTCATATATAAGGCGCAGAGATTAGAAGCTACTACAGTACAGTTAACACAGAATAGAAGCACCTGCAGTCAAACAATCCATATATAAGGCACACTGGATTATAAGGCACACTGTGGATTTTTGAGAAAATTAAAGGCGTTTAAGTGCGCCTCATAGTCCAGAAAATACGGTGTATATAGAAAATTATATATTTTGGATGGAATTGAAAAACGCAGACCCCCAGGCATTAGAAGGGCAATATCAGCCACCAGAACCAAGGATGTGCCATCATGTTTAAAATGGTGCTTGAAAAATTGGAACATTAATACTGATCAAAAGAAATATCCAAATGCTAAACCGAGCAATTTAAATACTTACTTACTTTCAAGTTTACAAGTCAAATAGCCCTTTAAAGTGACTAAGTGATGTTTTCTTATTAATTACTACTATCCTTTAGATCATTTAATGAGATGTAAGACATGACTCTTAATTAAACAGAAAAACGCAAAACAAATAAGTCCTGTGGCGTATAAATTTGATGGAGCAGCGAGGTTGCCATGACAATGATATACAAAAACATACGCATGTGAGTGAGATTGCAACAACGGTCTTCTCACTCAATCGGAAAGACGTGCATCTTGTTAAACAAAATTCAATATTCTCTCTGTACTCCAATTTACAGTAAGCAAGAACAAAACATGTTAACACATAAAATACCTAAAAATAGTCTTCAAGAATCATATGTGAGCTAGGTAAATAACTGCATACACTATGTGCTATGTCTACAAATTCTCCATGGCAAATCGAATTCGCAAGGGTTGAGCCTTTATTTTTTAACAAAGATTAAACTAGTTGCAACAATGTCGGCGAGTGTTTACTAGTCGACTAGTACAGGGGTCTTCAACCGGTGGTCTGGGGACCACCTCTGGTCCTTGAGAGGGTTCCAGGTGTTCCCCAGCTAAGTTGTTTAACCAGATGTAACTCTTAGTCTTGAGAACGTAAAAATGAAACCAAATGGACCCGCCAGGGTCACTTTTACACCCTCAAGAGTTAAAAATATCCATCATGCGAAGTCCAAATCTACACAACTAGAAGATTAATGGTCATGGACAGAAGTAAAAGAAATCTTTAGTTTTGGGGTCTGTGGTTCTAAAAAATATCCTCAATTGGTGGTCCGTGGCTCAAATGTTGAATAAATGGGCCCTGGGATGAAAAAGGTTGAAAACCCCTGGACTAGTATGTTAAAGCCCTACTTGAAACTGGGTGAAACAAAGGGCTGCAAAAAACACTCTAGCGATTAAAGCTAAACAATTGTCTGAGTGAGATACAAAACAGGCCTGCAGCCTGAAAATAATATGGCCATGTTCAGCTGAAAAGACTTTACTATTACTATTAGAAATTATTATATAGAATAGATACTATATACTGTAAATGCTATTTTACCCATTCTTTGTCATTGTTTTCTTTCTTAGATTCTGCCCTGTCTTCAGTGAAACCAAAACATCTCTGCTGTGACCAGAACGGAAGAAACTTTACCCAAGTGTGTCATCTAATGGCCCACCAGAAAATCCACAAGCAACAATGTAATCCTATGTTGGACCCGGTGATCAAGTTATACAGAATAGGTATGTATAAATGAATTAATTGTACATTACATACTGCTATACAGAAGGCTAGGGTGGACCTTTTCACTTGATCAATGTGACTAGAGCTGAAAGTATTCCATTATAATAACAGTAACCAGGACTTTATTTTCATGTTGTTCTTTATCAAATAAAAAATGCTTTAACCATGTACTGAATACCGGTATTTTAGTGCACACAAATACACACACGCAGACATACAGACATACTGCACACAGGCGGACACGCGCGCGCGAATATAATCTCTCCCATGTTTGAACAACCTGTAGTTCGACAGACTCAATGTATCGTTGCTGATCCCTTACATGTTCTCAACTCTGAATATGTGTTGATGGAAACGGGCAGGAGATACAGAGCTCCACCGTTGATAAAATATAACCGGTTTAGGCGTTCTTTTATACCTCTCTCGATTAAGCTCCTGAATGGGGAGAGCATTTAGCACTGACCGGTGCAGGGGGTGCCATGTCATTATTCCGACCTCCCATAATTCCGACCTCCCATAATTCAGAAAAAAGCAAAAAAATAAGAACTCCCATAGGTACGACCTCCCGTTTTTCCGACCATCGGAAGAACGGGATTTCGGGATTATGGGTTGGAGTTTATGGTGAATAAATTAAGGCTATTCAATAAGTGATTGACTTGTTCTACTGTAGTTTAATAAATGCTGTCCCTAGACATGTGTTTGACTTCATTATGCTGCATATTTTTTACATTTCTGTTATATGCGTTCATAGACTGCATGGGAGTATTGATCCTATTAGCGGCTAATAGGATCAATACTGAAATTGCGATTTGATTAGCAAATTGCAACGGCCGCGATTATTAATTAATTTAATCAATATTCAACCGGAGCGAGTCTGATCCAGTGTTGACACTTGCTGCGCTCTATCAATCATAAGGGCGTGCACGCACGCGGAGCCCCTTGTCCAACTTTCCTCCAAAACCAGTAAAAAGTAATCCTCCTTGGCATGGCGTCTGTGTCTGCCCTGCAGAACCCGCGGTCCTCCCGTCATGTCAGCCTAAACAAACAACGCTGTGTGTGTGTGTGTGTGTGTGTGTGTGTGTGTGTGTGTGGTGTGTGTGTGTGTGTGTGTGTGTGTGTGTGTGTGTGTGTGTGTGTGTGTGTGTGTGTGTGTGTGTGTGTGTGTGTGTGTGTGTGTGTGTGTGTGTGTGTGTGTGTGTGTGTGTGTGTGTGTGTGTGTGTGTGTGTGTGTGTGTGTGTGTGTGTGTGTTTGTGCGCGCGCGCCGGAGCAGAAAAACGGCTTGTTGTTTGAGGGTGACCAGATGTCCCTGTTTCTGTGGGACAGTCTCAGGCTGACTAGAGGTCCCTCTTTATGTGGGACAGTCACTCATTTTACTTTTCAGTCATCCCACAAATTGACACCCTGTCAGTCCCACATTGAGACTGACAGACTACAGAGCCCTAATAGTCCCCTTTCTGTTTTCTCTCACTGTCTCTTTTTTGCTAGATGCGTTTTAAGCCTGTTAAAATAACGGGAGAAATACAGACCAACATGAATAGCCTAAATAACAAAATGATGGGCATTATTAGGACTATGTGTGGACAAATATGAGGCATTTTTAATACCAACTTAAGTATTGCTACCCGCAATTAACTCTCCGACTTTACCCTCACAAGTAATAGGCCTACTTGTCCTCAAATAGCCTAAAGAGTTTTGGTCACCCTAAGTCTAATATGGCCTAAGCATGACATATAACCGCAGAAAATGGCCATTAAATATGTAAAAATCGTGAAAATGCTCGATGTATTGACTCTAGGCCTATTTTTTTATTTCTTTAATTTATTGTAAATTTTACTGTGGCACTCGGAGGGTCAACGAAAAAAAAATCATGGCACTTCATGTCGAAAAGGTTGCCTACTGGGGTTGCCTACTGTCGATCACATTGTAGGCTATAGTATAGCCTACAATGTGATCGACAGTAGGAATTGACTTTACCCTTATTATTATTATTTGATGTATGTATTTCTTTCTGTCAATCAAGATCCCTGCAGCAATGAGGCGCACGGGGATTCCCCGTGCGTTGCTGCTATAGAGCTCTGCTGAGCGAGGTGAATTAAAACTACATGACAAAATCTTAGGTTTTCAAACTATCCAGTGGTCCTGAGAGAGCCTGGCAAGGTAACCAAATGTAACTCTGTAAAATGAATCCAAATGAACCGTATGGTATGGGCTCATTAGGCTTCATTTTATGCGTTCGGGTTGTAGCCTACTCAAAGGCTGGGTCTGAGAGGCTAAATGGTGGTCCGTGGGACACTGGTGTCAAAATGATTGAAAACCACAGGTCTTAAATGTATTCCTGTTTGTACATTTCTGCAATAAATACATGAAATATTATGCGATCATCGTGCACAACGCACAAAGCATTGATTTAAGACATACAGTACCACCTGGGCATTATGCGGCTGGGGCCTAATGCGGCCTTTTCCCTGACTCTGACCGCCCCGTGAAAGGGTAGCCTATGTGAGATGGTAAAAAATAAAAGAGTAAAAAATAAAAACAAATGGACCCTTGCGGCCGGGTCCATTTGTTTTCATGTTTACGCGCTCAAGAGTTAAAATACTCATCTGAATTAGCCAGAGAACGTAAAAATGTCATTTCTGATCAATCCAGCCTGCAGGAATTCTGGACAAAAGCAAAATAAATCTTTACTTTTGGGGTCTGTGGGGCTAGTCATCAAATGGTGGTCCGTGGCTCATATACTGAATAAATAGAAATTGTTAGTCTCACTCTTACTTTTATATTGTAATTGTTGTGAATTATCTGCCTGCTGTCTGTCTGGCAGCCTCTGGACATCCCTACCCTCTGTGCATTAAGAGACTCCTGTATTTTCCAACACTCCACCCCAATCCACTCATTATCCAATCACAGCCCAGGTGCACCACGATATAACCAGCTCCCTTTTCAACCACCCTCAGTCAGTCTCTAGCCTCCACACAGGCAACATCTACAGGCAGCTCCCCAACTTTCCAACGTCAAACCAGCCATGCGTACTTGACATTGTAAGCTTTGCACTGACTTGAATTGTTGTATTATGCCATGGACTAAATTGTTGCCCTTGCAATATGTCATCTGTTATGTATGGTCATTTATTATGTGTGTATATATGCTAAATTATAATTATTTACTCTATAATGATTGTATCCCCTGCCATTTGCTAATTACTATGTTAATCTAACACTATCTACATATTTGCATTATATCATTCATGACTGTTGGTTGAATGTACTCCTTTTCTCTGTTCTAGAAAACCATGGCATTATGGATAACTGAAACCTGCAATAAACCATCATCTTATATATCTTATATATATATATATATATATATATATATATATATATATATATATATATATATATATATATATACTCAATGTCATCTCTCTAACCGGAGAACCCTTGGGTGGTCAGCACTAACGGTCACACAACCAGTTAATATTTAATAGTAAATAAATTAATATTATGCAGACTTTAGTTCAGCCTTTAGTCTTGGCCCTCCACAATATTTTATGCATCTCATTTGGCCCCTTGGGAAAAATAATTGCCCACCCGTAGATAAAGACTGTCGACAGCAAATGGCCTATAACTCAATTCTGTATGCTTTCTACTTAAAATAATGGGTAAATAATGGTTTATTAATAAGGGTAATAATAATAATGTCCACTCATGCACTTTGAAAAGAAGTAGTCTTCATTCACAATATTGCTTTTATTCAGTCAAATAGGCCTAAACAAGCCATAGGCAAAAACAAAAACAGCAACATTTCAGGAACAATTAAATTCCCTAGCTTGCACTTGTGTGAAAATAATAAATATCAAAAGTCACCCATACCATGTTTTGGCCCACTCATGTTCAATACAAAGTTTAACATTGTGCGTGGTTGGAGGTGGAGGCCGAAGAGCAGCACGCTTCCTGTTCAGTTGGGAGCGCACGCTGTCGAATTCAGGGATGCTCTCACCATCTGCAGCCCCTCTGACAACCTCGTCGTACACCTTCTTAACGGACTTTGTTGGGTCAGCTTCAATCGCTTGAATCATCCTCTGCACAATGTCAGTGCCTGATATAACTGAGGAGTCATCTCCGTGGTTGTGTACTGGTGCGTTTAAAACGATTATATTTTGATTAATTGCAGCTATATTGAATTGCGCGGTTTGGATGAAAACATTGCAGGTCTTCCTCCAGCACCGCCAGTAGATCTTTCCACCTTTGGTTTTGTTTTTTTGGTAGCGGTATCCATTATGTACCAGAATTTTGCCGCCTCTCTTTCCTGGCTGCAAAGTTGCCATTACGCACGAGTCACGACACTTTACGCGCGGCGCTAGAGGTGTTCTGCGTTTAAACTGGCATCAACTGGAATAGGACATTCGACGCCTTTTATACTCTCCTAAATGCAATTCATTTTATTACACCCAGCCGGTCTCCATTAATTGAACAATGCTTACTGCAATCAGCATGATATGAATCGTCCTGTGCCAAGGAGCATTGCATCCGTCCCTTAATTAAGGGAAGCAGAACCGGCTGGTGTTAATTGCATTTAGAAGAGTATAAAAGGCGTCGAATGTCCTATGCCAGTTGATGCCTGTTTGAACGCAGAACACGTCTAGCGCCGCGCGTAAAGTAAGTGTCGTGACTCGTGCGTCGTGCGTAATGGCAACTCTGCAGCCAGGAAAGAGGGGAGGCAAAATTCTTGTACATAATGGATACCGCTACCAAAAAAACAAAACCAAAGGTGCAAAATTTTACTGGCGGTGCTGGAGGAAGACCTGCAATGTTTTCATCCAAACCGCGCAATTCAATATAGATGCCGTTAATCCGAATATCATCATTTTAAATGCACCAGTACACAACCACGGAGATGACTCCTTGATTATATCAGGCACTGACATTGTGCAGAGGATGATTCAGGCGATTGAAGCTGACCCAACAAAGCCCGTTAAGAGGGTGTATGACGAGGTCGTTAGAGCGGCTGCTGTTAATGAAAATATACCCCAATTCGACACTGTGCGTTCCCAACTAAACAGAAGGCGTGCTGCTCTTATGCCTCGAATCCCACACAGCGTTCATGACGTTCGTGTTGAAGATGAGTGGGCCAGAACATGGGATGGAAATGAGTTTCTGTCTCATCAAGACAATGATTGGGGAATTTTGATTTTTGGCACAGAGGGAAATTATAGAAAGTTACGACGGTGTTCAGACATTTACATGGATGGCACATTTAAAACCTGCCCGAGGCCATACGAGCAATTTGTGACCATCCATGGCAAATACCGGGGAAGAGTGGTGCCCCTAGTCATGTGCCTGATGAACGGCAAAGAGGTTGGCCAGTACAGGGAGGTCCTGTCCCACGTCAAGGCGAAGGTCCGCCGCATAACGGGGCATCGCTGGAGGCCGCAGCACATAATTACTGATTTCGAGAGCTCTCTGCTTACGGCCATTCAAACAGAATTGCCAAATAGCCAGTCATTATGTTGCTATTTTCATTTTTGCCAAAGTCTATGGAGGCGAATACAGAATGAGGGCCTTGCTGGGGCATACCGCCGCTCTCAGAGCTTAAGAAAATGCCTCCAAAAATTTATGGCGCTCGGATACCTGCCCTTGGCTGTGGTGGGCCAGAATTTCGACCTCCTCTCCAACGACAGAGCGACACGGCGGCTGGTGCGGCGCTTCCACGGTCTGGGGGATTTCTTGCAGTACATGGAGCGCAACTACATCCAGCCTGGCGCACTGTTCCCCCCAGTACTGTGGAACGTGTATGAACGGACGTCGGACAACCGCACAAACAACTTTGTGGAAGGTAAGCCCTTGTGACACACACACACACACACACACACACACACACACACACACACACACACACACACACACACACACACACACACACACACACACACACACACACACGCATTAACCATAACACACACACGCATTAACCATAACACACACACACACACACACACACACACACACACACACACACACACACACACACACACGAGAGGTGGATTATTAAATTATTATCTGTGTTTCTCAGGATTCCATGGAAGATGGAACAGAGCTCTGGAGAGGCGCCATCCATCACTCTGGATCTTTCTGCGGCGGCTTAAAGATGAGCAGCGGCTGGTGGAGGTCAGAGCAGGCGCAGCAGAAAGGGGAGAGCCTCGCCCTCGACAAAAAAAGAAATGGAGGCGCCTTGAAAGCCGAATCTCCCGTTTGAAGAGGGAGTACCACCGCGGGGACATCGACGTGCCCGAATATTGGGACGCAATAAGGCATTGTGTGCACGAATTCGTGTGAGAGGCCTAGGGGTCTGTAACCTTTTTTTTTTTTTTAAATGCAATGTTTTTATTTTCTTTTAATTTAATGATAAGTTAATAATAAGTTAATGACACCACTGCATTTTTTTCCACCATGCAGTTATTATTTTCATACGAATGTAATTTGACTGTTTTTCTAAAAAAAAAAAAGTTTGTAAAAGTGATCCTCGTTTTTGTTCTGACCTGAAATGTTGCTGTTTTTGTTTTTTGCCCTATTTGGCTTGTTTTGAGCAAATAAAAGCAATATTGTGAAATGAAGACTACTTATTTTCAAAGTCCGTCAGTGGACATTATGGGTTGCATTATCATATTAAAGTAGAAAGCATACAGAATTGAGTTATAGGCCATTTGCTGTCGACATGACAGCGTCCTGTTTAATGCCTTAATCAATGCCTTGTGCGTTGGTGCACGATGATCGCACAATATTTTATATATGTATTGCAGAAATCTAGCCTACAAACAGGAATACATTTAAGACATGTGGTTTCCAATCATTTTTACAAGACATGTGGTTTTCAATCATTTTGACACCAGTGTCCCACGGACCACCATTTAGCCTCTCAGACCCAGCCTTTGAGTAGCCTACAAATCGAGCGCGTAAAATGAAACCAAATGAGCCCGTACCGTACGGGTTCATTACCAACCTTACCAACGCTCTCAGGACAACTGGATATCCCTGTTTGAAAACGGCTCAGAGATGAGTATTTTAACTCTTCAGAGCGTAAACCTGAAACCAAATGGACCCGCCAGGATCCATTTGGTTTTATTTTTTTCTCTCTCAAAAGTTACATCTGGTTAACCAACTTTCCCTATTTATCTGGAACTCTCAAGAACCATTGGTGGTCCCTGGCCCACTGGTTGAAAACCACATAGGCTACCCTTTCACGGGGCGGTCAGAGTCAGCGAAAAGGCCGCATTAGGCCCCGGCCGCATAATGCCCAGGTGGTACTGTATGTCTTAAATCAATGCTTTGTGCGTTGTGCACGATGATCGCATAATATTTTATTATTTTATTTGATCGACACAATAAATACATCAAACAATAATAATAGGGTTAATAATAAGGGTAATAATAATAATAATAATAATAATAATAATATAAGGAACGACTTTATAGTCAATTCCTACTGTTGATCACATTGTAGAGTAGACTCTCATGCGTCTATGAACGCATATGACAGAAATGTAAAAACATCTGCAGCATAATAAAGTCAAACACATTTCTAGGGACAGCATTTATTAAACTACAGTAGAACAAAGTCAATCACTTATTGAATAGTCTTAATTTATTCACCATAAAACCCAACCCATAATCTCGAAATCCCGTTCTTCCGATGGTCGGAAAAACGGGAGGTCGTACCTATGGGAGTTCTTATTTTTTTTGCTTTTTTCGGAATTATGGGAGGTCGGAATTATGGGAGGTCGGAATACTGGGTGGACACCGGTGCAGGGTACACACAAGGGTGTAAAGGTGTTATATGTTACTGGATTGTCATGTGTCTACTGTTTTCTGTCTGTCTGTCTGTCTGTATTAAACTCTGTGCAGCTCTGCACTCTGACTCCAAGAGAAATTTCTCCCACGGGAGATAATTTCTTATCTACAATAAAGCTAACCTTGAACCATGTCCACTTGTGAACATTTAGAAACCTGAGGTGTCAATCAATCTTTATTTCAGACTACAGGGTCCATATAACAAACAACATATAACAAACAACACAGTGAATAATACTATGTGCCAAATTAAGCGTTACTGAGCCAAACATTAGTTCAAACATAATTTTATTTTATTTTACCTCAAAGGTTTGAGTAACACTGCATTAGATTATAGCGGGAGGTGTTGATCAAATAGGAATCAATATTAATTTCCCATTTCTCGCTTGAGCCTCAGATGTTTCAAAAACGTGTTTTGATGGTACTGTTCAGCAGTAAAATTACATTTTGTGTATGTTTACAATGGCTGCCATTCAATACATCAAAAGCATAGTATACATAAATACACATAGTGTTGATTGTTCAGTTGATTCAGGTGCTTTGTGTTCACTAGTTATTGCTACGTACCAGACAGGGACAAACAACTAAAACTGAGTGGATATTGTGATAAACTAGGCTGAATTGTTCAAACAGCTTGTGTAATGAATGTTATGGTTGCTCCTTTATTCCAGACCAGTCACTGGTGTCCAGATTGCAGGAACATCACACTAACCTCAGTAAGTTCCATGTTCCTCCTTTCTTTTCCCATTCATCCATGTGGTCTTTTACTTATGCACTGCTATCCAGCAGTCCAGAATTTTGCAGTGGTTAAAACGGGACCTAGTGGATAATGGATAATATGTATGCATAAGATGACAAATGAAACAGAGCTGCAGTCTGAAAATACTGTATATGCAAGTTTTATTGTGTAATCATTTGGTCCCTAGTTTATATATAAAGTCACAACCAGGGGCGAATGAAACAATTATCAATTGGGGTGGCAGGCCAATTGGGTGCGGCCTCATCGCCCATGTCGCTTCGCGCCACGGGCGATGAAGCCGCCCCCATGCCATTTTCGGTTACAGGACTTTTATTAGGCAAGTAAGCATCAATAATAACATCAGTTGTTGTTGAAGTTGCATCAGGCAGGCAGCACGCGTAAAGCTAAAGGTCTGACTCAGAGAGTTTTCTGTTGTGAATGATGAAATGCTGTTGGTTTAGTGGTGGCACAACAGTAGTTAGTTTGTTGCAGTAGTAGTGGTTCAAATAATTTTACGTAAATATAAGCACTTTAATTTGAAATATCCTGGGTTGTTTTGCATGCCATCATGTTTGGTGGGACAGTCTAGGGCTGGGCATTGCCCACCTTTTTAATGCAGTAGTATTGCTTTGTGTTCAAGCTAGGGCTGCAGTGATTAATAAATAAAATATAATGAAATGGAATGAAATCAAATCGATAATTCTATTCTCATCAACTAATTTAGTCATCAATTAATTGGCTCATCGACTAGTTTTATTTGCAATTTGTTGTGTTTTTTTCCCCCCAACTTAACTATACTGTAGTTTTTCCAGTTCTTCTTCAAGTGTAACTAAACTAAATAGCTAGGAGTGATCTCTCTCTCTTCCCTTACAATCTGCTGATAGTTGCACATGCACAGTTGAATGATTATAGTTTCAAGAATACGTCGTAAGGCTTGAATATTTATTTTGTTATATTTATTAACATATTTGAGTACTGTTCCTTTTAGACTGTCATGTGTAGATATTATTTCATCAAATGCATGCAGTCAGAATAAGCCTTAATTTCTTAATTTGTCTTTTTATTTTAACAGCAGCTAATCAAATTTATTCTTGAATTTTTCTTTGGTCTCAAATCTGTTTTGGTCTCAAATAACCTAAAATATATGAAGGTGATATGTAAATAAGCGCCATAATCGATTAATCGTTTAAATAATCGGCTGATGAAACAATTATGAGAATAATTTACTGAAAAATGAACGTTATTTTATATATACAGGTAATCTGACAGTTTTTTTTCTACCACAGGCACCTGTTCTGCCCTGCCTCCAGTGAAACAAGATCCTCTCCGCTGTGAGGAGTGCGGTAAAAGCTTAGCCACAAAACAAAACCTCAAGATACACCAGAGAATTCACACCGGAGAAAAACCTTACCGCTGTGGCAATTGTGGGAAACGCTTCTCTCAACGGCAGAATTTTACGAAACACCTGAGAATACATTCTGGAAAGAAGATATACCGCTGTAAAGAATGCGGGAAGAGTTTTAGCGGGTCGTCAAAAATCAGAATGCACAAGCAAATCCATCCAGTAGAGAAGCCTTACGGTTGTGACCAATGTGGGGTACGCTACACCAGACTGGCGCATCTTAAGAGGCATTCCGTAGAGAAGCTTTTCTGCTGCGAACAATGCGGGGAAAGTTTTTGTCAACCACGGAAACTGAAAATGCATCGGCTCATCCACAGGGAAGAGAAGAAGCCTCACAGCTGTGAGTATTGCGGGACGAGGTTTTCTCAAGTGGCTGGTCTTAAGAATCACATGGCAGTTCTTCACTCCGGGGAGAAGCCACATTATTGTGTCCAATGCGGGAAGAGGTTTAGCGAGTTAACGCAATTAGAATTTCATAGCCGCATCCATACTGGAAAGCCTCGTTGTGATCAGTGTGGGAAGAGGTTTAGTAGGATGCAACAATTAAAAACTCATCAACTCATCCACATCGAAGAGAAGGCCTTCTCCTGCCAATATTGCGGAAAATGTTTCCGTCATGCGAACACTTTAAAGATTCATCAGCGCATCCATACCGAAGAGAAGCCCTTCAGCTGTGACCAATGCGACAAGAGCTTCACCACAACGTCCTGTCTCAGGACACACCAGAGAAACCACACAGGGGAAAAACCCTTCAGCTGCGACCAATGCGGGAAACGTTTCAGACAACAGCCGCACCTCAAGATACACCAGAGAACACACTCCGGAGAGAAGCCCTTCGGATGCGACGAATGTGGGAAACGCTTCGCCCAAGTGCAGCATCTTCAGGCGCACCAGAAATTACATTCCGGCGCCAAGCCCTATTTCTGTCAACATTGCGGGAAGAGCTTCCGTCATGCGCAGACTTTAAAGATTCACGAGCGCCAGCATACGGGAGAGAAGCCTTACGCTTGCGAAGAATGCGGGGAAAGGTTCGTTCAGTTGGTAAGTTTAAAGACGCATCGGCTCAAACATGGTGGAGGGGAGTCGTTCTACTGCGAGCAATGCGGGAAGACTTTCAGTCACCCGTTGAGTTTAAAGCGTCATCAGCTCAGCCATGCGGGAGAGAAGAAGTCCTTTTGCTGTCATCAATGTGGAAAGTGTTTCACTCTTCAATCAAGTTTAAAGCGCCATCATCAGCGCACCCATGCTGGAGAGAGGTCTTAACGGTAACAGGAAGGCTCGTCCTAAAAAATACTCTGCCCTGAGTATAGACAGACTTACGTTGTTGCAAATTCCGGGTAATAGTTACTCACTAATATACATGATAAAATAAAGGGTTTTTTCCTACTCTGTTTTTCTAGTCTCGCAGGAAGGCTGTGGGCAGTCCAGAAAGCCATCTTTCATGCACATTTAAGGTACACTAAGGCAAGGGCTACACCTGTCTGGATATTTTTTCAAACAGATATTTTCGCCCTGTTTGGGAAAAAAAAATCTTTGAGAAAGTTACTGCAGTAGCAGGTTTCAATTGTAGACTATACAGTTGATTTCATGTTTATACAATGAGAAGACATGAAAAGAGTGGGAGTGGCACATGTTTCTTGCATCGTCTGACTTTACAGATGGAGAGCCTGAAACACTCGCATTATCGTGTCGATTCCACCATGCCACTCAGTGCTGACCGATTAGAATCGTGTAGTTTACAGGATTGAGGTCTGAAATACATTGTGGGCGTGTGCACGAAACGAGCACGCTTGCTTTATTGCACGCCGTTTTCTGAGCACAAAACGCTGGTCGCATCGAAAATGAACTACAGTAATTTCTGGACTATAAGCCGCACCTGAATATAAGCCGCACCAGCTAAATTTGGGGCAAAATACTGATTTTTCCTTGTATAAGCCGCACCAGACTATAAGCCGCACCAGGCTCACATGAATAAGCTTCATGTTAGAGCAGTGGTTTTCAACATTTTTTGATCCCAGTGCCGTTTGATCGCAAACAAAAGAGACCATCAAAATGAGACCAAAATGAACATGACTTATTAAGTGGTGGTAATTTAGATGGTGAATATCATAACTCTTGAGGGTGTAAACATGAAACCAAATGGACCCGTAAGGGTCCATTTGGTTTCATGTTTACGCTCTCAAAGAGTTACATCTGGTTAACCAACTTTCCATCATTTAGTCTGTAGAGCACACCTGGAACTCTCTCAGGGACCACCCCTGTGTTACCTGTAAAAATCCATAGATTGGCCGCACCATTGTATAAGCCGCAGGGTCAAAAGCATGTGAAAAAAGTAGCGGCTTATAGTCCGGAAATTACGGTAGACGGCGTGTTTTGTTACTCCCCGTCTGTAACACCCTTCGGATGTCGCAGTGTGTGTGTAAATCCTGACACTTGAGCTTCTCTTTCCATATAATTTAAAAATATGATTCTGATTCATACACCCGATGACAGACACTTGATAATTCCATTCCTGCACAGAAGAAAATAGCAGTGACTGACTGTGGTACATGTGACTGTTTGATGGTCTAAAAGTTGTTAGTAGTTGTTTAAAAAAAAATCAATCAATAAAGCAAATACATTTGTAATACAACCTTGTCTTCACATGGATGTTTATTCAAACTATAACCTTATTACCAGGCTTTTATCTTAAATGCCATGGCAATTCACTCTAAAGAATAATTATCATATTGAAGTTGGAATATTTAGATGATCTTGTGTTGCCATAGTGCGATGTTCCTCTGATTCTGTGGACATTGGAACTCTTCATCAAACTTATTTCTTCTACATTTGTTTGGTGTAGAGCACATTTGTTTGGTGTTCAACAGTTGGTCTGTGGACCGCCAGAGGTCCCTGAGAGGATTCCAGGTGGTCCCCACCTAAATGATGGATAGCTGCCTATACTGGGCAGCCTATAAGTGTAACTCTTGTGAGCGTTAAAATGAAACCAAATGGACCCTTACGGGTCCAATGTAGAAGAATTATTTTGACCAACATTTTGCCAGTTTATCTCCTAAATTGTATACAAAAACTTGAAAATCCTTGCTTTTGGGTCCGAGAGAATGAACTGGTGGTCTGTGGCTCAAATTCTGAATAAATAGTGGGCCCTGGTATGAAAAAGTTGAATACCACTGGTGTAGAGGGAAACAAAGGGCACAAAGTACACAGCCAACCAGGTTAAATGTCTGAAAACACTAACATGAATAGCCTACAATTTAAAATTCATATTTTAAAATGCATGCCTTAAAAAGTCAAGGGCCCCATAAGAGAATAATTGTATGGCTCTGATCTGGAAACATTTTCATTTCAAGCATCCTAGTTTTTAAACCAGGACTAGGCTATATGGGCCATAGCCTATAGAAATGCATTAAACATGGGACCTATGGCGCCATATGTAATGGCATTTCTATCTCTGACAGACCCCAATTTACAGTTGTATATTGTAAAATGAGTTAATTTAACTCGGAGACTATACAATTGGAACTAATAATCAGTAGCAGGAGACTCCTGGAACTCTCAAGGACCCCATTTTTGGAACCACTGACTCATCAACCTCCACAGCAGCACCAGAATACTGTCTTGGGAATGTGATATACCATAGAATTTAGTATACCCTTATTTTGGCTAACACAATACCTGTACATATCAGTCACGATCAGGGGTGTAGTGGAGGGGGGACGCGGGGGGACGGCGTCCCCCCACTTCTCACATCTAAAATATTTTTGGGTCTGAAAAAAAAAAAAAACATTAGCATGGTGAAATACATCTTGATGACATCATCAAGATGTGTTTCACCATGTTAATGAGTTTCCTTTTTTTCTGAGACTGTACAAGTGTACACATTTGTACACTCAAATGGGGGGGATTCCCCTTTCTCCCTTTTCTCAAATGGGGGGGATCCCCCTTTCTCTCCTTTCTCAAATGGGGGGGATTCCCCTTTCTCCCCTTTCTCAAATGGGGGGGATTCCCTTTTCAGAGGCGTCCCCCCACTTCTAAAAGTACCACTACAACACTGGTCACGATGTAAGGGATTGGGCAGTGACCTCAGAGCCAATTGTCTCTAGATGGCACTCGGCAGTGATGGCGCTGATACTCATGTACAGTAGGCGGCGCTATACGCCTTATATTGGTTGGAACTCGCCTTTTAAACCCATAGAAGAACAATGTGAACTCGGGGTCAAATTTGGGTCAAATGGCGTTTCATCTAAATAAATGAGTGTGCTGTTGAAGAGTAAGTCAATCTGTTGGCATTGTAGCCTACTGAACTCAGGAACTTTTCATTCCTTTAGTGTGCAGAGAATGTTGTGTATAGTAGGCCTATGTCGTTTTTTTATTATATATATATATATTTTTTTTAGGCCGTAACGTGTTTTATGTACTGTTGTTTGGCCCACATGCTATTTTTCGCTAGCTGGGACTGAAGGCTTCAGTGTGTTTGGTTGGGTGTTCACTTGCACTGCGTTTCTCAACCTCTTAGATAGCAGGCCCCACTATTTATTCAACATTTGAGCCACGGACTACCAATTGACGACATTTTCACCCCACAGATCCAAAACTGAAGAATTATTTTGGTTTTGTCCACAATTCCAGGTTGGATTTGGGAAACAAAACAGTCAAACATACACTAAATCATAAGGATCATTAATCGTCTACATCCTCAAGTTGTGTAGACCTCTTAATTAAGTGGGCTAATTTGGAATCTCGGATGATGAATATTCTAACTTTTGAGAGTTAAACATGAAACCAGTTGCAGTTTGGAAGGGGTGCAGCATTTTGTAAACAGTTGTCACGTTGTCGCATCAACATGCCCAGTAGATGGCAGCATTACCCTAGTAGAAAAACTTCTTGGCAAAACAAGAAAGTGGCCGCACACACCAGTAGCCAAAGTGCCAATATATTTATTTAGGACATAGCAGGTTTAGCAGCATTACCCTAGTAAAAAAAAATCCTTTGAGATTTTGGGGAAAAATGTATTGGTTAAAAGAAAATCCTTAAGAAGATTCCTTATCAATCCTATAGGATTTTCTGGGAGGAAATCCTATAGGATTGATAAGGAATCTTCTCTTATAGGAATCCTATTAGATTCCTATCAAATATCCAAAGGATTTGTTCCAAAATCCTATTATCCAAAGGATTTGTTCTGAAACTTTTCTATTGGAATGCTATAGCATAGTTTGACAAGAGTAATCCACAAATGGCAACCTTTTATCAGTTGTATGAGCATGAACAGAGTCATGACCAAAATAAGCGCACACACACACACACACACACACACACACACACACACACACACACACACACACACACACACACACACACACACACACTCACACACTGCAGCTCCGTTTGCAACCTCTACATCTACGCTGCTATTTGCACTGTATTATTCTGTGCAAATGCCTGGTATTACATATATATGTGGTTCTCAACCAATGGTCCTGTTAAAGAGTTACTGACCAAGTTACTGACCAGAATGGTCAATATACCAAAAAAAGAGACTCATACACCTACTCATAATTTCGTTGTTATTCTCATAACAAGGTGGTTGTGTTTCGTGGTGCATTTTTGCCACTCTCTTTTATTACAGGGAAGCAACCTCCGGTGCAGATTCTGCAGAAGCAGTGAGCACTAAAGGAACCAGCCATCACCAAGAAGGCAGGCTTGCTGTTTGGTATGGAGATGCCAGGGACCCCAGCCGGTTATTGCCCCATGTCTGAGCGGCAACAGGTAGCCTTGCTGATGAAGACGTCAGCTGAAGAGTCCGTCAACAGTTCAGGTGCGTGTCTGCAACAGAGGCCACATCCACATCGTCACCTTCTTAAAATAATCGCCTAAGTCATTTTTTCCAGGTTTTTCAGGAAACACACAAAACTCCCCCAAATTTTTTGGGGGTGTTTTGTGTGTTTCCTGAAAAACCTGGAAAAAATGACTTAGGCGATTATTTTAAAAAGGTGACGACATTATATCTCGCTCAAATTTTGGGGTGGACCAAAAGTGTGGAAACCATTTCATTTTAGCGTGGGCAATTGGCTTCCCGGGGAGCACATGTTCGCCGGTTAATACCAGTGTATGTCGAGACACATACAGGGACGAAATAACAGCTTTTTTCCACAGTCCCACAAGACAATAGACGAAAGACAAAAAGGACAACAATAGAGCAGCAAGTAACGGTAGTGCACCAGATGAAGGCAATAAAGTGCTGGCTAACTGAACCTTATAAACTGAAGGTCCTGCACTATAATAATTTAAAAAGTGTAAAAGTGACAAGTACTAGAAAAGTTTAAGAGAAAAACTAGACAGAAACTATGACATACTAACTATAAGAACTATAACATACTACTATAACAACTATGACAACTACTATACCAACATATATACTAGACTACTCTGACTCACAACCTAATATAGGACAGGTATTACTAAACTACAAGGGACCTAAAAGTTTAGGAAAGTGACAGATATTATTAATCTGAACGGAACTAGCAGCACTGAGCAGAGTGAGGGGTAGTTATTGTGAAAGAGATGGCAGCAGTTTGGGTACATACTACAGGGTCTTGCTCCTGATTGTGAGACGTATGTGCTAAGGCTGTTGAAAATAGTTAATTAATGGGATTAAATTAATTTTGTTGATTAATCTGATTAGATTTTTTAACGCGATTAACTCGTGTGCTCACTGACTCAACTCACTGAGCATTTTCTCATTGAAAGAAATGGGTAAAGCACGGTTTTACGGAGACATAGCTGTGTGTCTCCCTGTAACCAGAGACATAGAGTATAGCTGGAGGATCTACAAGCATTGAGGGCTTGTAGATCAACTATTTTGATAGATATTTTAAAGTTAAATGGTTATTTTTTTCCCACAGATTCTGTTTCTTTTTTAAATGTTGGAATCCTGTACAGGAAAACATGCATATTTTTTTGCTGTGGACTAGGCAATCTTTTTCTTAATTGAGCTTAATTGAAAATACATAAGGGGCGGAGACCCTTATCTTCATTTGTTGCAAATTACCATATAAATACCATTTATATGGTTTATAGAAAACAAATCTACAGTATTTACCCATGCATTCATCATATACAGTAAATCTGTCATTGTTTTTTTTTTTTTCTCTCTCAGATACGTGTTCTGCCCTGTCCTCAGTGAAACCAGAACATCTCTGCTGTGACCAGTGTGGGAGGAACTTCACCCAGGTGTCTCATCTTGAGGCCCACCAGAAAATCCACACTGAAGAGAAGCATCAATGTGATCTCATGCTATTGCCAGTGATCAAGTTATACAGAATAGGTATGTAAAATAGAATGAATGAATGAATGAATGAATGAATGAATGAATGAATGAATGAATGAATGAATGAATGAATGAATAAATAGATCCTGCACAGCGCACTTGCAAAGTTCATTTCAAGAGGAGCAAAATTATTTCCCAACCTTGACAATTGGGCCAACAGGGATTAATGTTTGTTTAAGTATCGTTTTTTTATGTTTATGAGATTATGTTTAGGGTTGGGGTTAGGTTTTTTAGCGACCGGTGAAGAACGGCCGTGGCTGTTGCCCCAACAGCCACGACCACTAGTAAAACAGAGGACTGTTAGTAATGATCATGAATGGCCCAACGGTTGCAACTGATTTATAGTATTTGTCAACGGTCGTGACCATTTTACAGTGGTCCCGACCAACAGTCACGGTCGCAAAATGATTTTGCAGTCTCTCGTTTATTCTTCTTCACCAAAAGAAACGGTGGAGACCCAAAATGTTTGTATGCATTGGTGATCATTTCCATTTTCTTTCTTATCTCAGATCCCTGTTATGCCTTGCACCCAGTGAAACAGGAGCGTATCTGCTGCGAAAACTGCGGGAAAAGCTTCACAAAACCGTACTTTAAGAGACACCAGCTAATACATTCTCGAGAACACCGCTGTGACCAATGTGGGAAGTTGTTTAGCGAGTTAAGACACTTAAAAACCCATCGGCTTATCCATTCCGGGGAGAGGCCACACGGCTGTGACCAATGCGGGAAGCGTTTTCGTAATTTAAACACGTTAAAGATACATTGGCTCATCCACACCGAAGAGAAGAATTTCTACTGTGAACAGTGCGGTGTCAGTTTCCGCCATTCCAGCTCTTTAAAGTGTCATCAGCGCATCCATACCCAGGAGAAGCCTTACAGCTGCGACCAATGCAAGAAGAGCTTCACCACACATTATTCTCTTGTGGCACACAAGAGAAATCACACCGGAGAAAAACCCTTTAGCTGCGGCCAATGTGGGAAACGCTTCAAACAACACGCGCATCTCAGGACACACCAGAGGATGCATTCTGGAGCAAAACCGTACGGCTGCAAGCAATGCGGGAAACGCTTCACCCAAAGTTCGCATCTTAGGACGCACGAGAAATTACATACTGGATTCAAACCTTACTTCTGTGAACATTGTGGAAAAAGTTTCCTTCATCCACACACTTTAAAGATTCATCGGCGCCTCCATACAGGAGAGAAGCCCTACCGCTGTGTCAAATGTGGGGAAAGCTTTAAGCAGTCGACAGAATTAAAAACTCACCAGCACGTCCATACCGGAGTGAAGCCCTTAAGCTGTAAACAATGCGGGAAGAGGTTTTGTCACACGGCAGAATTAAAAAGTCATCAACGCATCCATACCGGAGAGAAGCCCTACCCCTGCCAACAATGCGGAAAGAGTTTTCGTTGTTTAAGTAATTTAAAGTGCCATCAACGCAGCAATAAAATAGGCTGTGTTTTGTATCCTTAGATGACCTTAGATATACAGTATTCTGTAAAGGAAGCAATCATGTCGCTGGGTTCCAGAATGCAATAATTTACTCAGTACTGTCACTTTGCATGTCCACACAGCGGATTCTACGGAAAATCAAGCGATTGGTATTCCCAGTAGGCTGCTTATTAAGCCGAGTTCCTCGACCAGGCATGTTGGCTGCCAGATGTCTGACTTGATAAGCGTCCTCAGCCCCACCCCCCGGACTGCATCGCGAGCGTGTTGTGATGCAGTCCGTTTTAACGCACACTTCGGCTACTTTATTGCAGTCGTTTTGGTCAATATACTGGCCTCCTCTAATCCTAAACATAACCGCAAGCATGTTGCCACGCTGGCACAGGGCTTAAAACAAGGCGGCCAACCGGCCACGCTGATCGAGGATTTCCGGGTTTTCGTCTTATCAATGCAAACGTGTCAGTCGGCTCCCAGACAACACACCTTGTCGAGGAACTCTGCTTAATAAGCAGCACCCTGGGAATTATCACTTGATAATGGTGAAAGTGGGTGGTCCACATCAGATTTCAAATGGTTCAGAACACTGCATCCATGCTGGAGATAGACCATACAGTTGCACACCAAACCTAGCAGAGTGTGATGTTAATGGTGGACAGTTTGTTGTTTACCTGGTATGCTATAGTTTACAGTAAATTAGTGCTGCACAAATGTGAATCTCGATTTCCACACAAAAATGGAAAATAGGAAATCACAATATATATTTCCCCCCTTTTAAATATTCAAAAGCAAAATAACATAAGAATGAAATGAATTGTACAGCAACTAAGCCAATTTTGTTTCTGAATCTAGGGTTTTAAATTACAAAGCAGGAGTTTCAAAGTACAAATTATTTTTCCTTTTTTGTAATGCATTTTGCAATGTGAGTAATTATTCTCTTGGCCGACTCCTAACTGCAATCCACACATGTCTTAACAGAAGCCAATGCTACACCGATTTGTTTCCATCATCTTAAATCTCTATTAAAGGACAACTTTAGTTATTTTCAGCCAAGTTTCATGTTTTAGATGGTTATTAGAGAAAGTAATAGATAGGTGTTAATTGTTTTACATTCCTTTTTTTTAGTTATTGGGATTTTAGCTATGGGAAGGGGCAATTAAACATGAATAAATACATATTTGTTTACAACATTTTAAAGGGATTTTTCTTTCTTTTTTATTGGTGGGGTTGCCCTAAGGGGAACCCCATTACTGTTATTGTGATGGCTTCTTTCTGTAACATTTATTCTGTAAACTAGTCCGTACATTTTTTTCCACCTTGTGATGATAATACAGGGTGGTGACATAGTGAAAGAAAGTTTCACATCATCATAGATCGAAATGATTCGATTGGCTGAGCAAGGAACGTGATGTATGATGTATGCCAACATTCACCCTTGCAACATCAGTGACCATTAACCCACCACACCATGTAAAACTTTCTTTTACTACGTCATCACATCACCATTACAACATCAGTGGGGCTATTGCAGGGGTTTTCAACAGGTGGTCCGGGGTCCCCAGGGCTAAATGATGGAAAAGTGGTTAACCAGATGTAACTCTTGAGAATGTAAAAAAAAATGAAACCAAATGGACCCACAAGGGTCCATTTGGTTTCATTTTCACACTTTCAAGAGTTAAAATATTCATCTGAATTAGCACTATTTAATTAAGAAGTCTACATTGTTTTGTTTGCAAAATCAAACAGTCAACAAAACCTAAAGAATTATTTAGTTTTAGGTCTTTGGGGCTAGATGTCATCAAATGGTGGTCCGTGGCTCAAATGCTGAATTAAGGGTGTCCCTGGTGTCAAAAAGCTTGAAAACCACTGGGCTATTGCATCTCGGTCGCAGACATCATACCATCTGCATTACATCCTTCACAGACTTACCTGTGGAGGAACATCGGAATGTTTCAATTGGCTGAACACGGGAGGTATGATGATGTAAAACTTTCTTACTATGTCACCATTACAACATCAGTGGGGCAACCCAACTTTGCAATTGCATAATAAACCCCCCGATTGAAGGCCCCAAAATTCACCACCAAATTAACCGAAAGCAAAACCGGACAAGCTAATGTTGGCTATGGTGTTTTTATAATTTTCCTGTCAAAAACAATGTGGTGAAGAGCACTATCAATGGGCGGACAGCATTATGGGCGTTTGCCCATGGCCAATAATGTCCTTTGGCTTCTGTTGCATTGTGGTCTTACTATAGGTTAGGCGATCGTTGTGGAATTAGTGCTTGGAGAAACCAGTGTTTGTTTTGAGGCATAAACGAACATTAGCACCCGAGGCTTAAACAAACATTGTACTCTCAGATTTCCCTATGGTTCTGTGAACCCACGCGGTATATACTGGGTCCTTAGGTCATTAGGTAATAATAACCATAGTGCACTCAGTAGAGTGCCCACATGTGCATTGTAGGCCATGGCCCACTTGTGTGCGCGCAGAAGGCAAGTACTGCGACCTCAAGGCGATAACTCATACATCTCAAAGATATTGTAATTACATCCATTAAACCAGAAAATTTGACTTTTTAACGAGCAGTTCACTGACTGACTGCAGGCCAGGCCGCAAACTGAAAACAGTTACTTCCACGAACAGAGCGATATTAATTTTATTACTATATTATATAATACTATTGAGGCACCAAGCAGTCTGGAAATTGGGAAAAAATACTGTTCTGGCTGCACCGTTGGTTTTTCGTGAATCTTGGTAATCTGTTCAAGGGTGATGCCAAACAGCGATGATACAACGCTGTGACCATTGGCCAAATGGTAGCGCTATAGCACTCACCTGAAAATGTTCAAAGTTCGCATTTTCAGGTGAGTGCTCATAACTCATAAACCGCTTGACCGTTGGCAATCTAACTTATATTCACTTATGTGTCTCCTTATGTCCTTAACTTTTCCATTCTGACTTTTGATCTCTGACCTTTTAGATGAACCGCCATCTTGAATTATATGAAAAACAGTTAAAATCCAACTCCTACAATCTTTGATCAAAATGCATGAAAATGACCTGTACCTGAACTTTCGACCCATACAAACATGTAAAACACCCAGTGAAAATTTACTTTTTTTTTTACAAGCCAATGAAATTTGCTGTTTTGTGAAAATCTTCTATTGCCTCTAATCCACACATGCAGCGTAATCTGCTTATGAGATTTTACAGTTTGGTAGAGGGAAATGCCAAATGGCACTAAAACCGATCTTACTGCAATTGGTCAAAAGGGGGCACTATACCAATTTTTTGAGACGAAAAATTTGAACAGGCATAACTCGTGCCTTGTTGGGCCAATAGTCATGGGACTTGTTGCCACATGGTCCTTGACTTGTGCGGAAAACATGTGTCACTTTGACCGGTAAACTCCACCCTTAGAGCTTCTGCCATTTTAAGCAGTTTGAAAAATGCCTATACCTGATTTTCTGCCTGGATTTTTGATCAATTTGAATGAAATGTGCCACATGTGAACTTTGGCTCCAAATTCTTCTTCTGCTCCTAATACACACATGCAGTGCAATATCCTTATGACCTTTTACATTTTGGTAGAGGAAGATGCCAAATCACACTAAAACCAGTATTACTGCAATTTGTCAAAAGAGGGCATGAGATTTGTCAGTAGGGCATGAGACTTCGGGAAAAAAAAAAAGATTGTTACATGATGTATTTCTCAAGCTCAGTGTTTCAATGGTGTATTTTGCATATTGCCATAGCTGCTTGCTTGGTCCCGTATTATCGCTGCTTATTTATTATATTATATTTTGACAGCATGTTGTGAGGAAAGGAAAGAAATGAAAAGTAAGGCGTAAATAATATATATTAAATAATATTTGCAGTAGTGCAATACAGTGACTGAATGAATAGGCAGGTAAGAGGACCATCTTGCAATGCCAACATCTATTGCTGATAATGGATCTTAAAAAAACAAAACTAACACAAAATGCAGAGCGAGGGACCCTTTAATATGTGCTGGTGTTTTTATGCCCTACCCGCCTGAATCAAGTTCAGCGGCGGGCCACTTTTTTGGCTGGAAGGTGCAGAGGAGGACCGACCCGCTTCCGTGAATTATGAGGGCTCTTGTTCAGCTCTGCCTCGCCCTCGTCCTTGAGTCTCTTAATGATTTGTTCATCATTTTTCCTGAGGGTGACCGACTGTGAGCATTTGCCACAGTTACGACAGATTCCGTCTACCTGATCCTGATGTCTGCAGGCACACCTGCAGAAGTGCGTGTCAACGCGGCCATTGATTTGCTTCCGGCAGACGTAGCACATGTGGCTGCCACAGCGGCACTGCATGTGGTTGCATCCTTGAGTCTTGACCAGACCTGCCCGGCATTTCACACACTTCCTCACCCACGTTGCAGTCATGCGCTCCTCAAAGAGCACCCTAGTCCTGGTCTCATCCACCTGCTCGACCTGCTCGCACGTCTTGCCCACGTGGTCCTTCCATCGGACCTGACACTTCTTACAGCTCTCCTTGAGACATTGGCGGTTGGGACAGCTGAACACGGTTACATCGTTGTCCAGCAGGGCCGGGAAGTTGCAGAATGGACACCGCACTATTTTGTCACCGTAGGCGGCAGCAACCGCCTCCTCTGCTCGTCTCTCGTAGTATTTACATAGGATCTTCTCTGGTAGGACTTTCTCCAGTTCGTGCACTGGGTAAGAGCAGGTACAGCCACCTTTCATGCAGCTCAGCTCTGACTGCCCAGAGCCAAAGACCGCCTCCTGGGCGTATCTGACCAGGCATTCCTTACAGAAGAGATGAGCATCCGAACACTGCGTCATCTTCTCGAAGGCAAACTCCCCATAGCAGCAGCCACACTCGATCAGCTGACCTTCCTTTTTATATTCATCCTCATTGACCCGCAGTGCCAGCTGGAAGCCCTCGTGCTCTTCCCACTGCCTGAGCTCCCTATGAACGGAGGCTTCCAGCCGTCTCCGACGATTCCCCAAAATCGGCCTTCTTTTTTCCCGTAAGCGCATTCTCCTGTTGAACTTCACTGAGCCGTGCTCAAACTGGAAGTCTAAAAAGCCGTTGTGGGGGGACCGTCCACTCTGTTGCCTCTTTTTCGAAGGGTTGGCTGACTCTTGCCATTTCGTCAGAGCTTCGGATAAGGCCTTTCGTGTGAGTGCGTAGTGTCCCTTGAGAGCACGGAGGGCCCATGTGATGTCATGGCGGCAAAGCATTCTGAAGTCGTCCATCAGCAGGTAGAGAGCTTGCTCCATGTCCTTTCCATCCACCTTGCTCAGCTTGCTGTAGTCAAACGGGTCCTCAGTCGCCTGAGCTGGCGTCGCTACCGACTCCACCAGGGTGCTGCTGGTGGGAACTTGTTCAGTCTCTCTCCTAGGACATGCTGGATCCTCCAACAGTAGATTACACACGGCATTGACGTCATCGTTTTCCTCAACAAGTTCCGCTATGTAGTCTTCTCGGACATCAGGGAATAAGGCCAACACCAGAGCAATCGTGTTTCCCCTCTGTGGCACGGAGGAACCAGGCTGCATGATGGGAATGTGTGCTAGGGCCGGTGGCACCACGACTAGCGTAGAGTAAGGTTTGATGGTTGGAGCTGAGGACAGTGTAAGAACCGGGTTGCCGGTTGTGGGGGAACGTTGCCTAAACTGGCAATGAAAATAGAATGAAATAGTGAAATAGAAGCGTATAAAGGTTATACTCTATACACAAATGTTCTACCTGTTCTTGAAAATGAACCAAAACGGCAAACAGCATGGTGGTGTACATGCAAAACTGACGTCATTCTGATGACGTTGGTGTGGCTATGCAGAACATTACCGATTGGATCAGATGTTAAGCTATACTATATCACAACTATACTTATAGTAGTGTAAACTTGTGGTCGCACACTGCATGAGCGGGGCGAGATAATACTAATGACATTAGCTATAATGGTCTTTTACGTACAGTAGGTCACATTACGTCATCACCTAAACTAGCCAATCTGAGTACCCAGAGGGACCAGTCGCCAAACGCTGCGCACCGATCGCCTTACTTGCGCCCGCTTCGCTTATGCAAGTAATAATTATAAACGTATTAATTCGCAAAAGTTGGCAGGCACAAGCACTCGGGATCCACCGTCTTAATACCGACACCAAAGCTGGCAACTACCTGCAGGAGGGAATGGGAGTCAGCAGCATTACTATGTCTGGCAAAAAAGCTTGGCCAATCACATCCAGATGTGAAAAAGTGCAATTTGACCTTAACATCATCACAAAATTACATCACAAATCACAACCAAAGGCGAAACTGTCCTTTAAAGTGAATTGTCAATTGAACAAAACACAATTTAAGCCTGTCTGTGATATTTCTGTGTTAATTGAGATGACAATTGATTAACAACACTGTTTGTCAGACAAAGATCAGCTGACTGATGGCACAACAAGTTCAACTGGCCCAGGATAAGTTCTGCTGCTCTATTTGTCTAGACCTACTAAGGGATCCAGTGACTGTTCCCTGTGGTCACAACTACTGCAGTAGGTGCATTGATGCATACTGGGATCAGGATGATCAACGAGGCCGATACGGCTGTCCACAGTGCAGGGACACGTTTAACCCGAGACCTGCCCTGAAGAGAAACAACATGTTGGCTGAGGTGGTGGAGAGCCTGAGGAAGAAAGGACCCCGAGCTGTTCCTCACAGTACTGGACCCGGAGATGTGGCCTGCGATGTCTGCACCAGAAAGAAACGGAAATCTGTGAAGACATGTTCTCACTGTCTGGTCTCTCACTGCGATGCTCACCTCCAGCCTCACTCTAACTGTCCTGCCTCTGAGAAGACACACGAGCCGGCACACACACAGCTCACGCACCGGACTGAAGCCGTGGAGACAACACTCTTACGTCCGTTGCCTCCACCTGTTCTGTCTGGCGCGTGTGAGATGTCTCGCGAAAAGAGCTCGGCCGTGCCTGCTGCTGAGGACATGACATTAAAGGAGGAGTATTACTTCGACTCCTATGCCCACTTTGGCATTCACGAGGAGATGCTGAAAGACGAAGTACGCACGTTGACCTATCGCAACGCCATGTTCCACAACAAACACCTGTTCAGGGACAAAGTGGTGCTGGACGTGGGCAGCGGCACAGGCATTCTCTGCATGTTTGCCGCCAAGGCCGGCGCCAGGAAGGTCATAGGGGTCGAGTGCAGCAACATCTGCGACTACGCCGTGAGGATTGTCAAGGCCAACCAGCTGGACGATGTCGTGACAATCATCAAGGGCAAGGTGGAGGAGGTGGACCTGCCGGTGGAGAGCGTCGACGTCATCATCTCGGAGTGGATGGGCTACTGCCTCTTCTACGAGTCCATGCTCAACACCGTCATCTACGCCCGTGACAAGTGGCTGAAGCCGGGCGGCCTTATTTTTCCCGACAGGGCTACGCTCTACATCGCGGCCATCGAGGACAGACAGTACAAGGAGTGTAAATTCAACTGGTGGGAGAATGTGTATGGCTTCAACATGTCCTGCATCAAGGCGGTGGCCATCAAGGAGCCAATCGTGGACGTGGTGGACCCCAAACAGCTGGTCAGCAGTGCGTGCCTCATCAAGGAGGTGGACATCTATGCTGTGACAATCAATGACCTGTCCTTCACGGCGCCATTTTGCCTACAGGTGAAGAGGAGTGACTACATTCACGCCCTGGTGGCCTACTTCAACATGGAGTTCACGCTCTGCCACAAGAGGATGGGCTTCTCCACGGGTCCTGAATCTCCCTACACCCATTGGAAGCAGACGGTCTTCTACCTGGATGACTATCTGCCGGTCAGGATTGGGGAGGAGATCTATGGCACCTTCAATATGAAGCCAAACGTCAAAAACAACAGGGGCTTGGACTTCACCATAGACATCGACTTCAAGGGCCGGCTTTGTGAGGTGTCCAAGACCTCTGAATACCATATGCGCTAGCAGAATAGTGCGTCACGGGTGCATAGGCTTCCAAGACACATCAATAATCCTATGTGCGGAAAAAGACTAGATCCGGATTATGCATGGCAACAATGCTTTAAGGTTGGCAAACATAATGGCTGCATTGGATGGCTGTGGACAGGTTATTTGGTTGATTGGTTAATTTATTTTTATTTTTTCAATGGTTTGCATTATAACCTGCTATTTTTACAGGGATAGAAAGGTTTGTAGTTGTTATTAAACTGGATTCTCCATCGACAGTGTCAGTCTACAGCCCACATTTGACACAGAGTATAGACAAAATTGGTACTGTATTAAAATATGAGCATTAGTGAAGACCAGTTATGTGGCACTGTTATGGTTAGGTCAGGCTCAGGTTGGGGTGGAAAGTAGGCCACGGCCTACTCGTGCGTGAGTGGAGCGAGCTAATACTCATGACTTTAGTTATAAGGTCTCTTTTTGACAGAATCTTGACAGAACCAGAAAGTGGCCGAACACGCTGATACAAGAGTGCTAGTATACGTTTATTTAGGATGCGGTAGGCTAAGACATACATTTCGGCAATAAGCCTTCATTTATCAAGGTGATACTGAGCACATACAGTACGTAATAAGTAGTGGCGCCAGAGAGTGATGCAGCCAATCAGAAGGGAGTTATGGACCAGTTCCTATTTTATGTAAGTTTTAGGTGTGGATATGCAGAACATTACCGATTGGATCAGATGTTAGAGGGGGTGCCGTGACTTTTGTATTTCCAATTTTGTATTTGTACATGTTTAAGAGGTGACAGTATGTACCGTAAATGGACCCCTCGGTGTGTGCTTTTTATGTGAAATGATGTCTTCCCTTTGTATTTAGGGTTTCTTCCTGCAGGGGGGCTGAACCTTTCCAGTCAAATGTGCCAATGAAAAAAACTTTAATATAGTGAGCTCATGTGCTCAGCCCCTCCCCTAACTCCTCCCCCTTTATCATACAACACCCAATGCCGCCATACAAGGCGACATGCCATGGGATGGAAAACGCCATGGCAAAATCAGTGGTCCTGTATTTTTAAAAACTGGCAACGGTTCTGTGGTATGCCCACCGACAGACTATGTAAATGTGTATTCCTGCTGGCAAACCAGATTAGAAATGTGAAGAATTATGCTTATACAGTTAGAACATTCTTTGGCTCTCTGCACTTATCTCATCTGGCCAATACAGACATTGTCCTCTCAAGGGGTGACATACAGAGCCTTGACCATGCGGTTAAGAGGGCAGATGAGAAGTGGCTTGAACTAATTAATAAACCTGAGGGAAACAAATTACGCACCTATTGCCTTTTTAAGAACACATTTGAAACAGAACCATATGTACAATGTATCATGTCCAGGCAGTATAGGAGTGCTCTCGCTAAGTTCAGATGTGGGGTGGCTCCTCTAGCCTTAGAAACGGGCAGATATACAAACACCCCAGCAGATAGCAGACTCTGTACCTTATGCAGCAGCAACTGCGTTGAGTCTGAGGCCCATGTGCTTTTGCACTGTGAACTGTATAATGATATTCGCTCCGATTTATTTTCCTTTACCAAGTGCAATATTTCTATGATCTAGATGACCAAAGTAAATTGTCCATAATTTTGTCCGGCAAATATGGTACATTTGAATGTGCCACAAGCCTGCCACCTCATTTTAAAAAGGTTATCCCTTCTAAGCACTGTTTAATCTGTGGAACTTCTATTTATGTATTCGTGAAATGCCCAATTGTCCTCTGTATACATAATGTGATATTAGATGTAGTTCGTTTTTATTCTATCATGTTTTTATTTATGGTGTCTCAACTCGATCCTTGTGAGTGGTCCACAAACAATGACTGTATTTCTTTTGTGCTTTTAATGATTTGTTTGTGGAGTGACAAACTATCTATCAAACTATCTATCTACAACTAAAGCTGTGTGTGTGGCTTCAGTTCAGGTGGATCTCCACCCATCACCACCCACCAGGCAAACCAGGCATACTTAATGAACTGGCTGGGTGGAATCATAAAAATGTCAGTTTAACAAACACTGCATACTTTTTTGGGGAAAAAATACTTTTGATATAACATTAATACCTCATGATCATGTTTTAGGGTAGAGAAAAATCATGGCATTCTATCTTTAAGCTATACTATATTACTACTACAATGTTTCCCAACCTTTTTTGTCCAAAGGCACACTTTTCATAACCCCTAAACGTCAGCGGTGTAGTGTTAACTTTTGTGCCGCACACTGCATGAGTGGAGCAGGATAATACTAATGACATTAGCTATAAAGGGCTTTTACTTACATTCCGTCATCACCTAAACCAGCCAATCTGCAGCACCCACAGAGGGACCAATCGCCAAACACAGCGCACCGATCACCTTACTTGCGCCCGCTTCGCTTACGCAAACAATAAATATAAACTTGTTCATTCGCAAAATTTGGTACAAGCACACTGGTCGGGATCAACCATCTTAATAGGAACAACATGGCTGGCAACTACCTGTAGGAGGGAATGGGAGTCAGCTTAAGCCCAAATTTAAGCTAAGGTAACAACCTTAGTTTAAGTATACTACAGTTGTTTTTTTCCCCATGGGCTCATTGGGGACAGGTTGGAACTTATATGGTCAGCATCCTCTATACTAGGGAGGATTATGAAGGATTATTCAATTATTTTATGAAGTGCACTCACTGAAGATGCGATAATATAACATAAGGAGGTTTTTATTTTTAATGAGAGGAATTCGCAGTTTAAAACCTCTGCTAGATTTTTGTAATTGCATAATGCAACTGCATATCCATCCCAACAATAAAACTGTTAACTGTTTTCAACTCAAGTGACATGATGACATCACAGATTGCAACATGGAAAATATACGTTTAAATAATTCATCTCTTAACACTGGAATGATCATATTCAGCAGTGTACTGTTACAAATATTAACGGCCATTGTACAGATTCTATTAACATTTCAGTGCATTCTTCATAACTCTGCTACTGCATCCTATTCATAATTGAAAAGCACAGTTAGCAATATAATCAACCACGGTTCACTATGGTTTACATTGTGCGTATAAAATATTTAACATGTAAAACTGATAAACACAGTATATCATTTTTATATAATTTATATTTTTGTTTCATTATGTGGAAAAGGCTGTTGTTGCACATGGTCTCTCAAGACAGACTGTTTCTTCGACTTCCACAATCTCTGAATGCTACAGAGCTCCCTAACACACCAAAATGTATCCTTCAAAATTAAAGTTTTCAGGGGTCTAGAATAGACCGTTGGACAGAAGCCTTTAGGGATTGTAGGAGACGACAGTCTTTTTTCGTCTTGGACAATCACACAAAATCTGTGACCTAACGAGACCATCTCACCTGGTTCTCTTTTTGAAAATAAACAACTCTAATTCTCTAAAGTCACAAAAATATATACAGTATCTTATCTACTGCAATGTAATGAATGCTGTGAGAACGAAGCTGTCCCCTCTCCTATCTTTTAGGATTCAAGTGATTCCGAATCCCTTTAACGATTCCTAGTCTATTTCTATTCATACCCCAGTGGTTCTCAAAGTGATATTCAACGTTGCATTGCTCACTGCAAGTCGCAGTGAGCCGGTGGATGCAAAAAGACATGTTGTGCACTAGTTAATTGTTATAACACATTTCTGTCTTGTTCACCAGGCTGATGTGGAGTACCTGGGCAGGCGGACGTCAACATGGGAAGCGCCTTCTTGTCCTGCTCCCTGCGCTGGAAGCGCTGGATGAACTCTCTCTGGCTCTCCAGCAGACTGAAGGTGCAACTGAACCCTGTGTCAAACACGTAGTGAACCCCTGGAAAAAGAAGTGTCCCGTAAGCATTCTGTGTAATGTTCACTCAATGTTCAATGTGAAAGAACGTGAATATGGCATAGATTAATTCTGTCGCTGTATTGAATTATAAAAGAACGACAATGGCATCAAGCGTCAAATTTGCGGAACGGTAGTGTTACGTTCAAATTTGACCGCTCAGAACTTGATGAGCACAAATGTTATATTGAATAGAAAGCAACATGTATTGCTATGCCGTTTTATTTGGAAAATAAGCTGTTGTAACCTGACTTGTGGTAGTGTTGAGCTCACAAGTCCAATCTTGCTATCTTGCTAAATATATGACATACAGTATATCATAATCATTTTGAGGTGTAGTCTTGTTGTGTTGCTGTTTACATTAGCACCTTAACACACTGTTGGGTCCAGGTGGTGTCAGTCAGGTTAAAAATGTTGTAGTGTTAGGGTACCCACCCAGGCCTTTGAGGAAGGAGGCCAGCCTCCTGCCTGTCTCGCTGCTGCTTAGACCGTAGTGAGCGGCCAGAGAGGCTCTGGGCTGTGGAGAGACAGACACCACCACCACCTTCTGCTCCGAGGCCGAGGCCTGCTGCATGGGGGGAACGCACAAAACAATACAACATGCAACTAAAAAAAGAAATGCGTTGTAAATCAGCTATTTTTAGTTTTTCATACCACAATTTTTAACAGTTTTTTTCACCCAGTGTCAAGCTATTTTTGAACCTTCTTTAATTGTTAAAAAAGCATGCACCTTACCTGGCACCCAGAATAGGGATACCAATGATGATTGGGACACGTTAGCTGCATGTGGAACACCATAACAACAGTCACTAAAGGTATCGTAATTAATTTCACTTATCGCTAAAATTGAAACTTCTCCACCCCTTCGCATCGAGTCTGCCGAAGTATTAGGTGAGAATGCAACCTAAATGTTATGATGAATTGGACATGGTGGAACCTACAATATTATATTGTATTGTATTATAACCAACACCTATACCAATGTTAAAGATTAGAACTAATACAATGGCCTCTATGAAATACATCTTAGGGCTGCAAACAAATATTCCATATTTGAATATTAAAATGTAAAGAATATTCGAATGCTAATTTAAGGTTTGGATTTAAAATAAATAGTAATAAAAATACTGTGCGAGTTCCCACGAGACGCTGGCCCACATAAACTAAAACAAACTAATACAAAAATAGGCTATTAAGATGATTATCAATCATTAATTTGATGTCAAGAGACTCAAGAGAGTGCATTTCTCAGCAAAGAGGAACAAAGAGGATGTTTTACAGCATAATAGGCTGCAACATTTCGTATTGATATTACATTCGATATTCAAATAATTTGATATTTGTTCGAATCCACATGGTGTTTTAAATATTCAAATATAATTTTTGGCCAGTTCTTGCAGCACTAATACATATACATTATTGTTCAAGAGCATGTACCCATTGACATGCTGTAGATCAGTGGTTCCCAAAATGTTTCAAGTCAAGGAGCCCCACATCGACACCAATTAGCCCATGACCAGATTCCCAAGGAATTCTCTCGAGGACCCCCTGGGGGTCCTTGAGGGATGTTGTGATATGTTTTTCTATATATGGACATGAACCTGACTGTGTGTGTGTGTGTGACGTAATTGATATAGATAAAAGATGATGCAAAATGCATCTGGCTCAGATCAATTTTCTGTTGTTTATTGAGCAAACTTATATTCATTCGTTCAAGTTCATTACCATTTTCTCCTCTAAGGAAAATCATGAATGTTGATGACGAACCCCAGGATGCAGGAGGAGGAGGCTGGAGCAGGCGCCGCAGGGCGCTTCCGGGACGGCGTGAGTTTTTAACAGGACACAGGAGGGCCACTCCACCACCCGTCTCCTCCTCCGCACGGCGAAGAAGGAGACGCAGGGGGTCTGCACCCACAAGGAGGAAGAGACGTGCTGCGTCTGCACCTGCCCAAAAGACGAGGAAGAGGAGGAGGAGGAGGAGGAGGAGGAGGAGGAGAGGCGCTGCGTCTGCAACATAGGTCTGCACCCGCAAGGAGGACGTGGAGACACGGTGCACCGGCATCCAAAATGAGGAGGAGGGGCGCCCCGCCGGCAAGAAGAGCACCATACGTTGCAGATAGGCCAGGAAGCCACCATGAAGACACTTGCCAAGGAGAAAGGGGCAGGTGAAAGCAAGACTGAATCGAGATTACCATTCTAGCCCTCAAACATGCAGGACCACTATCCGAAACGCACTGCGGCCACCAGCAGAACATCTCTCTGCCATTGCAGGAACATGTCAAAGAACATGTGAAAACTTGTGCCATGGAGTAAAATTGGCTTTGGTCCTCATGCAGATCAGCTATTTTCATATTTTTTGACAATGGGTGTTGCCATGCAAAATGGGCAAAAGGAGAATTTTCACAAAACAAATTTCCACAAATCATTATCTGATACAACCTTCACTTGTTAACCTAAAAATACTGTATATTGTGTATACTGTGTATTTTCATGCATTTTGATCAAAGATACCAGAAGGCGATACTACAGATATACAGTATATCTAAAAATTACGGCCCTCTTTGGCCACTCACAGTTTATATTAGCTTTTTTTTTACCCCCCCCCCCCCCTTTTTTTAAACAAATCTTTTTTTTTATAGTCCGAATGTCATACTTTACAATACAAAACAAGTTAAGAACAAAACAAACACAATAAAGCAACAAAGTTATCTCTAATTCTCCAAATTCTCCTGCAGTGAAGTCTGAATTGATGATGTGAAGTTGGCATCACTGTAGAACTGACAAGAAATAAGACATATAGGGCCTGATTTTGAAGGTCTTTGGCAGTGGCGTAGTTAGGGTTAGGGATAGTGGGACGTTCATCTGACCCAAGATAAGTTCTGGGTCAGATGACCTGTTCCTCACAGTACTGGACCCGGAGATGTGGCCTGCGATGTCTGCACCAGAAAGAAACGGTCTTCTACCTGGATGACTATCTGCCGGTCAGGATTGGGGAGGAGATCTATGGCACCTTCAATATGAAGCCAAACGTCAAAAACAACAGGGGCTTGGACTTCACCATAGACATCGACTTCAAGGGCCGGCTTTGTGAGGTGTCCAAGACCTCTGAATACCATATGCGCTAGCAGAATAGTGCGTCACGGGTGCATAGGCTTTCAAGACACATCAATAATCCTATGTGCGGAAAAAGACTGGATCTGGATTATGCATGGCAACAATGCTTTAAGGTTGGCAAACATAATGCTGAATCATTTTTGGGGGGGAAGGCTGCATTGGTGTGGCACAGAAGATGGCTGTGGACAGGTTATTTGGTTGATTGGTTAATTTATTTTTATTTTTTCAATGGTTTGAAAAAACAATGGTTTGCATTATAACCTGCTATTTTTACAGGGATAGAAAGGTTTGTAGTTTTTATTAAACTGGATTCTCCATCGACAGTGTCAGTCTACAGTCCACATTTGACACAGAGTATAGACAAAATTGGTACTGTATTAAAATATGAGCATTAGTGAAGACCAGTTATGTGGCACTGTTATGGTTAGGTCAGGCTCAGGTTGGGGTGGAAAGTAGGGGTGGCAAGTAGGCTGCGGCCTACTTGTGCGTGAGCGGAGCGAGCTAACACTCATGACTTTAGTTCATGACTTTAGTTTTTAAGGTCTCTTTTTAACAGACATCTTGACAGAACAAGAAAGTGGCCGTACACGCCGTATGCCCAGAGTGCTAGTATACGTTTATTTAGGATGCAGTAGGCTAAGACAGATTTTGGCAATAAGACTTTGTTTATCAAGGTGATACTGAGCACATGACGCCAGAGAGTGATGCAGCCAATCAGAAGGGCGGTATGGAACACAGGTTAAATTTGACCAGTTCCTATTTTATGTAAGTTTTAGGCGTGGATATGCAGAACATTACCGATTGGATCAGATGTTAAGCCATACTATATCACTACTACAATGTTTCCCAACGTTTTTTTGTCCAAAGGCACACTTTTCATAACCCCTAAACGTCAGCGGTGTAGTGTAAACTTGTAATAATACTAATAATTATTAGTATACTATTATTAGTATACTAATAATACTAATGACATTACATTAGCTATAAAGGTCTTTTACTTATATTCCAAGCCAATCTGAGTACCCAGAGGGACCAATCGCCAAACACTGCGCACCGATCACCTTACTTGCGCCCGCTTCGCTTACGCAAACAATAAATATAAACTTGTTCATTCGCAAAATTTGGTACAAGCACACTGGTCGGGATCAACCATCTTAATAGGAACAACATGGCTGGCAACTACCTGTAGGAGGGAATGGGAGTCAGCTTAAGCCCAAATTTAAGCTAAGGTAACAACCTTAGTTTAAGTATACTACAGTTGTTTTTTCCCCATGGGCTCATTGGGGACAGGTTGGAACTTATATGGTCAGCATCCTCTATACTAGGGAGGATTATGAAGGATTATTCAATTATTTTATGAAGTGCACTCACTGAAGATGCGATAATATAACATAAGGAGGTTTTTATTTTTAATGAGAGGAATTCGCAGTTTAAAACCTCTGCTAGATTTTTGTAATTGCATAATGCAACTGCATATCCATCCCAACAATAAAACTGTTAACTGTTTTCAACTCAAGTGACATGATGACATCACAGATTGATTCCTCAGAAAACTGCCCACCATTTAGCAACATGGAAAATATACGTTTAAATAATTCATCTCTTAACACTGGAATGATCATATTCAGCAGTGTACTGTTACAAATATTAACGGCCATTGTACAGATTCTATTAACATTTCAGTGCATTCTTCATAACTCTGCTACTGCATCCTATTCATAATTGAAAAGCACAGTTAGCAATATAATCAACCACGGTTCACTATGGTTTACATTGTGCGTATAAAATATTTAACATGTAAAACTGATAAACACAGTATATCATTTTTATATAATTTATATTTTTGTTTCATTATGTGGAAAAGGCTGTTGTTGCACATGGTCTCTCAAGACAGACTGTTTCTTCGACTTCCACAATCTCTGAATGCTACAGAGCTCCCTAACACACCAAAATGTATCCTTCAAAATTAAAGTTTTCAGGGTGTCTAGAATAGACCGTTGGACAGAAGCCTTTAGGGATTGTAGGAGACGACAGTCTTTTTTCGTCTTGGACAATCACACAAAATCTGTGACCTAACGAGACCATCTCACCTGGTTCTCTTTTTGAAAATAAACAACTCTAATTCTCTAAAGTCACAAAAATATATACAGTATCTTATCTACTGCAATGTAATGAATGCTGTGAGAACGAAGCTGTCCCCTCTCCTATCTTTTAGGATTCAAGTGATTCCGAATCCCTTTAACGATTCCTAGTCTATTTCTATTCATACCCCAGTGGTTCTCAAAGTGATATTCAACGTTGCATTGCTCACTGCAAGTCGCAGTGAGCCGGTGGATGCAAAAAGACATGTTGTGCACTAGTTAATTGTTATAACACATTTCTGTCTTGTTCACCAGGCTGATGTGGAGTACCTGGGCAGGCGGACGTCAACATGGGAAGCGCCTTCTTGTCCTGCTCCCTGCGCTGGAAGCGCTGGATGAACTCTCTCTGGCTCTCCAGCAGACTGAAGGTGCAACTGAACCCTGTGTCAAACACGTAGTGAACCCCTGGAAAAAGAAGTGTCCCGTAAGCATTCTGTGTAATGTTCACTCAATGTTCAATGTGAAAGAACGTGAATATGGCATAGATTAATTCTGTCGCTGTATTGAATTATAAAAGAACGACAATGGCATCAAGCGTCAAATTTGCGGAACGGTAGTGTTACGTTCAAATTTGACCGCTCAGAACTTGATGAGCACAAATGTTATATTGAATAGAAAGCAACATGTATTGCTATGCCGTTTTATTTGGAAAATAAGCTGTTGTAACCTGACTTGTGGTAGTGTTGAGCTCACAAGTCCAATCTTGCTATCTTGCTAAATATATGACATACAGTATATCATAATCATTTTGAGGTGTAGTCTTGTTGTGTTGCTGTTTACATTAGCACCTTAACACACTGTTGGGTCCAGGTGGTGTCAGTCAGGTTAAAAATGTTGTAGTGTTAGGGTACCCACCCAGGCCTTTGAGGAAGGAGGCCAGCCTCCTGCCTGTCTCGCTGCTGCTTAGACCGTAGTGAGCGGCCAGAGAGGCTCTGGGCTGTGGAGAGACAGACACCACCACCACCTTCTGCTCCGAGGCCGAGGCCTGCTGCATGGGGGGAACGCACAAAACAATACAACATGCAACTAAAAAAAGAAATGCGTTGTAAATCAGCTATTTTTAGTTTTTCATACCACAATTTTTAACAGTTTTTTTCACCCAGTGTCAAGCTATTTTTGAACCTTCTTTAATTGTTAAAAAAGCATGCACCTTACCTGGCACCCAGAATAGGGATACCAATGATGATTGGGACACGTTAGCTGCATGTGGAACACCATAACAACAGTCACTAAAGGTATCGTAATTAATTTCACTTATCGCTAAAATTGAAACTTCTCCACCCCTTCGCATCGAGTCTGCCGAAGTATTAGGTGAGAATGCAACCTAAATGTTATGATGAATTGGACATGGTGGAACCTACAATATTATATTGTATTGTATTATAACCAACACCTATACCAATGTTAAAGATTAGAACTAATACAATGGCCTCTATGAAATACATCTTAGGGCTGCAAACAAATATTCCATATTTGAATATTAAAATGTAAAGAATATTCGAATGCTAATTTAAGGTTTGGATTTAAAATAAATAGTAATAAAAATACTGTGCGAGTTCCCACGAGACGCTGGCCCACATAAACTAAAACAAACTAATACAAAAATAGGCTATTAAGATGATTATCAATCATTAATTTGATGTCAAGAGACTCAAGAGAGTGCATTTCTCAGCAAAGAGGAACAAAGAGGATGTTTTACAGCATAATAGGCTGCAACATTTCGTATTGATATTACATTCGATATTCAAATAATTTGATATTTGTTCGAATCCACATGGTGTTTTAAATATTCAAATATAATTTTTGGCCAGTTCTTGCAGCACTAATACATATACATTATTGTTCAAGAGCATGTACCCATTGACATGCTGTAGATCAGTGGTTCCCAAAATGTTTCAAGTCAAGGAGCCCCACATCGACACCAATTAGCCCATGACCAGATTCCCAAGGAATTCTCTCGAGGACCCCCTGGGGGTCCTTGAGGGATGTTGTGATATGTTTTTCTATATATGGACATGAACCTGACTGTGTGTGTGTGTGTGACGTAATTGATATAGATAAAAGATGATGCAAAATGCATCTGGCTCAGATCAATTTTCTGTTGTTTATTGAGCAAACTTATATTCATTCGTTCAAGTTCATTACCATTTTCTCCTCTAAGGAAAATCATGAATGTTGATGACGAACCCCAGGATGCAGGAGGAGGAGGCTGGAGCAGGCGCCGCAGGGCGCTTCCGGGACGGCGTGAGTTTTTAACAGGACACAGGAGGGCCACTCCACCACCCGTCTCCTCCTCCGCACGGCGAAGAAGGAGACGCAGGGGGTCTGCACCCACAAGGAGGAAGAGACGTGCTGCGTCTGCACCTGCCCAAAAGACGAGGAAGAGGAGGAGGAGGAGGAGGAGGAGGAGGAGGAGGAGAGGCGCTGCGTCTGCAACATAGGTCTGCACCCGCAAGGAGGACGTGGAGACACGGTGCACCGGCATCCAAAATGAGGAGGAGGGGACGCCCCGCCGGCAAGAAGAGCACCATACGTTGCAGATAGGCCAGGAAGCCACCATGAAGACACTTGCCAAGGAGAAAGGGGCAGGTGAAAGCAAGACTGAATCGAGATTACCATTCTAGCCCTCAAACATGCAGGACCACTATCCGAAACGCACTGCGGCCACCAGCAGAACATCTCTCTGCCATTGCAGGAACATGTCAAAGAACATGTGAAAACTTGTGCCATGGAGTAAAATTGGCTTTGGTCCTCATGCAGATCAGCTATTTTCATATTTTTTGACAATGGGTGTTGCCATGCAAAATGGGCAAAAGGAGAATTTTCACAAAACAAATTTCCACAAATCATTATCTGATACAACCTTCACTTGTTAACCTAAAAATACTGTATATTGTGTATACTGTGTATTTTCATGCATTTTGATCAAAGATACCAGAAGGCGATACTACAGATATACAGTATATCTAAAAATTACGGCCCTCTTTGGCCACTCACAGTTTATATTAGCTTTTTTTTTACCCCCCCCCCCCCTTTTTTTAAACAAATCTTTTTTTTTTTACAGTCCGAATGTCATACTTTACAATACAAAACAAGTTAAGAACAAAACAAACACAATAAAGCAACAAAGTTATCTCTAATTCTCCAAATTCTCCTGCAGTGAAGTCTGAATTGATGATGTGAAGTTGGCATCACTGTAGAACTGACAAGAAATAAGACATATAGGGCCTGATTTTGAAGGTCTTTGGCAGTGGCGTAGTTAGGGTTAGGGATAGTGGGACGTTCATCTGACCCAAGATAAGTTCTGGGTCAGATGACCTGTTCCTCACAGTACTGGACCCGGAGATGTGGCCTGCGATGTCTGCACCAGAAAGAAACGGTCTTCTACCTGGATGACTATCTGCCGGTCAGGATTGGGGAGGAGATCTATGGCACCTTCAATATGAAGTCAAACGTCAAAAACAACAGGGGCTTGGACTTCACCATAGACATCGACTTCAAGGGCCGGCTTTGTGAGGTGTCCAAGACCTCTGAATACCATATGCGCTAGCAGAATAGTGCGTCACGGGTGCATAGGCTTTCAAGACACATCAATAATCCTATGTGCGGAAAAAGACTGGATCGGGATTATGCATGGCAACAATGCTTTATGGTTGGCAAACATAATGCTGAATCATTTTTGGGGCGTAGGCTGCATTGGTGTGGCACAGAAGATGGCTGTGGACAGGTTATTCTGTTGGTTGGTTAATTTATTTTTATCTTTTTCAATGGTTTGAAAAAACAATGGTTTGCATTATAACCTGCTATTTTTACAGGGATAGAAAGGTTTGTAGTTTTTATTAAACTGGATTCTCCATCGACAGTGTCAGTCTACAGTCCACATTTGACACAGAGTATAGACAAAATTGGTACTGTATTAAAATATGAGCATTAGTGAAGACCAGTTATGTGGCACTGTTATGGTTAGGTCAGGCTCAGGTTGGGGTGGAAAGTAGGGGTGGCAAGTAGGCTGCGGCCTACTTGTGCGTGAGCGGAGCGAGCTAACACTCATGACTTTAGTTCATGACTTTAGTTTTTAAGGTCTCTTTTTAACAGACATCTTGACAGAACAAGAAAGTGGCCGTACACGCCGTATGCCCAGAGTGCTAGTATACGTTTATTTAGGATGCAGTAGGCTAAGACAGATTTTGGCAATAAGACTTTGTTTATCAAGGTGATACTGAGCACATGACGCCAGAGAGTGATGCAGCCAATCAGAAGGGCGGTATGGAACACAGGTTAAATTTGACCAGTTCCTATTTTATGTAAGTTTTAGGCGTGGATATGCAGAACATTACCGATTGGATCAGATGTTAAGCCATACTATATCACTACTACAATGTTTCCCAACGTTTTTTGTCCAAAGGCACACTTTTCATAACCCCTAAACGTCAGCGGTGTAGTGTAAACTTGTAATAATACTAATAATTATTAGTATACTATTATTAGTATACTAATAATACTAATGACATTACATTAGCTATAAAGGTCTTTTACTTATATTCCAAGCCAATCTGAGTACCCAGAGGGACCAATCGCCAAACACTGCGCACCGATCACCTTACTTGCGCCCGCTTCGCTTACGCAAACAATAATTATAAACTTGTTCATTCGGAAAATTTGACACAAGCACTGCTCGGGATCAACCATCTTAATAGGAACACCATGGCTGGCAACCAGTGTTGGGCAGTAACAAATTTTAGATGACATATTACTGTAGTATGATTACTTTTGCTCCAAAAGTAAAGTAACGAGATTACTCTGCAAAAATGGGTATAAGTAATGCATTACTTTGCAAGTAACGCCAAGTTACTTGAGCTAAATGAGCTTGTTGCTGAATGCAAAAATGGAGCAGATTTACAAGCTATTGACAGGTACCGTAACAGAAATGCGCACTAGATTGTAGATTTTTAAATACAAGACCTCAACTGTCTTTGAAAACAATTGTGAAAAAGTTTAAAAAGTCAAAGAGACGAATTTCGAAATCTGTTTTTGTTAGTTGCAGGTTTGTTTTGTGATTCAAGGTTAAAATGTTCCCATTGCTTCTCTCTGCTCCTTTTATTTTTATTATTACTATTATTATTCCAATAAATTGGATTCAGTTCTAAAAAGAGCTCGCTAAACAGATTATGTTGTATATCTCTTTTTTAAAAGGTGGGAGTTGAGAACTTGGGAAAGTAATAACGTAATAAGTAATATATTACTCTTCGATTCCAGTAATGATATTACTTTGTCTAAGGGGTAACGATTAAGTAAAGAAGTTACTTTCCTAAGTAATGTTGACCAGCACTGCTGACAACTACCTGTAGGAGGGAAGGGGAATCAGCTTAAGCCCAAATTTAAACTAAGGTAACAACCTTAGTTTAAGTAAACTGAGGTTGTTTTTTTTTCCCAGGGGCTCATTGGGGACAGGTAGGAACTCCTTATATGGTCAGCACCCTCTATACTAGGGAGAATTAGTATGAAGGATTATTGAATTATTTTATTAAGTGCACTCACTGAAGATGCCTTTTAATATAGTATAAGGAGGTTTTTATTATCATTTTTAATGAGTGGAATTCCCAGTTTAAAACCTGCTAGATTTTTGTAATTGCATAATGCAACTGCATATCCATCCCAACAATAAAATGGTCTTGCTAACTGTTATCAACTCAAGTGACATCACAGATTGATTCCTCAGAAAACTGTGTGCCCACCATTTAGCAACATGGAAAATATACGTTTAATAATTTATCTCTTAACACTGGAATGATCATATTCAGCAGTGTACTGTTACAAATATTAACGGCCGACACATTGTACAGATTCAGACAGATTCTATTAGCATTTCAGTGCATTCTTCATAAATCTGCTACTGCATCCTATTCATAATTGAAAAGCACAGTTAGCAATATAATCAACCACAGTTCACTATGGTTTACATTGTGCGTATAAAATATTTAACATGTAAAACTGATAAATAAACATAGTATATCATTTTTATAATATTTGGCAACTGTTCCATTATGTGGAAAAGGCTGTTGTCGCACATGGTCTCTCAAGACGGACTGTTTCTTCGACTTCCACAATCTCTGAATGCTACACAGTCCCTAACACACCAAAATGCATTTATATCCTTCAAAATTAAAGTTTTCAGGGCGTCTAGAATAGACTGTTGGACAGAAGCCTTTAGGGATTGTAGGAGACAACAGTCTTTTTGGTCTTGGACAACCACAGAAAACCTGTGACCTAACGAGACCATCTCACCTGGTTCTCTTTTTGAAAATAAACAACTCTAATTCTCTAAAGTCACAAAAATATATATCTTATCTACTGCAATAATGAATGCTGTGAGAACGAAAGTTGTCCCCTCTCCTATCTTTTAGGATTCAAGTGATTCCGAATCCCTTTAACGATTCCTAGTCTATTTCTATTCATACCTCAGTGGTTCTCAAAGTGATATTCAAGGTTGCATTGCTCACTGCAAGTCTGCATTACTTCAGAGGGTTGTTCTAAAAGGCCTTTTACACGTGTAAGTTAAAGTGTCTCAGAGAACCACCACCATTGTAATCGTCCAGTCCACATACACAGCTCTGACGGTGTGATTTAAAAACCTATTCCAGAAACACATCCAAAAATGTGATCATGGTACCGATTCCAGGTCCCTCCGGTACCCGGACCCCAACCCCAGTCCTCCTCTAGACCAGTGGTTTTCAACCTGTGGTCCGGGGACCACCAGTGGTCCTTTAGAGGCTTCCAGGTGGTCCTCAGGCTAAGTTGGTTAACCAGATGAAAAGTTGGTAATCCAGATGTAACTCTTGAGAGCGTAAACATGAAACTATTTCATGTTTACCCTCTCAAGAGTTATTATATCTCTTTATATCTCTTTATTCATCATCTAAATTAGCACCACTTAAGAAGTCTACACAATTAGAGAATGTAGAAGAACGGTAATTTTGATCTGTATGTTTGTGAAAATCCATCCTGGTATTGTGGACACAACCAAAGGAAATCTTTAGTTTTGGGTCTGTTGGGTGAAAATGTCCTCAAATGATGGTCCGTGGCTCAAATGCTGAATAGATAGTGGGCCCTGGGATCAAAAAGGTTGAAAACCACTGCTCTAGACTACCACTTGGCGGTGAGTCCGTTGGTCATCTTCTCCACGGCGTGGTAACGTGTGTGCAGCAGACGCCTGGCCGCATCCTCGCCCACGCCGCGCAGCCACGATCCGTAGAGCTCGGCCACTCGTTCGTCCTCCTCTGGGGCCGCCAGGGAGCGCTCCGCCCGGTACAGACGCTCTACCTCCTGGATCAGGTCCTTGCCGTTCTGATTGGCCGACGGCTTCACCTGTCCACCGCCGTTCACACAGCCTGGCGACATGTGTTTAAAGCAAAAGGGTGAGGTCGGTGGCACATACAGTACTAGTGCTGTAAGTAAGTCTTGTGCGCGCAACAAAACATCATGCAAAGGACATGTATCACTCTGAAAATAGCTTAATGACCTATACTGTTTTTCATCACAACATCAAATGCAGATCAAGCCAAAGATGTCTGAACACACAAATCTGCTCTGACTTGCAATGGTCAGTGTGAACGCTTAGTCCCAATAAAGGGCCTTTCACACGAGGAGCAATAAAACGTGTGTCTAGTTCATTTTCCTTGAGACCTGTGTTTTTGTGCTGAGAAGATGCAGTGCGATAACGCAAGTGTACTGTGAATTTGTTGCATGCTTGTTTCGTGCATGCGCCCGCAATTCAACAGACCTGGATTCTGTTTAGCTTTTCTTAATGCTTGTGCTATCGAACCCCTCTTGAGCAGAGCTGACAGTGTTCCCAGGCATTAACGCCTGCGTTATCACTCCCCGGGCTGTGTGTGAAGCCCCTACGGCTGTATTTGTATTATATGTTATGGCTTAAGCCCCAAGGGCCATGTATTGTTGTCCTCACCTGAGGGACAGGCCATGACCTCTACAAAGTGGTAGGGCGACTTGCCCCTCTTCAGCTTAAGCACCAGGTTCTGGATGTTTCGGAAGCCGTACGCGGACGCAAAACGTAGGAGCACTTCTCCGTCTCGCTCCAGGGTCACCTCCTGGAAGTCTTTGTTTCTGCGGTAGGAGAAATTAAGTGAATGTTTCCATTACGCGTACAGAAATAGACCATCTACAAGCTCACAATGGGATGCGATGCAACTGAGACATTGTGAGCTCTGGTGCACAGGGAATGCAAACATATTTGAATACTGAGTCCTGATTGGCCACCCAAGTTATCTGGGGCATTAAATGTACAGGGTTCCTACAGGTTTCTTAAAGTAAAATTTAAGTCTTTTTTAAGACCTTTTTAAGTCCATTTACAGTATATAAAATGTAATACACAGAGCAGATGTAACATTTCCCAATTGGAGGGGCAGGAGAAAATGGTATGGGGGCGGCACCCATACCATTTTCAGTTACAGGACTTTTATTAGTCAAGTAAAGCATCAATAATAACATCAGTTGTTGTTGAAGTTGCAACAGACACGTAGCATGCATAAAGCTAAAGGTCTGACTCTGAGAGTTTTCTGCTCTGGTGCGAAACCGAGAAATCAATTACTTGATGATTGATAAGTTTACGCCGCCGTTTTCTGGCTACGTTATTTAAACCAAACAAACGGTTGACAAATGACAATTTTGAGGAGCAATGTGACACGTAGAAATTACGAACTGCGCAAAATTTAAGACCTAGATATAAAAATTCAAGACTTTTTAAAGTCTTTTTAAGTTATTATTTTCAAATTCGTAAATTCAATGCTTTTAAGACTTTTTTTAAGATCCCACGGGAACCCTGATGTACCTACAATTGAACTATTCCAGACCTATCTGCTGACAGGCATTCTAAATACCAGTACCTGCAAACGGTGCAGCCATGGGCTTTACACACTGCTCTGGGTAGCTCCCTGACCTCCACTCCAAACACAGACTTACTTGATGGTCTTGTAGGTCAGCTCCTGGAGCTCCAGTCCAAACAGCTGCTTGGCAGCGTGGGTGAAGACGTGGTGGAGGTATCCGCCCGAGCTGCTTCCCGCGTGCCTCAGCAGCTCATCACCACACATGTTGCTGAAGCTGCAGGGCAACATGGAGAACAGCAGACATGTTGACATGACATTAGCCACCAAGAGAATCTTGACAGAACAGAACACGAAAGTGGCCTGAACACGCCGATAGCCAGAGTGGCTATATACTTTTATTTAGGATGCGGTAGGCTAAGACATACGTTTTGGCAATAACCCTTCAGTTATCAGGGAATACAGAGCACATAATGTAGAGTGATGCAGCCAATCAGAACGGGGTTATGGAACGCACGTTAAATGACCATAAATTAGACGTCTATCTTAGATTAGGTGTCTATTAGACGTCTAATCCACGTCTAATCTAAAATTAGACCTCTATAAAACTTTGACTTTTAGATGTTTTTTTAGACACTTGTGCTCAGTGGGATCCTCAAAGGTAACAGTTGGCTAGCACTGATTGTCGACAGATTAAATGAATGCCAAAGAAAAAGGTGGAACACATGTAAAACTCACATCTCATCGAGTGGCACCGGTTCAACATCCATAAGAGATGTCGTCTTCTCCTCCAGTAACTTTAAAACCTCACCTGAAAGCCAAGGCCATGTAAGAAAGATTACATTTTGAACATTTGGGATGAATTAGGAGCATTTTGGGAGTTTTCAGTCTACTCTGGCGGCAGCACTGGCTGGTAGACATCCATCCTTCCTTACCCGAGGTGATGACACAGTCCACCTCGCGCGTCTCCTCTTCCTCCAGGTAGAAGTCCGGTCTGGAGGCTTCCAGCTTCTTATCGTAGCAGGGCATCACCGTCACGTGGTAGATCTGATCTGGATTCAAACCCTAGACAACAGATACGAGGTTACAGCTCATACTCCACCTTTCGAACACACTCAGAGTCACACTAGGTATTAAAGGAACATATCACAGATTTCGCAAAGAAAATATATGATAATTACATTTAGAGGATTTAGAACACACAAATACACACACATAAAGACCACCAGCAAAGTGTTCTAAAGCTTCTAAATGTCATTAACATGCCGGTGGATGAAAAGAAAGCAAACCAAATCTGAGCCAAGACTGAGGAGGAGGAGGGCGCGTCTGAAGTCTTTCCTGGAGCGGACGTGTCCGGACATAAAAACAAATGATGATTCTAACTTTTAAACTGTGGAATATTGGATCTTAAGTCGACATATCGCGCCAACATACATCTTCCACACTTCCCACGATTCCTACCTGCTGTGTTGCGAAGTAGTCTTTGACCAGAGACCCCATCATCTGCTGAGGGGAGCGGGTGGAGCTGATGTATGGAAGGATGAGGTCACCGTGGGTCTTCTCGGCATAGCAGATCCAACCTGAAAACACAACAGTACGTGCACACGCACACAGTTCATAAAAAAGACATGTTGTGCACTAGTTAAACAATTATTAATTGTTATAACACATTTCTGTCTTGTTCACCAGGCTGATGTGGAGTACCTGGGCAGGCGGACGTCAACATGGGAAGCGCCTTCTTGTCCTGCTCCTTGCGCTGGAAGCGCTGGATGAACTCTCTCTGGCTCTCCAGCAGACTGAAGGTGCGACTGAACCCTGTGTCAAACACGTAGTGAACCCCTGGAAAAAGAAGTGTCCCGTAAGCATTCTGTGTAATGTTCACTCAATGTTCAATGTGAAAGAACGTGAAAAATGGCATAGATTAATTCTGTCGCTGTATTGAATTAAAAAGAGCGACAATGGCGTCAAAAGTCAAATCTGCGGATCTGTAGTGTTACGTTCAAATTCGATCAAAACCTTGATGAGCACAAATGTTATATTGAATAGAAAGCAACATGTATTGTTGTGCTGTTTTATTTGGAAAATAAGCTAAAATGTTGTAACCGGACTTGTAGTAGTGTTGTTGAGCTCACAAGTCCAACTCAACCAGAGATCAAGCAGGACAAATATGACATACAGTATATCCATAATCATTTCGAGGTGTAGTCTTGTTAGGTTGTTGTTTACAGCGCCTTAACACACTGTTGGCTCCAGGGGGGGTCAAGCGGTACACACACCAGATGCGTGCGCCGTGCCGCACGGCAGTATGCACCCTCCTCTATTATTTCCAATAGCACTAACCCACACACGCTGCGTGGTGGTGCGCGGCTTCCGCACTGCCTGCCACGCCAATTCAACATTGCTCTATTTTCGACGCGTTGGTGCGCGGTTCTATCCGGGTTTGTGGCCGTGTCTACAGGTCTGTGCACACGCATCCTGTGTGGGTTGCTGCGAGGCATTTACCGCGCAGAGTCGCCGTGCCGTGCCGCGCCGCACCCGCTATGCATCCAGTGTGTGAGACGCTTCAGTCAGGTTAAAGTTTTGTACTGTAGTGGTAGGGTACCCACCCAGGCCTTTGAGGAAGGAGGCCAGCCTCCTGCCTGTCTCGCTGCTGCTTAGACCGTAATGAGCGGCCAGAGAGGCTCTGGACTGTGGAGAGACAGACACCACCACCACCTTCTGCTCCGAGGCCTGCTGCATGGGGGAACGCACAAAACAATAAACATGCAAATGTCAAGCTCCGCTATCAGCTATTTTTGAACCTTCTTTAAATGTTAAAACAGCATGCACCCTACCTGGCACCCAGAATAGGGATACCAATGATTACTAATTGGGACACGTTAGCTGCATGTAGAACACCATAACAACAGTGACTAAAGGTATAGTAATTGATTTCACTTATCGCTAGAATAGAATCTTCGCATTGAGTCTACCGAAATATTAGGCGAGAAAGCAACCTAAATGCTATGATAAATTGGACATGGTGGAACCTACAGTATTGTAAACAAGAGTAATGCTTTATGGTGTCATCCACAGTTAACCGTTTTTGTATTGAGTTGTGCTTTAAAAGTATAACCAACACCTATACCAATGTCAAAGATTAGAAATAACACAATGGCCTCTGTTGTTCAAGAGCATGTACCCAATACCCATTGACATCCTGTAGATCAGTGGTTCCCAAAATGTTTCAAGTCAAGGAGCCCCACATTGACACCAATTAGCCCATGACCAGATTCCCCTGGAACTCCCTCAAGGACGCCCTGGGGGTCCCGGACCTCACTTTAGGAACCGCTGGGAGTAGATGGTGTGTCTTGTAGCCTCGACACCCAGGCTTTTCGTTTTCGTTAGCGTTGCGCGAAAACGGAAAGCCTGGACTAACTTGTTACATACAGTGGCCTTGAGGGGGGAGTCAACCTTCCGGGGTGGGCGTCACTCTAAATGATGTGACGTAGAACAGCAGTGGACGGGCGCGGGAGGGGCCGGGGATGACATCAAATCAGATTAGCTCGACCTGCCGTGTGGATCCCACGGCACCCCCAAGGCCAAAATCATCTCGGGTTAGGCCAGGCTAGTGTGTCTTGTGACTACCGTGTTGTTGAGCAGCACTTTGAGGATCTCCTCGTGGCTCTGCTGGGCGATGAGGACGCTCTCGGCCGACGTGACACAGCCGCTGCAGGCCAGGCAGTCGTTCAGCGTGATCTTCGCTTTCTCCAGCTTCTGCTTCGTGCCGTCCTATACATACACACCACCACGATGAGTCACACTAACTTAACCACATTCATCTTCCAATGCCAGAAACTTACTTTTGTTGTTTGACTGTTTTTGTGTGTGACTGTTTGCACCCACCTGTTCCACTTGGAAATAGCTTCCATCTTCTATCTGAATCTTGGCCACAGATTTCCCAGCTTTCTTCTCTACTTTAACGGGTTTAACACATTCCTAAGGAAAACCCACACAAGTTCAAGTTTCATTTTATTTTGTCTCCCGAAGGACCACAGATGCAAACATAGGACAATAGACAAAAAACAAACCAAAAGACAACACAATACAGGAAAACGGCTATTTATTTAACAGTTTTACAGAGAGAGGTATGAATGTTTTATACGAGGATTTATACACAAAGCAGAGAGAGACCAAACTTAAAAAATGTCATTTAAGTCTACGACCCAGATTGATTGTTTTATCGATGTTTCACTGTTTCACTACATGTGATTCTGAGCCAATGATATAATGTTAGCATCAAAATGAGAATAAGTTCCTCATACTTTCTTTCTGCAATTGTCTTAAAATGTAAGGTAGTCGCATCTCTTAGCCTATCATGGGGGTTCGTGGTCATGGCACAAACGGGGGGTCCTCGGACTAATACATAAAGTATCAATGAACGGGGGTCCTTGGTGTGGAAAAAGTACCACAGCTCTTCATATATAAAGGTTAAATATTCAACCTTAAAGTTAGAGTATAGACAGTGTTACGGAAACTCAGGAGACAACAAATAGGGACAGGTCCTGGATCGCAAGTAATAATAATAATAATAATCTTTATTTGTATAGCACCTTTCATGACATAAAATGCAGCTCAAAGTGCTTTACATTGCAATAGAGAAGAAGACAAAAAAAAAAAAAAAAAAAAAAAAAAAAAGTGGGTATAAATTAAAGAGATCATTAAAATACATCGAAGAAGCAGTACAGTGAGGACCTGAGATAAGGCATAAAATATAAAATCATAAAATATAGAATCACAGAGAATCAGTTAAAAGCAAGTGCATAGAAGTACGTCTTGAGTTGTGCTTTAAAAATGTCTACAGAGGCTGCCTGCCGAATGTATAATGGGAGTTTGTTCCACGCCGTCGGTCCATAGAAGCAAAAGGCTGCTTCACCGTGTTTTTTAGTTGCCATTTTAGGCACCGCAAGCAGGCCTGCAGTGGAAGACCTGAGGGGTCGGCCTGGGACATACTTAGGCAGGCAGTCATGTAGGTAGGAAGGTGCAAGACCATTAAGCGCTTTATAGACAAGTAAAAGAATTTTAAAATCAATTCTAAACACAACCGGTAGCCAATGTAGTGAGGCTAGGACAGGAGTAATATGTTCTCTCATCTTAGTTTTAGTTAAAACTCTGGCTGCCGCGTTTTGGACTAGTTGTAATCTGTCAGTTGTTTTCTTGGGGAGGCCAGAGAAGAGTGCATTGCAGTAGTCAAGCCGGGAAAATACAAAGGCGTGGATCAGGGTTTTAGCATCATCCATTGACAGATAGGCCCTGATTCGTGCAATGTTTCTAAGGTGAAAAAAGGCAGTCTTGGTGACATGATTAATGTGTGAATTAAAATTCAATTCGGAGTCAATGAAGACCCCCAAGTTCTTTACTGTGCTATTACTTTCTACAATCAGATTGCCAAGTCTGCTTAGTATTGATTCTTTCTGGTCGCTGGAGCCAATTATGAGAACTTCTGTTTTATCCTCGTTTAGTTTGAGAAAGTTCTCACTCATCCAGCATTTGATGCTAGACAGACAGGTCAGCAATGGATCTAAGGCACAGGGATCATTTGGGGCTACGGAAAGATATAGCTGGGTATCATCGGCATAGAAATGGTAATTCACTTTGTGATTTGTAATAAGTTCTCCTAGCGGCAGTATGTATAGGGAGAACAAAAGGGGACCGAGTATTGAGCCCTGTGGGATACCAGAACTGATGTCATGTTTGTCAGAGTCAAACTCAGCTAGCTTTACATAGTAGTTTCTGTTTGATAGATAGGAGGAGAACCAAGACAGGGCTGACCCCGATAGATCTACCCAGTGCTCCAGCCGGTGAATTAAAATTGAATGATCGATTGTGTCAAATGCAGCCGTAAGATCGAGAAGTAAAAGTACAGATATATTTTTCTTGTCAGCAGATACCCTGAGATCATTGATTACTTTTACAAGAGCTGTTTCTGTGCTGTGACCTTGCCTGAAGCCGGATTGGAATTTGTTATGCACCTTATTTATCTGTAGAAACACATCCAACTGATGAAAGACACATTTTTCTAAAACCTTGCCCAGGAAGGGCAGATTAGAGATGGGTCTATAGTTACCCAGCACAGAGGGATCCAGATTGTGTTTCTTGAGTAAGGGCCTTACTACAGCTGTCTTCAGAGAGTCAGGGAAGACACCTGATTGCAGAGAGTTGTTTACAATCTTTAGGATATCACTGATCACACTGTCTAAAACCTCTTTGAGAAAAGTGGTGGGAATTATATCTAATGAGCAGGAGGAGGATGCCATCTGTGATATGGTTTTGCGGAGCTCGTCTTCGTCAATTGCGCAGAATGACGATAAGCTCCCCCTGGAGGGCTCTATCCTGGCTGCATTAGCTGCAGTTTGAGGGTTTAGGGTAGTGGCAGCATTCATAATATCAGCTCTAATATTGCAAATTTTGTTGTCAAAGAAGCAAGCAAACTCATTGCACTTAGTTTTAGAGGCAGGGAACGACTGCTTGTAGAACTGAGGGGGGTTTAAAAGTCGTTCAATGGTAGAGAAAAGGACTTTGGCATTTTTCTTGTTGTCATTAATAATGCCAGAGAAATAAGCCTGTCTTGCCAGACGCAATGCTTTGTTATAGGCTACAGTTGACTTTTTAAGAATTTCTAGGTGGATGGTGAGTTTGCTTTTTCTCCATATTCTCTCGGCTCTACGGCATTCTTTTTTCAGTGAATGCGTGTGGTCATTTAACCAGGGTGTTACTTTAGTGTTCTGTTTCTTTTTAGTTTTAAATGGAGCAACTAAGTTAAGAGCTGACTCTAGTTTAAGATTAAAATGTTCAACCATTTCATTCACTGAGGAAGTGATGGACAGTGGGGGGCCCAGATGAAGAGGGAACTCGTTGGCTGCTGATGAGCTGAAAAAACGTTTTTTTACAGTGTATTCAGTGTTGTTTTTCTCAAGGTCAGAGACCGACATATTAAAACACAGCAAGTAGTGGTCTGATAAATCAGGCCTTTCGATAATCCTTTCCACATTAATAATCAGACCTCTAGAAATTACCAGATCCAGAGTGTGGCCATGTTTATGTGTGGGCCCGATGACATGTTGAGTAAACCCAAAGGAGTGGAGCAGTTCTATCAAACCCAAGGACACAGAGTCAGAGGCAACCTCCACATGTACGTTAGCATCCCCTGAGATAAGCGTGCTATCGTAATTTGTGGAGCAGATAGATAAGAGTTCTGAGAATTCTGTTAGAAATGCCGCTTTGCTGGACTTGGGGGGGCGGTAGATAGTAATCATTAGAATCGCTGATTTACCCTGGAGTATTGTGGCCTGGTATTCAAAGGATGAAAAGGTGCCGAGAGACAGAGCTTTAAATTTTAAAGTGTCTGAGAAAATATTTGCCAGTCCACCTCCTTTTTTGGCTTCGCGGACCGAGTGAATAAAGCTATAGTTTGTGGGGCAGGCTGGTGCTAAGAGAACCGCTCCATCCGAGCCGAGCCATGTCTCTGTTAAAAACATTATATCTAACTTCTCTTTACAGATAATATCATTTACAGAGGCGGACTTATTTGTCAGTGACCTGATGTTAAATAGGGCAAGGTTTAGATTGCTAACACTTTTTGGGGGGCTGTGTTGACTGGGAGGTACAGAGGCCAAGAAGCATTCTCTCTTTAGATTCCTCCTAGACACTCTGTTTGAGATAACAGTAGGGATGATATAAACCTGATCGTGGACAGTGGGTGAGATAACGGGCATACTAGAAGCATGGGGTCCATTTGTTGCTACCCGTATTGGACCCTGTTAGGGGTAGGCAGAAGTGCATTGGACTCGGGCAACAGCCCAGCTTTAATGCGCTCGTTTTAAAACAGTCTATTTTAGAACGTTGTGCAGTAGTGGTACAACATAAACAGATTACAGAGACGTTAGGTGATGCAGTACAATAACGCAGTTGACATGTTGCACACATGCTTATAGCTCTTATTTGCAATATCCTCTCTCAAAATCCAGTTTGTCCCCCTTTCTGGCTGGCATGAGCAGCGCTCGAGCGCTCAGATTTCCGACTCCTCAATGTCACAGCTCTTCTACTGCATCTGCTCTAGACCAGATCGGTTTGTTAGGGACATTTTACGCAGACGTGAAACCAAACGGGATGAATTCGTCAGATGATAAGTGTCATCATAAATGAAGATGACCGACGTGTTAATAAAGAAGATCAAATGTAATAATCGTAGTCGAAATGTAAAGACCTGAGAGGGGGTGATGAAATCGTCCAGGTCGGTCAGCTGCAACACACTGCTGAAGCGCGACGCCATGCTCAGCAGGACTGCCGTAAAGTGTCACGCATTGTTTACACTGGTGTCGTGAAACTCGTGAGACTCTCGTAGAGAGGTGTTTGCGATTCTGACGTGTCACTCTACGAGAGTCCAAGATTTTCTATCCTATTTCCTTGACGGATTTCGCTTCTAGGGCTTCTAGTAGCTCTTAGGGTGCACCAATCCCACATGTAAAAAGCTGAACATAAGCTTCCACCGGTCCGACGCCACTACGGCAAAAGATTGTACGCCGTAGAGTCCTAGTTTTTAATAAATAAAATGTTTTATTCCACTCAGTCTGTTGATGTTTTAGTCCACTCCCCTCCCCCTCCCCCTCCTCCCGGGGTGAGGGACGGGGAGGGGAGTGAGAGTGTGTGGGGCGGAGGAGGGGAGTGGGGGGTAGGGGGAGGGGAGTGGGAGGGCCACTGAGCTGCCATTGGTTATGGCGCACCCCCACCCCCCCTTTCCCCTCCTTCCAAGATGGCAGCCTTAGAAATACACAGAGTTACGCCAACTCCGTTCACTTCATCGGGCCAGTCCAATGGCGGCTGCCCCTATGTAGACTTCTATGGGATAGTGACGACGAATAGTGACAGCCGGAACGGAAGTTACTGAATGCATTGGAGCCTACGGGCTCGCGCGAGTAGATGAACCACGTGACCAGACTATTTTCTCTCCCCTCAATGTCGCAACTCTGTCTACTTCCAAGGCGCTGAACGGCCAGTGTTGCCAACTTGGCGTATTTGTCGCTATATTTAGCGCTTTTTCAGACCCCCCCTAGCGCCAAAATTAGTGGAAAAACTCCTGGCGGAAAATCTAGCGCTTTTTGCTGGTGAGTTGGGGTGAAATTGATTGACAGGCGCCAGAGATAAAATCCTCATTTCTCACCATTTTTCCTCCTATGATGTAACTCTTTGAGAGCGTAAAAATGAAACCAAATGGACCCTTACGGGTCCATTTGGTTTCATTTTTACACTCTCAAGAGTTAAAATATTCATCATGTGAATTAGACAAAGTCTACACAAATAGAGAATGTAGAAGATTAATGGTCATATTCCCTTCCACGCGAGCATCTAGCGCATTCTGGTGCATTTTGGAAGTGCCACTAGTGCATTTTGGATTTTGGCAGTTGGCAACACTGCTTCCAAGGCGCTGAACCCCCAGACAGTGCAACAACCGCTGCAAGTTTTGGGAGTTGAATTTGGGAGTTGGGACACATTTCCCTCATAGGACGGCCCGCAGCCAGCCAGCGTTCGTGAAAAGTAAGATATGGGCCTGGCTGAGCCAGAACTCCACGCCGTCTTACTTAGCAGATTGGCCTGGAATTGCTAAATTGTACTCATATTTCCTACTCCAGAATACTGTGTACCTGCTGGAATACTGTGTCCTGGAGCTATTCCCTCCATTTCTGTTGCCAGCATCTGATTCGGTCTGGCTTTATCCAGGCTACCTCAGAGATGTTGTGTGGACATTAACCCACTGAACAAGTGTGTAAAAAGGCATGTACTATCCCATATAGTACTACTACATGTGGACCTCAAGTATTATATAGCTACACTACTTCGAAAAAATGTAGCTAAGCTACACTACAAGCTATCCATAGATAATTATAGCAAGCTACACTACAAGCTACACGACAAAAGTAGCTTGCTATATCAACACTACATATTAATACACAGTACATCTCAACTTAATGTACAAGTTTCTAAATAATAATACAATGATATGGGTTAAAATAATAATAATAATCTAGGGGCAGGTTTGAACATAGGATGGTGGCATGTCTAAGTTTTGGGATGTATATTAGAGCTTTTCTACCCATTAAAAATGGGTGGAATTCGAAAATGTGTGGGGAAATGTACGTAGTAAGGTACTTTCCTTGTTGTTATTGCAGTCTATTTGTCTATTGTCTTATTGCACTGTGAAAAATGGAAACGATATTTCATCCCTGAATATGTCCTGACATACACTGGAGTGAACCAGTATTTTTTAGTATTTTTTTTTACTAGGGCCTTCAAATGTAATATTTGATAACAGGCAAACAGACAAATTCAGTCAGTTTTAAAACTTAAACAATATTATAATGTTAACTACTTATTTTATACACCATCAACTATAAAAGTGTTCATACACTTTTAGGCCAACATGGTTGTGCCAGCGTGGATGGTTACATTTATTTATTGATCGCCTCGTCTCTTGATTGTTTAAATATGACACCATAGGCTCTATGCTCTATAGCAAGTTTGATAAGCCAAAAGCTTATTGATAAGGGGTTCTCGGTAAGCTTGTCATCTGATTTTACCTGGTGTTGGACGGTTATAAAGCTCTGTCCACCTACACAGGATACTAAGAAAACAGGTAGCTACAATGGAAATTTTGAAATGCAACAGGTATTGCATATGGTACATGAATGGACCTTTAGCTAAGCCTCGCCCTCTTGTCCACCCTAGGACACTTTCCAGCCAGGCTCATTCATTCCAATGTAAATATCATGGACTTTACACAATAAATACTGGTTCATTTTTAGAACCAGACCTTCAAAATCTCTTCCAAATCCATCAACAAGGCATGCCGTATGCATTGGAAAAATGTGTGTGGCATTTATTTTTCACAACAATGTTTTATCATACAGGAAAGCTATTGGTGAGGAGGTTTGTCTATCACATGTTATGCTTAGCTGTGATTGGACCATAGTAGTTTGGGGCGGGGGTTATCTAAAGGTCTATTGGACAATAGCAGTTTGGGAGGGGCTTAGCTAAAGGTCCATTGTTCAAAAGGACCCTTTATTAGATCTGTTGACACTTGTGCATGTGTTGCATGTACCGTAATTTCCGGACTATAAGCCGCACCTGAATATAAGCCGCACCAGCTAAATTTAAGGAAAAATACTGATTTTTCCTTGTATAAGCTGCACCTGACTATAAGCCGCACCAAGCAATAAGCTTCATGTTAGAGCATGTTGCTTTTCAACCTTATTGATACCAACATCTTCACTCCACTGACTCCAAAACTAAAGATTTCTTTCGGTTTCGTTCACAATTCCAGGATGGATTTTCGCACACAAGAGGCAAAACGTCAAAATGAGATCAAAATGAACATGACTTATGACTTATTAATTAAGTGGAGCTAATTTAGATGGTGAATATCATAACTCTTGAGAGTGTAAACATGAATCCAAATAGATCCACAAGGGTCCATTTGGTTTCATTTTTACGCTCTCTAAGAGTTACATCTGGTTAACCAACTTTCCATCATTTAGTCTGGGGACCACCTGGAATCCTATGGGACCACCAGTTGAAAACCCCTGTTACCTGTAAAAATCCATAGATTGGCCGCACTGTTGTATAAGCCGCAGGGTGGAAAGCATGTGAAAAAGTAGTGGCTTATAGTTCGGAAATTATGGTATGTGCTACTCTGCTTAGTAAGCTTGACATGGTTAACTCTTGCCTCTCCCTCTCCCTTCACAGCGAAGCAACGTCTAGTGCCAAAACCCAGATGGCAGGCTTGGCGTTTGGTATGGAGATGCCAGGGATCCGGGCCAGGCCCATGTCCGAGCGGCAACAGGTGGCCTTCCTGATCAAAATGACAGCTGAAGAATCCATCAACAGTCCAGGTGGGTGCATGTAACGGTCATGTCTCCGCTGTATCTCCCTTGTCTTGAATAGTTTTATTTATTGATAAAACAAAGAATAAGACGCATGAAAAAATGGGATGGCAGGGGGAAAGTGAAAGAAGACTGAACGACCAGAATTTAGAAGCAAAGACAGCTGAAGGAGAACCAATGCTGAAATTTGTTTTGAAGCAGCAATCGCTACAGAAAACTGTGACTGGAATCGGGGGAGGGTATTTAAAGTGAGGCCTGATGAGTTTTATATAGAATTTTACATAGATGTAAATAATTAGGCTCTATGCACCCCAATCTGCCACTATCAGCTTGGGCCACTGCTGCACTTCTGGTCGCCTGTCGATTCATTGATAGTGAACATACAGTTGTGGTGTGTGTGGTGTGTAGTGTTTTGTAGGAAACAAAAAAGCTAATTTTCATATTATTTGTGTGGCAAGATTGGCATAATTACATGAGTTAAGAACACACATCTTAATATGCTGTTTCCAGTCTCTTTTCAGTCTCTTTTTATTTTTAAATATTTTGAAGGCAGTAACCAGCATTTATCTACGACTAATTTTAATGGCATTTCCCAATGGGTTAAGCTTTCAATGTTTTACCTTTTTCCTTGTCCTTTTATCCACAAACAGATTGTTTAGCTGGAAAATATGACAAAGACACAACACAAGCCAAGACCAAGTGTTCAACACGTGATATCACGTTGAACCCAGTGATCAAGTTATACAGAATAGGTATGTCTGAAATACTTTATTTTCATTCATTTACCTAACGCAACACCACGTCCTGCTACACAGAAGAGTAGGATTAATTTATAGACGTTCTTCACTGGCTGCTTGAATGGTGGTAGCACTTGAAGAGGAAAATGTCATGTGTGAATTGTGTACTCAACAGTGTGATATCATGTATTTGCTTGTGAATCTGGTTTGTCAAGGGGAAGTGGTGGACTGTTAACTGTGCTCCTGTAAGGCTGTGGCTACACAAAAGTCAGACGTCTTTTCCGCCATGTTTGGAGTTTTTGAATGGATGTGGGTGGGAAATAAAAATGGCCGTTGTGGCAACGTGCCGCAAAGACCTGCATCCTGGGGATGCACGGCTGTGTAGCACTTTGCCACAACGGCGATTTTTACTTCCCATCCACAGCCATTCAAAAACACGTCACGTGACCTCAGAACGCTGCGTCCAAAGTACCGCAGTTCGCAGTATGGTGTGAACAGCGCTTAAGTTGATCTGGGGTGGGCATGCATTCCATTGGCCTGGGTAATGGAGCAAACTTTTGGCAGGAGACAGGAGTATTCCAAATTGGTTGAAGTGTTGTGGTGCATAAAAAGGAACACACTCCTGATGTACAGTAAATACACAATTGTCACCATAAAGGGATGGACAAAGTGGAGAGATTAACTCAGCCATGAGTTAACTCGATTAATTTATTTAGTGATTAACTCGCTTTGAAAACAAAAGCCAAGTGGGTCCATTTGGGTCCAACATCAATACAGCTTGGAATTGAGATTAACTATAGGCAATCATGCGATTAATCACAATTAAATATTTTATCGCTTTATATTATATTTATTTATCGCTTAGCAGCTCTAGTATTTTCACTTTACTCTGTGTAGAGTGCTCAAATTTTACCCAAACCCAACCAGGCTAAAAAAAAAAAAGAAAAACTTTGGGCCTGATCAGTTAGAGCCCAGTTAGGGCCAGGCCCCTTTTTTCAGGCCACACTATTTCTACATACTGTATACAGTAGCTGAAGTTATTATTCATTACAATTGTTACATTTAAATGAAGAGAAGAAGCGATAATGCATTCTCTGTACAACTATTATTGTTTAATAGCATTTTAAGATCTGTAGCAGCAGTCAACGAAACAGGATTTTGTTTCTCATGTTTTATGTAGTCTACTCTAGACCATTATCCCATAATGTATTCAATAACTTCACAAGAGTGCAGGTCAGGACAACTTTGTTTTGTTTTTTCTCAACCAAGGTTCATGTTTTAGGTTATTAGAAAAAGTCATTCGCTGCTTTCTTTAGTTTTATGGATTTTAGCTGTTTTTTGATGGTTGGGCGGCTTGGGGATTTGAGTACAGGGCCACAAAACTCATCTACTGAATGTTACAGTGTAGGTCTTATCAACAGCATCAGTGTGTACTGTAATAGGTTCAATATGACAGTTTGTCACATTCAGTTAATCAGGTGTTTGTTTGTTTTTTCGTGGCCAGAAACAATTTATTGTGGTCTATTAAATAATAATAATAATAAAATATACAGTATATACATATTTAGGACCATGCTTCCCCCCTGTAAAAATACTTAAAATTGCTCAAACTAAAGAAAGCATCAAATGCAAAACAATTAACACTAAATTGTGTTTTGTTTATTAACAACCTAAAACATGAACCTTGGTTGGGGAAAAAAAAATAAAAAATAAAAATAAAAAATAAAGTTGTGCTTTAAAGTGTGTTAAATGTAGGGGTGATCATCGTTCATAGTTTAGCCTGCTGCCCTCCACTTTTATGGTGTAACTGTAAACTGCACACATGGCTTATATGGGTAGTAAGATACCCCACCTTCATTTGTTGCAAATGACGTTATAAGTAACGTAATCCGTTGTGTTTTCTTTCTCAGATACCTGTTCTGCCCTGTTCTCAATGAAACCAAAACATCTCTGCTGTGACCAGTGTGGGAGAAACTTCACCCAGGTGTCTCATCTTAAGGACCACCGGAAAATCCACACTGAAGAGAAGCTTCAGTGCGATCCAATGTTGGACCCAGTCGTCAAGTTATACAGAATAGGTATTTAAAAGGTCACTTAAAGGAGAATTTCACACCAAAACACATTGGGCATCAATCTACCTTGATTGCTGTCACATACGTATATATTGCACTTGATTTTTGTCATAGGTGCATTTCACATTTCACCCTTGAGATCCCGTCCCTTCCATCAGTTTGTATTGGTGCAGGTTGTCTTTATTCTAGTGTGGGTATTTTCGTAGCTACCAAACGTTTTTTTTCCACACATCATATAGTTTACTGATACTCACACTTGAGTTTTACATCACTCTGGGGCAGCCTTTACTTGTAATCCCAGAGGAAAAAAAAGTTTTGAGTTACTAAAATACACACATTAGAATAAAGACAACATGCTGAAATGCTAACTGCATTGGAGGGAGGGAGACCTTAAGGTGAAATATAGAAATAGGGCAGCTATGACAGAAATCAAGGGCATTGTGGAATCAAGGTAGATTGATTACCAATGTGTTTTGATGTGGAATTCTCCTTTAATGTGTCATTGTATACTGCCTGCTGCTCTGCTACATTAGATTATTGTGGACCCTTTTAACTATTAACACTTTCACTGCTTTAGAGCATTGCCCTAAAAAAAACTTTGGCGCCCCCTAGTGACCACAAAAACACGGGAAACAAGAGTTTTAAGTAAATAAAAATTAAAAAAAATAATAAAAATGTCCTCAATAGCTTTCTACCAATATAATATCTCCAGAAAGGCCAAATGTCAGCAACTGTTTACACATCAAAGAATCAATCCATTTATCAGCATTTATGTAAGCATGTAGCTGTAGAAGTCATACTCACTGCTTTGTTTGTTGATTATTACTTGCGCAAACAGAGCATGCAAGTACTGTAATCTGCTGCGTATGTCGGTCGTACTGCTTGTCATTTTCTGTACTGTCCGTTGGCCAATCAGGGATTGGCTGATGACATAGCTAAGATGCATATGGTGATCTGTGTATGTATGTACTGTATGTCACGTTAAGATGGTGGTCTTGTAAGCCAAAGGCCACTATAATGACATTTAATTGGATAATCATTAATAGGAGGCCCAGAACTTAATTTGTTGGAAATTAATTAATCTTTAATTGTTCTCTACCTCAGATACCTGTCCTGCCTTGCGTCCAGTGAAACAACAAGAGAAAAGCTTCACGGAAAAAAACAATCATAAGATGCATCAGAGAATTCACACTGGACAAACAAGCCCAAGTGACCAATGTGGGAAAGGCTTCACCCAACGGCCGCATCTTAAGTCACACCAGAGAACGCATTCTGGGGAGAAGCCTCACAGCTGTGATCAATGTGGAATGGGTTTCCGTCATGTAAACAATTTAAAGAGTCATCAGACGATACATTCTGGTGAGAAGCCTCACAGCTGTGACCAATGCGGGAAGCGATTCCGTCAGCTGGGGACATTAAAACATCATCAGCTTATCCATAGCGGCGAGAAGCCTCACAGCTGTGAGCAATGTGGCAAGAGTTTCCGTCAGCCAGGCGGGTTGAAATTTCATCGGCTCATCCATACCGGAGAGAAGCCTCACAGCTGTGATCAGTGTGGGAAACGCTTCAGAAGAACTTCAAAGCTTAAGGAGCATCGGAAAGTTCATACTACCAGAGAGAAGCCTTACCGCTGTGAGTGCTGTTCGAAACACTTCAAACATTGGCGGAATCTTGAGAAACACTATCAAGTACACACTGGAGGTAAGCCTAAGCCTTACAGCTGTAAAGAATGCGGGAAGAGGTTCAGTGAGTCATCGGCGTGTAAAATTCATCAGCGCATTCATACAGGAGAGAGGCCTCACAGCTGTGATCAATGCGGGAAGAGCTTTAGTGACTTAGGCCACTTAAGAACTCACCAGCTTATTCACACCCAGGAGAAGCCTCACCGCTGTGACCAATGCGGGAGAAGCTTCCGTCATTTATCAACTTTAAAGGGTCATCAGAGAATACATTCTGGAGTGAAGCCTCACAGCTGTGACCAATGTGGGAAGAGCTTCCGTCAACTAGGGGCATTAAAGTCACATCGGCTTATCCATACCGGACAGAAGCCTCACAGCTGTGAGCAATGCGGGCAGAGTTTCAGTCAACTAGGGTCGTTACAGTTGCATCGGCTCATCCATACCGGAGCGAAGCCTCACAGCTGTGAGCAGTGCGGGAAGAATTTCCGTCATGCAGGCACTTTAAAGCTGCATCGGCGCATCCATACCGAAGAGAAGCCCTTCTATTGCCAACAGTGTGGGAAGAATTTCCGTCTATCGGGCACTTTAAAGCTGCACCAGCGCATCCACAACGAAGAGAAGCCCTTCTATTGCCAACAGTGCGGGAAGAATTTCCGTGATTTAACATGTTTAAAGTCTCATCAGCGCATCCATTCCGGAGAGAGGCCCTACAGCTGTCATCAATGTGGGAAGCGGTTCCGTCATGACACCAATTTAAAGATTCATCAGAGAATTCACACCGGCGAAAAACCCTACGGCTGTGGCCAATGTGGGAAGAGGTTTAGTGATTCAGGAGCATTTAAAATACATCAGCGCGTCCATACCGGAGAGAGGCCCTACAGCTGTGAGCAATGTGGAAAACGCTTCTCCCAGAGGCCGCATCTTAAGAGACACCAGAAAATACATTCCGGGGAGAAGCCATACAGCTGTGACCATTGTGAGAAGAGATTTAGTGGTTTGAGCCTGTTAAAAGCTCATCTGCTTATCCATAGCGGAGACAAGCCTCACAGCTGTGACCAGTGTGGAAAGAGGTTTGCTCGAGCGTCCGGGCTCAAGTTACACCAGACAGTTCACACTGGGGAGAAACCATATCACTGTGCCCAATGCGGGAGAAACTTCGCTCGACGTCGTAGTCTTAAATTGCACCAGAAAATTCACACCGAAGAAGGAATGTATTATTGTCTTCAATGCGGAAAGGGGTTTACTGTGTTAGAACGCTTAGAAATTCATCAGCGTGTCCATAGTGGAGAGAAGCCGTACAGCTGTGAACAATGTGGGAAACGCTTCACCAGAAGTTCCACTCTTTGGACGCACCAGAAAATACATTCTGGGGAGAGGCCGTACAGCTGTGACCAATGTGGAAAACGCTTCGCCCAGCGGGGCCGTCTCAAGAAACACAGTAAAATACATACCAGGGAGAAGACTCATAGCTGTGACCAATGTGGGCAGAGGTTTAGTGACTTAAAACTCTTTAAAACTCATCAGCGCATCCATAAAGGAGAGAGGCCTCACAGCTGTGACCAGTGTGGGAAGAGGTTTATTGCATTACGACACTTAAAAAGTCATCAGCTCATCCATACTGAAGAGAAGCTTAACAGCTGTGACCAATGCGGGAAGACCTTTCGTCACGCAAACACTTTAAGGCTGCATCGGCGCATCCACACAGACGAAAAGAAATACTGCTGTGAGCAGTGTGGTATCAGTTTCCGTCATTACAACACTTTACAGTATCACCGGCGCATCCATACTCAAGAGAAGCCCTACAGCTGCGACCAATGCAAGAAGAGCTTTAGTACACGGTCTAATCTTGTGACTCACAAGAGAAATCACACCGGAGAAAAACCCTTTAGCTGTGACCAATGTGGGAAACGCTTCAAACAACACGCGCATCTCAGGACACACCAGAGGATGCATTCTGGAGAAAGACCGTACGGTTGTGATCAATGCGGGAAACGCTTCACCCAAAGTTCGCATCTTAGGACGCACCAGGACTTGCATACCGGGTTGAAGCAGTACATCTGTGAATACTGTGGAAACGGTTTCCGTCTGGCAAGCACTTTAAGGATTCACAAGCGCCAACATACGGGGGAGAAGCCTTACGGCTGTGAACAGTGTGGGGAGAGGTTCATTCAGTCGGTAAGTTTAAAGAAGCACCGGCTCAAACATATTGAGACGAGCCTTTCCACGTAAAACAATGTGGAAAAAGTTTTTGTCAGTCAAAAGAGCTAGACTCATCCTACATACTGCAGAGAAACCTTTTTCATGTGACCAACGTGGAAAGGGTTTCTGCCATTCTGCTATATTATTCTGCTATTTGGTGGACTTCATATAAGATATTTTTCTTGGGACAATTTAATTGAATTTTAGTCCTTTTTTTCTTAATGCATTTGCAAAATGTATCTGATCGGGAAAAAATAACGTGAATGATTGGGATTGTATCGGGCGCAAAAAAAAGTGATCGGATCGGGAAATATCGGGATCGGCAGATACTCAAACTCAAATGATTGGGATTGCATCAGGAGCAAAAAATGTGATCGGAGCACCCTAGTTAGTATACATATTATATGGTAGAAATAAGCGATAGTAGCAGTAAAGTGGGAGAGCTGAGGGACTATTGTGAACAAAATCTCTTGTCTCTCTCCCATCGCCTGAAGGGATGCATGCTCTGATTTTTTTTTTTTTTTCAGTCTGTGCCAGATAATCGTGTGGGATCCATAATAAAAAACCCTTTGTTTCTGGTTCATTCCACCTTTATGTCAGCCTTTCTAGTGTATACAATAGGGCTGGGACGATATGGGTACCTCACGATACGATACATATCACGATAATAGGGCCTCGATAACGATAATATCACGATATTCAATATATTGCGATATTTGTGATATATTGCCTGAAATTCATCAGTGATATATCACGATACCTGTAATTGCAAAAAAATAAATATATAAATAAAAGGCAAAAACAGAAATTACTAGAGTACATCCTCAACTTTTGTATATTTTATTCTGATACCTAACTTTTTATTCTACTTCTTATAGGCAGCTAAAGCTTATATTTCTACTTTTCAAACCGATCATAATTCATACTGTAACTCATATTTTATGTCATTTAGAACCAATGGAATCTAATCAGCTCATGTGTTAAAAGCCAATTCCCCAGTGCAGTAGCAGGTGCTCATGGTAATTTTAACCTTTTAAGTCAGCACACTATAGGGAGGATTATTAAAAAAGATATATAAAAACGTAAGTAAAAATCACTGGATATACCTGAAGAATAAAAGGAAATCCCTAATCAGACACGTTCCTGAACTGTCTTCTTCATTTTCAATATTTACAGAAGAAAAAAGTATATTGCCTGATAATTATTTTCAAGGGGAAAAAATACCCTATGCAATGTGCTGCTGCTCCGTGCAGGCACAAAAGTTAGAGACAAAGTTAGACTAAAGTTTAGTTTACAAGAAGACTTTCTGCTTTATGCTATGAGGATACTACAATTATTCTAAGAGAAGAGTTCCTACAACATCTATCTAAAGCCATGGAGTATGTGTTGCCTTTTCGTTTGGAGCGTGGGACTTTCACTTTTCACTTTTCTGACGGAATTACTTTTAACAGCTACACATAACAAATGCAGTGGATATCACAACGTAAGGTAGGTGATCAATATGCGAATGCCGCGGTGAGTGGAACAAGAGCAGATTTGAGACTATCCGACTCCGTTTCTCTTTCAATGTGTAGAGAAGCGCTGCGCTGTCGGATCATATTACAACTGTGTGTGTGTGTGTGTGGGGGGGGGGGGGGGGGGGGGGGGGGGGGGAGCAGACGGAGAGAGACAGAGAGAGAGTTTGTGTGTGTGGTGGTCCGTGCACGACATGCAACATAGAGCTGCTTTTTGATCTCTCTCCTGCTATATTGCTATGTATGCTGCGTGTGTTTGTGTGTGGTGATGGTGATTGTGAAGAGGGAGCGTTCAGTGCTCTGTTCAGTGCAATCCTCCCCAATTTATCCTCATTACGGACGCTCCACGTCGCGTTTTTTCCTCACAGATTTATCGATATCTGCCGACGGCATATCGATTATTTATTGCGGGAGGAAGTATTGCAATATATCGATATATCGATATTTCAGCACACCCCTAGTGTATACAATGTGGATCGAGGTCTTGTTCATCACAAAGTTAGTCATCAGTAGTAACAACTGACAAAGGTCAATTACATACTGTATATGTTGTCAGGCAACAGACAATATGTTGCAGTGCAAAATTCAATAAGTCGAGAACATAAACGTCATTATATTCAGACTTTTAATCAGCACATGATATACTGTCATAATATAAATCTTTTATTTTCCTATACATTTCAAAGCTGACACATTGAATATCCACAGCAATGCACACAATTCTTAATGAAAGATCGGTTTTGTAGAATTACAATAAAAAATTGTTTATTTTCTTGGAAGTCTGCTATATCTGTAATAGTTGAAAGATTGTTACAAATAAATAGCTGTATGTACAACATACATTCATGGATACTGCTTCAACCATGTCAGCTTTTATGAAGTGTTCATAAAACCTGTCATTTGTGACTGGTGAACCAGTAAACAGTGATTTGTGTGCAAAGATTTCGACATCAAAGTTCTGGCCACTATGGAAAGGCACTATAGACATAAAATATCCTACGGAAAAGAGTGCCACAGAAACTACTTTCTGACCATGGCAGCCCATACATCCAAACAGAAAAGTCCTACCTGACTGAATTAAACTCACTTTGCCACTCGATTTGCCCCTCTATTTATGGCTGCTTTGAGACAAAACAAAACAAATAAAAGCTGACATAGACCTGTTAAAATAGAGGTCATGAACGAGCCATCTTTGTAAGCACCCCTATTAAAAATGAAACAGTCAACATAATTGTTGTAACAGTTGACCCTGATGCAGACTCATGCAGGCCTTTTTTATCGTTATTTCTAATGGGGAAAAAACTGCACAGAGCTGCCTTGGATCTACTTTAATGTTTGCCACCTACTTACCGTCTTCATTCCTCCACAAGGATCTTTACAGATTCAAAGGTATAGAACCTCTAAAGAACTTTTGTCCTGTATTATTGAAGCCCTCTCCAAAGACCACCTGGCTATAGTTTTCTTTTACAAAAATCACCCACAAAGAGCTTTTTCTTTCTCTTGTTCTGTTGTTCATTATGCTTGATTGATTATGGTCTTGTGTGTTTTTGAATATATGTGTGTGTGTTTTTTTCCTGGAGAAATGGAATGTCTAATGCTTTAAAGCTTTAGTTTGTTTTTAAACCTCCCCTATCTTAAACTTTCAAGCATACTGACTAAAGATAGAAGGGGGTTGGACTGTGGACTCTTGTGCACCAATGGAAAGAAACTGAAACAAATGAACTGTAAATTAATTCAACATCAAAAAGACACTTTTATACAACTTGTGTGTGTTAACAAGTGCTGGTATGGTCTAACCTTTTCCACAACCTTCATGCCTAAATAATAATAAGAAAAAACTAACCATGCTTTGTAAGTTTAACTCCAATGTGAAAGGACAATACAACCATAGCCAAACCTTTGTCAACATTATTTACATTCTTGATATGCTGTTGTATTAAGAGTAGGATTGTTACATGTAACAATCCTACTATAATGATGGTTATTTTGCAAGTTTTTGAATATCAGTGATATTCCCATTAATATGAGGCTGAGAAAGGAAATATAACAGCTTTTCCCTTTTAAACACGTTCACATGACATGATCACATTTACACGTATTAAAGCACCTTTCACGCAAGTATACATAATTAAGAGCTACATGAAGAATGATGTGTTTGTGGATTTTTGTGTATAGAGCCTTTTTTCTTTTATGGTACATAGAGCTATAGAAGGCTTGCGTCTCACGGCCAACCATACGTTTTGGTCATCGCTGTCCTCATTCATTACACAGCACATAGCAGATTCCACGAGTCACTGCTACAATCTTTGATGAAGTCATATTGAGAGAGATGTAAAAGTTTCCCAGTTCTAGGGAATACGAGAGCATGTCTTTGGCATGTGCATCACAGTGTCAAACACAACCACAGTCCTTGCTGTCCCGCCTGTGATGACAATGAGCCACATTGTCTCTACTCTTTGAGTCTCTTGCGGTACTTTTTTAACCCATCAATTCTCTTCAGTCCTGCAGGAGTGAAGGTTACTTATGGCTGACGAAGGCCCTTGGTCAGCCATGTTCAGTCTGGTTTGGGGTGTTTTCAGATCAGGCCAGACCAGCTTCCCGGCACATGTGATAGAACTGGCCACGCTGGGAGATCAGGTTGGAGGGGGAGTCCATCTCTGTGATGTAACCTCTGTCCATCACGATGACCCTGTGGATAATTGAATGCTGTGTTAGATAACACCTGCATTGTTCTCTTATGAGAATTAGACATATTTTGAAGTTACCCTTGACACAGAGTGGGGTAGGGACTAGTGGAGAAGAGATCGAGTAGAACTAAAGAGACAATTATGTCTGGTTGCACTTGGGTAGCGAGCTCTGAGAAGATCTAACTTCAATCAAATGGTGAGGGTGATCAGGCATTATGACGCTACCAAGGCCATCCAAAATACATACATTGTGTGAAAAGAAAAAAAAAGTAGATTCAGTCGAATGAAATCCTATAAGAGGGCTACTTTTGGACCAAAATAAAGAAAACGGCAGATCTACAAGCTCTCACTGTGGCACTTTGTGAGCTTGTAGATCTGCCATTTAACATATTCTTTATCTGCTATCTCTGGATGTGCAACCCAGAAGCCTTTAGCTAGTGGAGATGTACCGTATTTTCCGGACTATAAGGCGCACCTAAAAGCCTTTAATTTTCTAAAAAATCCACACTGCGCCTTATAATCCAGTGCGCCTTATACAGTATATGGATTGTTTGACTGAAGTATCTTCTATTCTATGTAAACTGTAGTAGCTTCTATTCCCTGCGCCTTATAATCAGGTGCGCCTTATACAGTATATGAAAACAGTTCTAAAAGGTGCGCCTTATAATCCAGTGCGCCTTATAGTCCGGACCGGTGCACCTTATAGTGCGGAAAATACGGTAGTGTATAACAACATGGATTTCATGGTTTAGTTAACGCAGAATAGTGGAAATCAGTGGTATTTTGCAGTTTTTTTCTTCATCATAGTAAGTTCTGCATTCCTCGTCTGGAAAGGGCAAGGAAGCTACAGTGAGTCTTAACCAGCTAGTCCAGGCCACGCATGTGTAGGAATGTTGTGTCGGGCTGTCAGTATGTCGGACACATGTATTCTACACCACGCCCCATCCAGAGGTGTAGTGGAGGGGGGGCATGGGGGACGGTGTCCCCCCACTTCTCATATCTAAAATATTTTTGGGGGGCAAACGTAGGCCTATGTTTTTTGTCTTGTCATTTACTTTTATGGATACAATTATGCATTGTAAACAACTTTCTCAATATGCTATACTTGTTTTAGCGTGTCTGTGTGTGTTGCGCAAGTGCACACTAATGCGCATGCAAATGCAAGTGTGCACTGCATGCACGTGTCTTAAAGGGGAATTCCTCTCATTTTCAATATTTTACTATGTCATTAATATACATTATTTGTGGACATGGTAAAAAAGTCCCCCCATTCTGTGTTTCCTAGAAATGGAGGTCTGCAAAAAATCATTAGCATGGTGAAATACATCTTGATGACATCGTCAAGATGTGTTTCACCATGTTAACGAATTTCCTTTTTTCTGAGAGTGTACAAATGGTACCAAATCCATTTGGTTCACATTTGTACACTCTCAGAAAAAAAAAAAGAAAATGGGTGGAATTCCCCTTTAGGAGGCGTCCCACTACAACACTGGCCCCATCCTATACCTGGTGTAGTCCATGATGGTGTTGAGGCGGTGTGCGATGGTCAGGATGGTGCAGTCCTCAAACTGCGTGCGGATGGTGGACTGGATCAGGTTGTCTGTCTCCAGGTCCACGGCGGCCGTGGCCTCGTCCAGGACAAGGATCTTGGTCTTCCTCAGCAGGGCCCTGGCAAGACACACCAGCTGGCGCTGGCCCAGACTGGACACGCAGACAGACAGATAGACAGGGACAAAAACAAATCAATCTCCACACCAGATTTATAATGTACTCGTCTTAACCCCCTGATCAGATTCTAGTTTCTGATGCTACATTCTAGTTTCCGACGCTAGATTCTAGTTCCTCATGCTAGATTCTAGTTTCCGACACTAGATTCTAGTTCCTCATGATAGATTCTAGTCCCCCATGGTAGATTCTAGTTCCTCTCAGTAGATTGTAGTTTCTGAAGTTAGATTCCAGTTTCTGACACTAGATTCTAGTTCCTGACACTAGATTCTAGTCCTACTCTTAGAGAGCGTAAAAATTAAACCAAATGGACCCTTGTGGGTCCATTTGGTTTCATTTTTACACACTTAAGAGTTAAAATATTCCTCATCTGAATTAGCGCAATCAGATAATGTAAAATAATGGTCAGTTTTGACCTATGTCTGTCTGTTTTGTTTGTGAAATCAGCCTGGAATTGTGGATGAAAGCAAAAGAAATCTTTAGTTTTGGGGTCTAAATGTGGGGCTAAAATGTCCTCAAATGGTGGTTCTCTGTGGCTTGAATACTGAATAAATAGAGGGTTTTACTCTTACTTTTATCTTGCAATTAAATTAATATTACGCAGACTTTAGGTCAGCCTTTAGTCTTGGCCCTCCACAATATTTCATGTATCTCATTTGGCCCCTTGGGTAAAATAATTGCCCACCCCTGAGCTAAAACACCACCTCACCCTCACACAAGCCCCCTCCCCCCCCCCCCCCCCCCCCCCCCTCCCCCACACACTAGCACTGCCTTGTCATAAGCCTGACTATTGTGAGTGTCTATCTGCAGGGAAATAGCTGCAGCTTCAAAGTAGAAAGAAAGTAGTGATGTAGATGGGACAATGGCAAAAAAATATATAGCTACATTTTGATTTTTGGCTAAACAGTTCCCTATAATACCTTTAAGTGAAAAGTGATTTACGCTATTAAATCAGTGCGTTATTTGCATTCAGGGAAGAAGAAAAACCAAGTGGCATACCTGAGGTTCTCTCCTCCTTCAGAACACTCGTGGTTGAGTTTGTCCGGCAGACCGGACACAAAGCTCTTGAGGTGGGCCAGTTCTAGAGCTCTCCACACCTCCTCGTCAGAGTAGCCATCAAACGGGTCCAGATTCATCCTCAGAGAGCCTGAGAACAACACCGGGTCCTAGAGCGGGGAAATCAGGCCCGGATGTAACATTTCACAATTGAGGGGCAGACGAAAATGGCATGAGTGCTGCCCCCATACCATTTTCTTGTACAGGACAGGCAAGTAAGCATCAATAATAACATCTGTTGTTGTTGAAGTTGCAACAGACACGCAGCATGCATAAAGCTAAAGGTCTGACTCAGAGAGTTTTCTGTTTTGATTGATGAAATGCTGTTGGTTTAGTGGTGCCACAATTGTAGTTAGTAGCAGTAGTAGTGTTTCAAATAATTTTAAATATAACTACTTTAATTCGAAATATCCTTGAAATTTGAGTTGTTTGCATGCCATCATGTTTGGTGGGGCAGTCTGGGCATTTAGGGGGGCATTGCCCCCCCATGCCTAGATCCGGCCCTGGGGGAAATACGCAGTTGGCTCAGTCAGGACAACTCATGAATTAATGAATTTGCAATATATTTATTGTGGTTTGGTGATGAATTGGTTGTGTTTTTTTAGTTACACTGATCAAGCACATCAGTCCCAACTGTAGGGATTCTGAATACCACCTATACCTAAACAGCAGGTCCAAAATGACAGGTGGTAGCTGGGGTGGAGGAGGGCAGAGAGCGGCGTGGCAGTATTAGTGTAAAGCAACAAGCAAGCAAGCAGGACCAGTTAAAATAGCTGGTGTTAAGTTGGAATGAGTATCTGTGGTTAGATGGAGTGAATCATGTGAATAGAATAGAATGTGATGCTGCAACTGCTGCATCTTGACTGAACTTGCCTTGTGCATCCCAGTGAAGTCTAAAACGCATTTTTAGTGTTTAGTGTAGTGGAGCCCTTGGTGTACGAGGAAAAGAGACTGCACTGGCCTAACGGTCAGGTAGTGTTCAAGTGGTTAACAATGTACAGCAGTTAACTGAGTTAAATGACCAGTATAGGTCCCAAAGAACACATCCATTCTGTAGAAAATATGAATACGATGCAAAATCTCAATACTCAAACTGGAAGACTAACATTACAAAATGGCCAACATAACTCTGGCATTCCCATACTTCATAAGACACTTTCAAAAACCTACTTGAGTGGGTCGACTAGATTACATCCCAGCTGGGTGGAGTTTTCCACCCCATTTAAAACAGGTCCTCCCTGTGGTCTGCGCGCCCACTCACTCAGTGGCTCTCTCATTCAAAACAAAACGCCACATGGTGGAAAACCAAACGGATAAATACTTAAGAGCCCAAGAATGTTATTTAGATAGCATGTTGTTATAGACAAATTTGATGTTGTTTACCTATCCTTAGTTACTAAGTTGTTTTTCTTTTTCTTTCCGCTGTACTTACGTGACCATTTACCCTTTGGTTTGGTGACTTAGAGGTCATGTCATTTACTCATCCATGCTGCTGAATGCTTTATTGAAGCAGTGAATTGTATGTGATGTGTCTACAATCAATGTTGCAACACACTTTTAGAGCACGCCGCAGCACCCATTTGGTTGAATAATTTATCATCTGTCTAACATAAACATCGATTGAATGCCATAGTCAGGTCGTTAAATTTGGTACTGGCAGGAAAAATAAATAACACACTTGCCTTGCCTCTTAGCTAGGCTTTTGGAATAAAATGGCAGATTTTTCTTTGCCCGTCAGACCAAGCTGCCTTCTTTTCACCTGACAGGGGGAGTTTCCCTGGTTGGACGTAGTGCGCCCATCAGGCGGCCCAGCTGGCCAGGATTACTGGACGAGGGTTACAGATCAATGTTTTTGTGAGGGTACCTACCCTAGAGGACAAACTCCTTTCTCCAACCCCACCTCGGGTATGGGACACAGAGGAGGAAACACACCGCCGTAAATATGTGTTTTACCTGTGGGATGATGGTGATCCTGGAGCGGAGTTCATGCAAGCCGATCTGGGCGATGTTGACTCCGTCGATGTAGATCTTCCCCTTCACGGCTTCAAGGATACGGAAAATCCCCAGAGCCAGTGAGGACTTCCCAGCTCCAGTCCTCCCAACTATACCCACCTACAAACAGGAGAGGGTCGGAGGAAAACGTGTGACAAAGAAGGATGCACTGTTCCATCCCTATTGTTATTTATAATCTGAATGGACCCTTGGTATGGAAAAGCCGAGAGGGACACAAAGCAGGCACAGAGGGAAAGACTGTGTGTGGAATTTAATCCTCAACCAGCAATGCTTAATTTATGTGACTGAAGACCGCTATCATTTCTAACAGTCTTATCCATGTATTTTCTGTCAGTGCAATTTCCACTTTAGGTATTTTGTTGTCTTGCTCAGGGACAGACAAATCTATATTCAAAGTACCTTCTCTCTCTCCTGGATGTTGAGGGAGATGCCTTTCAGGGCCCAGTCCAGACCCTTACGGTATTGCAGTCCGTAATCCTCTATCTCTATGGTGCCGGTTGTGGGCCAGGCCACAGGCAGCAAGCTGCCTTCAATGGTCCACGGTGCCTGTAAACACACATCAGTCAGGATTTAGCTTCCGACTAGAAGAAACCACAATCTGCTTCCGTTCTTCTCTATATTTTAATTTTAATTTGTATAGATTTAAATCTTTGTTTAAATATGTTTTTTTTTTAATTAAATGTATGCCCTACTTGATCATTCTGCAGTGTCACACTAAAAGTAGTAGATCCACAAGCAATGTGTCTCAAACTTGTAGAACTGCTACTACTCAGATCAGGTTTGTTTATTCAGATATCACCCCTGTGCCTGATCACTGGTTGACTGGCATATTTGCCAATACCAATATGACCTGATGATGACAAATAAGGGCCGATACTTTTCTGATACCGATATTAGTTAGTAGGCTATATCTCCAAGCTGTTAATAATCATTTCAATCAAAACCAGCTCTGCTCCACCATTACTTTTACTAGCATTTATTAAGCCTGTTCTTTTTTCAACCAGCAGGTGGCGATACTGTGTGTGCACCGACCAGGTGTGGCCAGGATGTGTGTCAGTGTATTAAACAAGCACTCTCCCACAGGTCTTGTTTTTTTTTTTTTCTTATATCTTATATGTCCACCAACCGGGAATAACCATAGAGTAATAAAATATAGAGAGCGGACTCCAGCGATAGCCCCGCCCCCTTGCCGTTCATTTCAATACAAGTTGCTCAGTGGCGTTCCCATGGAAGTTGCTCAGTGGAAGTTCCCATTGGAATAACATTGTAGGCAACTTCCGGACACCAAACTTTGGTGGTCACCAGTGTGCCGCCATAACACCTGTGACGTCATGAACCCCGTTCACTTCCATTATAGGGCTGCACTTCCACTTTTTGACACCAGGTCCCGTTGCTTAAAGCCTGGAGGCGCTGTCGGTGGATGCGGGAATAACAGACTTCTCACTCAAATGTGCATTTGGGCAACTCCAAAGCAAATTCCACATGATGCGTAGTGTCAACCACTTACCATTGTGCCTGGTCACTGGTTGGACATATTTGCCAATACCAATATGACCTAATGATGACATATAAGGGCAGATACTGATACTTCTCCGATACCGATACAGTATCGGGAAATCCCTATTTAAAACCATTTAGAATTTGGACATCTAGCAGAGACATGTCCAGAGTGATACTATATGAAGCTGGTAACTGGCATGTCAGTTTTTGCATAGAATAATAATAATACTGTATGTTCATGAATACATGCTGATATTAGACTCACTTCCTTTGGCGTGTCAGCGTACTCCTTAACTCTCTCCACAGACACGATGTTGTTCTCCACATCTGTCCAGGCACGAACAATCCAGCTCAGGATTCCTGTCACCTTTAGGTACAAATACAACTTTGATTTGACAAATAGAGCTACAGTATAGTATGATGGAGATTTGTAGCACTTTGCTATACGAAATAGAGAATGATAATAATTATTTCAAACCATCAGCATCAGTAAAACTATGAAATGCTAATATGCCAGGTCAGGGGTTTTCAACAGGTGGTCCGGGGACCACCAGTGGTCCTTGAGAGGGTTCCAGGTGGTCCCCAGCTGAGTTGGTTAACCAGATGTAACTCTTGAGAACGTAAAAATGAAACCAAATGGACCCTTGCGGGTCCATTTGGTTTCATTTTTGCACTCTCAAGAGTTAAAATGTTCATCATTATGTTGATCTGTATGTTTGACTCTTTTGTTTCCCCAAATCCAGCCTGGAATTGTGGACAAAAGCAAAAGAAATCTTTAGTTTTGTGGTTTCTGTGGGGCTTAATGTCCTCAAATGGTGGTCCGTGGCTCAAATGCTGAATAAATGGGGGTCCCTGGTATCAAAAAGGTTGAAAACCCCTGTGCCAGGTGAATGAGTGTATAAGTGACCTGTAGTGAGGTGGACACCGACAGTCCCACGATGCCAGGACTGAGGTAGTCCCTGCCCCTCACTGACAGGATGGCTGCGGCCAGAACCAGCAGGTTGCCCAGGAACTCCAGGTTCACTGCCAGCCACCTGGACACACACACGCACACACACACACGCACGCACGCACGCACACACACACACACACACACACACACCAAGAAGGTTATAGGGAAGAACTTCGATATCCCTGGCCAAGACGAGACTAGACTAAATGTGGATCACTGTGTGTGTGTGTGTGTGTGTGTGTGTGTGTGTGTGTGTGTGTGTGTGTGTGTGTGTGTGCGTGCGTGTGTGTGTGCGTGCGTGTGCGTGTGCATGGGGGGATTGTGACTTGTGACAGAGCAGCCTCTGGCAGACTAATTGTCGGATTTTCAAAAATACACCATAGTATTCATGAAGTTCATTAATAGACATTTATTGTACCTATGCTGTGCTGGTAACATGCGGGTAGATTCTCAGTGTTTATGACATGGAATGTAAATGCTTGTGTTTATCTGCACAGATGCTGTCATTGGGGATTGAGGTAGGATGTGGCACCTGTCTGAAAAGTTGATTACATTATGGGGAACATATTGAGTGGAGTGATAGAACACTGGGGTTGGTTGATTACTTAGTCGTGGGTGGAGTCTGTAGACTATATGAAGGGGAATGGTTCAGTTGAGTGCAGAGGCTGACACCTGGACCTCTCTATTGTGTTGTTTGAGGTGCCTTTTCTTTAGTTGTCCATTTTCCTCTCGCTTATGTTGGCATGGAACACACACACGCTCCTCCCTTTTCACCTGCAGGCCTGCCTCATGCTCCATATTTAACATTCTAAGACAGTGGTTTTCAACCTTTTTCATACAAGGGCCCACTATTTATTCAGCATTTTAGCCACGGACCACCTTTGATGTTGGGTTTAGTCTCTCAGACCCAAAAGCAAGGATTTTAAAGGTTTTTTGGTCCACAATTTAGGAGAGATAACTGGTGAAACATTGGTCAAAAATAACAATTATTCTACATTTTCTAATTGTGTAGAAATTACTTGAAAATTAAGTAAAATAAAACCAAATGGACTGGGAGGGTCAATTTAGTTTCATTTTACACTCTCAAGAGTTACAGATCTATAAGGGCCCATTTGGTTACTCTTGTAATCCTCTTGGACCACCTGTTGAAAACCCCTGTTCTAAGAGATTGCTACGTTTGAGCCACTACTTTCGAGCCATCATTCGTTAATGAGCTTGTGAGCTTGTAGATCAACTATTTTCACAATAGTTTTTCGGTGATCAAACTAAGTCTACAGTAATGCCTTAAATTGCAAGTGCATGTCAGAGTCCCTTTTGGGGGCGGTTTGGGAACATTGCACTAGTACAGCGATTTTCAACCAGTGGTTGAAAATGGACAGTTGGTTAACCAGATGTAACTCTTTGAGTTACATCAAGAGTTAAAATATTCATCATCTGAATTAGCCCAAGTTATTTTGATGCTTTGTTTCCCAAATCCAGCCTGGAATTGTGGACAAAAGCAAAAATAAATCTTTACTTTTGGGGTCTGTGGGGCTAAAATGTCATCAAATGGTGGTCTGTGGCTCAAATTCTGAATAAATAGTGGGCCCTGGTATCAAAAAGGTTGAAAACCACTGCACTAGTAGAAAACAATTATGCTATAGGATGTCTGAACCTGGTAGCCACAAAGCGGGGGTAGTATGCTGTCTGGTTGTGATCGATGCGTCCGTTGGCTTGCAGGATGAAGCGCGGCTGCTCTCTGAAGGCCCGTATGACGCCGGCTCCCTGCACCGTCTCGTTGAAGTGGCTGTAGATGGGAGAGCGGCTCACCGCCTCCAGACGACGGAGCTGACAAGACGTGGCAACGTAGAAACTCTGCACAACAGAAGAGAGAGAGAGAGCATTTCCGATTTCCAGTAAGCTACATTCACTTATACTCCACCACATCTCATATCCAAATATTATGCTTTTACTCCATTATGATTATTTCAAGTCAGGGGAGGTGGAACATGTTGGAGGGCAAGAGAAAATGGTATGGGGGCGGCTTCGTCGCCCGTGTCGCTTTGCGCTGCGTGTCTGCAACAGACACGCAGCATGCATAAAGCTAAAGGTCTGACTCAGAGAGTTGTCTGTTTTCTATGATGAAATGCTGTTGGGTTAGTGGTGCCAAAATTGTAGTTAGTAGCAGCAGTAATGTTTCAAATCATTTTAAATATAAGCACTTTAATTTTGATACTGTATATCTTCGGTTGTTTTGCATTGTGTCGTGTTTGGGGGGGCAGACTTGGTAATTATTGCCCCCCCATGCCCATGCCTAGATCCGCCCTGTTTCAAGTTCAAGTTTATTTGAAAACATCATTGCATAACAGTATGAATTATGATATTATTTGAACACTATAGGTAGGCCTACTAGTAGTTAGTCTGCCGATTTAGATTATGACAAAGCATACACATCAAATAAATCAGCTGTGCATACACTTCTGATTTGAAAATAGCAGATCTACAATGTGCCGACACGTTGTGAGCGAGCTTGTATATCTGATATTTTTATGTCGTGTGTACAATTTATACATTCGAAAATATATGAAAAGGGACATCTGCATCTACTTCTGGTACTTTAAGTACATTTTTTGATAACCAATACTTTATGCACTTTTAGCAAGCATATCCTGATCCTGAATAGTCTTTTTTTGTTTTTGAACTCAGATACAATAAGTGCTTCTGGGGTGTCGCTGGAACAGCGTGTAATCCTCTCTTCATAATGGTATCCCAAGTGGCACACTTTATTACTTATATACTGTACTGTAGATGGAAACAAATATGCAAACTAGCACCAGTACTGGTGCACAGGAAGCGGACGCTGACATTTCTGCAGAGACATTTCTTCCTGGTCTACATACCGGTAGTTATCTGGCACACTGTGTTTGCAGCTAAAACATGATGACTTAATGAGGGCTTATGGTAATGGAGATGGGAATAATGGGCTTTTGCGCAAATAACACCTGGATCTCTTTGGTGAGATAAGGTAGATAAATCTCTTTTAAGTAGAAAATGAGATTACCTGTATGAAGGCGTAGATAAAGGTGAGCGGCAGGAGCACGATGCCGGCGAAGGGCGTGGCCATGAGGACGATGATGCAGACCTCCAGCAGCTTGAAGAGGTAGCCCAGCATCATCTTCATGCCGTCGGGGATCATGCAGTCGATGGCGTCGATCTCCTTGGAGAAGCGGTTGAGCAGGTTGCCGCTGGGCGTGGTCTCGAAGAAGGACATGGTGGAGTGCAGCACGTTGTTCAGCAGGTCCATGTGCAGGTGGCGCGACGCGATGATGCCCCCCAGAGAGATGGCCAGCGTGGTGCCGAACATGGCCATGCCTTGGAAAAGGAAATGCACCAATCCAAATGAATGAATGGACAACTAACTATTACAGAGCTCCATAGCTGATTCTGTCTTGCAGTTGAGCTATGGTTAAACCTGTTACTAGGGAGTTTAAGATCGCTCTCCCTGCGACTTCAACACCACAAGGTAGTAGGTGTGCTCCATTGCAGTCGCCACAGAAGTCCAAAATAGTTGAGAAAAGAAAAGTGAGGCTTATGTATCGAGCATCTAGTCATTCACTGGTGCTATTATTGCGCACATAAAACCTGATGACCGTCTCTTCTGTTACGGAAATCTCAAGAAGGCTACCTAAATACACAAGCTGTGTTTTCATTGGTGAGCCTTCTTGAGATTTCCATCACAGAAGAGTGGCTGGTCGGGTTTTTTGTGCACAAGGACGACCTTTGCTGCATCTCTCTTCCCTTCTCTCTCTCCATCTTTCCTGTATCTCTTCATTTGATGCAATCAATATAGGCAGAAAAGCCAAAAACAAATCAAAACATCGGTTTAACCATAGAAGCAGTGGACATCCTTATATTCTGTGTTATTTGCGCACATGTATGACTGAGGCCAATTCCAAAAACACACCTTATAAATCCTAACCTCAGTTTTCTGGAATATTTATGAATTCAAAACTTAAAATGTTTCACTGCTTTATATACTGCAATACTACTACTACATAGCAACAGCTGTTTCCTAAAAAATATATATATATCACAATATATAAATTGATGTTTAGTTATTATTAGAAAACACTAATACAGGATCTCTTTAATCTGTATTCTGTTGCTAGTTGGACTACTTCAAAACTTTATACTGAAAATCGCTAATAAATGTTGTGGCGACTGAGAACTATAGTGATATGGTAGTTAGTACGTAGTATGAGCCCACCTTGTGCGAATCCCAGAGCTCCGAACACGCCCAGCTTGAGGTCGGTGTCCATCTGGGTGCCGTTGACCACAGGGTCGTCGGCCCACAGGCTCAGCCAGTAGTTGTAGGACAGAGAGGCGGCCTGCTGGAAGGCATACAGGAACACTATGGGGACGATGAGGGCCACGCCAATGGTCCTGAAGTACTCCTTGTACATCTCCAGCTTCACCTGGGAGGGACGGAGGGAGAGGTTGACCCCAGGGGTTGACACTAAGGTCTCGGGCAAGTGCAAGTCAGGTTCTACTTGCCCTCAGCTCATGGTCACTTGCCCCCCAAAAATATATTGTAAATTTTGCAGATGTAACAATTGAGAACGTAAAAATGAAACCAAATGGACCCTTGCGGGTCCATTTGGTTTCATTTTTACACTCTCAAGAGTTAAAATTCATCATCTCAATTAGCCCAGGTCTACACAACTAGAGAATGTAGAAGGTTAGGTCATTTTGATGTGTATGTTAATTTGCCTGTTTTGTTCCCCAAATCCAGCCTGGAATTGTGGATAGCTAGAAAGCAGGGAAAGACACAGAGGCAGAGTGCAATGACTGTCTTCAAGACAAATTTATCATGTGTTGTGTTATAGTGCACTAAGTTGCACACTTGCCCGATCGGGCAACCAGGTAGCAGTCTTCACTTGCCCGACCATTTTTTTTACTTGCCCCGGGCAAGCGGGCAAGTGTTAGTGTCTAGCCCTGGACCCGTTACAACTGCTACTTCTAAAGAAACCGTACAATATGGCAATGTTTTAACAGTTTTTATAGTTTACTTTTGATTCCGGTTTGATGGTCTTTCTTTATTTATTTCTTTCTTCCTTCAATTGTTACTTAACCGCCCATGGGGAAACCCGCCTCACATGTTGAGAATCCATCATAGAGATGCAGTTTCCCATGGTCGTGAGTTGTGACCATGTCACACTCAAAGGGAAATGGGTTGTTTTCCAGTATAGTGATCACTGATCAGTGATGAGGTCTGTTAGGCCTGATTTACAGTGGCAGCCAAATCTAGCCTGAATCAGATCTGCGTCACTTCAAGATACAATTCTGATTGGTCCGGCAGGTCACATGACTGATTTAAACAAATCAGATCCGAGGCTCAATGTATCTCAGATCTGATTCAGGCTGGATTTGGCGGCCAGTGTAAATCAGGCCTTAGTTTGTCAGTCTCATTCACCCTGCCTGGCCTTGCTGCCTGGCTGCAGCTCTCACTCACCCTGCCTGTGTGAGCCTTGTCCGCCTCGGTGAGTTTTCCCAGGTCCTCTGCATCCTGCGCCTCCTCTGCGTCTGAGATGGCTTCCATCGTCTGCACACTGGCGCTGCTCATGTCACAACTGTAGCATGAAGCACAAACGCAATGCATTCACTCCCGCTGCAGCAGAAATCACTTTTTCCTAATCTACAGTAGGGAGGCGGTGACGTTTTCCTGAAGGTTGAGCTTGCTTGAAATGTGTTTGGCTAAGGCTTATAATTTTCAGCTTTTGGTGTGTGGGTGTCCGTGGCTGCATGCCTGCTTCCATGGGTTTGTGTGTGCGCCATTAGTATACCTGATAAGTTGCTCCTGAGAGAGGTCGATGGAGAAATCTGTCATGCTGAGACGAGACACAGACTTCCTCGTGCCTGAAACAGAAACATGAAGCAAAAACACCAGTGAAACAATGGGTAATGAGTAAGACAACAACTAAAAAACAGGACGTCCCAAGTAACAATCCCGATTGCTTTTCCTCAAAGAGGAAAAGTCAGAAGACATTGTTCTCCAACTTTAGTTTTTCATGTCAAGGACCCCCGAAATGCTATGTACCGTATTTGCATGCTGACCCCCTGCCTCAAAATGTGTTGTTCCGGGGACTTACTTTTATCCTTTGTGTGTGCGGAGCTCTCTTTGCGCTCAGTGCCGGCGAAGATGTGTATGAACTCTGCGAAGGCTCCCTTCCTCCCCATCAGCTCCTTGTAGGAGCCCATCTCTGTGATCTCCCCCTCCACCAGCACCAGGATGAGGTCAGCCTGGGGCAGGTAGCCCAGGCCGTGGGTCACCAGCACGCGCGTCTGGGTCAATGGATGGAAGACATACAGTACATAGAGCGTTAATATAGGCCAGGGGGTTGCAACGTGTTGTGACCTTGTATGTTGGCTATTTTCAAGTATCCTATGTTTAATTAGGGAAAATTAAAACTCTAAACCCTGGGGCAGCGGTGGTTCAGGGGGTACAGTTACACAATGGTAATTGCAAGGTTGCCAGTTCGAATCCGAGGTCCCCCAGAGTTGGTATTGATGTGTCCCTGAGCAAGGCACTTCAAAAAAATACTTCACTTCACTATAGTTCTTAAAATGACCAAATTATATATGTTTTATGTGTTTCACTTTACAAAAAATACTATGGATGGATTCGACATGAGTATAAATGCACCATTTACCATTTAAAGCTTTCAAATTTGATAACACTGGAGTAAGTAAAAGTATAAAAGATAATTGGTACTCGAAATACTGAATACTTGGGTAAATATACTTATAAATATGTAAATATACTTTGTTACTTTCCACTACTGCACATAACAAAATAATGCAGTATCTCTCTCTCTCTCTCTCTCTCTCTCTCTCTCTCTCTCTCTCTCTCTCTCTCTCTCTCTCTCTCTCTCTCTCTCTCTCTCTCTCCCCCTCCCTCGCTCCCTCCCTCCCTCACCTTGTCTCGGAGCACCCCCTTGGGTCCGATCACCCTGTCGAAGATGTGTTGTCCCACATGAGCGTCCACAGCAGACAGCGGGTCGTCCAGCAGGTACACGTCAGCCTTGGTGAACACAGCCCTGGCCAGGCTCACCCTCTGCTTCTGTCCACCCGACAGGTTCAAGCCCTGCATGGACACACACACACACACACACACACACACACACACACACACACACACACACACACACACACACACACACACACACACACACACACACACAAAACCACTGTATTAGCGTCAATTATTAAATACAATGGACCTCTAGCTAAGCCCCGCCCTCTTGTCCACCCTAGGACACTTTCCAGCCGGGCTCATTCATTCCAATGTAAATATCACGAACTTTACACAATAAATACTGTTTCATTTTTGGAACCAGACCTTCAAAATCTCTTCCAAATGCATCAACAAGGCATGCCCTACGCAGTGGAAAAATGTGTGTGGCATTCATTTTTAAAACAATGTTTTATCATACAGGAAAGCTATTGGTGGAGAGGTTTGTCTGACACATGTTATGCTCAGCTTATCTAAAGGTCTATTGGACAATAATAGTTTGCGGGGGGGGCTTAGCTAAAGCTCCAGTGCTGTATATTTACTGAATGCTCATGTTAATGACAACATCCCTGACCCACACCGTACCTTCTCTCCGATCTCGGTGGCGTCTCCAGCAGGCAGGATGTCCAGGTCTGGCAGCAGGGCGCAGGCCTCCAGCACCCTGTGGTACCAGCTCTCCTTCCTCTCCTGGCCGAACAGGATGTTGTCCTTCAGCGAGGCGTTCTGGATCCAGGCCTGCTGGGGGACGTAGGCCACGGAGCCCTGGGAGAACCACACAAAGACAAGAACCCTGAACCCTAACCCATGGAGGCCTGGGAGGACCACGCAACGACAAGAACTCTGAACCCTAACCCACGGAGCCCTGGGAGGACCACACAACGACAAGAACCCTGAACCCTAACCCACAGAGCCCTGGGAGGACCACACAACGACAAGAACCCTGAACCCTAACCCACAGAGCCCTGGGAGGAGCACACAAAAACAAGAACCCTGAACCCTAACCCACAGAGCCCTGGGAGGACCACACAAAGAGAAGAACCCTGAACCCTAACCCACGGAGCCCTGGGAGGACCACACAATGACAAGAACCCTGAACCCTAACCCACGGAGCCCTGGGAGGAGCACACAATGACAAGAACCCTGAACCCTAACCCACGGAGCCCTGGGAGGATGACATAAAGAGAAAACACTCGTGACACCGGGGGTCATGTATGAAGATGTATGAAGATGGACCAACTTGCACTGGCGCAACTAGAGGCACAATGGACTACAGAGCCTACAAATGGTCTCCTGGGCAGTAGGCATGGTAAGTAGGCATGATTATCATGGTTATAACCCTAGCCCCCTATGTGTCGTCCCTCCAAATTGTCACTGGAAGATGTCATCGTAACGTCGTCCAGTGGCTCCAGTGGCAATTATGGGGACGATCTTTATGTAATTCCCAGAATGTTCTGACTAGTTATGATTGATTTAAGTTAGTCTGGCTGCAGACTGACTCTCTCTGATTTATCCAGGGACGTCCGTCTTTAGCGTCTTTAGTCACTAATTCGTCCCGGGCCTGACGGTGCTTACTGTGAGAGGATGGTAACTGCAAGGTTGCCGGTTCAAACCCGGTCTGCCTCGAGAGTTGGTGTCGAAGTGTCCTTGAGCAAGACACTGAATGCTTACTTAATTGCTCCCGATGTGCTGGTTGATGCCCTGCATGGATTCTTCCCACCATCGGTGTAGGAAGATGTGTAAATTCACAGTATACTGTATGTAAATGTGCCTTGCATGAAGACGCTATACAAATGCACCATTTATTTAACATTTAAAATGCACTGAAGGGACAGTAAAGTGTACACTCTTCAGACTGAGGATTGTACAGTGTGAGGATTCTTTGAGATTTAGAGTTAGAGTACGCACCGCTGCATGTTTTTTACCTTAACAGAGACGTGTCCGCTCCTCTTCTCCATCTCCCCCAGCATGGCAGAGAGCAGGGAGGACTTCCCTGAGCCCACATGGCCCACCACAGCCACCAGGGACCCCTTCTTGACACGCACACTGATCCTCCGCAGACACGGAGGGCCGTCCTTGGACCAGGCAAACGTACCTGCTTCCACCAGCACCCCGTCACCCTCTGGGCCGGGGATGGAGAGAGAGAGAGATGGAGAGAAAGGTAAGAGACGAGTTCAACATTTTACTGTCATAATACATAGTATTTTCTATATCCAAGCGTAATATACAGTGCCTTTGACATGTGTGGAACAGTATATACAGTAGCTACTGTATATTTGTTGCCTTTTTCCGCTCTATGTTGCTTTTACTTTGATACTGCAGTGGTTTCCCTGCAGATAGACACTTGCTTCGTCCAGAACTTTGTTGTCAACAAATCACGAAAACAAAACATTTGCCGGGCTCAGGAAAGGCAGTGTTAAATTGTGAGGAGGAGGAGGGGGGTTGTGTGGGGTGTGGCACAGTTTTTTAAACAGATTTGTTTACAAACACAGTGTTTGTAAACACTAAAGTTGCCTCTATTACCTTTAATGACATTATAAAATGTTGAAAATGAGCGGGGTTACCCTTTAAGGCTGCAGCATGCTCCAGTATGCGTCTTATGGGTCTTAAAGTATGCGTGGAACGATCTAAAAAGTCTGGGAACTGACCTAGCCAGCCCTACCATACAGCATGCCATCACTGCAACCGGTCATTCCATGCCAAGGATCGCGGCCTTGTTGGTTATCTTCGCTGCCCACACGTACACATTGTATAAGTCAAGGGTTTTCAACCTTTTTGACTCCAGGGACCACCATTTATTCAGCATTTGAGCCACGGACCACCATTTGATTACATTTTCACGCCAAAGACCTAAAATTAAAGAATTCTTTTGGTTTTGTCCACAATTCCAGGCTGTATTTTGCCAACCAAACAGTGTAAACTTCTTAATTAAGTGGTGCTAATTCAGATGATGAATATTTTAACTCTTGAGAGTGTGAAAATGAAACCAAATGGACCCGCAAGGGTCCATTTGGTTTCATTTTTACATTCTCAAGAGTTACATCTGGTTAACCAACTTTCCATCATTTAGCCTGGGGACCACCTGGAACCTTCTCAGGGACCACTGGTGGTCCCTGGACCACCTGTTGAAAACCCCCGGTATAAGTGGGACAGTACAGGTTGCATATGGAAAATGAAATACGAGTAAAGTAAAAGTATCTGAAGTACAGTATCTCGGAGAGTAAATGTACTCACTTATAGTCACTTTCCAACACTGCACGACACAATTATAGTTTTCCCCACATATAAGAGCCACAGCACACTGATGCTGTGTTGATTAAATTAGCTGCCACCTATAATTATGTTGCTATAAGTGCTGTGCAATTAAGGGAGCATGGAGTTTGTCATGCTGTAGCACGGCCGTGTGTGTGTGCGTGTGTGCGTGTGTGTGTGTGTGTGTGTGTGTGTGTGTGTGTGTGTGTGTGTGTGTGTGTGTGTGTGTGTGTGTGTGTGTGTGTGGGCGCAGGCTTTAGGAAGTGTCCCCTGGGTTTTGCTGAGGAAGCAGACATGCTTTATGGGTGTGGGTGATGTGTGTGTGTGTGTGTGTGTGTGTGTGTGTGTGTGTGTGTGTGTGTGTGTGTGTGTGTGTGTGTGTGTGTGTGTGTGTGTGTGTGTGTGTGTGTGTGTGTGTGTGTGTGTGTGTGTGTGTGTGTGTGTGTGTGTGGAGCTTCTACTGGGGATTGCGGTCGCTGTATAAATGACATCAGCTGATCCTGGGAGTACAGAGAAGCCAGCGGAGGGTTAAATGTTTAATGTTTTACCACCCACTGTAAAATAGAATGACATCAGCCCAATAATAATATAATATTATTTGCCACCCTAGTGTCGCAGATTGCTATGAGACAGGAGGGGCGAAATCAATTTGCGACTGCGAAGTACGTTGCAGCGGTTTCATACCCATCACGACCGTTTGCAATAACAGTCGTGGCACTTATAACAGTTGGGGTTAAGGTTTAGGCATAGGTTTACTGAGTTATGTTTAGGGTTGGCGTTAGGTTTATTAAGGAAAATGGTCAACCTTTTCATAACCATCGCAACTGTGATGCGTCCGTTATGAAATAGCTGCGGCTGTTATGCGAAACGGTCCACCTGTCACAATGCATTTAGACCTGGCTGTCGCGACGCATTTATAACTGTTGCGATGTACGTCGCAATCGCAAATTGATTCTGCTGTCTCTCCTATGAGAACCTGAAAAAACTGAAGTCGATCCGTAGATGATGCATAGATGGTTGTCAGATGTTTATGTGTCACCATATATGGCCATATATCAGTCTGTCACACCTCATATATTTTCATAATAATATGATTGTTTATACACCCCCATAAAACAACCAAGTTATGCAGGTTATTTCGAGCTCCGAGAGAGAGATCACGGTAAACCACCATCCTATAAAAGCTTCTTCTTCCTCCCATCAAACCTTCAGATTGATGAGAGGATAAAGAAGAAGCTTTTATAGGATGCATTTTGCACTTTTACTGCACTTTTTCTTTTATTACGTCGCATCTAATGAGCGGTCGCTATCCTTTTGGCCGCCGGACTGGCGGGCCCTGCCTGTGCTGTGCACAATGCGTCTTCGGCGTGACATCGGCGGTGTTGTTGTCTGGAAATGCGTCGCTACGAGCCCTGAGGGACTCCGCAGCCGGAGTTTAGGTTTTTTTTTTTGCATTTCAAGTGTGCAGTGTTGCCAAAATCCAGAATGCACTAGTAGCAGCACTTCCAAAATGCACTATAATGCGCTAGAGCAGTAGTTTTCGAGTGTAGTCTCTCGGACTAATTTAGGAGAAATAACTTGTAAAACGATGGTCAAAATTATTTAAAAATTGGTAATTCAGATGTTTTAATATCATTTAACTCTTGAGAGCGTAAAAGGAAACCAAATGGACCCACAAGGGTCCATTTGGTTTCATTTTAGGCTCTACAGATCTATAAGGGTCCATTTGGTTACCAATGGTCCTTTCTAGGAAGGAAGGAGGACTCTATCATAGGAGGAAAAATGGTGAAAAACGAGGGTTTTATCTCTGGTGTCTGTCAACCATCAAATTTCGCCCCAAGTCACCAGCCAAAAGCACTAGATTTTTCCCCAGGAGTTTTTCCACTAATTTTGGCGCTAGGGGGGGTCTGGGGAAAAAAGCTAAATATATAATATATATAGTGTCAAATGCGCCAAGTTGGCAACACTTTAAGAGTGTTGTGTCTGTTGCTTACCGGGGCTGTAAGGCAGGCGCTCCACGTTGTCCGGCTTGAGCTCGTCCTGGCACAGGAACTTCCCCAGACGTTTCAGAGAGACGATGGCCTGTGCCAAGACAAACCGTCCACCACAGAAACCATTACTCATCGGGCGGCTCCGCTTACTGAGGGCTGACCTCCACAAACAGCTTATGAATGCTAGCTGTCGTTATCCTCACATCGCCGCGGCCAGAGGGATTATGTGGGGTGGTGATTACAAGATCGTCTCTCGCAGCGAGCGGGAGCGATGTCGAATATCTAAACCCTCGCCATATAGCTTTGGGAAAAGACCGCGATGAGGCCGCAGGGGACTCTCTCGGGACCGCAGAGGCAGGGAGATTGTAATTGGTAATTGAGTGGAATAAAGCTCCACTGCATGTACCGTAACTTTCCTGTTCTATCCTGGATTTGAGACAGGTTTCCTGCACAAGAGCTGATTGGTTTTTTTTTTAAGAGCCTGCCGGCTTGCTCATGAAGACAGGATTGTGTCAAAGGTCATGATAAACCTAGACACACACACAGGATATAAATGTCTCCAGTAAAGAGAGTATTAACAAGTTATGTACCTGCTATATGCTGGTAGATACAGTATGTAGTCTACCATACATATTGGACAAAACAATCTTTAATTTGAAAAGCTGTGAATGCTGTGAAATATTGTGACAGCAATCATTCGCTGTGTCTCTGTCTCTCCAGCCCTTTATCAAACAGAAAATAAATGTGCCTTGTCTATTTCATCCAATTAGGAGTTTTATCAGCTTTAATAATTCCAATTTCACTAGTCGATCATGTAGGAGCTCTCTCTTTTTGAGTGCATAGAACCAGTATACCCAATTTATATAATCTTTGATTGAGCATTGCAGGACTAGGCCCCTAGGGTTTGACCCAATCCTGACAGCCTTTATTGCATGCAATATCATTTTACGATCTCAAGAGTTATAGATCTATAAGGCTCCATTTGGTTACCAACTGTCCATCATTTAGCTGGGGACCACCTGGAATCCTCTCAGGGACCACTGGTGGTCCCCGGACCGTACACCCGTTCTCCTCTCACCTGCATGGTGGTGCTCATAGCAAAGGGCAGTTGACTCAGTGGTGTCTTCAGGATGTTGATGAGTGCCATGGAGACAAACACTTTCTGAGCGTCCAGTACGTTCTTGTCATCGATCAACACGTAGACTCCAAACATAGCAAATGCTATCTGCAAGAAAATAACAATAACGTTGGTACCTCCAAGGAAATAACAGTCATTAGGTTGGCGCATGTACATCTCACACGCATGAAGTGGGATTAGCATGAAAAATACTTGATCATTTCTGTCTGATTTCTTAAAGGTAGGGGAAGTGATTTCACTTTTGTCAGATATCACCCCAATTTTTTTTTTTTTTCTGTTAAAATGCTCTATTATAAGGTGTGGAAACCACATATGGAGTTTCCCCCTCCCCCATGTTAGCAGAGGAGCTAATAAAAGTTCCCCAGGTCACCACAATTCTCCTCCAATCAGGAGAGAGCAGCAGGTTCACATAGTGTAGCTACTTTTGGGGGCCCCTAGTGCACCAGGCTGGTACTACACCATGAATTTCAAATCACTTCCCCTACCTTTAACCACATTAAGAAACCCATCTTGGAACCCCACAAATTAATTAATAATTAATGTTTACTTTTTGGCTAAAATAGCAGATTAGCAGAAAAACTTTTGGTCATTCTACTCAGATCTACTCAGTAACATGTGAACACCCCAGGCTGTTTATAAGTTACAGTATTTAGATATTTGATGTCCATTTTAGTGTATCCGCCTCCTACCTAAACAAACCCATTATAACTTAAAACACCATTTTACCATGACAGATTATTCGAAAACAACCCATCTTTTTCTGGTAACTGATATTGTCCTCCTAATATGTGACAGGGCCGTGGAATCTCATTTACAGTTTTCATTCATTTTTGAAATAATCTGTTATTGGATTTTTTAATTTTAATGGGTTTGTATAGGAAGGAGGCGGAACATGAACATCAAGTAAAATACCCTTTTAACAAACATATTTTACTTTATCTAATAACAACCTAAAACATGAACCTTGGTTGAAAAACAAAAACAAAAACAAAACAAAGTTGTCCTTTAAAATACAGAGACATTTCTGCCTGGCAGATAGGGTGACCAGATGTCCCTCTTTGCGTGGGACAGTCCCTCATTTTCAAGATTTTTTAAGCGTCCCACAAACTGAGACTCTGTTCCACATTGTGACTGACAGGCCCCAGTGTTCAAAATGCACTAATAATTTGTAGTGCCCTAATAGTTGGATTTCTGTTGTATCATTTCTTGCTGTTTTTTTTTTTTTTTTTAATTTTAAGAATTCCACCATGGGGCCCAGGCGGTTAGCTCAACCGTCTGGGCACCTAGGCTGCCAAGCCAGCCTGACGGCGTGCCCCGGGTTCGATTCCCGAGCCTGGCGGACTTTGCCGCATGTCTTTCCCCATCTCTCTCCCCCTTTCCTGTCCAATTACTGTCTACTATCAATAAAGGCATAAAAAAGCCCAAAAACAAATCTTTAAAAAATAAAAAATAAAAGAATTCCACCATGGTGCGACTATATTTCCACATTCATTGTAGAGAGGCCACATCGCATACTGGCATATCAAAAATAGCCGATCTACAATCTCAAAACGCGTCGCACTGCGACGCGTTTTGAGATTGTAGATCGGCTATTTTTGATTTTAGATCAGCTGTTTTTGCTATGTGTAAAATGGAATCCTGAAATATTTTTGTTAATTTGCTAACTACATTCTGTCCCGTTTCCCCACTCCACTTGTCCTACACATGCAACACTTCTGTCCCTCAAATGAACAGTTTGGATCTGGTCACCCTACTGGCAGACAGTAATGACATGTACTGTACTGTAGCCTCCTCACCAGGAAGGTGGAGGAGTTGAAGGAGGCCAGGGAGACGGAGTAGAGGATCTGGGACTTTTTCAGAGCGTGGAGCTCCTTCTCTCTCAGGCCTAACACGCGGTCCAGGAAGGCCCGCTCCCAGGCGTAGAACTTGAGGATCTTAATGCCGCTCAGGATCTCGTTCATCAGCTTGATCCGCCCATCCATGAACTTCATCTGGACCTCCTGAGGGGGTGGATCACCATGGGCATGGATGAAGAAGACATGAGATGGATGTTCAGTTTACCCATTAAGGCACAATTTTGTAAGCCTTTTTTCCACCCAGTGACAATTACCTAAGGTGATCCTGAGCTCTACACACCTTCCACCAACCTGGGTAGGTAGCGGACTTCCCTCATGCTTCCTTCAATGCATGAGTAGTCCAATTAAGCTGCCTTCTTTTCACCTGACAGGAGGGAGTTTCCCTGGTTAGACGTAACGTGTGGAGGGAGCGCATTATTCCAACCAGTTCCTGTTCTCTCCATAAGGTGTCCTGGCTGGCCAGGGGGAGGCAGCCTAGAGCCCAGGACCACTGCATGTTTTTGTGAGGGTATCTACCCTAGGGAGGCCGTGGGACGCCAGGAAAAATACCGCCATCAAAAGGGACAAGACATATGTGGTATCATTATGTTCGTATGACATCCAGGAATGCAAAAATGTGTGATAGCAGTTTCAGAAGAGTAGCTGAATACAGTTTTTTGGCATTTATATCTGATAAAATGTTGTAATAACTTCATAACTTGAAATGCATTGATTTTACGCCCCATAAATGTATTGAACGTTAATATAAAGTTGACCATTACGAACGATTTGGTACCAACTACATGTCTGTATCTCCTACAGTTCTCGAGATACAGCATATAGGTACGTTCACAGATTGCGGAGAGCAAGACATTTGTAACATTGATTTTTAAGTCAATCAAATGGTGATACAGGCATGAAAATTGGTACACACACTCTTTAAACCCCACTATTTCTAAAAGTTCTGCGTGCCCTGCAAAATTCCAAGATGGCAGCCCCCAAAATCCAAGATGTCCGTCCAAAAATGTGGTTTTCCATTCATAACTCGAAATACAAAGATTCTTAAGCCCCATAAATGTATTGAACGTTAATATAAAGTTGGGCATTGCGGACATTTTGATACCAAGTACATGTCTCTATGTGCTACAGTTCTTGAGTTACAACATATACATAGTGATGAGGCACCATAAGTGTAACATTTTGGCACGTTTCACTCTTTAACTCAAAGATCCCTTTATCACCATATCTTCTATTTTCAGGAAATGGACCTACATGTATCTGCTCTCATAAACCACTTCAAGTTTTTCAATTGATGAAACAGGTCGGGAGTTATTAAGCCGATCGTGAAGGGCTGTTTCAGTGCTAAATTTGCTGCGTACATTCTGCGAATATAAGCCACCCAGAAATGTCTGTCTGTGCATCTGTCCTTCACAATAAGTGTATATGTGAAGTGGACGCACCAAGTGTACCATGTGCCATACTATAATTGTATAATGTGCAAAAATGCGTAATAGTGCAATATATGCAATAGTGTAATAGAGCTAATAGTGTAATATATGCAGTCTATAGCGGTATACTGTAATAGGGTAATGTATGTAATAAGTGCCACAGTGTAACATGTGTAATAGGGTAATATGTGTAATAGTGTCATAGTGTAACATGTGTAATAGTGTAATAGGGTAATATGTGTAATAGTGTCATAGTGTAACATGTGTAATAGGGTAATATGTTCAATAGTGTCATAGTGTAACATGTGTAATAGAGTAATAAGTGTAATAGTGTAATATTTTTGCATTAGAGTAATAGTGTATTAGTGTAATAGGAAATATGTGTAATAGTGTCAAAGTGTAATAGGGTAATATGTGTAATAGGGTGTCATGTGTAATAGTGGCATAGTGTAACATGTGTAATAGCATAATAGGGTAATGTATGTAATAGTGTCATAGTGTAACATGTGTAATAGTGTAATAGGTTTATATGTGTAATAGTGGCATAGTGTAACATGTGTAATAGTGTAATAGGTTGATATGTGTAATAGTGGCATAGTGTAACATGTGTAATAGCATAATAGTGTAACATGTGTAATAGCATAATAGGGTAATATGTGTAATAGTGTCATAGTGTAACATGTGTAATAGGGTAATAGTGTAATATATGCAATAGTGTAATAGGGCTAATAGTGTAATGTCTGTGCATTATGGTAATAGTGTAATATATTACGGTAATATTGGTATAGCATAATAGCGTAATATGTGTACTAGTGTCATATTGTGACATGTGTAATAGGCAAGTATGTGTATCATGTGTAATGGTGTAATAGGACAATTACACTAGACCACTATTCAATATATTACACTATTACCCTAATGCACATATATTTCACTATTACACCATTACATATATTACACTATTACATATATTACCCTATTACGCTGTTACACAATTGCATATATTACACTATTACATGATTGCGTATATTGCACTATTACCCTAATGTACATATATTGCACTATTACACTATTACACATATTACCCTATTACACTATGACACTATTACACATATTTCCTATTACACTATTAGCCTAATGCACAAATATCACACTATTACACTTATTACCCTATTACACATGTTACACTATGACACTATTACACATATTACCCTATTACCCTATTACCCTATTACACGTGTTACACTATGACACTATTACACACATTACCCTATTACACTATTACACATATTAACCTATTACAGTATTACACATTACACTACGACACTATTACACATATTACCCTATTACCCTATTACACATGTTACACTATGACACTATTACACATATTACCCTATTACACATATTACCCTATTACAGTATTACACGTTACACTACGACACTATTACATATATTACCCACATTATACACATTATACTATGACACATGCTACACTTGGTGCGTCCGCTTCACATATACACTTATTGTGAAGGACAGATGCACAGACAGACATTTCTGGGTGGCTTATATTCGCAGAATGTACGCAGCAATTTTAGCACTGAAACAGCCCTTCACAATTGGCTTAATAACTCCCCGACCCGTTTCATCAATTGAAAAACTTGAAGTGGTTTATGATAGCAGATACATGTAGGTCCATTTCCTGAAAATAGAATAAATGGTGATAAAGGGATCTTTGAGTTAAAGAGTGAAACATGCCAAAATGTTACACTTATGGTGCCACATCACTACGTATATGTTGTAACTCAAGAACCGTAGTACATACAGCCATGTACCTGGTATCAAAATGTCCGTAATGCCCGACTTTATATTAATGTTCAATAAGACTATATAGGGCTTAAGATCTTTGTAATTCGAGTTATGAAGGAAAAACCACATTTTTGGACGGACATCTTGGATTTTGGGGGGTGTCATCTTGGAACTTTGCAGGGCACGCAGTACTTTTAGAAATAGTGGGGTTTAAAGAGTGTGTGTACCAATTCTCATGCCTGTATCACCATTTGATTGACTTAACAATCAATGTTACAAATGTCATGCTCTCCTCAATCTGTGAAAGTACCTATATGCTGTATCTCGAGAACCGTAGGAGATACAGACATGTACTTGGTACCAAATCGTTCGTAATGGTCAACTTTATATTAACGTTCAATACATTTATGGGGCGTAAAATCAATGCATTTCAAGTTATGAAGTTATTACAACATTTTATCAGATATAAATGCCAAAAAACTGTATTCAGCTACTCTTCTGAAACTGCTATCACACATTTTTGCATTCCTGGATGTCAGACGAACGTAATGATACCACATATGTCTTGTCCCTTTTGATGGCGGTAAATTGCCATTTTTTGCCTGGCGTCCCACGGCCTAAGGGGACCCGGGGAGAACATGCAAACTCCACACAGAAAGATACTTTCGCCACCCCTGCCTTGGGTATGGGGACTGATGGCGTGGAGGAGAAGACACGCCACAAGCTCCTACAGCATCCCCAGTGGGAGTCGAACCAGGACCTTCTATCTGTGAGGCGACAGCCCTACCACTGTGCCACCGTGCCCCCTAGAAATGCCATCTTCATGTCAAGGACAATCATTATGTAGGGTATTTGGCTCCTACATATTTAGTTCCAGGGAAACACAGAAGCAAGGTTTGAGTTAAGAATATTGCTTAAAAAATCTGATTTTCACCCCCCACCCCAAAATAGCAAATCTACAACCTTGACACAATATGAGCTTGTATATACAGTAGCTTGTATATCTACAATAATAATGTAACTGTACATTAAGGAATGAGAGGGATTTTGAGTTTAAGAAATGAGAGAGAGAAGATACATCTGCCAAAACAGTAAAGAACTATGCAAATCTAACTGAAAAGGGCATTGAAAATGTGCATTTTTCCACATCTTCTGTATTCTTATATTGATTGATACTTGAGTACTCAATGGTAGTACTCGGTCCAATGACCGTCGCGCCAGGAAAATAACCGAGCTGCTGGTGCAATGGTGGCATTTTTCTTTCCTTTTTTCGAGGAACCGTCTCATTCATGGTCGGTTGGTTGGAGGCCGAGAGTAAGGCCTGTCTTTACTAATTCTCTTAATGACGGGGGTGGTTGTGCCAAAACGTGGTGCATTTGAGTGGCAGCGAGTAAACAAAGAGCGTATCTGGTTTTAACAAGCTTTATTTACTGTGGTGGTTTCTCCAGAGCAGACGGAACAACGTTCATTCACTGCATGGCACGCTACAGCGCTCTATCTGAACCAGCTGCATGGGAACAACATGCTACAGCACTCTATCTGAACCAGCTGCATGGGAACAACATGCTGCAGCACTCTATCTGAACCAGCTGCATGGGAACAACATGCTACAGCACTCTATCTGAACCAGCTGCATGGGAACAACATGCTACAGCACTCTATCTGAACCAGCTGCATGGGAACAACATGCTACAGCACTCTATCTGAACCAGCTGCATGGGAACAACATGCTACAGCACTCTATCTGAACCAGCTGCATGGGAACAACACGCTACAGCACTCTATCTGAACCAGCTGCATGGGAACAACACGCTACAGCACTCTATCTGAACCAGCTGCATGGGAACAACACGCTACAGCACTCTATCTGAACCAGCTGCATGGGAACAACACGCTACAGCACTCTATCTGAACCAGCTGCATGGGAACAACACGCTACAGCGCTCTATCTGAACCAGCTGCATGGGAACAACATGCTGCAGCACTCTATCTGAACCAGCTGCATGGGAACAACACGCTACAGCACTCTATCTGAACCAGCTGCATGGGAACAACATGCTACAGCACTCTATCTGAACCAGCTGCATGGGAACAACATGCTACAGCACTCTATCTGAACCAGCTGCATGGGAACAACATGCTACAGCACTCTATCTGAACCAGCTGCATGGGAACAACATGCTACAGCACTCTATCTGAACCAGCTGCATGGGAACAACATGCTGCAGCACTCTATCTGAACCAGCTGCATGGGAACAACATGCTGCAGCACTCTATCTGAACCAGCTGCATGGGAACAACATGCTACAGCGCTCTATCTGAACCAGCTGCATGGGAACAACATGCTACAGCACTCTATCTGAACCAGCTGCATGGGAACAACACGCTACAGCACTCTATCTGAACCAGCTGCATGGGAACAACATGCTGCAGCGACAGGACTTGGGGGGGGGGGGGGGGGGGGGGGGGCATTTTCTTAAAGGGGAAGTCCACCATTTTCAACATTCTAATCTAATATGTTAATTAAGGCTGTTGAAAATAGTTAATTAATGGGATTAAATTAATTTTGTTGATTAATCTGATTAAAACTTTTAACGCAATTAACTCATGTGCACACTGACTCAACCCACTGGGCAATTTGGGTAGAGCACGGTTTTACGGAGACATATAGCTGTGTGTCTCCCTGTAACCAGAGCCATAGAGTATAGCTGGAGGATCTACAAGCATTGAGGGCTTGTAGATCACCTATTTTGATAAATATTTGAAAGATAAATAGTTATTTTTTTCCACAGATTCCGTTTCGTTTTTAAATGTTGAAATCCTGTCCAGGAAAATATGCATATTTTGGACATAGTTCGAGTGGTGATTAATCATGATTAAATTAATTTTGAAGCTGTGATTAATTTGATTAACAATTTTAATCATTCAACAGCCCTAATGTTAATATGTCATTAGTATACCCTAAAGGTGCTGGGTGGACATGATAAAAAAAAAGTTCTCAAGAAATGGAGGTCTGACGAAAGCCACTAACATGGTGAAACATCATCAAGATGTATTTTCACAATGTTAATGGATTTCTTTAGACGCTTCTTTTTTCTGAGAGCGTACAAATGGAACCAAATGAACCCGTTAGGGTTCATTTGGTTGCATTTGTACGCTCTCAGAAAAAAAAAATGAAAATGGGTGGAATTCCCCTTTAACCACTTAGAGCCTACAGTATATACATAAATCATAATGTTGTACTACATAAATACTTATTTGTGTACATCAGATAGCGGGAACAGACAATCCACAGAGTGGGTCCAGGCGTGTGTGTGTGTGTGTGTGTGTGTGTGTGTGTGTGTGTGTGTGTGTGTGTGTGTGTGTGTGTGTGTGTGTGTGTGTGTGTGTGTGTGTGTGTGTGTGTGTGTGTGTGTGTGTGTGTGTGTGTGTGTGTGTGTTTGCGCGCGTGCACACACTTCCCTCACCTGCAGTTTGCTCCTCATCTTAGCAATGAATCCATTGAGAGGAAAAATGAGGATCACAGTGGCAATGCCTGCCAAGGCAGACGGGCCTAGAGGAGAGAGAGAGAGAGAGAGAGAGAGAGAGAGAGAGAGAGAGAGAGAGAGAGAGAGAGAGAGAGAGAGAGAGAGAGAGAGAGAGAGAGAGAGAGAGAGAGAGAGAGAGAGAGAGAGAGAGAGAGAGAGAGAGAGAGAGAGAGAGAGGAGAGAGAGAGAGAGAGAGAGAGAGAGAGAGAGAGAGAGAGAGAGAGAGAGAGAGAGAGAGAGAGAGAGAGAGAGAGAGAGAGAGAGAGAGAGAGAGAATGACAAGACATAAGAACATAAGGTTATTTATTTTGATACATATGGAGTGAGTGAATGAATGAATGTTCTCTGTGTGTGTTTATTGTCAGTGCTAGAACATAGATATGGGCGCTTATTGTCATTGTGCTGTATAACGGTAGTTTTCAACCAGTGGTCCAGGGACCACTAGTTGTCCTTGAGAGAGTTCCAGGTGGTCCCCAGCTAAATGATGGAAAGTTGGTTAACAAGGTGTAACTCTTTGAGAGTGTAAAAGGAAACCAAATGGAAGGGCAAGGGTCCATTTGGTTTCATTTTCTTTGTTTCCCCTAACACTTGTTTCCCAAATCCAGCCTGGAATTGTGGACAAAAGCAAAATAAATCTTTAGCTTTGCGATCTGTGGGGATAAATGTTGGCCTGTGGCTCAAATTCTGAATAAATAGTGGGCTCTGGTATCAAAAAGGTTGAAAACCACGGCTGTATAACCATTTTGTAACACAAGATGTGTCCAGACATCTTAGCAAATACATCCATTTTGGTTCAGCTGGATAGGGATCTTTTTGTTCTGTTTCTTCTGTTTTAAAGGTGATTGCGTGCTGCGTACCGATATCACACCAGATAAATGCCTGGACTGTACTTTTTTATAGAACGCCTTAAAGGGGAATTCCACCCATTTTCATTTTTTTTCTGAGAGTGTACAAATGCAACCAAATGAACGCTAACGGGTTCATTTGGTTCCATTTGTACGGTCTCAGAAAAAAGAAGCGTCTAAAGAAATCCATTAACATGGTGAAAATACATATTGATGATGTCATCAAGATGTTTCACCATGTTAGTGGTTTTCTTCAGACCTCCATTTCTTGGGAACACAGAATGGGGAAACTTTTTTTTATCATGTCCACCCAACACCTTGAAGGTACATCAATGACATAGTAAAATATTGAAAATGGGTGGAGTTCCCCTTTAATCCCAAAGTGCTGCTTTATAACATATTACACATCTACCCATTCCCACGCTGCACTGACCTCAAAGGAAACTCTGCAAAGCATCAACCTGCTCATCAGGAGCAGTTATAGAGTTTGCAAGTGTCTTGTTCAAGGACACTTCGACACTTGGAGCCAGGAGTGAACCTGGAACAATGCAATTCCGAGACAGACACTCCCTCTGTGCAGTTCTGAGTAGGGACCTTGGGATCGCAACATTGTGAAAAACACAAATGGGTTCCATCACATTTGAGACAGTTTCCGGAAACGTTTTTTATCGGTATGTGGACTCCACGGCTGCCATAAAATTATAATACCGGGAATTCTCAAATGCTTCATGATAGTTAAAGGCCAGGTGCATGCTGTTGAAAAAGCCATAGCTAGCAGATTGTGGCAATCTGAACCATGGGAGCTGTAGTACTGGTATAATAGCTTGTAAACTATATTACATTCAACGCTGTTGATCGTTTTGTTTTTGTATTATATGTGATATATTTTGTATCGATGAATCATGCCCACATAATGTCTCGGTTGTGTAAACTGTGCTATAATCAAGGAAAGTAAATGATTCAGGTTCAGCCGTAAACAGGTGTGTTGAGGCCTGTGCTCAGATCCCCGTCCCTCTCTGCGTGGGGGTTGGTGGGGCCCCGAAGACTAAAAACTAGGGATGTCCCGGTGACACTTTTTTAATTTCCTTAAGTGTCCTGTCTAGATTTCTAGTTTCTGAATAACATAATATTCAAAGATTTGCACCACGTTTCACGATTTTCAAAAATAGCAGAGATACAAGCTCATGGCGCGCCACTCGTGGCGCGCTATGAGCTTGTAGATCTGCTATTTTTCAATAGTTAAAACATAAGGCTGAGAACACCAAAACGCGTTCAGTACACTAAGGGTTAATATAAAAAAGAAAGAAAAAAAAAAAACGTATATGAATTCCACCAACCGAGAATAGTAGACTCCTCACTCAAATGTGAGACGACTACAATCAAACTCCACATGACCCAACATTTTATTTAATGGCCATAGTGTCTAACGCTTACCCCTTTGTCGGATTTGTGGTTAGACAGGCATATTTGTCAATTCGATAATGACAAATAAGGGCCGATGCTGATACTTTTCTGATACCTACAGTATACAGTATTTGCCCATGATACTAATATAACAAAAGAGGGACGATCCAATACTTTTCACGATACAGTATCGGGACATCCCTACTAAAAACACTCTAACTCTATCTCATTTCATCATGTCACTCGCTGGATCTTGAGCCAAAAACTACTTTTGGCTCAAGCTAAGCTAAGTGTCCATTTGGAACCTACAGGCACATAGAAATCATTGAAGTGAACTGTTAAGACATTAGACTGTAGACTGGGCCGAGGTCACTTAGAGTATAGGCACATGTTCAAGTCCCATTCCTGGCAATATTAGCTGCAATTCCATTGCCGTCTCTATCCCATTGTTTCCTGACTATCTACCAGTGGTGGACTGGGCGAAAAAATCGGCCCGGACATTTTTAGCATGATTTGGCCTAGACTGGCCCAACCACAACCTGCGCGTGATGGACCTAATCTACCTGGTATAGTTGGTTAACCAGATGTAACTCTTTGAGAGTGTAAACATGAAGGTTTTATGTTAACACTCTCAAGAGTTAAAATATTCATCTAAATTGGCCCAAGTCTAGTTAGAAAATGTAGAAGATTAATGCTCAGTTTGATCTGTATGTTTTGTTTCCCAAATCCAGCCTGGAATTGTGGATCAAAAAGTTTAGTTTTGGGGTCTGTTGGGGCTAAAATGTCATTAAATGTTGGTCCGTGGTTTAAAATTCTGAATGAATAGTGGGCCTGGGATCAAAAAGGTTGAAAACCAGTGCTTTTAATCATACCGTGATACCACCGGCCCCCTACGGGTCGTGGCCCACCGGGAGAGCTCCCTGGTCAATCCGACCCTGCTATCTATGGTACAGCGTAAATAAGCATAGCTGTGTGTTGTGTGTTGTCCACTAACCTGCCAGAGGAAGTAGAGACAGAGGGCGATCTCTATGGGTGCCATCCACACAGCGTTGAAGTACACCACAAAGTCCATGAGCTTCTGGGTGTCGGCCGAAACCAGGTTAACGATCTCTCCCACGGTGCACTGGCGCCGCGCCGCGTTGTTGATCACTAGAGACTGACAGATCACACACGTATACACGTATACCGTTTTAGCTATTGAAAAATAGCAGATCTACAAGCTCATATCGCGCCACCGAGTGGCGCGATATGAGCTTGTAGTTCTGCTATTTTTGAAAAAAATGTGAAAATGTGGTGCAAATCTGTGAGTACATTATTTTGGAAGCAAACATTTTTAACTCAAATCTTTGCTTCTGGGGGACAACATGTTTTTAGATGAGGTTCTGCAACTAAATAATAGATATTTCTGGGGATCCTTCCTATGAAATATGTCTAGAATTTAGTGTCACAAACTAGAATCTAGTGTCATGGACTAGAATCTAGTGTCAGGAACTAGAATCTAGTGTCAGAAACTGGAATCTAACTTCAGAAACTACAGTCTACTGAGAGGAACTAGAATCTACCGTGGGGGACTAGAATCTGGCATGAGGAACTAGAATATAGCATCAGAAAGGTTATTTTTTTTTAATTTCCAAAGTGGAGTTTTTATTTTGAGTTTACAGTGGAGGGTTTTCTATGGTTATTGTAACAACCTGGCATGCAGTTTATGGTGTGTAAGCAAGCACTATAGGCTTACATCTTTTTGTGGCTCCAGGTAGATTTATTTTCTGGTCGAAAATGGCTCTTTCAACAACTTAGGTTGCCGACCTCTGGTCTAGCATAGAATGCATATGTTGAGAGAGGCCAAACTCCTTAAGAAATCCATTTATTTATCTATTTTATTCTCCGCTTTTCATAGACTGGACTGCCACATGACGTAATTTCTGAAAGCCAGGTGTTGGAGGGGCTAATGCGCCCCTCAAAAACGCACACACTAAAGAGTCCGTCTAGTCTTCCCCAAAGCGCTGTGCAGTCTGTTGTGCTCCGTGCTCCCTGCCCTGTACCCACCTTCCTGTAGACCAGGCCCATGACGGCGGTCTTCACCCTCATGCCCACGGTGAAGCAGCTGTACATGTACTGGTGGTTGAACAGCGACTGCAGGCTGGACAGCAGGAACATGAGGAAGGCGTACAGGTAGCCCTTCCACAGCGGGGCCTCCATGTCCCGCATGAAGGCAAGCAGCAGGCTGGAGCACAGAGACAGAGAGAGAGTGTGTGTTGACTTCGTTCCCCTGCTGCTGGGCTTTAATCGAACCGCAGTCCTGCCCCATTATTCCTAGCTGTGGTATCTAGGAACTACATCAGTGGTTTTCAACCTTTTTGGTACCAGGGCCCAATTTATTCAGCATTTGAGCCACAGACCACCATTTGATGACATTTTAGTCCCACACAGCCAAAACTAAAGATTTATTTTGCTTTTGTCCACAATACTAGACTGGATGTTGGAAACAAAACGGTCAAACATGCAGATCAAAATGACCATTAATCGTCATTCTCTAGTTGTGTAGACTTGGGCTAATTCAGATGATAACTCTTGAGAGTGTAAACATGAAACCAAATGGACCCGCAAGGGTCCATTTCATTTCATGTTTACATCTGGTTAACCAACTCTCTGCCATTTAGCCTGCATGGGGACCACCTGGGATCCTCTCAAGGACCACTGGTTGAAAACCACTGGCCTACATAGTTGAACTTTAGTTCTTATTTTTTGTTCTCCTATATTTTACAAGCCTTCTTTGTCATACAAGAGTGTCACGCCAATAATAAGTAATGAAAGTGGCTGCTTTAATTGTCTTTGTGACGCGTTGGGAGGTGCTTTTAGATCTGCTGTTTTTACAATTAAGAGTTGAGGCCAAATCCACATACAGTATGCCTTGTAAATTAGTAGCCTAGGCTACTTCTCGCTTTCAAGATTTGCTTTGTGCCGCGTTTCAAACTGGTGGATGTATGTGTGATGCTGTCCAAGTAGAGTATTAATTTTATGAAAATAAAACCAAATAAGAGGTTTCTGCCTGACAGCAGCAACATAATAATAGGTCAGATTTATATAGAGCTTTTCGAAGTACCCAAAGTTGTTTTCCATTAAAGGGATAGTTCAGATTTTTTTTAATTAAGCTGTATGAAATAATGTTCATAATATAGTGGTTGGAACTGTATTATTTTGCCGCAGTCCCGTGGTGGGAGTTCTGCTCTGGTTTGGGGGAAATTTTAAGTAGTTCTGTTCATTTTTGGGGGTCACTGGGGCCACGTAGTAAAGGTCAATAATAATAAGGTTAAAATGAACTTCATTTGTACAAAATGACCGGAACTACTTGATGTTCACCAAAGCAAGTTCACCAGAGCAAATCTCCCACCACGGGACTAATACAGTTGACACCACTATTATTAATGGCAAGTATTGGTGGCAACTGGGTTACAAAAAACAAAGGTGCCAGGTTAAAACCAATACAATGGTACACCCTAAGTTAGGGGTGGGCAATTATTTTTCCCAAGGGGCCAAATGAGATACATAAAATATTGTGGAGGGCCAAGACTAAAGGCTGAACTAAAGTCTGCGTAATATTATTTTAATTTCAAGATAAAGGTAAGAGTATAAGACCAACCATTTTGACACCAGGCCCCTCTATTTATTCAGTACGTGAGCCACGGACCAACATTTGATGACATTTTAGCCCCACAGACCCCAAAACTAAAGATTTCCTCCTTTTGTGCACAATACCAGGCTGGATTTGGGAAACAAAACAGTCACACCAAAATGTCCGTCCATCTTCTACATTCTCTAGTTGTGTAGACTGGCCTGATTCACATGATGTATATTTTAACTCTTGAGAGTGTAAAAATGAAACCAAATGTACCCGCAAGGGTCCATTTGGGTTTCATTTTTACGCTCTCAAAGAGTTACATCTGGTTAACCAACTTTCCATATTTAACTGGAATTCTCTCAAGGACCACTGGTGGTCCCCGGGCCGGTCAGAGTCAGCCAAAGGGTCGCATTTGGCCTCCAGGCCGCATAATGCCCAGGTGTGCCCTAAGTTATGCAGACAAACACACACTGACCTGAGCACCTGAGGTATGGCGAACATGAAGGCGTCGTGGAAGATCAGGCAGAGGGTTCCGGTCAGGAAGTACGGCCCAAAGCTCCGTGCCAGCGTGCGGATGAGGTAGAACCCAGAGCTCTGCTCCCTCCTCAGCTTCTTCAGCAGCTGGGTCTGCTCTGTCAGCCTGGTGGCCCCAGAGGAGCACCAGGAGGCACCGCTCACACCAAGGCCGTTCCTATAGGACAGGCAGGGGTTTTCAACCTTTTTGACTCCATGCAGGGACAACCATTTATTCAGCATTTGAGCTGCACAGACCACCATTTGATGACTTTTTAGCCCCACAGACACACCCAAAACTAAAGATTTCTTTTGCTTTTGTCCACAATACCAGGCTGGATTTGGGAAACAAAACAGGCAAAACATATACAGATGATGAATAATTTAACTCTTGAGAGCGTAAAAATGAAACCAAATGGACCCTAGCGGGTCCATTTGGTTTCATTTTCACACTCTCAAGAGTTACATCTGGTTAAACAATTTAGCTGGGGACCACCTGGAACCATCTCAGGGACCACTGGTGGTTGAAAACCCCTGCTATAGGAGGAGGGGTTTTACAGCAAGAACCTTTTTTGACCTCACAGTTTTCTGGAAATCCCTCTATTTCATGTCAGGGACCCTGAAATTCATCTGCATATTGCTCCCGACCTCCTCTGAAAATATGTAGTTCCAACCTGGGACCCCTCAGAAGCAAAATATTTGAGTTAAAAAGTTCCACTTTGACAGAATATTCAGATATTTGCACCAATTGATGATGAATGATTTTTCCAAAATAAGCTCATTTTCTTTTTGGCCTAAATTTGCTCCTCGCGACACTGCAGACAAATTTGCAGTCCTAATTGAATAGGATCATACAAATCCTGACTATTTTAAGTCACAATTTTTATTTTAGTTTTATCTAGTTGATCTTCAGATCAAAAAAAGTATTTTGGTTGGCCTTGATGGCAGATTTCACAATTGGTTGTATGCTGATAATATCACATCCACAAGCTCACAACTCATAATGCCAGTTATCCACTTATACAAAGGACTTATATGACTAAAACTAAATCTAAATAGATTCAGAGCACGAGCCAACCCTGGGATGTAACTTGCCAACTGCCTGTCAATCAAACAAGCTGTTAACTTTGCAGAGCTAAAATAAAATATATATACATCCATCTTCAACCGCTTATCCACAGCATGAGATGTAAAAAAAAACATTGTAAAATGTGGTTTGCGCATTGGGAAATAAAACTGGTGTAAGCCACAATGGCAATGGTGAGAATGCCATTCACAAAGGTTTTATGAGGTAAGAAATGCACAGTGGATTCAACTCAGACAGGAATAAATATAGATGGTTTAGCCAGTGAGGTTGCACAGGTCGTGATAAACAACCTGATTTCCCGTTGCCTGTTTTGTTCGCTGTTTGTCTGACTGACTCGTCAGACCTGTGTTCTCTTTTTACATTTATTCATAATCTTTTGTGTGGTTATTCTGGGAGTAACAACCATACAGTTATATACTGTATATAAACTAGAGGGAGGACTGTTCCGCCTCCAGCTATTCATTTGAATGAAAAGCCATTTACAATGGCGTTTGAAGCACCCAGAACTATCGTTATAACTCAATCGATGTCTGGAACTGAGCGGAAGTTGAGAGTGGTCTCAATTTTGAGGTTAGTGTTGACCCAGCTTGGCATACTGCGGAGCCCATTCAGATGGGTACAGTATATTACAGTATTGTTCTTACTGTTGAAGCACAGCGTACTGCTGAGCGCAGTCACATGGGTACAGTATATTACAGTTGTGTTCTTACAGTTGAAGCTTGGCGTACTGCTGAGCCCAATGCAGTATATTACAGTAGTGTTCTCTTACTGTTGAAGCTTGGCATACTGCTGAGCCCAGTACAGTATATTACAGTATTGTTCTTACTGTTGAAGCTTGGCATACTGTTGAGCCCAGTACAGTATATTACAGTAGTGTTCTTACTGTTGAAGCTTGGCGTACAGTTAAGCCCAGTACAGTATATTACAGTAGTGTTCTTACTGTTGAAGCTTGGCGTACTGCTGGGCCCAGTCAGATGGGTACAGTATATAACAGTATTGTTCTTACTGTTGAAGCACAGCGTACTGTTGAGCCCAGTCAGATGGGTACAGTATATAACAGTAGTGTTCTTACTGTTGCAGCTTGGCGTACTGCTGCGCCCAGTCCTTCTCCAGCTGTGAGATGATCTTCTCAGAGCTGTCCTCCTCCCTCAGAGACCACAGGTCCTCTGCCTGCAGAGGAGAGCGGTAGCCCTGCACCACCAAACTGTACACAAAAACAGCACACTGTTATTTTGGCTTATTGGAAAACACGTTGCAAAATGTTGGAAAATCTCAAAAGCCAAGTGCAAGAATGTGGGGGGTGTCCATGGGGACGTGAAAATGTCTGAGAAGAACCACTTTTAGCATCGCTCTCTGATGTGGTATACATTTGATAATGGTTTTGGCGTTACAGACAATCCTACCTGCTGAACCACCAGAAAAAGAACTTGGAGAGGAAAGATGCATCCTCCACTGGACATGGGTTCTGACGAAAGAAAAGGCATGAAAAAGGTGTTGAGGACCAGTGGAATTATTAATCAATGAATCAACTCCCTGACCCATACTAGGGATGTCCCGATAGTCTGTGGTATCGGAAAAAGCATTGTATCTGCATTTCTTTTTGTCATATCGATAACGGCAAATACTGTATCGCGTATTGGTAAAGTATCAGTATTGGTCCTTATTCAATCATTATCACGGTATTGGCAAATATGACAATCTGATACAGGAGTAAAGGGCTGACGCAGGCAGGCAGGCAGGTAATACAATATGTCGGGGCATGTGGAGTTTGTGCACATTCAAGTGAGGGGTCTTCTGTTCCCTATTGGCTGACTTTTTTCTTTTTTGTATTATTATATATATTATTTACTGGTATTGGTATTTGGTATCGGTATATTCTAACACAGGAATTGTGCAAAAACAAAATACAATTGTGCAAAAACAAAGAAAAGTGTATTGGGACATCCCTGCCCAATGATGATTTTTTCACCTTATTCTTGGCATTTTTAGAGAGACAGCAAAATCAATTCCCGACTGCGGAAGCCATTGCGGCAGGTATAAATCGGTTGCAGCAGTGAAGTGTCTCAGGAGTGTTATAACTGCTGAGACAGTCTAAACCTAACCCCCTAACCCTATGCCTGAAACTGCTGTGGTATAAACCTGTTGCGACCGTTTTGATGCCTGCCGTGACGAATTTATACCTGCCGTGACCCCTGCCACAGTCCGGAATTGATTTCCCCCTCCTGATTTTTTTAAGAGGGAATCGTCAAGGAAACAGAATCGTTAAAATCCTAAAGGATTCCAAACCCTACCCACGGCTGCACCACCAACTACAGTCATTTGAGGACCAGTAGTCGAACAGTTATTCAGTACCTAATCCTATGGTCAGTTGCTATACTATTAAAGGACCAGTGTGGCAGCGTCCTGACCTCAATGTGAACACACCCCTCCCTCGCCAGATTACTGATGCTCTCAAAGTCTTTTCATTATATGTGAGAGCTTCCACAAAGACTGCCTTAATTTAAAAGTGAAAAGACGTTTAAGGCGAACTGAATTATGAATATCCTGATTATGTCATAATTGCTTAACTCTAGGCTACTCTTTACGTCTACGCATTTTCTAAAATAGTCGAGTACAAAAGGGTATAGTTGGACTACTTAATTTAGACTGTACTGCACTAGAAAAAATAACAAGCACATAATAAAAAAAAAGCTTCTCATTTACTTTCAATAATAACTGCACGTTACTTTCCGTGCCTGCTTGCCAAGTGCATAAAACACTGATGCATAATGTGTGGTAGGACTAGGAGCCTAAAAGCACAAAGAAGGGGAGAGTAACCTATGATCTCATATTATTAATAAAGGCTGTGATTTAAAAGCAGCATAAGTTTTATTTTATATGTGACAGATGTCATACATGAGTTCTCATTAGTCTTCATACTTGCCCCACATTTTGATTGGACTGTATGCTAGCGTATTGTAACCTTTTAACCAATTTAGTACAGAGGTCGATTCTAAAAACTCCCTCTAAATCCTCCCGGCCTACGTTTTCTACAGAAACCTCACTTTTTCATTTAAACATTACAAAACATATAATGTTTTCTAAACAATAACACCAAAAGATGTTCCTGTCCTGATAACTTTAGTTTTAAGATGGAGTGGTGTAATTTCTTTCGATCCAAAAACACAATCATCAGATCTAATTGTTATATAAGGAGGAAGATTATTTTCAAAAAAGTGCAGTATTTTTTAAAATGTAACCCCCAAAAGGTGGTGGGTGGTGAAGCCACACCCACCGCTGTAGTTGTATGAAAAAGAGGAGGCGTTAGGGCAGGGGCTGATAGTGTGATGTCACTTCATCTTTTTTTTTTTTTTTTTTCATTGGCACGTTGGAAAGTCAAGGTTTCAGCCTTCAGGAAGAATCCCTAAATTCAAAGGGAAACAACCAGGGTTGAGACTTTCATTTTTGATTTTTATGTGATGTGAGAGCAGGATATCATAGCTTCAACATGACATTGGTGGTTGTTCAGTTTGTTTTTATTTCAGATGTGCTCTATTAGTCTAGTATGTGAAGAGTCTGGCTGTGCTATTAACTCGCAACTTGCTCATTGGGAGAAAGTAGGGTTCCATGTCTTGCTCAAGGACACTTTGACACTAACTCTCGTGGAGCAATGAATCTTCCCAAGTAGACATCTTAGCCCTTAGCCACTGGCCACCTCTGTGTGAATTAACCCCCGGTGCCACCGACTGTACCTTGACGTAAGACCGTTTGGCTGAGACGGGCCTCCGGTCGGAGAAGCAACTGAGGATGAGTTGAGCGAGTTGCAGGGAGAAGTAGACGAAGAAGGCCACGAAGCGCATGGCATCGGTGGAAAACCCCTGGAAGAAACACATGACAGCCATAAAAAACTCTCAGCTTTAAACACCACATGCCACTGTTTGCACTTAGCAGGCTTAGGCCAATGAGACCAGAGAACGGACGGCTTCGCCAGAGAAAACAGCACATTAAAAGAGAGAACTGAATCTTTTTTTTTTTTTTGTCTTTTTCGCAATTTCACAGTGGTGTAAAGTAACTGAGTACAACTCTGAGGTATTTGTTCTTGTGCATAGTTTCAGTATGTCTAACTTTCAATACTTTTACCTCTACTCCCCCACATCTCAGACGTGAATATTCCTACCTTTACCCCAATACAATGACTAGAAAACTCGTTTTGTAGCCAAAATTTGTATATATTATTATTATTCACAAATTATTACAAAATAAATACGTTGTACATTAACTAATTCAGCCCTATACGTTTAGGTAACTTGAAAATATCTGACCCATATTTTTTGTGTTTAACAAAATTTCCACCGAAATCGAGGCTTTAATCATGATGTACTGTCTATCTAAATAAGACTTTATGTCTGCAGCCGGGATCTAACATTGGACCAAAATGATGGAGAGTCATGGAACCTCAATCAAAGTTACTCCTAACCAGCACTTCCATGAGAGGGAAAAAAAATGATGGGGGAAACACCACTTTCCACTGCATGACACATTTATTATGGAGATTCAGCTACTTTTTTTTCCTTTTCCCTTGACGGCAATGGAGGAAAGCAGTGTTTTAGTTCCCAGATAGGTAAGGAGAATAGTAATCATACTTGAACCAAATAGTATTTGAAGACAATCCATATCTTTGGGCCCACTTACAGTAGGTGCCAGATGGGTGGGGGATGTCACAAGAGACGAGACAATGTAATTTGTGGCAGAAAGGGCAGACAGCCACAGACAGGCCAAGTGTTCAAACATAAATTATTATCCTTCCATTTATTTTTTTGTGAAGAACAAAAAACGTCAGTTGTGTCTGTCCCCACAGGTCGGTCACTTATAATCACAGCACTTCCCAAACAGTTTGTCGAGCCGCAAGGATGATGTGTGCAGTAAAGCCAAAGGGATTTTAGGAAAACTGCACATCATTATTGCAAACATTGTTATAGGAGAGTTATAGTTATAGGAGAGTAATATTTTTACTTTACTTATGACTTACTTATGACTCCTTTAGAAAAACTAATATATTACTTATTACTTGAATGAAATCAAAGAGTCATGTGTTACATATTACATTATTACTTCCCCAAGTTCCAGGGGCGGATGTAAAATGTCCCATTTGGGGGGGGGGGTGCAAGAGAACATGTTGGGGGGGCAAGAGAAAATGGTATGGGTGTGGCTTCATCGCCCGTGTCGCTTCGTGCCACGGGCGATGAAGTCGCACCCCTACCATTTTCAGTTACAGGACTTTTATTACGCAATTAAGCATCAATAATAACATCAGTTGTTGTTGAAGTTGCAACAAACACGCAGCATGCATAAAGCCAAAGTTCTGACTCAGAGAGTTTTCTGTTTTCAATGATGAAGTGCTGTAGGTTTAGTGGTTTAGTGGCAACTGTAGTTAGTTAGTAGCAGTAGTAGTGTTTCAAATCATTTTAAAAATAATCACTTTATTTGAAATATCCTAGGTTGTTTTGCATGGCATCGTGTTTGGGGGGGCAGACTGAGTACCCCCCCCCCCCCCCCGGGCCCATGCTTAGATCCGCCCCTGCCAAGTTCCCCCCTCCAACCCGCGAAAGAATAGATATACAACTCAGCCTGTTTAGCGTTTAGCGACTTTAACTTGTAGCGTACATCATGTGTGCGGAATGCAGCTGTGGATTAGCATCAACAAACTACTGCACTCTATCTCTGTTATCTGTTGATAGCTTGTAAGTCTGTTCTACTGTATTTTCGCATGCAGCAACAAGCTCATTTGTAATAAGTAATGTGTCAAGTGGCCTTGACACAAACACATCTGAAAATCACAGACTTTTCTGAAGTTTTGCCGTCGTGTACGTTTAGCTTTCAAATAAACAAGCTGGTGATGAACTCGATGACACCCGGACACACCACCACTGCGTTGACATAATGTCGGCGTTGACATTTTTCCTTTCCTCTTCATTTCCTACCAGTTGTCTTCAGACACTAATTATACGCTTGGCAGACAGTAATTGCTCATACTGTAGATTACTGATGCTGCTTTGTGGAGGGTCTGGGTGTGGGAGTTGAAATCCACAGTATATACAATGTGGCTTGACTCTTCTTTTTTTTGTTTATTTTACGCACACGACTGAGGAGAGATCATTTATGTACACGTGTATGCTGTACATCCATAAAGCCAGAATGTGTTTCTCTGCATTCATATGTTATATGTCTGTTAATTAGCTCATACAACATGCAAATCCCATGGCGAACTAAGTGAGGAGAAACAAAAGCAAAATTGTAAATCCACTCCTTGAGCCTTGGACTTTCACAGTCCTTATTCCTGAGGGCAGCACTGTACCTTTTAACTTTATAGCTTTGGACTTAGACTGGTTCTGTTGTTGCGTATGCTCCATATTTGTCATGTACAACTGTTTTAGTTTAATACTGTATTTCTGTTATCTGTTGTTGCATTGGATTGGTCTTATTTTGTATAGTATTTCGTGTAAGTATTCTGTGCCTTCTTGCCTGCCCTTGATTGGTGTTTCCTGTTCTGTTTTACCAATCCTCCCCGTCCCCTCCCAGTATTTCTTATAGAGCTGCGCAGTGACGTCACAGCCCCTGTTCCGGAAGTCTTTTCCCAATTCATTTTTCTCATAGACTTTTCGAAAATAATTTATATCAAGACGATTACGCCGCGGACAAAGCCAACTCGAGTCGTGACGAATCATGATGACACACACAAACTTTTGGGACAATAAAATAATTTCTAAGATGAAAAACGAAACAAAAGGTCTTGTATCATGACGTTTTCTACTTCTTCCCAATTATATATTATATGACGATATTGTGTTTGTTGCCATGATTTGTCACGACCTGAGTTGGCTTTGGCCGCGGCGTAATCGTCTTGATATAAATTATTTTCGAAAAGTCTATGAGAGAAATGAATGGGGAAAAGACTTCCGGAACAGGGGTGGTGACGTCACTGCGCAGCTCTATAGTGTATCCAGACAATGCCAAAAGCAGAGGACGGCAGGCGCCTATTCTACGGCTTATTTATGGCATCTTGGTGACTTGACTGTCTGGAAGCAGCCTTATAGGAATAGATGAGCTGGGGCTATTTCAGCCAACACACCTATGTTCTGTTTGCTCGTTTGCCTGTTAGCCTATCCTGTGCTGATTGTATTTTGGGTTCACCTGTGTCATCCAAGTCTATTTACGTCCTGTGTTGGCAGTGTATTCTTGTTGTGTCTGTGTACTATAGACCTGCGTTTAGTGAGTTGTTTAGCTGTTTATGTTTTAATAAGAACCTTGGTTTAGTCAGCAACAACAAGATATTGCCAGCCAATTAGTAGTTATTTTTTCTTGTTGCCATGTCTGGCAAAAGAATTTTCCAACAACATTTCTGACCAATCCTGATATACAGGTTGTTTGCACATTACCATTCCCCACAGCAACTAACATTTGGTTTCATTTTTACACTCTCAAAATAGTTAAAATAGTTAAAAGCAGTTAAAATATTCATCATCTGAATTAGCACAAGTCGACACAACTGGAGGCTGTAAGATGAATGGTCATTTTGATCTGTATGTTTGACTGTTTTTTTCCGCAAATCCAACTTGAAATTGTGGACAAAAGCAACAGAAATCTTTAGTTTTGGGGTCTGTGGGGCTAAAATGTCATCAAATGGTGGCCTGTGGCTCAAATGCCGAATGCATAAATAGTAGGCCCTGGAGTCAAAAAGGTTGAAAATCACTGCTTCATATGAAAACTTTGTATTTGCCCATCCTGCCATTCTTCCAGCCCACGCTAGTAGGGCTGGCTAAATCCGGCCCTGTTCCCGCCCCAAGCCACTGATTCTGTTATCTCATAATGTGGTGTTGTTTCTGTCTTTCATTCATGAGTTTGAACAGAGAAGGGAATAACATGGATAAACAACACAGTAAATCCGACCAAAACGCCGTCAAATTATAGCCCACAGAGAACTGCCTGAGATCCTGCACCGTTCTTGTGATTCATAAAAAAATATGCCAATAACAATGAAGGGAGCGCTGAGAACGATACAAGATAAACAAGTCTGTGCCACAAACTTCCCACTCAAAAACCACAGGGCTTTTACTGCTCAGGAAGGGCAGGGCGCAAATACAGGACCATGTTTATTCACCAGAAGTGGCTGTATGGGAAATGTGTGTGTGAAACTGTGGTTCTTCTCAGACATTTTTCACGTCAAGGACCCCAGCATTGATGCGTTGATGAGATACAACCCCAATTCCGTTGAAATTGGGACGTTGTGAAAAATGGCAATAAAAACAGAATGCATTGATTTGCAAATCGTTTTCAACCTATATTGAGTTTAATACACTACAAAGACAGTATATTTAATGTTCAAACTGATAAACTTTATTGTTTTTGTGAAATTATACAATCTTTTGTAAATTGATCCCTGCAACACGTACCAAAAAAGTTGGGACGGAGGCAACAAAAGACTGGGAAAGGTCATGAATGCACAAATAACGCCTGTTTGGAACATTCTACAGGTAAACAGGTTAATTTTAAACAGTTTAATATTGTTATTGAGTATAACAGGACCATCCCAGTCGCTCACAATCAAAGATGGGGCGAGGTTCACCACTTTGTGAACAATTCTTTGAGAAAATCATCTAACGATTTAAAAACAATGTTTCTCAACATTCAATTGCAAGGAATTTGGTGATTTCATCATCTACAGTCCATAATATAATCAAAACATTCAAAGAATCTGAAGAACTTGCTATACTAAAGCGTCAAGGCCGAAAACCAACATCTAGCACTTGTGACCTTCGATCCCTCAGGTGGCTCTGCATTAAAAACTGACTTCATTGTGTAAAGGATATTACTGTGTGGACTCAGGAACACTCAGAAAACCATTGTCAGTTTACAGAATTTGACGCTACACCTGCGATTGCAAGTTAAAACTCTACCATGCAAAGCAAAGCCATACATCAGAAAGGTTGGTTTGAAAAAACAACTAGAAAAACAACCAGAAATGCCTTCTCTGGGTACAATATCATTTAAAATGGTTATACACAAAGTGGAAAAGTGGGCTGTGGTCTGATGAGTCCACATTTCTAATGATAGTGGACCCAGAGAAGGCATTTCTGGTTGTTTTTCAAACCAACCTTTCTGATGTATGGCTTTGCTTTTCGATGGTAGATTTTTAACTTGCAATTGCAGGTGTAGCGACAAACTATGTAAACTGACAATGGTTTTCTGAGTGTTCCTGAGTCCACACAATAATATCCCTTACACAATGATGTCAGTTTTTAATGCAGAGCCACCTGAGGGATCAAAGGTCACAAGTGTTTGGTGTTGGTTTTCGGCCTTGACGCTTTAGTATAGCAAGTTCTTCAGATTCTTTGAACGTTTTGATTATATTATGAACGGTAGATGATGAAATCAACAAATTCCTTGCAATTGAATGTTGAGAAACATTGTTTTTAAACCGTTGGATGATTTTCTCACAGAATTGTTCACAAAGTGGTGAACCTCGCCCCATCTTTGATTGTGAGCGACTGGGATGGTCTTGTTATACTCAATAACGATATTAAACTGTTTAAAATTAACCTGTTTACCTGTGGAATGTTCCAAACAGGCGTTATTTTTGCATTCATGACCTTTCCCAATCTTTTGTTGCCCCCGTCCCAACTTTTTTGGTACGTGTTGCAGGGATCAATTTACAAAAGATTGTATAATTTCAAAAAACAATAAAGTTTATCAGTTTGAACATTAATTATATTGTCTTTGTGTTGTATTCAACTGAATAGAGGTTGAAAACGATTTGCAAATCAATGCATTCTGTTTTTATTTACATTTTACACAACGTCCCAATTTCAACGGAATTGGGGTTGTAGATGACCGATGAACTGAAAACATTCTGTGCCAGAGTAGGCCCGGATGTAACATTTCCCAATTGCGGGGGCAGGCGAAAATGGCATGAAGCCACCCTCATACCATTTTCATTTAAATTATTTGATTGGCAGAGCATGTTGAGGATAAAAAGTCAAGAAAAAGTGAGGATGCAAATTGTGAATTTCTCAACTCTTACAGTTGTAGGAGTGTCACAGTTCAAATGGCAGCAGTAATTCAGTATCATGTATATAATGACATATAATATATGTACTATTATGCCATAAAATATGACTAAAACATTTAATAAGAATCAGAGAGCAAGTACCCTGACACCTCCAGCAGATGATACTCTCAATTACATCTTAATTACATCACTATTACGTCATCGGCTAAATCAGCCAATGGAAATACCGATCTGATTGCTTAAAGAGGAGAGGATACAAATGTGAACCAAATGGACCCTAGCTAACATAAGATAAGACGCTCTACCAAGTGCTGATCTACTTATTATTATGGCATTTCTTGATGTTGCACACACTTGCTCTGTCATTGCTCTTGTGTTAGTAGTAGTAGTAGTGAAACCGTGTTTGTTGAGAGCCGTATCTGAATGATTGATTAATTGATTGATTGATCAACACAGACACTATCCCTATATGGTTTGTGCTTTCCCTCCCAGGGGCTGAACTGCAGAATCCCTCCAAAAAATAAGCCAGAATCTGGGGTTCTGAAAGTCCATTCAAGGTCCGGCAGTCATTCATTCATGTGGGTGAGTTTGTCACTTTGTTGTTGTTGTTTTTTTGCAGCATGTTTCATTTAAACATTAACCGACACCTGACCCAAACCAGCTGAGAATCACTGCAGAATTCCCAACCCCTGTGTTACTATGAATGCTTACTCACTCTCCCTTTCCCATGTGTTACGGTGTGAACCAGCCCTCACACAGCGACAGAAGTATTACCTATTACCTATCTCTCCATCTTTCTCCAAATCCACGTGGTAAAATATAGGGCATTATAAGTACAGACATTCAGAACATGCACTAAACATAAACCGATGATTATTTAGATCAACCTCATTTTGGTCAGATATTCCGTCCCCCCACAAGTGTGTGTGCGTGTGCGCGCACCCACACATGTACTGTATGCTTGGATGTGTCTTTGTTTGCACCATGCCATGTTTGTGTGTGTGTGTGTGTGTGTGTGTGTGTGTGTGTGTGTGTGTGTGTGTGTGTGTGTGTGTGTGTGTGTGTGTGTGTGTGTGTGTGTGTGTGTGTGTGTGTGTGTGTGTGTGTGTGTGTGTGTGTGTGCGTGCGCGCGCGCGTGCGTGCGTGCGTGCGCGTCTATAGTCCCAGAAAACACAGGACGAATTACTTGACATTACTTGATTGTGGCCAGATCAAGACAATCTAAGACTAGTCAAATCTGCCCCAGAATATCACCTGATTTCAACCCACACAAATCCTGTCAACTAGAAGCGTACATCCCTGGATGAATCAGAGAGAGCCAGACTAACTTAAATCACCATATTTAAATTGGTGAAGATGTCCTGGGAATGACGTAAAGATCATCCCCATATATCTGGTGATAATCTGGTCCAGATATAGTTTTGTGGATTGCCTTGTTCTGGCCACAATCAAGACGTCACTAATTAACCGTCACTAAATAACCATGTTTTCTGGGGTACAGTGTCTCTTATGTGTATTTAACCTGAATACACAACTTGTAATTTAGTTTATATCATAAACTAAATTACAAGTGTTAGGAGGATTACTTGCATTATATCATAAACTAAATCATATGTTAGGAGGATTACTTGCATTACTTACTTGTATACTTGTGTTCTAAATGCTTCGTTTCTTTGGCAAAACCTGCCATGCCAACATGGCACACTGGTACATAGATGTTCATGTACTGTATATATATACATCTATTGTAGGTTTACAAAAAACGAATGCTGTATGACATGAATGTCAGTCCTCTATTCCGGACTCCATGCTGTGTGAAGTACATGTATGTGTAGCATGTGCATGCATGATGGAGGCCCTGTAATTGCTTATTGCTTAAAAGGAATGTGTCTCTCAGCCCACATGTTTCTGTCGCTGTTACCGTAACTGCATGGCTGTCAACAAACAAACACACACGCACGCACGCACGCACGCACGCACGCACGCACGCACGCACGCACGCACGCACGCACGCACGCACGCACGCACGCACGCACGCACACACGCGCGCGCGCGCGCGCGCGCGCACTTTGCCACCGTCACCCCAAAACCCAAACCTCAGAATAGCTGTGCTGCTGCTATATGATTAATGCACATACTTACACGTGCGATGGAGAGTAAATATAGCTCAGACTCCCTGCGTAGGTGACATGACTATCACGCACACACACAACACACACACACACACACACACACACACAACACACACACACACACACACACACACACACACACACACTGCTTTATTTTAGCAGTCACATTCTTCTGCACCTGCTTATTTGTGTGACTGTGAAGGACCCAGAAGTTGATTGTGGCGTGTGAGGGATGGAGCGATAATGTGAGAAGCATTCGACACCCGTGGAGGCAGGAATGTGAGGCCGCATTCCAGTGTCAAAACAAATATACCGTACGGTATATACATAGGCTCCGCTACGGACAGATGAATCGTGTGCCATTATCTTTTTTTTTTTGCTATGGTGTGGTAGTGGTAGCTCCTAGAAGACAGTGGAGTTCTTGGTCTCAGGAAAACTTATTTTATGTGATGAAGAGAGAAGTAGCAGCATATACTAACTAAAAGAGTGATTTGGTGATTGGAGGAAAGAAACTGTGGTCTACCACAGTAGCAAGATATGCACCTGCACCCACTTTACAGTGCAAGTTAACAGGCCAACGACACAACACGTGTAACAAGGCCTGTCCCTATTCCATCCTGATTGGATGAAGGCTTTTCCTCCCGAAGCCCAAATTGAAACTATGGATAGGGAGGAACTCCTTATCAGCACATGTCAGCCCCTTCTCTTGAATAATATTTGAATTAAGTTGAATCACTGAATATAGTTTTAAATGTATAGATTTAACAAATCCGTCAGTCAGAAAACTAACAATTTACCTATTGGACTGGAACAGGGGTGCCCAAAAGGTAGATTGTGATCTACGAGTAGATCACACAGGCCGTGCAGGTAGATCACATGACAGTCCCCCCAGCACTTGGACCCTTATAGATCTGTAACTCTTGAGAGTGTTAAAATGGCTTCATTTTACCGTTCTCAAGAGTTAAATTATATTTTCAGTTCTCTTTCCCAATTGTGGACAAAAACGTGAAAGTTCTTAGTTCACAAACTGTCAACTCAAACCTCAAATACTGTTTTCAAACAGTCAGTAATTCCAATTCTCCCCGTCTATTTAAAGAAGTGTGGGCACCCCTGGACTGGAAGGACAATTCAATAAAACACTTCAATAAATCCCAATGTTTTTTTCCTAGTAATCATATGTGTTTATAAAGTGCCTGCTGCACTGCTGTGAGGTTAGCATCCTACTGTACCTCTTCAATGATCTGCTGGATGTTGGCCCTGAGTGGAACAATAGAACAGACCACAGCCAGGGCCCAGAACAGGAAGAGGAGGATGGAGGAACGGCATCCCTTCACCCTCTCCAGGTGGATCACACACACTGCCAGGATCTGAGGAGGAGAGAGGAGAAGAGGGGATTTTATTATGGACAACATTTAAGCTTAAAAGTATAGAGCTGAGCAGTCCCGCCCCCTTGTGCCGTCACTCTTGTTCCAGAAATGGATTCCCTGTTCATTTTCCTCATAGAGTTTTTGAAAATTATCTATATAAAGATTAACACGCCGCGGACAAAGCCAACTTGGGTCTGAACAAATCATGACACCACAAAATATGTTTTGGGACAATTAATAATAATTTACTAAGAAGAAAAGTGAAACAAGAAGTGTTGTATGATAATATTGTGTGTGTTGTCATGATTTGTTGAGACCTGAGTTGGCTTAAGTTGGATTACTCTGTGGCGTAATCATGTTAGGATCATTTTAGGAACATCTATGAATGAATGCTTTGGAAGAAAAGTCTTTCGTCCAATCAGAATGAATCAGGATCGAATGGAGGTGGTCTTTGGTGTGTGTGTGTGTGTGTGTGTGTGTGTGTGTGTGTGTGTGTGTGTGTGTGTGTGTGTGTGTGTGTGTGTGTGTGTGTGTGTGTGTGTGTGTGTGTGTGTGTGTGTGTGTGCGTGCGTGCGTGCGTGCGTGCGTGCGTGCGTGCGTGCGTGCGTGCGTGCGTGCGTGCGTGCGTGCGTGCGTGCGTGCGTGCGTGCGTGCGTGCGTGCGTGCGTGCGTGCGTGCTGTTGGTTTGTCAAAGGTTTGTCATTGGACTTTAAGGACTGTGCATGTAGCATTTCATGCAGATCGGTGTAGTTATTGGTTAAAAATGTGAAGAGCTGCCTCCTGGTGGCGCTATAACAGGCCATTCTGGAAAATGTGGGGCAGAGGTTCATCGTTGGCATCTAAGGAAATTGTGTGCAAAGTTTGCCATCGACCAGGTTAACGGTGCTGGAGATTAGCTGGTAACAGACGGTTGGACGCTCACACACGCATGGACAGAAGGATGGATGGATGTGCAAAACATGCTCTCTCCCCATGCCCTCGGCCTGGTGGAGGCAACTAACAAATACGAGAGCTGAAATTAAATGTGAGAAAGAAAGAAATACAGGAGAGGAGAGGAGTTTGTCTATTTCAGGATGATTGCTGAGGTGGCTTATCTGGTCTGGATCATGCACATTTTGTTGAGCTATCTTGTCACCAAGGCGGCTTTAAAAAGCCATGTAAGTGCCATTGGGGATTTAGGGTACAATGTGGTGTCTGCACCCATACCACAGCCTAGGGGCATTTCACACAGACTCTCTCTGTGTTCATATTTCGGTGTGGTGCAGGCGTACTGCAGGCCAACATGTATGTTGTTGTGCGGACACATTGGTTTGGACGTTTTTTCCCCCTCTTTCTGTTGTTGTTTGTCTCTTTTAGCTGCAAGCCAGCCATGCAACCCATGTTTATGATATGGCGAGTGAGCGGATCAGAATGCTAGCTGTGTAGTTTTAACACCACATGGGGTTGGCATTCTGTAGCAGTGTGTTAAACCGAAAGAATATGTCTGGTTCTTAATTACGATTTTGGCTGCCATCTGTATTGTCTACAAAAAAAAGTTAAAGCAAGGTCCACATTCATAGTTCATACGTCCTTCTTGCACTGGGCAAAGACTCATGAAACCTTTTGGGCAGGTTAAAGTCATTCGAAATGTATCTCATGAGTGAACACAACCTACCATGGTGAACAGGGGCGGATCAAGGCATGGGCATGGGGGGAGGGCAATGCCCCCCTAAATGCGCAGGCTGCCCCACCAAACATGATGGCATACAAGAGCACCCAAGATATTTCAAATTAAAGTGCTTATATTTGAAATGATTTGAAACACTACTACTGCTACAATCATCTCACCACTAAACCAACACTATTTCATCATTGAAAACAGAAAACTCTGAGTCAGACCTTTAGCTTTATGCATGCTGCGTGTCTGTTGCAACTTCAAGTTCAACAACTGATGTTATTTTTGATGCTTTACTTGCCCAATTTAAGTCCTGCAACCGAAAATGTTATGGGTGCGCGGATTCATCGCCTGTGTCGCTTCGCGCCACGGGCGATGAAGCCGCACCCATACCATTTTCTCCTGCCCCCCCAAATTGGGAAATGTTACATCCGCTACTGATGTTGAGGCTGTGTACTGTATATGACAGGGTGAATGTACCATGGTGAGGCTGTGTACTGTATATGACAGGGTGAATGTACCATGGTGAGGCTGTGTACTGTATATGACAGGGTGAATGTACCATGGTGAGGCTGTGTACTGTATATGACAGGGTGAATGTACCATGGTGAGGCTGTGTACTGTATATGACAGGGTGAACCTACCATGGTGAGGCTGTGTACTGTATATGACAGGGTGAATGTACCATGGTGAGGCTGTGTATATGACAGAGTGAACCTACTACCATGTTGAGGCTGTGTACTGTATATGACAGGGTGAACGTACCATGGTGAGGATGTGTTCTGTATATGACAGGGTGAACGTACCATAGTGAGGCTGTGTTCTGTATATGACAGGTTGAATGTACCATGGTGAGGCACTATACAGTATGATAGGGTGAACGTACCATGGTGAGGCTGTGTATATGACAGAGTGAACCTACTACCATGTTGAGGCTGTGTACTGTACATGACAGGGTGAACGTACCATGGTGAGGATGTGTACTGTATATGACAGGTTGAATGTACCATGGTGAGGCTGTGTACTGTATATGACAGGGTGAATGTACCATGGTGAGGATGTGTTCTGTATATGATAGGGTGAATGTACCATGGTGAGGCTGTGTACTGTATATGACAGGGTGAACGTACCATAGTGAGGCTGTGTTCTGTATATGATAGGGTGAATGTACCATGGTGAGGCTGTGTACTGTATATGACTGGTTGAATGTACCATGCGGAGGCTCTACACAGTATATGACAGGGTGAATGTACCATGGTGAGGCTCTACACAGTATATGACAGGGTGAATGTACCATGGTGAGGCTCTACACAGTATATGACAGGGTGAATGTACCATAGTGAGGATGTGTACTGTATATCATGACAGGGTGAATGTACCATGGTGAGGCTGTGTACTGTATATGACAGGGTGAATGTACCATGGTGAGGCTGTGTACTGTATATGACAGGGTGAATGTACCATGGTGAGGCTGTGTACTGTACATGACAGGGTGAATGTACCATGGTGAGGCTGTGTACTGTATATGACAGGGTGAATGTACCATGGTGAGGCTGTGTACTGTATATCATGACAGGGTGAATGTACCATGGTGAGGCTGTGTACTGTATATGACAGGGTGAATGTACCATGGTGAGGCTGTGTACTGTACATGACAGGGTGAATGTACCATAGTGAGGATGTGTACTGTATATCATGACAGGGTGAATGTACCATGGTGAGGCTGTGTACTGTATATGACAGGGTGAATGTACCATGGTGAGGATGTGTACTGTATATCATGACAGGGTGAACGTACCATGGTGAGGCTGTGTACTGTATATGACAGGGTGAATGTACCATGGTGAGGCTGTGTAGTGTATATGACAGGGTGAATGTCATGGCAGCCTGGATTCTCCCTGTTCTAACATTTCTATTTCTATGTGCATTAGGTTGGAGCTGCACTCCAGGGAGGTGTGTCCTGCTGATGATCCGGCTGGTCTCCATCTGGCAATCACCTGGGAGGGTACTTATACCTGGCTGTGACTGCACTCTGTGCTCAGTGATATCCTTACCTCCAGTCAGTGCACACCTCTGTGCCTCTCTCAGTAGTGTCTGCCTGCCAGCCTGACCACCTCACCTGCAGCTCCAACCAGAAGACCTAAGTATCGAATGGACTTTTGAATGAACTATTTTTTGGATTATTTTTGCCCTGGAATATTGGATGAACTTCTGAGCTTTAAGTAATAAATACTAAGCATATATACAACGTCTCATTGTCTCTGTCTGCAAGTGGGTTCCCTGTCTGCCCTGACAGTATCACTGAGCCAATATGAACCCAGCAGACACAGACAATATTCACCAAACTTTGGCTGGTCAGGCTGCAGTACTAGGATCTCATGATCAGGCCCTGAGAGAGATTATGGACGCTATGCGGGACCTCTCTAGCAACATGACTAGCCTACGCTCAGAACTACGTACAGCTACTGCTCAGGCTAGACCCCTACCCCATGATGAAGACGAGCCTATTAATGTACCTGCTGCTCGTCCGGGTTCCTCTCGGGAGCCTAATGCACCTGCGCCAGAGCGTTACGACGGAGATCTCGGTACCTGTGGTGATTTCCTCCTTCAGTGTTCACTCGTCTTTGATCTTCAGCCGCAGTCTTACCCCACTGCTCGTTCACGCATCGCATACCTGCTAGGCTGCCTGAAGGGAGAGGCTCTGGCATGGGCGAGGCCAGTATGGGAAAGCCAGGCTCCCGTTTGTTATTCCTATGAGGATTTCACCGAGGCTATGAGGGCCGTCTTCGATCATCCTGTAAAGGGAAGGGAGGCATCCAAGCGGCTGTTGAATCTGAAGCAAGCGTCCAGAAGCGTGGCGAAGTACGCCGTTGAATTTCGCTCACTCGCCGCTGAAAGTAGGTGGGATGACATCGCGCTCCAGGAGGTGTTTCAGCATGGCCTGTCTGATGCTATTAAAGATGAACTAGCTGCTCGTGAGGAGGCTGAAGATCTGGACTCTCTCATTTCCCTGGCCATTCGCCTCGATAACCGGCTCCGTGAACGACAGAGGGAGAGAGGTGGGCGTGGCTCCGGGTCCCGTGGCTTCACTTCTCGGCGCTCTCCACCACGTGAGTCTTCGTCTACCTCCGGAAACACCCGAGACCTCCCACCTACGAGCGAGCCTGAGCCGATGCAAGTCGGGCGTGCTCGTGCCCCTTTAACTTCGGAGGAGCGCCGCCGCCGACAGCAGAGCAACAGCTGTTTCTACTGTGGGAAGCCAGGCCACTTCATTCATCAGTGTTTCCTGCTGTCGGGAAAAGACAAGGGCTCTCAGTCAGGAGGGGACTGATGGCCCAAACTACCTGTCACACCTCCACAAGAACTCCTCTGCAAGCGCAGCTGGTCATTAAAGGTACAGTGCACTCACTTCCTGCATTATTAGATTCTGGCGCAGATGAAAGTTTCATTGATTCCTCAGTTTGTGATGAGCTTAATATTCCACTTGTTGACCTAGAAGTGCCACTTAAGACCAAGACTTTGAGTGGGGAACTGTTAGCCCTTGTCACCCAGAAGACTGAACCTTTAATGCTGCACCTGTCTGGCAACCACCAAGAGTTTATCAGTTTCTACGTTTTGAGTTCACCTGATGTTCCCTTAACACTTGGTATGCCGTGGTTTGTGTTACACAACCCTCATATTGATTGGAGTTCTGGCACTATTCGCAGTTGGAGTGTTTTTTGTCATTCATGCTGTCTCAAATCAGCCCTGGGCCCTAACTCTCTCCCTTCTGCTCCTCCTGCTACACCCCCAGACCTGACCACCGTGCCGCCTGAGTACCATGATTTGGGGGAGGTTTTTAGCAAACAGCGGGCTCTCTCTCTCCCACCTCACCGGCCTTATGACTGTGCCATTGAACTGCTGCCTGATGCCCCACTGCCAGGAAGCCGCCTGTACAATCTCTCTCGCCCAGAACGTGAGTCTATGGAAAATTATATTCAGACGTCTCTGGCTGCTGGCCTTATACGTCCCTCCTCATCACCTGTGGGGGCAGGATTTTTCTTTGTTGGGAAAAAAGATGGCGGTCTGAGACCCTGTATTGATTATAGAGGCTTGAATAACATCACTGTCAAGAACCGCTATCCCCTTCCCCTCATTAGCTCTGCGTTCGAACCCCTGGAGGGTGCCACTGTTTTTTCTAAATTGGACCTGCGCAATGCCTACCACCTGATCCGGATGCGCAAGGGTGACGAGTGGAAGACAGCATTCAACACCCCCCTAGGGCATTTTGAGTACCTCGTAATGCCTTTTGGCCTCACTAACGCCCCTGCCATATTCCAGGCTATGGTTAATGATGTACTGAGAGACATGCTTAACCGTTTTGTTTTTGTTTTTCTTGACGATATTCTTGTATATTCGAAAACTCTCTCTGAACATGTCCAACATGTCCGTCTTGTCCTGCAGAGGCTCCTCGAGAACCAGCTTTTTGTGAAGGCTGAGAAGTGCGAGTTCCATGTGCCCAGCACCTCCTACCTGGGTTTCATCATTGCAGAGGGGAAAATGAGCATGGATCCCTCCAAAGTGACAGCAGTCTCTGAGTGGCCTGAGCCGACCACCCGCAAACAGCTCCAGCGGTTTTTGGGGTTCGCCAATTTCTATCGCCGCTTCATCAAGAACTACAGCCGTGTTGCGGCCCCCCTGACGGCCCTCACCTCAACTTCCACCAAGTTTAAATGGACCTCTGAGGCTGCTGCTGCCTTTCAGGTGCTAAAGAGACTCTTCACCACTGCTCCCATCTTGGTTCAGCCTGACCCCTCCCGGCAGTTCATAGTGGAGGTTGACGCCTCAGATGTCGGGGTCGGAGCGGTTCTTTCCCAGCGGTCTGCCGTGGACCAGAAGGTCCATCCTTGTGCCTTCCTTTCCCACAAACTCAATGATGCAGAGAGAAATTATGATGTGGGGAACCGTGAACTTCTTGCCATTGTCCTCGCCCTGGAGGAGTGGAGACACTGGCTTGAGGGCGCCGAGCATCCTTTTGTGGTTTGGACGGACCACAAGAACTTGGCCTACCTCAAGACGGCGAAGCGCCTCAACTCACGTCAGGCCAGGTGGGCGTTGTTTCTGGGACGTTTTCAGTTTACTCTGACTTACCGCCCAGGCTCCAAGAACACCAAGGCTGATGCCCTGTCACGTCAGCATGCTGCTGAGGAGAATGCTGCTCTGCCCGGGACCATCCTGCCCCCCTCCTGTGTCGTGGCTGCGCTCACCTGGGACATCGAGTCAGCCATTCGTGAGGCCCAACGTACCCAACCGGACCCTGGCACGGGCCCCACTGGTCGCTTGTTCGTTCCTGACTCGGTACGCTCCAGGGTTCTCCAGTGGGCGCATGCTTCGCGGGTCAACTGCCACCCTGGTAGGAACCGCACCTGTGACATTCTACGCCGTCATTTCTGGTGGCCTACCTTGGAGAAGGATGCCAGAGAATTCGTGGCAGCTTGTTCAGTTTGTGCCCAGAACAAGAGCTCCAACCGACCCAGCTCGGGACTTCTCCGCCCCCTACCTATTCCTCATCGCCCCTGGTCCCACATTGCTGTGGATTTTGTCACTGGTCTGCCTCCTTCGGATGGAAACACTGTTATTTTAACCATCATAGACCGCTTCTCTAAGGCTGCCCACTGTGTCGCTCTCCCTAAGCTCCCCTCAGCCACCGAGACGGCCAACCTCTTAATTCTACATGTGTTCCGGATTCATGGCATTATGGCTGACGTTGTTTCGGATCGGGGTCCCCAGTTCACCTCGCAAGTGTGGAGGGCGTTCTGCACGGCGCTGGGTGCCACGGTCAGTCTGTCCTCAGGCTTTCACCCCCAAAGTAATGGTCAATCGGAACGCTGGAACCAAGAACTCGAGACCACATTACGTTGCTTGGCATCCACTCATCAGTCGACCTGGTCATCTCAGCTTGTGTGGGCTGAATACGCTCACAATTCGGCGACCAGCACATCTACCGGCATGTCCCCCTTCCAGTGTTCCCTGGGCTACCAACCTCCTCTCTTTCCTGTTGAGGAGGGCGACATCGCTGTACCTTCAGTTCAGGCCCACCTTCGCCGTTGTCGTCGAGCCTGGAAGACTGCTCGTGCTGCCCTGAAGCGGGCATCCAGAAGGAGTGAGGGGCAAGCAAATCGACGGAGGATTCCGGCCCCTAAGTATCGCCTAGGACAGAAGGTGTGGTTGTCTACTGCTGATCTGCCTCTTCGGACGGAGTCCCGTAAGCTGTCTCCTAAGTTCATTGGACCCTTCTCCATTGACCGGATTATTAACCCGGTCGCTGTCCGCTTGAAGCTGCCACGTGCCCTTCGTATTCATCCTACGTTCCATGTGTCACGTATTAAACCTGTCGTTACTAGTGCTCTGTCCCCCCCTGTTCCGCCCCCTCCTCCTCCCAGGATGCTCGATGGTGGGCCTGTTTACACGGTGCGCCGTCTGCTCGATGTTCGCCGTCGTGGCCGTGGGTTCCAGTATCTGGTGGACTGGGAGGGTTATGGGCCGGAGGAGCGCTGCTGGGTCCCTCGGCGCCACATTTGCGATCCTGCTCTCATCCGGGAGTTCCATCGTCGGCATCCGGATCGGCCTGGTGGGGCACCTGGAGGTGCCCGTTAGGGGGGGGTACTGTCATGGCAGCCTGGATTCTCCCTGTTCTAACATTTCTATTTCTATGTGCATTAGGTTGGAGCTGCACTCCAGGGAGGTGTGTCCTGCTGATGATCCGGCTGGTCTCCATCTGGCAATCACCTGGGAGGGTACTTATACCTGGCTGTGACTGCACTCTGTGCTCAGTGATATCCTTACCTCCAGTCAGTGCACACCTCTGTGCCTCTCTCAGTAGTGTCTGCCTGCCAGCCTGACCACCTCACCTGCAGCTCCAACCAGAAGACCTAAGTATCGAATGGACTTTTGAATGAACTATTTTTTGGATTATTTTTGCCCTGGAATATTGGATGAACTTCTGAGCTTTAAGTAATAAATACTAAGCATATATACAACGTCTCATTGTCTCTGTCTGCAAGTGGGTTCCCTGTCTGCCCTGACAGCCAATGTACCATGGTAAGGCTGTGTACTGTATATGACAGGGTGAATGTACCATGGTGAGGCTTTGTATATGACAGAGTGAACCTACTACCATGTTGAGGCTGTGTACTGTATATGACAGGGTGAACGTACCATGGTGAGGATGTGTACTGTATATGACAGGGTGAATGTACCATGGTGAGGCTTTATACAGTATAGGACAGGGTGAATGTACCATGGTGAGGCTGTGTACTGTATATGACAGGGTGAATGTACCATGGTGAGGCTGTGTACTGTATATGACAGGGTGAATGTACCATGGTGAGGCTGTGTACTGTATATGACAGGGTGAATGTACCATGGTGAGGCTGTGTACTGTATATGACAGGGTGAACGTACCATGGTGAGGCTGTGTATATGACAGAGTGAACCTACTACCATGTTGAGGCTGTATACAGTATATGACAGGGTGAATGTGCCATGGTGAGGCTGTGTTCTGTATATGACAGGGTGAACGTGCCATGGTGAGGCTGTGTACTGTATATGACAGGGTGAATGTGCCATGGTGAGGCTGTGTTCTGTATATGACAGGGTGAATGTGCCATGGTGAGGCTGTGTTCTGTATATGACAGGGTGAATGTACCATGGTGAGGCACTATACAGTATGATAGGGTGAACGTACCATGGTGAGGCTTTGTATATGACAGAGTGAACCTACTACCATGTTGAGGCTGTGTACTGTATATGACAGGGTGAATGTACCATGGTGAGGATGTGTACTGTATATGACAGGGTGAATGTACCATGGTGAGGCTGTGTACTGTATATGACTGGTTGAATGTACCATGCGGAGGCTCTACACAGTATATGACAGGGTGAACGTACCATGGTGAGGCTGTGTACTGTATATGACAGGGTGAATGTACCATGGTGAGGCTCTACACAGTATATGACAGGGTGAACGTACCATGGTGAGGCTGTGTACTGTATATGACAGGGTGAATGTACCATGGTGAGGCTCTACACAGTATATGACAGGGTGAACGTACCATGGTGAGGCTGTGTACTGTATATGACAGGGTGAATGTACCATGGTGAGGCTCTACACAGTATATGACAGGGTGAACGTACCATGGTGAGGCTGTGTACTGTATATGACAGGGTGAATGTACCATGGTGAGGCTCTACACAGTATATGACAGGGTGAACGTACCATGGTGAGGCTGTGTACTGTATATGACAGGGTAAACCTACCATGGTGAGGCTGTGTTCTGTATATGACAGGGTGAATGTACCATGGTGAGGATGTGTTCTGTATGTGACAGGGTGAATGTACCATGGTGAGGATGTGTTCTGTATGTGACAGGGTGAATGTACCATGGTGAGGCTGTGTACTGTACATGACAGGGTGAATGTACCATAGTGAGGATGTGTACTGTATATCATGACAGGGTGAATGTACCATGGTGAGGCTGTGTACTGTATATGACAGGGTGAATGTACCATGGTAAGGCTGTGTACTGTATATGACAGGGTGAATGTACCATGGTGAGGCTGTGTACTGTATATGACAGGGTGAATGTACCATGGTGAGGCTGTGTACTGTATATGACAGGGTGAATGTGCCATGGTGAGGCTGTGTTCTGTATATGACAGGGTGAACGTACCATGGTGAGGCTGTGTACTGTATATGACAGGGTGAACGTACCATAGTGAGGCTGCGTATGACAGGACTCAGCAGGAACACCATGTGCTTGTGTATCTCCTCGGTTCTCTTCAGCAGCAGGTAGAACACCTCCAGCAGGCCAAATGATGCCAGGCATAGTCCCAGGAGCTATACGGATATATGGAGAGGAGAATCTGAGTCCAGTCCAGTAGTGATGCGCGGGCCGGCCCGAACCCGGTGGGTCCCGCGGACCCCCACGGGGGGCGGGCGGACGGGTTCATGATTTTTAAGTAATTATCACCCCGCGGGCGGGGCGGGCTGACCCCGCTGCACATGCAAAAAATAAAACAAAGAAATCACATGCTCTCGTTTTGTTTTTATTACCCTCTCAGTGGTGGTCCTCAGACCACCTGTTGAAAACCCCTGAAATAGACGAAAATATGAACCTAAATTGACAGGTAATTAGTGATGACGGGCAGTTGTTTTTACTACCAGAACTTGCATTGAGAAGACGGAGAATGTTCATGGAGTGGGACACACCAGACCTAGTACAGCATTAGGCCTACCTACAGCCTCACTTCACCGTGGAACAGTGCCATCCTCACCGCTTTACATTCCCGCTCCTCTCCCTGCTTGCTAGATGCATGTTGTGCATTCCAGCATCTAGTGAGCGCGCATTCAGCTCAGCTGGTCGTGCTTGAACTTGAAGCACGTAGAAATAGATTAAATCCTGGAGCCCTTGATTCCATTCTTTTTCTGCGCAGCGCAGCCGGCCGTCGCAAAGGAGACTGGCTTGGACGCACAGCTAATAGAGTATTAAGCCGTATGGTTTCGTATGTTCGTTCTCGGCTGTTACGCACGACACGAGGGACCCTTCACATGCTGTGGCAATGCGTGGCGATCTGGTTGTTTTGATTACAGAGATGGCAAGACGTCTATCATCGCTGTATGCTCTACTTTAAATGTAGCCTAGCCTATGGTTCATTGTTAATAAATCAATGCGAAATAATCGCTGCATGAATGTTAAATGACCTATTACTGTATAAGCGACAGGTCTTAATTGTTGATACAGAGTTTAATTTGTTTTGTGTTATATAGGCTATTCCGTTTTATCATTTTCGATCACCGACAGCCGCCTTTTATTTATTTTCCATGCAGAAAGACATAGCTATTTAGAGCCAAGACTGTCGATTTTGCTGTCATTACAGAACCATTCTGAACAACATGCTTGTTTATTCAGCCCATGACAATATCATTTATAAAGCTGCTATAGTATTTTAAAGCTTGGGGTACTCACAAGAACATGCGCTAATCATTATATCATTTTTTTTAATTGCGGGCTGGGGCGGGCCGTTGATTAAAATTTTGCAGGGCGGGCTGCTGCGGACGGGTTGGCAGAATTGGCGCCGCGGACTGGGGCGGGTTGTGAAAAAAAGCCGGCCCGCGCATCACTACAGTGCAGTCTATTGTGTGCTTTGACGTACGGTGGTGTCACACAAACATATAGACAGTCTGCATAGTACATGCACAAGATGATCTTTTATTTATTATTGAATGTATCAACCTCTGTTTTCTTTCCCTATTTTGGCCTATTAGGCCGTGGGCTGGGGGCTTGGGAGCGGTTATCACCCAAGTCGCACGATGTAGTCTACGTTTTTTTTTCTCAGTGGGTAGATAAAAGTCTTATAAGTACTGTAATTAATGTTTCCAGCTCGAATTTTTGCGTCGTAACGAGAACGAACCGATTTAAAAAATGAATTTTAGCGTTACTAAAAGAGGGTTACTATCAGACAAACCCGGCAACCTTTCCAGAAAACTGCCAGGTCTGCGCGTGTATTCACGTAAACAAATCCGTAGCAAGCTCTGCGCTGCATCTGCATCCTTATAGAAAATCACGTGCATTGCCCGTCAATGTAATTATACCCTAGTATAAACCACTTGTTCCCACGACGTTTTTATGTTAATCACCCCCACATGAAAGCTCATATTCTGTAGATCAGCTATGTAGTAAGCGTTTGGATTTGGGAATAATCCTTAAGAAAGCACAGATCATCATACCACTCACCTTTGATCATTATCTAGCTGACCATGTAATTGTACAAAAGAATTTCATCACTTTGGAAAATTGTACTACAACAGTACAGATCTTATATGGATAGCCTACATTCATCAATTGTCTTACCTACGATGCCAAATGGTTGTTCAAATAAAATGAAGTAGGGCTACAACATTTCCAGCTTGTCTGTCTCATCTATAGCTATACCACAACGCCAAAGTTAAGACTACTAATGCATACGTTATTTGATTATACAAGTGTCATTTAGGCTACTAAATTACTCACACTGTGCCAGTACTTTGTTGCAGATTACCTTTAAAAAATCACGCTATTTTTGTTATATTGTTCAGTCTCAATACATTCTTGTATTTTGGAACATTGACGTAAATTCTGGTATTTACACTGAAGCAGTACAATTCGTACATGGTTGCTTTTTATCATTGTCTTACCTACAATTGATTGATCAACTGTGATGTAATAAATCTCCCGAACTGCAGAATAAAAAGCAATCGTCCATTGATGTCAAAGGTTATTCATTATTGCGCCACTGGAGGTCAGCATACTATTCTTACGTCAGGAGATCTCATTACCTATACCAGGGGTTTTCAACAGGTGGTCCGGGGACCACTAGTGGTCCTTGAGAAGGTTCCAGGTGGTCCCCAGGCTAAATGATGGAAAGTTGGTTAGGCAGATGTAACTCTTGAGAATGTAAAAATGAAACCAAATGGACCCACAAGTTGTGGGTCCATTTGGTTTCATTTTTACACTCTCAAGAGTTAAAATATTCATCATCTGAATTTGCACTGTTTAATTAAGAAGTTTACACTGTTATGTTTGCAAAGTCCATCCTGGAATTGTGGACAAAACCAAAAGAAATCTTTAGTTGTAGGTCTTTGGGGCTAAAATGTAACCAAATGGTGGTCCGTGGCTCAAATGCTGAATAAATGGTGGTCCCTGGTGTCAAAAAGGTTGAAAACCCCTGACCTATACCTATGCACCAGCAAACACGGTAGGAAGGCCCCTCAACATCCGACCTGTCCTGGGGTGACCCCACTGTACCATCAACAAGCATGCAATATTGAAGTGCTGTATGCATCTAGCGTCGGTTACAAACAAACAATGTTTTTCAGACAAAAGTTGGTCAAAATGTGTGCAATGTGCACAACAATGGATAGCATTAGACACTGAAGAAAGTGTTATTGCTGAAAAGGCAATTGAAACTTTTAATATAATATATTTTAATATAACTTTTAATATAACAGCAGACCATGTTCCTGAAATACCCAACAATGTGGGCTATCACAGGCAGTGCTACATGCTTTTTACAAAATGGAACACATTCAAATGGCATGTAAGAGAAAACCAATTTTCTAATACTGAGTTAAATATTGTACATTTCAAGCATAATTTGAACACCCACATAAAGTATTCTACTAAACATCTGTACATTAACAGGTGGCAAAATGCATAGACCAACATGGCTATATTCAGTTTATCACCATAGTATGACTACCGTATACAACCTGTAAATTAAGGTTACAAAAACATTAATATGCATATGCTTCTCCCATAAAAGTTGGTCAATATGTGTCTGTGATGGACCCAACCCACAGATTAGTGGGGTGGCTCTTAGTGTGAGAGATTAGTGGGGTGGCTCTTAGTGTGAGAGCCATTTCTGTTCATTTATTATATTTCTGTATGATGACGTGATGGTAGGTTCAGCCAAGGGCAAAGTGGTCAGGTGACTAGTCTATATGAGGAAGTGATCTACCTGTACTCAGGTGTTGCTGAATAAAATGCGAGCCAAACAGTTTGTTGGCTGTGCTTGTCAGAGGAACAAAGAACTGCAGTTGTATCAAGCTCACTGTTGTGGGCCTTTATCCTGCTAAGTGACGGTAAATAAACATCAATGTTTGGACATCTTTTTTTTTTGTTACTGCACACATCAAAACTAGATCTTGAAACTTGAATCTTGAAGCAACCAGTGGTGTCCAGTTTATGACAGACACTACACTCAGTTTCAAAGATATGTTAAACCACTGTTGTACTAGATAGGATAGGATATGGTTCTGGCCAATCTTTCAATAGTTTTTTCTGCAACCTTAGAAGTGCAACCACACAAAGTAATTGCAACATTTGACACAGCATTAGCAGAACTGCAGAGCTGGTCTTTGAGCATAATTTGTCCCAAATATAAGATGACTTATTATAAGGCTACCACCATTTCTCCAGAATAATTTGAGGGAAAGGAATGTTGAATGTCAAATACGATGCCATTAATATGACCCTGTTTTTGTTCTCCATCTTAAGTCAGTATGGCATTCTACATGGAACTAAAAAAAAACAGGACAGGGGAATGCCATCCTAGTGAAAATAAATAGTTGACTGCATTGAATCTGTTCTTCATCCACAATCGGCGGTGTGTCACTGCCTGCTCCTCTGCAACTTGCCTGAAACACACAGACATCCAGTGTTAAAAATATACTAGAACGTTAATCTCAGATGATCTGTTCAAATTAGGGATATGGCTGTCACAGGGCAGCCTCCTAGAGACAAATGGGGACAATGTACACAGACTCATCTGAATACACAATTTTTCTAATTATCTCTGGCCGGCTTGTTAGTGACTGTGGGGAGTGGTGTTTCATATCAATGTCTTTACACTATCTTAAATAAATTCCTCTTATAATGGACCCTGCAATTATTTTAAACATGATATTCAATAATGATTGTTGGTCACCTGTCCCAGTCAACATGATGATGCCGGCACTGGGGAAGAGAGACCTCTGATGAATCTAATGCAATCTTTGTTAATGACCTATGTTTGATAAACTAACCTGTTCTTCTGTAGCTTCACTTACCCATCACACTCTGCCTCTGCCACCGTTATGAACTGAAATTAAAAAACTGTAGTAGAGCAAATCATAGCAAACAATCATAGCAATTGATTGGTCACATGTTAACATGTTAAGCTTTCAGTCATTTTAATTACCTAAAATTGTGATGAATGCTCAATTGTGCGTGGTGCACAAGCTTAATAAAGCATCGACAATATAATGAATATATGATAAATATGATTATGACATATGCACTGCAAACAAAAATAATCTGTAAGCCAACACATAACGTCAAACCTGTGCAAACTCGAATTTGAGAAATAGAACAAATAACCGTATCTCAAACTAAAACACGAATTGAAACTTACAGTAACACATTGCAAACACCAACTTGAGGTTGAGCCTGGATTTAATGTGGCACGATACTATACTGTGGCACGATACAAACTCCCCGTGACCGTTTCGATTGCTATCAGCAGCCGTGGAAGATAATCATTTATTGAATGAACAGCTGCAAATATTAATCCATTGATTAGTGATCGATCAATGCGCACAACATAGTTTGGTCGCTATGAGGGCCAGCCCGAGAGAGGCTCAACGGCCTCGTCGTAAATTACTAAACTTTATTTCGTACAATATTATACTATCAATATAGTATCACTAAGTATGGCGCATGCAGTCTATATCTATGCATCCATTGAATCAAACTATTAGAATGTGTAAAACCGAATCTAATTATATTAATTATTACCTCTGTCGTCGCTGAAGTTGTGCTGCTGCCACTAGAAGTCTCGGGATTCTTCCTGTTTACATCAGGGACAGGGAGTACCGAAGAACGCGATTGGCCAGCTCAATTGCGACTCTGGCCCATGGCGAGCTGTGATTGGCTTAGGGCGTTCGTTTTACTTTGACACAGTTTGAGGATTTTCTTGTCATTTTCTTAAAAAATATTAATATTGCGCACTTTGTGCGACTGGAAACATTAGATATTGTGTTTATAACCAATTAATGTACAAAATTAAAAAAAATTGGGCCGCCTACATATAGTATCTGCATGAATTTACTAACTCGGCCTTCTAGACGGCCACTTCCCACCGTCTATATGATGAGATGCCTGAACAGTCCAACTGTGAGCGACATTGACCTTGTTCTGCCAGACTTCCAGTGGGTTTCCTCCCACATCAAAAGATTCCAGTAAGCACCGGGATCAGGACTGGGACGAATTAGTGACGTCTTGATTGTGTCCAGAATCCAGATAAAGTAGGGTGACCATATTCTCAAAGGAGAAAACCAGGACACCTTAGCGGGGGGCGGGGGGGTTTCACGAAATATTCAGATATCGAACAGGCGCTACTATCGCCTCGAACAGCTTTTTTGTGTTTTTCTGTGTCAATGTGGGATTTTAGGTCCCTTGCACCACCATTGCAGAGCGAGACATACGTGCCTGCTTTGCAAACAGTGCACAGTGCTTCACTTTTGTCTCGCCCCGGTCTGAATACAGGGATTTTTTTTCTGTAACTCGTCTGTAAACGTGCACTTGCGCTTGGGCATGGTGGTGGAGACTGACAACCACGCTGTCTAGTGTCTACTAACTGATTGACGAAGGCTGCCTGCACTGACTCTGCTCAGGGCTGACGTCATCGTGCGCAGTGTCCTAGTGCCTGTTGCTTTACTGGTCCGATGTAAGCAAAGACGTGTCGGAAAGGAACTGAATGAAAGTAATTTTACAAAAACCGGGACATTTCCTCATTTTCTAAAAATAAACCAGGACACCCAGGACAGGACGTGAAATACGGACATGTCCTGGGAAATACGGACGTATGGTCAGCCTAGATCAAGGCAATCCAAGACTACCGGTAGTCAAAAATGGGCGACATCTGACTAGTTATTATGGTTGATTTAAGTTAGTCTGGCCTCAATCTGACTCATCCAAGGATGCTCGCTCATCTTTAGTGCACAGGATTTGTGTTGGTTGAAATAAGGTGATATTCTGGGACAGATTTGACTAGACTATAGACTTGGATTGCCTTGATCTGGCCACAATCAAGACGTCACTAATGCAGATTTAAGATCCATAGCTGTTCCACTGCTACAATATTAGATATTACAGTATATTCTTAGCTCTATTGTTTTACAGCGGTGGCTGAACGATAGGGCTTTCGCCTTCAAACAGGATCATTTCAATGAATTATCTAAATCAGGGGTTTTCAACAGGTGGTCCGGGGACCACCAGTGGTCCTTGAGAGGGTTCCAGGTGGTCCCCAGGCTAAATGATGGAAAGTTGGTTAACCAGATGTAACTCTTGAGAATGTAAAAATGAAACCAAATGGACCCTTACGGGTCCATTTGGTTTCATTTTTACACTCTCAAGAGTTACAATATTCATCTGAATTAGCACTATTTAATTTAAGAAGTCTACACTGTTTTGTTTGCAAAATCCAGCCTGGAATTGTGAACAAAACCAAAATAATTCTTTAGTTTTAGGTCTTTGGGGCTAAAATGTCATCAAATGGTGGTCCGTGGCTCCAATGCTGAAAAAATGGTGGTCCCTGGTGTCAAAAAGGTTGAAAACCCCTGATCTAAATGATTCTGTTTTGACATCATTACGTTAAATTACGTAAAATGTCAGCCAGATGAGAGGCTGACACCCCAGATAAAGATTTCTCGCTGGCCTGGTGATGGTCCTGTAAAACACATGGTGTCACATGGATAACCTTCATGGACCTCTCTGTACCAAACAGGTAATTTGTTTAGGAGTTTTAATGCCGCTGCCAAATACAAATTACTTTTGCTATATTTGTGAGCAAGCTCCATTGACCGCATGTGTTCTCTAATCCTTTAAGGCCTAACCTTATGTGCAGAGCCCCGTACCCTTACATTAGCCTAATCCTAATTGTAACCCTTTGGGACTATACACTTGAACCCTATAGCATCGACCCCTATTCTTGGGGCTGAACATTCAGCAAATAGAGCAGATCTACAAGCTTGTCAACAGCGTGTTGCGAGCTTGTTGATGGGCTATTTTCGGCGAGGATATTTAGCGTGGAGTGAGAACCGGGAGGCTCTTGAAGACGAGCCCCGGGGGACTCTGGTCAGCTTAAGTGTAGGGTTTTAAATCTGAACGCTGAAATAGCCCCCTTCAGGAATCCCGGCAATCCCCCCAAGCTATGGCTCAAACGAACGTCCAACTCACCGTCTTGAAACAGCAGAGGCTGGAGAGGCTGATGCGGCCCTTGTCTGTGAACCACAGGTAGACCAGGTACAGCGGGGCACACACCCACAGGTAGATGCAGGGGAACCACACCAGCACCGTGTGCTGGAAACACTGGGTCAGGTCTGGGTGGGGCGTGTACCATGTTAGGTTCCAATCCTGCAAGAAGACAACGTGACATATATCTAAACTGTTCAAATTATTAAGGTATTGATGTCATATTAAAAACAAAATCAGAATTTCAATTCAAATATAGCAAAAATACCTGATCTACAAGCTCAAAATGAGCTAGTAGATGAGCTATTTTTGATACAGCAGTACATGCAATGTGGCCCTTCTGGAGTGAGTGTGGAAATATAGTGGCAACAGGGGAATACTCAGCATCATTTAAACAGACTTAAACACAACTGTAGCAGGAAAAGAGACAGCAGAAAGACAAATATTAGGGCAATTTCTTGGACACTGAACTCTGTCACAATGTGGGACAGGGTCTTAATTTGTGGGACACCTGAAAAGTAAAGAGCAAAGAGTGGTCTGGTCACCCCTAGAGGGACACAAAATTATAGTTCTTCCATGTAAGTGTCAGAAAAAGCTGCTGAGGATGCATATATAATGATGGTGTTGTTATCGCTGTTATCGGCATGTCTATGTCATTCCGATACTGTGTAATTTACATTGTATGAATGATATTTAATTCTCCAGTCATATTCTAGATGTATTGTGATTGCACAGGCATTGGTATTGACCGATATACAGGTTATGCGGTTATCAGAATCAGGAAAAAGAAATTGGCATCGGCCCGATTCGACCGAGTAAGAAGAAACATACTGTATCTACACCACAATGTTCTTAGAAATCTTTGAGACACAAAGTTACTATAGAACAGCTACTTGGTTAACAAGAATACTCCGCCGTTTGGATGTCTGATACATGTGTACTGTAGATGGCCATATGTCGTGTCTGCAAAGGCAGTGTAGGCTGTGTTATTTTTAGAGTATGCTGTTTAGACAGGAGCTGAGGTCGATGTTTTACCCATGGTATCCCAGTTTCTTTGTATAGCACTATATGTTGCTTGCAATCTATTTACTTTACCATTCACCCTGTGGTTGGTTGTCTAGACTTGGCTTCCTGCCACCTAGTCTGATGATCTTGCACATCGTTGCTCTGAATAAGAGCTGCCAAACGCCCCATTTTGTAAAATGTATAATTGCATTTATCTTTGGACACACAGGACAAACAAGCTTCCTGATGTCATTTTGTTTTCTTTTTTATGTTTTTGTATAAGGTTTGGGATACTGTAGTACATATATAGTTTATTTGCAACGGCTCTGAGTTGTACCTCTTACAACACCCATGTTGTTGATCTTTCCATAAGCATTAATTTGTAGGAGAAGGGTCTGTGATGGAAATGCTGAGACAACACAAACAGCCATTGACCTAACTATCATAGTCTCTGCTCTGGAGCCCTGGATAAACTGCCTCTCCCTGGGTTTCTGATTAACATAACACACACACTCTACTGTAATATTAACACAGCACACACTCTACTGTAAGTGTCCTCTGAGGTCAAACACAGGTCTGACATAAGATGTTAATGGGGACTTATCACTAACATACTGTACATCTTTATTATTATTATTATTTAATAAGCTGGCTCCCTATAAGAGGGTGTGCCTGTGTGTCTGTCTGTAGGCCTATGGGGCTAATAAATCGTGCCTTGTAGTTCATTTTCAACAGGACCGGTGTTTTGGGCTTAGAAAACGCTGTGCGATAAAGCAAGCGTGTGACGTCACGGCGTCCAGAGTTGTTTGTTGCTCCCGTGTTCGTTTCGTGCACACGCTCGTGTTTGGTTTAAGACCTCAATTCTGTCTGTCGGCACGGTGGAAATGCCGCGATAATGCGGGCGTTAATTGCAAACTGCCAGCCACAAACCTCAAGTAAATACAAACCAGGAACCTTTCCCCCGAAGTTGTAATCCTACATGATGTATAAATTCTGTAGCGTACATAGATGTGATCTATGGCAACATGAACATGTTGAGTTTATGACATGTCCTTTTTCATGTCACAACTACGGACTTGGCCTTGGTACAAACCTAACAACTTTCATGAAACCGCATTTCTATTCTTGAGAGAAATATCTTTTTGAGACTCAGGGGAAGTTAGAAGATAACAGCCTTGAACTTGTTGTCACAGAAGGCCTGGAATAGTGCATGTGGGCCTGGGAAAGAGAAACACAGATATGTTTGACACTGACACGACCTACAATGTAACTGAGTTTAGCGCTTATTTTGTTCAATTACATTTGTATAAATATTTTCCTTGTCCTTGAAGAAATGCTGGAACTTGGCCCGGTAGCAGAGACAAGGGCCCAAACAGTCTGATGACACTGAGTCACATTTCATTTCCCTTTTCCCTGCATTTTTAGCACAACTTTTTGACACCTCCAAAAGATCATCCTGGCTTAAGAGCTGTCATATTCACTAAAATGGGTTAAAAGAATCCTTATACTGTATGTGAAAGAACCCCAATGCATCCACATGAGTCATGTACAGATGGAAAAGATTCTGTTTTGGTGTGTCTTTTGCGTGTTTTGTGTGCGCGTGGCGTCTGCGTGCGTGTGCATGCGTGCGTGTGGATGCATGCACGTACACTCCCGTGGTATTGCTGGTACGTCTGATACAACACAGAACCCGCAGCAAACCTCCGATGAGCACAGACTCCGATGCACAAGCAAACGTTTTTATTGTCAGTTTAGAGAAAACGACACTGTTAATCAAAGGTCAGATTAGAAGAATACATTTGTTTTTGTTTTCTTAAACCAATGCCTCGCAAAGCCCAGTGTTTAGTGTGGTGTTAATCACTTCTGCCCTTTTCCAAAGCAACCGCAGAGAGCCTTGCGGTCGCTGATCAAAGCGTTTGGCTGGAGGGATTGAAACAGCATGTTGTTGGTCTCCGTCCAGGGACCTTTCATCCTCATTCTGATTGCTTCAGATTAGCCTGCAGCCTTAATATGACAATTTTATGACGATGTTGTTCACATGAAGCTTGCAGGCTGATTTTGAGGATTGTTTAGGAATAGCCTACACAAGATGGTAGTGCTACATAGAGAAAATGGGGGGGAACTGTCATTTTTAATGATAAACCATTGACACACTTTGTGAAACTGCTGACCTGTAAATTCAACCTTTGCTCTTATTTCATACTTAATAATGTTGCGTGTGTGTGTGTGTGTGTGTGTGTGTGTGTGTGTGTGTGTGTGTGTGTGTGTGTGTGTGTGTGTGTGTGTGTGTGTGTGTGTGCGTGCGCGCGCACGCGTGCATGCGCGTGAGAGAGAGGGAGAGAGTAAGAGAGACATACTGCTACTACTGTGGGATTGAACACTGTTTAGTTTGGTCATAGAACAAGGTCCTTGGCTCAAAGGCGTGTATCTGCGTGTGCGGCGCGCGTGCATGTGGGTGTGTGCACGGCACGCACGCACATTTCTGTCTTGCTGCAAAACTACAGAAGGTTTCATTAAGTTGCCAAAACCTTCTTTCAGCTTTACAGACTACAGTCACAACACTGCTTTCATCAACACCCAGATGTCCTCCAGCCAGCTCCAAACCTTACAGAACTGCTCCATCTGGGGACCACCAAGAGTCCAGACTGACCCATGCATAGGTCAGTTGGAGTGTAGCATGGAGTGTAAAAGAAAGCTAGATGAAAACTGTAGATTTTTTATAGTATACAATAATCTGAGATTAAAAAACAAGCTTAGCTGTCTGTGGCCTACTGCGTAATCAAACTTAGGGCCCTTGAAATGTAGAGGGAGTGGATCCTAAGCCAATGCCAATGATCAAATAACACAGATGTAATTGTATTTGTTTGCAACACTGTTCATCTGTTTATCAGTGTGTCACTGATCCATTGATGGAGAAACCCTCTATAGCTCTGTCTCTTACAACTCCAACAGTTATACTTATTGTGCTGCTATATCAGATCTATAAGCCCACCATACATCACCAATGTAATGCGTGATGAGCTTGTCTATCTGCTATTTACAGTACTTCATGCAACACTAGCCTACAGCTACGCCAAATCAATCTTTACTCAACATAGCCACCGTGTATTCTGTAGTGATTTTTGCTTTCTCCTGGAGAGAAGTGAGTCTGTTGTAAAAAAAAAATGATTTGAACTCAGAACAAAACCATTTGCCAGGCTATACACACACATTGAACTGATTCAGCAAAAGGCAGGGCTGTTCAAAGGCAGCCTTCTAAAAGACTGCAATGCTTTCCAGACGTTTACTTTTCAAGAATAACAAGGGGGTCTAGCAACAGTAACTCCCCTGCCACCAAGCTAAAACACCAATTTAAATACTGCACCCGCTTCGACCTCTATCCATCGATTGAATAGACACTTATCAACAGAAATGTTACGATCCAATCGTGCCGGTATAGCAGATATTCAGATACCCGCCGGGCAAGTAGATATTTTGTATTCATTGCATCGGTGGATCACGGATACTACTACTAGGGCGGGGCGAAGGAAGATTTACTGAAGTTATGGTTAGGGTTAGGTTAGGTTTAGGCATAAGTTTACTGAGGTTAAGTTTAGGGTTGGGGTTAGGTGTAGGCATAGCCTAGTTTTACTGGGGTTATGTTTAGGGTTTAGGATTAGGCTAGGGTTAGGGTTAGACGGTGCTTTATGCGGTAACTAACCCTAAACAAAACTTCAGTAAAACTATGCTTCGCCCCGCCCTACTAGTAGTATCCGTGATCCACCGATGCAATGAATACAAAATATCTACTTGCCCGGCGGGTATCTGAATATCTGCTATACCGGCACGATTGGATCGTAACATTTCTGTTGATAAGTGTCTATTCAATCGATGGATAGAGGTCGAAGCGGCTGAATACTATTTGAAGGGGTTATACTGTTTGAAGGGGTCATCCCATGACAGTAAGTCATAACTATAGCATCTTCCTGTTAGGATAATGGTGAAACAGGGTTAATTTAGTTATTTGTGGTCGCCCTAGTTTAGTGGGTCAAAGAAACCAACCGACAGTCGTTTGGTTCACTTGCCCAGTGTATGCATCATTGTGTCTCTGAGCAAGGCACTTAAAGGGGAAGTCCACTCATGTTCAACATTTTACTATGTCATTGATGTATCTTCGAGGTCTTGGGTGGACATGATAAAAAAAGTTCCCCCATTCTGTGTTCCCAAGAAATGGAGGTCTGAAGAAAACCACTAACATGGTTAAACATCTTGATGACATCATCAAGATGTATCTTCACCATGTTAATTGATTTCTTTAGACGCTTCTTTTTTTCGTACAAATGGAGCGTACAAATGGATTTGTACGCTCTCAAAAAATGTTGAAAATTTAACCCATAACTACTAATGGACCCTTATGGATCACTGCTGACACTGTGCACAATGATATCTCATATCACTGTGCACACATACAGTCAGTCTCTGGACACCAATATGCATGCTCTATTCCTGTTGTTCATTCTCTTCTTTACTGTAATATCCTTGTTTCCATATCTGCTAGTATTTCTCTGAGTGTGTGTCCAGCAAACTAGAACGTATGCTATATGTGTAGGTCATTCATAAATCATAACAGTGAGCGAGATTGAGAAGAGTTTTAATGTGAGAGATTGAAGTTATAAAATGCAGCATGCTCTATTCTACTACATCAACAGTTACTGTACATCATGTACAACAGATGGTGCACATACTAGCACTGAGGTGCCAAAGGGAGATGGTAACCATTATGAAGTTAACAGTGTCACAAGTGTCACCTACTTGCTACTTATTCCTAACATCAATGCATGGAAGAGAACATCTAGGAACTGTAATTTATCCAGAAGCTGTATGTGTGCTGTAATATAAATCACATTAATATTTTATTATTATTAAAGAGTAATTGTCAGCTCTGGTGCCGAAGAATTCACCACTGGAGGGGGATTTTGTTTTAGTGTATTTGATACGTGATGAGATTATTTAACTCTTAGAAATTGTTTTCGTTGGAGGATATTTTATTCATTCTGAACTGCTCATGCAGTACATTACTCTTCAGAAAATGGATGTGGGCTTGTTGTTCCACAAGGTGCCAAGTTGGACAGGCCTGTCCCTGTACAAACAAATCAGTGGAAATGTGTAGAGACATGCGGCCGTGTGATTAACTGAATGCAATGTGTGCCGCTGGACAAGCCAGAAAACGTGAACACAAATAGAGACCACATCCTTCACAACAGGAGCAGAATAAGGTATATGCATAAACTAAAGTATAAAGTATGCATATTCCATGCATGTTGTTTTCTAGGAATCCTACCCTCGGTGGCAGCCACGGGTTACTGATTAATTAACCACGTGGGTTTATTTTTCACACATTGTGAGCTTGTGTTTGGCTGTTTTCACTTTGTGTCACGCGAATAGGTGTAAGTGGTTAATTAGCAAACAATATATCACTGGCTGAGGTTCAGTCTGTCTACCGAGGGTTACCTGGGGCAACACAGAGGCTGACACAGAGTGATATGAGGCAAACTACTATTTAACTTATGGATGAGTCGATCATTAATTGCTCACTCGCATTCTTCAGCGTGTTTGTTGTGTAATGTGAACCCCTGGAGCGAAAGTGAACAAGCACTGTCACTCAGGGGTGGATATAAGATTTACCAATTGGGGGGTCAGGAGAAAATGCTATGGGTGCGGCTTCATCGCCCGTCCGGCGATGAAGCCGCACCCATACCATTTTCAATTACAGGGCTTTTATTAGGGAATTAAGCATCAATAATGACATCAGTTGTTGTTGAAGTTGCAACAGACACGCAGCATGCATAAAGCTAAAGGTCTGACTCAGAGAGTTTTCTGTTTTCAATGATGAAATGCTGTTGGTTTAGTGGTGCCACAGCTGTAGTAGTGTGTAGAAGTGTAGTAGTAGTAGTAGCAGTAGTAGTAGTAGTAGTAGTAGTAGTAGTGTTTCAAATCATTTTAAATATAGGCACTTTAATTTGAAATATCTTGGGTTGTTTTGCATGCCATCGTGTTTGGTGGGGCAGTCTGGGCATTTAGGGGGGCATTGCCCCCCCCCATGCCCATGCCTAGAGTCGCCCCTGCTGTCACTACTAGTGCAAATGTCTGGTCAGAAAGAAAGAGAGAGAGAGAGAGAGAGAGAGAGAGAGAGAGAGAGAGAGAGAGAGAGAGAGAGAGAGAGAGAGAGAGAGAGAGAGAGAGAGAGAGAGTGTTATGCGGGCCAGAGCCAGGAGCCTATGAATCATGAGATGATTCTGTGGTGACTCAGGTATTAGGTCCATGCTCTCACTGTCAAATTCAAATAACACTTCCCAGAATCACTCGGCACACGCGACCACACACGACCGCACACAGGCACACACGGCCACGCACACGCACACGACTGTACGCATGCATACCAGTGTGTGTGCACGCGGCACGCGCACACACACATGCACGACTTGCATGTAGCCCATCTAACACACATCACACATCACCCCCCCCCCCCCCCCCACACACACACACACACACAAATTGCCCCTTGATTCATGCTGATTCATGTTCTATTTATATAGTAGAAAAAACATCTTTTACATCAAAGAAAGTGAATGGGCAACAACAACAGACAAAATATAAATATACAGAAACTCTCTCTCTCTCTCTCTCTCTCTCTCTCTCTCTCTCTCTCTCTCTCTCTCTCTCTCTCTCTCTCTCTCTCTCTCTCTCTCTCTCTCTCTCTCTCTCTCATTTCCAGTCAGAGCACTGGCCAGGAGGACTTTACTGTACATGACACTTCATCCTGTCTTTCTCCCTCTCCAGAGCCTGCCTGTCCACATTCGGCCCCAGAAGGTATTGCTTATAATGCCTGCATGGAATTTGCATCATGTGTTAATGGTGCAGTATTATATTCACCTGGAACCTGAGACCATGCCAAGGCAGCCAAGTGTGAACCAAATGGACCCGCTACGGTCCATTTGGTGGAATTACCCGTTAAGGGTATAGGACATACAGTATCATGGTAGTGCTGCAGAATTCATCAAAAAACAGTATAGATATAGATCAAGCAGCACAAGTTGCCAATTTGTCCACTTGTGTTAGTCCTAATGTTTTCGTTTATTTCTACAGTATTTTATGAGGAAGGACGGACGAATTGTGCGAGTATTGTGATCTCAATTCTTGGTAGGGTGACCATCCAAACTGTTTGTCTGAGATCAGATCTAGAAGCTCAAAACATGTCACAGTGTGACATGTTTTGAGCTTGTAGATCTGCTGCATTTTTGCTACAACTCTACATGCAATATGGCTCATATGGAATGAGTGTGTAAAGTGGCCCTCTCCGTCTTCACAGTTGCCCACCAATGGTTTATAGTCTAGAGGGGAATATTTCTTATGTTATTTTAACAGACACATCTGGCATGAAAAGAGACAAGCACTTACATCATGAAGCCAACTATTATGCCATTTGTATTCTGATGCCCGTCAGTCACAATGTGGGAAAGGCTCTTAAATTGAACTCTGGTGCCTGTCAGTCACAAATATGTTTGACAGGCACTTAATTTGAACACTGACGCTTGTCAGTCACAATGTGGGACAGGGTCTCAAACTGTGGGACACCTGAAAAGTCTTGGAAATGAGCCACTGTCTCACACAAAGGGAGACTTCCGATCACCCTAATTCTTTAAGGAAAAATCGAGATCACATTTGAGCAACAATGGTGCAGCATGGATGGATGGATGGATGGATGGATGGATGGATATCAATATGCTTATGTAGATCAGGTGTTTCTCATAACATGTACAGTATGTGTTACTGCATATACAAATAATGGAACCAAATAGACCCCCATATGAGTCAATTTGTTTTTCAATTTGTTGCCATTAGATGAACATGCATGGATTTAAGCGCCCAACAACAGCAGAGGGTCACTATATGGTCACTCACCCAGAGAGGATCCAGACCGCTCAGGCTGCAGAGGTCATCCATTCCTCGTCCTCCACCTCCTCCACCTCCCCGACTGCCCTCCCCTAACCTCCCCTCTCCTTCAGGATGGGAAGAAAAAACTGAACCAAAGAAAATGAAAAATCCCTTCTTTCGTCCTTCCTCTTGAGATAAATTCCGAACAAACCGGCGCACACCGGGGGGTTTGCTCTCAGTTTGTAAATCCCTCTTTTGGTTCCAGTCCCAGGTGGTTTGTTCCTTCTCCTCTCCGTCTCTCTGCTCCCCCTCTGTCTGCGTTCTGTGTTGTTCTATGTGAAGCGCAGCATCACTCACATCACAGGCATGGTGTTCTGAAGAAGCCCAGCTTCACAGGAGCAGGTTGGATGTGTGTGTGTGTGACTGCTGCTGCTGCTGACTTCTTGAATAGTGTAAGCTTCAAACACTCCTTTCAACTGGTGTGTTGTGGTGTATTTGAGACACCTGTTTTTCCCCCTCCTTTCCCCCCTTCTTTTCAATGGTCCACATGTTGAGCCAGCATCTTGGATGAGTGTGCTCCCGCACGTGCGCACACACACGCACATGTACAGCACACACACAAGCACAGACACTGCCTAACGCTGGTACTCACACAATCTCACACACAATCCAGCCGGGCTCTGAGACAGACAGACAGACAGACAGGCAGTGTTCTGTGAGGGCTCTCTGCTCTGTGGCTGTGCACTGACTCTTCTCATAGGTGGGTGTCAACACAGAGAGTTTCACTCTTGTTTTTGCCTCTTCTTTCCCCTCCTCTGTCTGCCCTCCTTCCCCTCATTCTTTTCTGCCCTCCTCTCTTTCACCCACGTGCTGTGGTCACCACACCACCAAGCCTCTCTCTCTCTCTCTCTCTCTCTCTCTCTCCTCCCCCCTCCCTCCCTTGATTTGTTTGGAATAGTTTTTCAGAGGACAGTGGACGGTTCACTGGGCCTTGTGATGTAGTTTTCATTCAGTCAGACAGGAGGAGACAGCAATGGACTGGAGAGATTATATAATGGACAGCTTGACACTTGACAGTCACACAGAGTCAAACAGGCCAGACAGGTGGACCTATAGACAGTTCACTGAGAGGATGTGGGTGGTGAGCATCTGCACACTGTTGGAGAAGACCTTGTAGGATGACAATAATCCTGCAGGAATATTAGGGCTGCAAAGATTAATCAATTAATTGTAATCAAATATGAGCGTAATTGAATTGTAATCATAATCTGTTAGTTGTCAACTAATTTAGTCATCAATTAATCAGATCAACTAATCACTGGAGTTTTTGTAATTTATCATGGGAGTTTTCTCACGTAACCATAGTTTTTCCACTAAAGAGCAGTGATCCATCTCTCTTCCCTACAATCTGATGATAGTTCCACATGCATACTAACTGCAAAGCAAAATATGACATATAATAATGATTATAGTATCAAGAACAAAACATGACTTATAACAAGACAAGACTTATAAGACAAGACTTATAAGAATATTTTTAAATTAACTATTTGAGCCCAGTAGATTACTGTTCCTTTAAACTGACACGTACAGTTTTAAAGAAGCATCAAAATCCGATTCATCAATGAATCTTGATTAGCCACCAGAACATTCCCTGTTTTTACGACAACACTCAAGAGTCAGTCAATCAATCGATAGGCAATCACATACTACATAATGAAAGCGTGCATGCTACTGTAGAGTTTCTACATTATTCCGCTTTGCCCACCATCATAACAGAAGTTGAGAAAGCGCGACAACCTCACCACAGCAGACCACACAAAATAATTACAGCCTCCAGAAACCAATTTCTCCCTGACTGTAACCACCGGTTCTGTTTAGCTTAGAGATCTCTGAAAACACCCGCAGTTAAATAAGCTTAGCTGCCCAATATTCAAATCTCTCATGATGAAACAGAGCACAATGCAAGCGGATTTCAAAATATCACAGAACTGCTTGAATCTCTAACGGAAGAAACTCTGTGTAGATCCCTGTGTTTGTTTTAATCACTTTTTGTGTTTAACCCCCTAAAACCAGGAAAGCATGTACTTCAGAAATTGCAAGAATGTGTGCAAATCTTTCAATCATTCAACATATACTGTAACCACCATAATCATATACTGTAATCATAATAACATTATGTTATACATAATACATGATTACATAATTTGTTTGATTTAACACAACAACATGAAACTGTTAAACAAATATTTCACTTTCAAATATAATTTTATTTCATCTACCCAGGCTTATGTGAACTCTCCAGGCAGTTTTAAAGTTGCTTGGTTCAGTATTGACCTAGTCTGGGATCCTGTCTGATTTGCTGCGTTCCCGCATCTGAACCGTCACTTCGCAAATCACTCTGGCCAGATCGGCGGGGCATATGAAGGTTGAAATGCAGCCAAGGATTCTGATTGGTCACGTTCGTTTGAACACAAAACAATCAGAAATAACCTGCTGGCTATGTAAACAGGTGACATCAGGGAAATGCAAGACAAGCAGGCTGATTTGCGAAGTGACCTTTCAGATGTGCGGAATGGAGTGAAACAGGCTGAAACCTCGGAAAGAATTGACCCTGGACTCGCAAAGTTCCTCTGCTTAGTGCCCAGAAAGAGTAAGCTCAGGAAGCTCAGTAAACCCATGTTCATAGTATGCTCTAATATGTCCTGTGTGAGAACTAAGCCACAGCCTCACTATACTGTCTATATATGTGCTTTTCATTTTGTATACCTGTCTCACATTGACAGAAAACGTGATCTCTACATCCTACATTTCCACAGAACAACCTAAATTGTGTAAAGGTTATCCTCAAATAGTCGTCAATGATGGATGTGCTATATCCATGACGTGTGCACGGTTCAATAAGACTTACATGCATCTGTACATCATGTCTTGTTCTGCAACCCTAGCTGGGAGTGTCCCGAACCGTTTCAGTGTAGACACCAGGTCAATTATACAGTCCAACTTTTAACACAACTCTGATATATTACCCTCTGTGTGTGTGCACGTGTGTGTGCGTGTTTCCTAGTACAGTATATATGTGTGCATGCATTTGGCATTGTCATAGGGAATTTGAAGGGAGCCAGCCTTTAAACAACATGCCTACAGTATGTACAGTATGTGAAGACATCAGAGAGAGAGAGTTTGAAAACACTAATGACAAAAAGTCCCATAGCTGCTCTGCTGGGTGAAGTACAACAACACAGCAGCAAGATTTGTGAGCTGCTGTGGTAGGAAAGGATGTCAAATGGAACACAATCATACTAACATTTTAATGATTTTGGTGGGCAGTGGTGGCTCAAGCGTAGAGTGGCTACAAGGTCGCCAGTTCAAACCCGGGCTCCCCCAGAGTTAGTGCCAATGTGTCCCTGAGCAAGACACTTAACCCCTAATTGGTGTATCCACAGTCTATGTGGTGCCTTGGATAAAAGCACTACCATTATTCCATTCTCTTACTTCATCCAACCTCCCATTAAACTCTGATTAGCTAATATGGTAGAGTAGACACATGATGACATACCTGTAGTTTTATTATGGCCACATTTCCTAAGAATCATGAGCCTTCAGGCAAGCTTTCTTGAGAATCTCACTCCCTTTTCTGTGGAATTTCTTAACCTCGATCAGACTTCTCAGTAACTCAGGGCTTTTCAACCAGTGGTCCGGGGACCACCAGTGGTCCCTGAGAGGATTCCAGGTGTTCTAAATGATGGAAAGTTAGTTAACCAGATGTAACTCTTTGAGAGCGTAAAAATGAATATTTTAACTCTTGAGAGTGTAAAATGAAACAAATGGACTCACAAGTGTCCATGTGGTTTCATTTTACACTCTCAAGAGTTAAAATATTCACCATCTGAATTAGCCTACACAACTAGAATAAGTCTACACAACTAGAGAATGTGGAAGATTAATGGTAATTTTGATGTGGATGTTTGCCCGTTTTGTTTTCCCCGAAATCCAGCCTGGTGTTGTGGACAAAAGCAAAATAAATCTTTAGTTTTTGAAGTCTGTGGGGGCAAAAAGGTCATCAAATGGTGGTCCGTGGGTCAGATTCTGAACAAATAGTGTGGTATGGTATGAAAAAGATTGAAAACCAATGCAGTAACTGACAACACTTCCACAGAACCGTTCTTCTGGGGTAGAGAATGTGTACAAAATCGGGGGACCAGCTAGCTAGGGCACCTGGGTTTGTATCTGTGGTGCAGTTTCACATCACCCCATTAGACCCCAACCCTGGTGCTTTGTACTCCATAATTCCAAGAACTGACAGCCCCATGCCTGCGTTTCACTTCTCTTTCTTTACGATTAGCGGTCAAGTGTTTGTATGTTAAGGTCAAGCCAGGCGCTACACTCAAATCTTCTTGATGGATGATGTGTGATAAGTGTGCACTGCCGGCACGTGCTGTTTGTTGTAGATTTGGTGCATGGCCATGTTGGCTGACAGGCTCAGGGGAAGGAAAAAGAAAATGATAACACCCCTGTGGTTTGTATCGAAAAGGCCTAGACTGGTCCAGACTGGTCTTTAGTTTTCAAAAGAGGCTAGCGCAAATAAATAAAAGCCTATTTAGGCATGTGTAAAACATGACAACTATTGGGAAACCAATGCTGCTCGTTGGGTTGGGCCTAAGTGGCGATTCTGATGGTCTACTCTAGTGTCATGTTTGCAAGACTAGTTTCTCAGTGACACTGACAAACTATATTTTTGATTTTATTTATTTTATGGCGCTGCTTTGTAGTGGCTGTATAAGTTCAAAATTGCTGTAGTTGGCTTTGTTAGGAGGAATATAAATTGATAGATAAAGTAAACATTTTGTTACTGCTTCCTTATTGGTTGTAATTCATGCCATCACAATCAGAGCCACTTTGTTGCTGTTTAATTCTTCTGTTTTCAGAATCTCGTACTACATTTAATTGTCGTGTGCTGTATGTCTGCTCAGAGACCACAGATGAAATATAGTGGTTGGCTGACGCTGGATCCTTATATGGATGTGAAAAGGTTAATGTTGATTAATGTCCCATGCTAAATAAATAAATGAGTAAAATGTTTATTACACAACGACGGACACAGTAAGAACTGCAGTCCCTCTCACACTGACCTGAGGAGCCAAAAGGCCAGGACTCTATTTGATTTGGAGCGTGGAGCCAACCACTCATATAGTCACTCACTTGCAATTCTGGACCCATGATGACATATCACATTGCAGAGTTGGAGACCCAATATGTATTCAACAATGTGTTTATTATGCCGTAAACCTTTGTGTAGGTTAAAATTATACAGTCTGGGTCCTGATACGTGGAACGTATCTGTGGAATCAAGTCAAACAAAATGTAATTCACGATTTAGTAGACCCAGCCAAGAAGGTGGATCGTTGAACTGACACCAACTCTTCCTTAAAAGCCAACAGCTACAGTATGTGTTTGCATGCAAGAAAGACTTATGGCTCCAATTTCGCCACACACTAAAGCCCTTTCCCTAACTTATTTGCTTTTTTTCTAGTATTTTGAAAAAACATTTTTGAATATGTCAATCTACATTGACAGGTTGTGAGCTTGTAGGCTGTCCATTTTAACTGTTCAAAAATGTTTTTCAAAATACCCTATTGGCCTGAATATAAGACTATGTTTTTTCCCATTGGAAATATCCCAAAAAATGGAGTCGTCTTATATTCAGGGGCTATACTATTTGACATTCAATGTTCTTTTTTTCTGTAAATGAGCCTTGAAAAATGAGGGTCGTCTTATAAACGAGTCGTCTTATATTCGGGACAATACGGGTAGTAAAGAAGGCAAAGAAGTTTGGGAATAAGGGGTTTAGCAGTGACGACGGTGGATGCCTTAACGGCGTTACAGACGTTGAGTCTGAAACGCACACATTATCGCAGCGATTCCACCGTACCACTCACTGCTGACAGACGACATCCCCAGAAAAAAAGCTCACAGGATTGAGGTCTACAATAAATCTACAATAAATACAATGAATCTACAATAAATCGCCGGTGTGCGCACGGAATGAGCATGCACACAATAAACAACACTGGACGCTGCACAATAACGCGTGTTTTGTTACTCGTCATCTGTAAAGCCCCTAAGTGTATTTTCTACCTTGGTACTCTTAGGGTTTAGGGTTAGTCAAGCTAAGATAGATTAGCCTGGCCTAACCTGAAATGATTTTGGCCTAGGGGGGGCAGGGTGCCGTCCGTTTTTGGACGGCAGGTGAGCTGATCTGATTTGATCTCACCAACGTGTTGTCATCCCCGGCCCCTCCCCCGCCCCTCCACTGCTGCTAGTCCAGGATTTCGTTTTTCGCGCAACATGGACGAAAATGAAAGCCTGGATGTCGAGGCTAAAGATACAGTAGATAGATACGGGAAGATAGACACTCACAACATTAGCATACACCAAGATACCAAGATATATATATATATATATATATATATATATATATATATATATATATATATATATATATATATATATATATATATATATATATATATATATATATATATATATATATATATACACACACACACACACACACACACAATATATGTTGTGTGTGTGTGTGTGTATTGTTCTCCACTGCCGTCTCATAAAACAAAAGTGTCCTTATAGCGAACAGCCAACTCAACATTCAGACATCCAAAATAAATCTGGATACTTATCCAGGATTGAACAAGGAAAAAAAAACTAAATTAAAGTCATCACCTCTCCACATAACAACTGTATGACAGCACCCTAAACGATTCCCGACACACTGGATTGTGTGGCCAGAGTTAAACAATGGCGTTTCTAAAGCCAGTCCTGCAGCTCTTCACTGACTCCACCTAATTTGCTTCCATTCATATCGTTTCTGTTGCGCATAAAACGCGTATATTCATAGTTCAAATTTTTGTTTTTCCGCAGATTAATGCTCGAGTTGTGTACTTCATCACACAAGAGTGACAGTAAAAAAACAAAACAATTCTGATAGTGACTATTTTTTGTGTCGACATTTTTTAATGTTAGAATAATGATGATAACCTAATGGACATATAAGGTTTTTACCCAACAGCAATGGTATTTTTTTCCCAGCTGAAAAGACAAAGGGCGCGCAAGGGCCAGAATTCCGAATGTTGTATTTCAATTCACGGTGACCAGATGAGAACATCAAAGGGAACACGCAGAACAACAATTCCAAACAATTCAAAGCATACTTTTGGGGGGAAAAAAGAAAAAGAAAAAAATACTCTTTGGAATCATTCTGGTTTTGCACCATTTGTGTGACCTCTACCATCACTTCCCAGCCGTGTTGCCATGTCCATTGTCTATAAGCAACTTCAGGCCCGTTTTCTGTTAAAGCTGTAAATATTGGTAGTTGTGACTTTTTTGGCTGGTTCGAATGTGTAGCTGATTTCAACTATTCAGGCATTTAGCAGATGATGTCAATCCAGGGGGAATTACATGAATACATCATATATGTTTGTGCGAAGTACGGTAGTACGGTAGTATAAATCATACACGAAATAATAATGCGGAATATAATGAAACTTTTCTACTATATAGTGTTATATGTGCTATGTTTACATAAAATGCTATAATTCTACATGAACTAGTGTCTAAGCCTAAATAGTGTCTAAGCCTAAATAGTTTTTATTTTTGTTTTTAATAGCAAGGCATTGTCAGATTGTAGATCTGCTTTTTTGAAAGAAAAAAACAACAAAAAAACGTGTACTGCTCCCTCGCTTTTTTCCTAGACATGGCATGCTTATTTCGCTTGCAAAATCTGGCAACACTGCTCCCACTATCACTATACTTTTGTCCCCCGGTAGTAAACATTTTAGATGACACTTATCCGGAGCAACATGCGATTATCGAGTGCCGTAAGGCGTCAAGTGTCTTACTCGAGTCAACAGCTGGACACGGCTGCAGAGTGGACATTGAAGTTGGGACGATTCCATTTGCGGGCCAGACAGTCTAATCACTACTAGGACAAGGAGCAACTCGTTGACATTTGTGTCTTATTCTCTTGTGTCTCTATATTACAGTGGGGAGAAAGTACTGACTTATTTTTACTTAAGTAAAATATCAATACTGCATATATATATATATATATATATATATATATATATATATATATATATATATATATATATATATATATATATATATATATATATATATATATATATATATATATATATATATATACAGTATGAACAGTTCATTTGCAAAAATTATAAATGTTCACAAATCCTGCTTTTTTATTGTGCACTGCAAGTAATATCAATCAAACTGAAACTTGAGGGCGTTTAGAATGGAATATATTGGATTTTGCAACAAAATGGATTTCATATTCTAATGTAACGCTAACTTAACCATGATTTTCAAAAGTCAGCTCATTTTTCCCCAAAATGGCATTTATCTGTGTTTGTTTTTATATATATATATTAAGGCTGTTGAAAATAGTTAATTAATGGGATTAAATTAATTCTGTTGATTAATCTGATTAAAATTTTTAACGCAATTAACTCATGTGCACACTGACTCAACCCACTGAGCATTTTCTCATTGAAAGAAATGGGTAGAGCACGGTTTTACGGAGACATGTAGCTGTGTGTCTCCCTGTAACCGGAGCCATAGAGTATAGCTGAAGGATCTACAAGCATTGAGGACTTGTAGATCACCTATTTTGATACATATTTTAAAGATAAATGGTTATTTTTTCACAGATTCTGTTTCTTTTTTAAAAAACATGCATATTTTGGACATAATTCGAATGGTGATTAATCATGATTAAATTAATTTTGAAGCTGTGATTAATTTGATTAAAAAATTTAATCATTCAACAGCCCTAATATATATATATATATATATATATATATATATATATATATATATATATATATATATATATATATATATATATATATATATATATATATATAACACACACACACACACACACACACACACACACACACACACACACACACACACACACACACACACACACACACACACACTCTTTGGCTGTTACAAGTACAAGTCCAGAATTCTAAATGTACTTCAGTAAGTGTGATTATTATATTAAGTATTGGTTTTAAATGCCCATTATGCCAAATTTCAAAGTTTTCAAATATATGAAAACCCTTTTGAAAATAGCAGATGTCTTGGTAAATAACCATAGAGGACTTATCGTATGTTTTGTTATAATCGTATAATCGTATAATAATCGTAATCGTACATTGTATAAACTACAAGGACTACAACTAACTACAACTAGTACTTAACAAACGTAGTGGAGTAAAAGTACAATATTTGGATCCCAGTTGAAGTGGAGTAGAAGTAAAAGTAATGGAAATTGGAAAAGTAAAATATAAATACATCCAAATCATATTTAAGGTACGTGCAGTACGTACTTACAGTAAGTAAATGCACTTAGTTACTTTCCACCTCTGCTCTATTGTATACGAGTCCTCTAATAGGCTTGTGTAGGAGTGAGTGTGGATACTTCTTGGACCTCTTCTACTTGGTTCTGCCCAGGCAGAGCTATTTCTGACCAGTTCAGCAAACCCAGGAAGCTGCCTCACCCACCGTGGTATTCCCCACCAAAAGACACACACACACGTCTACATACACACAAGCTTAGCACACACACACATGCATCTGTGAACATGTGTGCACACTGCACACGCAAATGCAGCAATGTTCATACTCGCCCATGAACAAACCTCGCGTATCTCTGACTTCCACACATCCCAGCATCCATCCCCGTCCCGCTGATGGGGAGACAGGCGCTGGCCACACTGAGGTCGAGTCGTGGTGAACCGAGGTTGGGTCGCCTTTCCCTTTGGCTTCCCCCTCGCCAGCCACAGCCAGTCTGGCCTAAAGTTATGCTCTCATTCCTGCCTCTGCATTCTCAGACATGGGAGCACATACTTGGGGGAGATGGCAGACTGCTTTTCATGCAGCACTACATGCCGAAGACAATGCACTGCTACTAATAGGAGTTGGAGAGGTTATAGTGTCAGGAGTGATCTAACATGTTCTCTTTGTGGTATAGGTTACATCTGAAATCTCTTATTCTAGTCTAGTCTAGTCTACATCATGGTTTGTTTTCTTTGCCTCGATCTTTCGTCGGGAAACCCTGTGTGTTTTTATTCTCTGGGAAAACGTGGCTGGTGAAACTGTACGTGACGGACAAAACGTGTGTTCCAGTAAAAAAAGAAATTGATCCAGTGATCTCACTCAACATAGATTGGGCAGAAAAATGAGGTTAAATTCGTTCTACTGCTTATGTACTGCCTAAGAACAGTCAACAAAGGGTGGGACTCTTTACCCTCATTCAAAACCAGCATAAAAGAGCACCTGTCTGCAATTTATTTAAAAAATCTTCTAAACTTGGCACCAGCAATTCCCATCCCAAAACAAGCTTTTTGTGCTCTTCTTTTACCATCATTGTAGAACCACACCACAAACAGGGGCGGATGTAACATGTCCCAATTGGTGGGACAGAAGAAAATGGTATGGGGGCGGCTTCATCGCCCGTGACGCTTCGCGCCACGGGCGATGAAGCCGCCCCCATACCATTTTCAGTAGTGTTTCAAATACTTTTAAATATAAGCACTGAAATATCTTGGGTTGTTTTGCATGCCATCATGTTTGGTGGGGCAGACTGGGCATTTAGGGGGGCATTTCCCCCCCATGCCTATGCCTAGGTCCGCCCCTGACCACAAATCTGCAATATTTGCAAACTGTTAATAAAATAATCAATCAATCAGTCACTGCGTTTGTTAAAGTTATGAATCCATCTGAATCAGGGCCTGTATGTACTGTATACAGCTGTGTTTTGACAACAGCAAAACAACACGAGCAGCGATCGAGGTGGCAGGACACGCGTCTCATTTCGTCTGAGACAGTATCACAGCAGGCGAGAAAAACATCACAAGGTGTGATTGACTTTTTTATAGAATCCAGGTTACAAAAGCTGTATACAAACTGATAATTAACGCATTTCAACGTCGCGAGGGTGTTGATGTATGGTAGCATAACTATACAACTGACGGCCAGGAAAGAGTCCACAGAGATGGCCATGGCCCTGTGGTGAGCCAACCTACACAAGATTTATTTGCTGTTGTCAACTTAAACAGACAGTGTGCAAAAGCAGATGTTTTTGCACCAAACTATGATAGATCACAGCATACTTTCGGGTAACGGTTGTCGAAAAACAAAGGTGGAGCGTAAGGTCAATATACAGTATGTCGTCATGTTTGTCGTTATGTTTTTTTGTTTTTTTTTAAATGTGACTATAGAACATGTGGTCGGGAAGTGTCTGCATTTGCTGTATGTTAAATGCATATAGAATGGTAGAACACACACGCGTGACGCATACTACCACAGCACATTTGGGAATTAAGTGGCGAACGGATGGATGGACGGACAGAGGGACAGACGGGCAGGCAAACACATGGGCACATCTTAAGAAAGGAAGGAAGCCAGGGGAATGAATGGGAGTCAATGGGAACTTCCTGCTTGTTCCAGCAGCGGAAAAAAGCTTGCTGTCACCGAAAAAATAGGCCAGAACTAGCCGGAAGTGTCTATTTAAGCCCAGTAAAAAAAACAGGAATGATGTCATACCCGAGCAGAAAAAGTCGATGTAGAGGCACCCTCAACAGACACTGTTCTGGCTTATTTTTTGGGCGGCAGCAAGCTTTCTCTGTAAGCTTGCCACTGCCAAAAAAATAAGCCGGAACATGCTGGAAGTGCCCATGGAAACCCATTTAAAAAATAGGAATGACGTCACGGCCAAGCAGAAAACGTCTGCTGGCGTCTGCTCAGGTGTGTAACTGTAAAGCATTTCCAGCGGGTATTGAACTACAGTAGTTCAGTTCCCTTTTTTCCCCGTCTAATATTGAATGGGTTCAGAGTGTTTCCACTAAAAATATTGCAATGGGATCACAAAGAACCCTAAAAATTGGTTTGGAACTGGAACAAAAATATGTCCTCCGGTTCTGTGAATGCACCACGGTGCACCTACCCCAAAAAATCTGGTTCCTTTCTGGAATCGAACGTTCATTTGTTGGAAAAGAGGACATGTGAACATCGATATGGTCTTGTTAGCATGTTAATTCTGCATTACTGATCTGAATTTTGAAAACAGATTTTTTTCCCCTACAGATGACGAACTTCATTTCAAAGCTTGCTTGTTTATGCAGCTGCACCACACACACACACACACACACACACACACACACACACACACACACACACACACACACACACACACACACACACACACACGATCACGTACTGTATAGCAAGAAGACAGGGTGTTGTCACATAGTGACAGAATAATCTCCATACCAGTGGTGCGGTGGTGAGACCAAGGACTTCACGTTGTGGCTCTCCACCACCACCACCTACAACATGCTACATCATGCTGCCCCTCCTCACCTAAAACCATAGATAGACCACCATCCAGATGTCTGGCCACTCCCTAAACTATAGTCCCTGCAGTCCACAACCATTCATGATGGTAACACTGCCTTTCTTCACGTTGCATGAAGAGGGTAATATTTTACTTTCAGACAATTCTATCACCAACATCTACAATGCCAAACAATGTCCTCATTGTCCTGAGTACAGAGACTTTCAAGCCAGAGCTCTAAAATCTGAACTTTTATGATGATTTTTATGAATTCAGTGTGCAAAGCAATGCCTATATTAAATTGCTATCACCACGAAACAATTTATTGTATTACAAATCTTGAAAATGAAAATATGCAAATTAGGCATTATAGAAGAACACACGCAAAAATGTTAAATATGAAAAATGCTTCTACGGTGGAAGCATTATCATCTATTAATTAACTTATTTATCCTGAACTGAACCGGTTCTTATCCAGTGGAAAGGGGGACCCATAAGTGTTAAGACTCAGCAGGTCATATCATTTATCATCTAAAAAACAGCCAGAGGTTGACAAAAGTAGAGTATCCTTCAGCACACGTACCTGACATTCACCTTCATCTGTGGGCTGTGTGGTGGGATGTAGAATCACTCTCACTAGCATGTTCTTGCAGGTTGCAAACCGATGGAGATGTCGTTGCATGTGCTCACCTTAAAGACAAGTACAACGGCAGAAATTAAAGACACAAAACCCTACTGTACAATCAGCAATAGTATTCGCGACAAGACCCACCATGTGACTGCAATGTACTGTCTGCTCCTGTTGGACAGATAGATACACAGCCAGGACATCAGATGTCAAGCCCCGTGACCCTTCCTTTATGTGCAGTCTTCTTTCGATCGGCCTGTGATACATTAGTAACACATTGTCCATCAGTCTCAATGATTTATATAGCCTACATTTAAATCACCTGCATTGTGTTTAATTATACAGCCTAAACTAGGCCTACTGGATTCATTTGAGGAGAGCTATTATGATTGTTGTACATCATAGGCTCTGCTATGCTGCTGGTCTTTGTAGGCTACTGTAATGTCTTCTTGTATGTATGTTGAATATGTTGAGCATGAACCAAGACAAATTCCTATCAACAACCTGTAGTTGACATGACAATAAAGTTATTGAATCTTGAATCTTAAACAATATTAAGCAACCTTCAAGCAACAGTCTCAGTCATTACATTGCACCATTGATTAACTGCCTCAATACATTTTTCCCTCCACGTTATTGCAAGGATGATAGTACTCTACTCAAATGTAGGCCTACAATAATATAAACTAAGTCACAATTTTAAAGTAAGTTTAAATTTCCATACCGGCACCTCGACACCGGTAGGGCGTGTCATCATGTTCACGCTGCGTGGCATAACGTTGACTATATATTTAACGTTGGCATAAATCAATCAACGAATCAATGAATCAATCAATCCTTCCTGTCCGTGGAGCCAGCCAGGCCAGAGGTTCAGAGTCAGACACAGATCTCAACAGGGAAACAGTTTTCCGCACAACACACAAAGTAGGGGCTATTACGTCACAGCAACGTCACTGCGAAGCGCCCGTGTTGTGTTGTGTTTCCTCCTCCAGTCCATCCATGCTCGCCTGAATGTCATTCTGGAACATTTTGATCCATTTCTTCTCTATCTAAAGTTTGCTTTTACATTAGACTGGGTTATCTGTGACAACATGCACGGGGCTGTCAGAGCTCGTGTTCTGCTCACACACCACCGCCATGCCTTCTCTACGGTCTGCCCGTCACCTTATTCTGACAAACAGGGTAGGGAAACTACAATATGACGATGGAGTCATGCTTTCTCATTCTGGACTCTGGACCACATTTATGGATGTCATATTTCACTTTAAAACATGTTTGGGTCACTGTCACGTGTATTCTGGCTTTGTGTTGCACCGCAGACGGTTTTAATACGTTGATGTTTCAGTATATTTTGGTATTTGATGATAATTCTATCAGACACGCCCCCAGGGTCCGTGTACTTTTCGGCCATTCAGGATTCTGTTTTATACTTGTTAAATTTAAAATCAGAATACACTCCAAAACGGCCCGTTTCGGTATTCTGTTTTGAAAACAAAATTTAGAGTTGTGAATTGTAAGAGCAACATACGACCCGTTTCCAGGTTCTAATTGTTGTGGTTCGAATCAGAATGACAATTTAAACTCACTGCTCCTCTCTGGCGAGGAGGCGAGCAAAACCTGAAATCTGTTTTGTGTCCGCTGCTACCACCCCGCCCCCTGCTTCCGTCCCTCCTCCGTGCTGAGGGCGGAGGCGTGGCACGGAGCTCTTGATTGACAGCTCGGTTACTGCTGCAGTTACTACAAGGAGACACACGCGGCGCTGTTGGTACTGGCAGATGATATTATGAATTATTGAATTAGAGTAGACAATATTATTATACATTTATCCTGCCGTAATTTCAAATAAATTACCCCACTTTTTGGTTGCATATTAACACAGGGCTGTTATTACATTCATGTCAACTCTTAAGTAATTAAAAAAATTAATAGAGACAGACAGACGAACAGACAAGACAGACAGACAATGAATACTAAACTTTCTAATTAATTAACATGCTAAAGTAAGTCTACTTTGTATTCAACATATAGGGTAAGTGTCCCACCATCATCATGTGTGTCATTGTTATGCAACCCGCTATGTTTATAGTGTATTCGTTATTCGTTATTAGCCTAAGTGTTTATGAGGTGCGCCACTTGGGCCGCCAAGGTGCCAACCGAAATAGGCATTGAAGTAAATGAATAGGAGTAATGCCTCACCGGGGCTCATCATCAGATTGTTTTCAACATTCTATAGGCTATAGATAGTGTCTATATATAAAATCAAGTGTGTGTGTGTGTGTGTGTGTGTGTGTGTGTGTGTGTGTGTGTGTGTGTGTGTGTGTGTGTGTGTGTGTGTGTGTGTGAGCGCGCACACACGTGCGCAACAGCCTATGATGTGTGGTCTAATACCTACCTAGTGAATGAATACCGGAACCTACATTTGAATTAAATATTAAATACATCATCATTGAATTTGAATGAGTTTGGACGTGCACATCCGCAACAACCAGGGGACCCACTTGATGCTGTTTTGCAATTGTCCTAGCCAATTGCATCTCCTCGGACTACTGTAGGCCTACTGTCTGTCACTGTGGTCCATCCGTGACACCATGATCACGCCCTCGCTGCAGTGTGCGCTGCCAGTAGGTAGAAATAATAGCTCTGTGGCTGGTTATGACCCGTTAAGATTCAATCAAAATGCCGCTAACGCCAATGTATTTGTAATGACAGCAGCAGTCATAAATATAATCTAAATGATAAAGGATAAATGTATACAGACTACATTACTTCAATGATTAGTTTGGCACCTTGTTTGGCACCATGGCGGCCCAAAACACTTAATTGAACAAATAAACAGGCCTACCTGTAACATAACGCGTTGCATAATAATGATTAATGACACAGATGACGAGGTCCCGGGTAGGCCTCTTTAAAATGTCTATCTGTCTCTATTACTTTATTAATTAAGAGTTGACACAGAGGAGGATGCATCAATCATCAATGTCTAATCAGAATGTAATAACAGCACTGTATTAATATGCATTAAATGCAGACTAATTTATTAAATTTATTAAATTAAAATTAACGGCAGTGCTAAATGGTATAAATAAAATCTAAATATAAAGGATAAATGTATAATAATATTGTCTACTCATAATAATTTATAATATCAACTGCTAGTACCAACAGCGCCGCGTGTGTCTCCTTGTAGTAACTGCAGCAGCTCCGTGCCACGCCTCCGCCCTCAGCACGGAGGAGGGACGGAAGCAGGGGGCGGGGTGGCAGCAGCGGACACAAAACAGATTTCAGGTTTTGCTCGCCACCTCGCCAGAGAGGAGCAGTGAGTTTAAATTGTCATTCTGATTCGAACCACAACAATTAGAACCTGGAAACGGGTCGTATGTTGCTCTTACAATTCACAACTCTAAATTTTGTTTTCAAAACAGAATACCGAAACGGGCCGTTTTGGAGTGTATTCTGATTTTAAATTTAACAAGTATAAAACAGAATCCTGAATGGCCGAAAAGTACACGGACCCACCAGTTAAACCACTGTAACTTCAAACTGCATTTTAATCATTGCATTCGTTGAAAAAAAAACACCCCTCCGTGACTTTGGACCTATGTTATGTAATGTTTGATTTCTTTATCTTTTTATTCAATTGCCCTTTTCACTTATTTCATTTTTTAATTGGGAAAAGGTACGTTTACTCCAAATATATACTTATGCTTGAAAGTGAAATATCCATTTAATAATATTTGTCTTGTAAAATAATAAAAAGGGGGTTCCAAGGAATCCCTGAAAAAAAAAAAAAAAAAAACTACAAAATGCTGCATTTATATACCATACATTGTGCATTTGATTAACCAATTTATTTACACACATTCATAAACTATTTTGGTGAATATTACCACCACCTGGCTCATTATGAGCAACTAGGGGTTCAGGCAAAGGACACTTCAAGCTGGTATCAAACTGGCATCCACCGTTCCCATCTGGCTCTACTGAGTTAATGCCACCGGCCCGTCAACAAAAACGCCTTGAAAATCCTTACAGGGACTTTGTACAAGGTTTCTTCGGCTATGCCTGCACCACAGACTAGCTTTTCAGTTGGAAATGGGTGTACAATTGAGCTATTCCAGACCAATCTACTGACAGGCATTTTTTTGCCAACAGCTGATCCAGTCTGGCTTTAGCCACCAGGCTACCACACCCCCCCAAGACCCTGACAACCAGGCTCCAGACCTCCCAAAGCAAACTGGTCAGGCTGTTACTTGGCCTCACCCCTGCCCACTTTGACGCACTGTTTTGGTTTAGGGTTTGATGACACCAGAGGGAGTTCAACAAACTATGTGCAAGGCAGATTCGGCACAAACAAGGCACTACATTCATTACGCTCCTGTGGCACCGAAACGTGGAACACCCTACCAGCAGTCAGACAGACATGTAAATCACTCTTAAAGGGCCCCTACGGTCAGCTGCAGTTCAAAGCTGGTCTCCATAAAATATGGTGCCACTCCTCCCCCACCTACCCCTCTTTTACCTTAATTGTACATTTTTCTTTCCCCTTTTATTATAGAAGATTTGTTTTGGGGCTTTTCTTGCCTTTATTGATAGTTGTGACAAATGGCGTCGACTCGGGAGTCAAACCTGTGGAGTGCCATTAGGCTGGTGGCTTAGCTGCCTAGGTGTCCAGACGGGCACCTGGGCCATTCTTTCCCCTTTTACCTTCACTAGTATGATTTCCTGCTTTCGGCTATACTGAAGTGCATATTTGTACGTCTCTAAATATTTTGATGAAATGAACATGATGGGCCGTATTGTAAACAAGAATAAATTCTGTAGTGTATGGTGCCGTCCAGTTTACAGTTAACAGTCTTCTGTCCTGTTCCTGAGTTATGCTTGAAATGTACTGTAGTCCTCCAAACTACAAATACAATTCTCAATCAATCAGCCAAATCATAGTAACCATGGTCCATCCTTAGACTTGCTCAAAGTGTTTAAAGGTATAGTAAGTGATTTGCGTGATTTAGAAAATTCTCCTGTCCCCCCCGGTAGCAAGATGTGCGCATGCACACACTCTACAATGAGGGAAAGTCCAACATCATATACTGTACTGTACAGCGAGGCCTACACCCACTCAATCCTGATTGGAGGAAGGCCTCTCTCATCCTGATTGGATGAAAGCTTTTATCCCAAAACCCAAACTGAAACCAGAGTTGTTGTTTTTTTTTACCCCAGGGCTCACTGGGACAGGGAGGAAGTCCTAATATGGTCCCTCACCACATGCTATATTAGGGAGGATTAGCCAAAAAAGAAGAAAAAAATAACAATTTTTGAATTAAGTTAAATCACTTACTATACCTTTTATGCTACCAACACAAAGTACACACAACACAAAGTAATCCTTCTGCAGTTCAATGACTTACAAGCCCCATGTATAACTTGGTCCCACTCTAGGGGTTGCAGCCTTGGGGCTCCAGTGCCGGCGGGCCTACAGCATCCTGCCTGTTGACCTGGACAGTGATGAGAAGGCTGTGCTCCACAGCATGCTGAGGGTGGACCATGCAGGGGAGTATGGAGCTGCACGCATCTACGCCGGCCAGATGGCTGTGCTGGGCAGGACCTCCGCGGGAAGCATCATACAGGTACAAAAAACTACAACTATACATCTGTATACTATATACTAAAACTATAGAAAGCTACAACTAAACTATAAAGTACATCTAGACCAGGGGTGACCACACTTTTTTGAACTTGAGAGCTACTTTCAAAATGACTGGCTACACATCAAAAAGAAGAAAAAGTGGTGAAGTTGTTACTTGCTATAATAATGTTTAAGAATAATGCACTTAAATGAAAGATGGAGGGGGGAGAATTGGAAGGTATATGCTGCTACTAACGTTTGAAAACAGTATTTGGGGTTTGACTTGACAGTTTGTGAATATAGTCTTGTGCACCCAAAACTAAGAACTTAACACGTTTTTGTCCTCAATTGGGAGACCTAACTGGCAAAAAGTTGGTCAAAATAACAATTAGTTTCCATTTTCTAATTGTGTGGACTCTTGAAATTATGTAATTCAGATGTTTAAATATAATTTCACTCTTTAGGGTGTAAAATGAAACCAAATGGACCCGTAAGGGTCCATTTGGTTTCATTTTAACACTCTCAAGAGTTACAGATCTATTTTCAAGATCTATTTTCTCAAGAGTTACAGATCTATTTTAGGGGACTGTCATGTGATCTACCTGCATGGCCTGTGTGATCTACTGGTAGATCATGATCTACCTTTTGGGCAGCCCTGATCTAGACAAACAGCCTACTATTATGTGAGGTGAGGTATACCTGTACATGTGCAAGAGGGTAGGATAGCAGCAGTTCGGTGCAGTCCTTCGAAGTTGTATGTGTGTTTGTGCATGAGTGCATGCATTTGTGTGCATGCATGCATGAGGTAGTCTGTATGAGGTAGTATAGTGGGTAGTTGTTAGTCCAGCGTCTGTGTGCATATGTATGCATGTGTATGTGTGCACAGTGGAAAGAAAATAGAGTATATAAAAATGTGCATACCTTTTCACTATATAAAGGAAAATATCAGATCTACAAGTTCAACGCACGGCATTCAGTGCAGTCCATGCTAAGCAAACATGGGGGAGGATGATATTTGTCAATGTACATTTTGTAACCATACGTGCTGAAATAATAACTTTTAGGCCAGGGGTACAGTCCATGTTGAGTAGGCTCTCACGCACAGAACGATTGCAAAATCCTGAGAGGTGCAAAATACATTCTTAGCAAACTGTTACATCACTGTCTGTCTCGGATGCTAAAACCCTTCTAATCTGAAGGCCTCAACAGGTGGTAAATTATTTCACTAGGCGAGGAACACAGAAGAAGTAAGGAATTTACCATGAAAGGGAGTGGGTTGTTGCCCACTGCTTCTGGGTTGTGCCATTCACCTTGTGGAAAACAGTGGCAAGCTCGACCTTTCATGGTAAATTCACTAAATTATGCTTCTACCTCTTTTTACATATACATGAAAGAAACACACTTATAACTTGCAAGGATCTTTAGTTACAAACATTCTGAGATGTTGCGGCTCAATTGCATCATAACGCATCCCATTTCCCACTATTTTAAGCCAATCACAATCCAGTATTTCAAGACTCGAAAAAGTGTTAGAACATCTTGTTCATGTGGTTTCCCTCCTGAAGGATCTGTGGGACCAGGAGAAGAGCCACCTGAATAAGTTCAATGAGATTCTGGGAGAGCACCGCGTCCGACCCACTGCCCTGCTGCCTCTGTGGAGCGTCGCCGGCTTCGCTCTAGGTCAGTGCTTCTCAACCAATCGGCCAGAGGGAGCACCAGTGGTCCTTGAGGCGGTTCCAGGTGGTCCTCAGCTAAATAAATGGTGGAAAGTTGACAACCACATGGACCCTTACAGTACGTTTTAACAGCGGCCAATAGACAATGTTTCCAGGAGTTCATTATTTGTCTAGGGGACAAGGCAAAAAAAGATAATATACAGTATAATTGATCATTTTTAACAGCTGCGTCGTGATGTTAAAATGTATGGTTTATAGATTTTAATGATTGAGCATAACATTTTAACCTCTTGAGAGGTACCACTTTTGTTAACATCTACATTACTTACAGTAATTGACAAGACATCTACAGAGAAAATGTAAAAAAAGTATTGTTATTGTTGTTATTTTGATCAACGTTAGCCTCATGGGATTGTGGGCTAAATCTCATCCCACTATGCCAAAATATTATTTATATATTTTGGGCCTGCAAGACGAAAACCACTACTCTAGTCTAGGTGACCAAGACCACCATGTCTCATGTTTTTACAATCTGTACACACATTCCACACACATTTTGTGAAGAAATCGACTGTGTGTTTGTGCGTGTTTCTGTGTGCAGGCGCATCTACAGCACTTCTGGGTAAAGAAGGCGCTATGGCGTGCACAGTGGCTGTGGAAGAAAGCGTGTCCGAGCACTACAACAGCCAGATCAGACAGCTGATGGAGAACGACCCTGACAGATACACCAAACTACTGCAAGTCAGTCAGTAAACACTCAAGCTGTACTTCACACGTTGTTCACTCAGCAGGCAGTCTTCAGGGGTTGCTTCACACCAACCAGTCAAAATAGATGACGTTGTCAATCATTGTACATAACCCGGTGGATAACCACTGTCAGTGAGTACTACTAGTTTGTAAACAACCACAGTAAAATAATAGGATGATGTTTCTGTGAAGAAACTATTTGTGGTACTGGTAAGAACATATTGTTGATATGTTCACATTTTAGGCATTATGTTGTACTTTAGCTATCTACAAGCATCATGAGCTTGTATGTTTGCCATTTTTGAAAAACTGTGTAACTGTCACAAATCTCGAATATTCCGTCATAGCAAACTTTTTAACTAAAATATTTTGCTTCTGGCACTGTCCTTGGAACTACTTATTTGGGAGGCATGTGTAGTTTAGATTTTGGGGGTCGTTGACATGACATATTACCAACGGTTGACATAGAAATAATTTTTTTCAAAAAACTGTCAGGAATTTGAAGATATTTCTAGAATCATTAAAATGGGTTAACACAGCAGGGCAGCCGTGTTGTTTGGCGTTATCGAGTTGAAATGGTGCTGTTTCACAACAGCCATGTTTTTGAAATGTTTTTATGGTCGTGGCTAGCCATTCAGGGAGGTGAGTGGAGCGAGGCTACCAATCACCTCGTTTCATGTCCCAACATTTGTTCCAACTTCCAAGAATGGAGTAGAACACACACACACACACACACACACACACACACACACACACACACACACACACACACACACACACACACACACACACACACACACACACACACGACACTCTCTCAGCACCTTGCTGCCAGTCACACTCGCCACGTTGGGTCAAAATCCAGCACAGGGACGCCAGTTCAGCTATTATGGGAGAGTTGCATGCTTATCAATGGTGCAATGGGGAATCCAAAAGTGCCAGGCAGGTGACATTTACCATCCCACTGAAAATTGTAGGAGGAGGACCTGCTTGTCCAATTGGATCCCCAGCAGGCAGAAGGTACTTCATGGTGGAAAATGTCCACAGTTTTTTTTTTTTTTTTTCTTTTCTTAAAGGTAATACAGACCAGCTCAGTGGCCTTTGTGGTTAGAGTGTCAGCCCTGAGACTGAGAATACACTAAAAATGGGACCCAATGCCTCCCTGCTTGGCACTCAGCATCAAGGGTTGGAATGGGGGTAAGTCCCTGCGACATTTACTAGCGTCATGTCCAGGGGGTGTACTTGTACATCAAGCTGCCTCACGCTACATAAACAGGAGATAGGCTCCTGACCTATATGGGCCTCAATGGTTCAGCCGGGCCTCATGACATCACAGCCTGGCAAGGCTACTTACTTACTTAATAGAGGCAAAAAAAATCAAAATACATATGTACTGTAGCTGTATATTTCTTCCCCTTTTCCCCCTCTATGTTGCTTCTACTTTATTACTGCAGCTGTTTTCCCTGCAGACAGACACTGGCTTCGTCCTGCAGACGGTCCAGAACCTTGTTGTCAACAAATCATGCAAACAAAAACATTCATCGGGTTCAGGGAAGGCGTTGCTAATGTGAGAGAGGTGGAGGGGGGTTGTGTGGGGTGAGGCAGCGTTTTAGCCAATCACAGCACATCAGTCTCCAGCAGTTTCATAATAAGCCAATAGTGTGGAGGTGAGGTGGAGTTAGATTCTGTTTTTAAACAAATCTGTTTACAAACAGTGTTTGTACACACTCAAGTTGCCTCTATTACCTTTAAGTAAAAGTAGAATTACCACTATGTAATAAAAACAATGACTTTTGGGCGCAAAAGCATCCCTGACTAATATGACAAATATGCCTGAAAACATGCAGGACTGCTCCTGGTGCAAGTTGATGATGTCACTTGTCCTTGTGTGAACCCCTGTATGGAATGCACATGCTAATGAACAGTATCAAAATATTAATTGATGTTCATCTTAACTTTAGAAAGTATTATGTATTTTTTTAATTAAAATATGTATTCCATAATTTCATAGGACTAGACTAGACACATGGGCGTACTGTGTGTCTTTATCAACTTACAATAGGAGCAGTACCCACTGAGAAAAAGATTTGCTATTCATGAAATATAAAACATTGAAGCTGTTTTTATTTATTTCTTTTTAGTTATAGCGGGCGAGTATTACGTTTTATGCATATTTGTGTTATTGGCCAGGGATCCTTTTAAGTACTTAATATATGTTTTGTAATAATACTCAAAATCTGTAAAGTAAATGTTAACTAACGTTTAAAAAAATGTAGTAGATTAAAAGTGCAATATTTCCCTCTGAATTGTAGTGGAGTAGAAGTAAGAAGTACAACTTTGGATTGCTTATATATACATATACACATAGTTAAACTGTAACCTGATTTAACATAATTAAACTGTAACCTGGTTTAATTCCCCAGATAGGCAACAGGGTTTAATGTCTTTCCTCTATTTATGATCATTTACCTCCACCTACTGGGCGTTTTCTTAACTGCAATATGCAATAATTTCAACAAACAGAGCAACTGGTTTTGGCCCAGGATAGGGACAACAGTTTCCAGTTTGCATGTAGACAATTTTACCAGAAATGGCCAGCATCACAAAGAGCTGATTTAGGCGAAAATATAAATATTATTTAGGCCATCTATCATTCGTTATTATATCTGTCATTATTTGCCCTAATGGAACTACTATCCACTATCAGGGATGCAGTTTAGTAGGGCAGCATTTGAGTAGAGCAGTGGTTTTAAACCTGTGGTCCAGGGACCACCAGTGGCCCTTGGGAGAGTTCCAGGTGGTCCCCAGGCTAAATAATGGAAAGTTGGCAGTGATGGGCAAGTTACTGGGAAAATGTAGTAACCTACACTACTTGTTACTCTCGAAAAAATGCAGCTAAGCTACACAACAAGCTATCGCCAGAGATTTGTAGCAAGCAACACTACAAGCTACATGACAAAAGTAGCTTGATGTAGCTTGCTACATAATCACTACATAATATAAATATATATCTTAACTTAATGTACAACTTTCTAAATACTAATCATAATAATAAAACAATATGGGTAAAAATCATAATGATAATAATTTAGCGGAGGGTTTGAACATAGGATGGTGGCATGTTTAAGTTTTGGGATGTATATTAGAGGTTTTCTACCCATTAAAAATGGGTGGAATTTGAAAATGTGTGTGGAAAAATGTAGTAAGCTACAATCCTTGTTACTCGAAACAAGTAGTGTAGCTTCACTACAAGCTACTCGAAACAAGTAGTGTAGCTTCACTACAAGCTACTCGAAACAAGTAGTGTAGCTTCACTACAAGCTATTCCCAGAGCAAATGTAGTAACCTACACTACAAGTTACGGGAAAATGTAGTTAAGCTATGTAGCTTAGCTACTTGTAACAAGCTACTGCCCATCACTGAAAGTTGGTTAACCAGAAGTAACTCTTGAGAGCGTAAAAATGAAACCAAATGGACCATGTTTCATATTTACACTCTCAAGAGTTAAAATATTCATCGTCTGAATTAGCCCAAGTCTACACAACTAGAGAATGTAGAAGATTAATGGTCATTTTGGTCGTTTTGTTTCCAAAATCCAGCCAAAAGAAGTCTTTAGTTTGGGGTCTGTGCTGGTGATGTGATCAAATGGTGGTCCGTGCGTTCAAAATGTACATGCTGTTGGACATAATCCTTTTCCGGACAACGTTATGTTTCTGAGTTGTATCTTTTATTTTTTAATTTTTCAGCTGATCAAGGAATTCCGGGACGATGAAGTGGCACACCATGATACTGGACTGGAGCACGACGCTGAATCAGTAAGTTAGGATGCTACTCTGTGGGCTGAACTTCACTATTCATCAATATCTACAGTCAGCTCAGCTGGCAGCCAGGCGCTCTGTAATGTTGTGGTTCCTAAACTTTATGTAACATTATTTTCTATGCATGTAATGTATGGTTGTCGTATGGTTAAAAAAAAGCTAATCTTACCCATGGGTTCTCGGCCACCACGATTGATTTTATTTTAGATTTTGGGACCATAGAAGACTTGTTGGCTTCTATGGAAGCATGTAGTTAATAAGCTCCCAATGTGTTCTCTAGACTGGATATTGTCAGTTATTATCTGAATATCAAGCTTAAATGTGTGATTCCTTCACCTGGTTGGCAGCATGTAGAACAACAGGAACACTACCTGCCTAATAACTTTGATTAATCACATTCACAATCCATCTTAGCTGTGTATGCAGTGGCACCAAGTGGTGAAACACAAGAGGTACATACATATGAAATGTCAACAAAATGTGCAGGGCAGGAAAATAATGAGCCAAACACAATATATGTCCCATTGGCTATAGTAAGATTTGGATATAGTAAGATTTGTGAGAATCACTGATGGCCAGTTTTTGGCAAGTTCGGTCTTGATCTCGTGTTCACTCATCTCCGTACATCTGACGGAGTGCCTGTGCGTTGGTTCCCACAACACACAGTCGGTTCCCCTTTGCTATTTTTGGAAAAAAAAAAGATAATAATAATCTGGAAAATTCACTCGCATTCACTGCCATAATCGTAGGTCATGTAATGAGAGTGTGTGTGGCATGTTTTAATAACAATAATAATAATGGATTGCAGTGTTATAGCGAATTTCTATGCACTACGTGTATACTCAAAGCGCTTTACAATGGTCCATTCATTCATACATTGGGAAGTAGAGCGGCGAACAGTCAACACCAGCATCCTCACTGCACACATTCACACACCAGTGGTGGTAACCACTGGAGGCAAGGTGGGGTTCAGTGTCTTGCCCAATGACACTTTGACATGTAGACAGGAGGAGCCGACCATTCATTGGCTGACCAGCTCTACCTCCTGAGCCACAGTCGCCCCGCACGTGTTTTGGTACAGGGCTCCCTTGTGGTGAAAGAGACATCATTGCTAAAAATGTCATTCAACATCTAGTCTTGCTATTAGAAGATGTCCATGTCATTGGTCATCTAAGCTTGCGCTTGCAGTGACAGTATAGTGCACAAGCAGTAATGTAGGCTGGAGTAGTGGTAAAACATCACTGATCGTGCTGCTTCCTTTGCAGGTTCCTGGCTACTGGCTCCTGAAAGCTGTCATACAGGCGGGATGTAAAGCTGCCATTTATGCCTCCGAACGGGTCTAGACTCGACCCGGCTACTTCCGTTCGACCATTGTCCCTGAACTTGTGACCAAGGCATAGAACCCATGGCACGTGTGGATCTCAAATGGCTTTACTGTTGTTGTTGATGTTAAACGTTTAAATACTTTACTCTTGAAGAGGACGTCGGGTGGCTACTGGCCAGGCCAATATCTCCAACAATTTGAACAAAGGATTTTGAAGTCCTCTAGCCTTTCTTTCCTAGAATGGAAAGATTGCTGAAATGCACCTTTGCATTATTCGATTGTGTTTGTTATATATTTAAAGAACTTTTATAATAGTTTAGTTTAGATAGTTTTAGATTGTGGTTGTTCACACAAATTACACAACACCCATGGATGATTTGACATGCATCACACCGGCTGGCAGCTCCTGTCTGCTGTATCCAGCCTCCTAATAATAGTTTTCATTCTAAATATAGGCCAAGAGGATGTGAGTAAAAGTTCTTGCACCTGGATGGATGTATTCCACGTGTTAATGATGTGAGACAGAGGGATGTGTTGTTAAATAAACCTGGAGACAAGTGACACTGATATCTTGACGTGATCCATATCTAATATGGTGTTAATAAGAGACTAATACCATATGTTGTTGGTTTAGAGACAGTCACACTGAGGAAAAGATGAAGCAGAGCTGGAGTCAAGTAGCAGAGAAGAATGGGAGTAACTCAACGATGGATGGGATCAGGAACGACCACATCACAGGGACAGAGCATGTTGTTCAGCTCATGTTTTGGAGATGAAGCCAGACTGAGACTGTTTGGAGTGGGCATGTACCGGGGTGGGATAGTGAGTATAATGGTAGAAGTATGTCAAGGTTGGAACTGCCAGGCAGGATGCCTAGAGGAAGACCAAAGAGAAGATTTATGGATTTACCGAAAGCAGACGTGAAGTTAGTTTGTGTGAAAGAAGTGGAGGCAGAGGACAGGGTGAGATGGTGGCAGATGATTCGCTGTGACAACCATTGAAGGGAAACGCCAAAAGGAAAAGAAGTCCAGACAGTAAAAGGTTTATTCAGACCTTTACTCTGAGAGGCACCGCCCAGCTGCCTCAGTGCCACTTACAAAGGCTCTGTAAATAAGTAGAGGACGGGAGCGTCACTTTCTCGTTCGGCAATTCCAGGGGGGGCAGAATGGGAGGAAAGCTGGAGCTGAACATTTGATGACATGCATTTAAGTCTATGAGACTTGTGAGGAAACTATACGGGCTGCCTGTCACAATTAGTGCCAGCCCGGCAAGTTCTTGTGATGACAGCCCATACTGTGAGAAACTCTTGACATACCTGTAGTAGTGAGCACTGAGCAAATTGAAGAGCAACAGATTATAAAATGTAGGAAGCGATTATATGACCAAGATCCGGTCTGCTCGCCAGTGCGTCAGTGCGACACGTGCCACAGTGAAGAACATTGTCTCCCAGCCTCACAGACATCGCCTTTCATACCAGCTGACACACACACACACACACACACACACACACACGTAAACCTTGGCAAGGGCCCTTGCCGTCAGAAATGGAAATACAAACTTGAGAGTCAAAACACCTGAGTGTTTATATAATGAATTGCATGACTGGTTCTATAGGATTGCTGTGGCAGTACTAGTTTGTTGTATAATCCTGACTTTGACAGCAGAGACAGACAGCACTTCTGGGGTTTCTCTTCTTAAGTTGTATTGTCCCCCCATTTTAAATCAAAAGACGGAACAGGCTCTAATCACCATGCACTGTAGTAAGTCATGCCAAGAGTGATGATGAGAGACATAGGCTTGGTAATCATATTTTGTTTCCTTGTAGATTGTGTTCTCCCTGTTGTGTTGTTGATCTGTCTCATTAATTTCTCCCTTTTAGAAAACACTATAGCCTGGGCTCCAGGCCCTGAATCGCAAGCCACATAAAAACAAAACATATTCTGGCGATTCAGGGGCCACCGAAGGCAGGGTTTTCTCAGCGGAAAATCGAGCCGTTCCAATGAGGATGATCCAGTATGAACCATTCGCCAGAGTCCCACTTTGGCCACACCCCTCAGAGCACGACGACACAGAGGAATAACGGAGCCAAACTAAATGAAAATTCAGGCTACAGTGTTGGGCTAAGGAAACACCAAAACGCTGCAGTAACCAGATCCAGGCTGTCAGCCCCTCCTGTCCAAGGAAGCAAGGTACTGTCAATTAGTGCCTTTTAGTTATTTTGTCGACTATATTCTGAATGTTCAGCTGTGTTTTCAGGGGTGTTACCTTCTCTAACATTGGCTTTTGGAAATTACGTCATAAGGCAGCCAAGTCTATGGACTTTATACAATGAAAAAACAAAAGTCACCCCATGCGATGTCATGTGGCAACCAAGTCCAACCAAGTTTTAATGTTTTTTTTTTAGATTCACATAACCATAACCACAAAAGATGACCATTAAAGCATGCATAAAACATCATAAAAGCAGACATAAAATTAACATGCATGTATAACATGGCCACAAAACAGTACAACTGTACAAGACAAATTGTTGTAAAAGTGAATCACTAAGTAAGTCTATTGTATTGTATTAAGACTTCCAAAATATATTTTTGTTTGCAAAAAATAGTGGCATACAAAACAAACGTTTGTTCTGTGGAATGTTAAGAGTTTAGTGTCAGAGAACCTCAGAGATCTAGTCTATCTTCCCAGAATAAACTGTACACAAGTGTATGTTATATGGAATGATTTAACCTAAATCTATTTTAGGATATCCATTCTGAACAGAATCTGACAGGCTGTGGCCAGGGCATTGACCTTAAGACTGATGTTATGTGTGCTCTTTGTCTAGACTTGGTGAGGACCTGTTATGCAGCATTCTGTGACATAAGTAGTTGACCATTTGCTTGTTTTGGCAGAGGAGTTACTGTAGCCCAACTTTAGTAGAGATGCTTTCTGGGAGGTTATTTTTATTTGCAGTCACAAAATAATGAAATTATGATTTGCAATCATTAAGTCAAATTTGATGGAGAATGCCTAAAATCCACCCAGGATTTTGGGAAGAGAACTACAGTATATTACATGATCAATTGTTGCATTCCGAAGCATGTCATTTCACAGGCGGAAGTACGGATGAACCTGGTCATCAAATTATTATCTCAGGAAAATGACAAACATCACAGAGAGCACGTAGTTATGTGCGCACGTATTTTGGCTGTATTTAGGACAAGTGGAGGTCAAACATCAAAAGAAAATGGAATATCTATCCAAAATGGATCATTTACTCGTTTATTTACTTTACTTATGTGCATTATTTAATAGATAAGAAACAAAGCAACAAAAAACATACTACCTTGTACTTGCCCTAGTCACAAGGCAAGTATGAAAAAGTCTCAACATAGTACGTACAGTATGTATCTTAGTTAGCAGTATATGTAGATTTGTTTACTGTTATTAGCTTAAGTATGATTCGCATTAAGTGCTCTCTGTGTATTTGTTCCTTAATGAAATCACTCTGGATTAAAAGCATCTGCTACAGTAAATGCCCAAACTGTAAATTGCACGCTCACGTCTGCCTGATGAAGACATAAAAAGTGTTGAAATGTTGCAGATTTTCTTCTCTGGTGCACTAAAACAAGTGTGCAGATTTTATTTATTTCTTTTTCTCTTTGAAAAACTAAAACATCTCAAATTGAAGTATCACAGGGTGATACAAATATACAGGGTGATTGAAATTAAGACGTATCAAAATGCATTAGTCTACAAAATCAACTGTAGATATTGCCAACTAAAATCACATGATATTTAGTTGACTAAAACTAGACATAGACAACACTAAAACATGTAAGATGACTGAAATATCAGACCTACAGTATGCAATACGTTTCAGCCACATGGGGGCAGCAAGATACAGTCAATGGATCCACATCAGGACAGGCATTGTCCCATTATACAAGTATAAACAGGGCAGCCAGTAAGGTAATCCAGGTTACCCAATTTAAACAAAAATATGATTATTTCCAGTTACTTTTAAAGGTATATTTTTTTTCTCCAAGTTAAGCTGTATGGATTACTTGCATTTAATATAGTGGTGGTGGGAGTTCTGCTCTGGTTTTGGTGAAACATGAAGTAGTTCCTGTCATTTTGTGGTGGTCAGGGGCCACATAGTAAAATAAATTAATAAAAAAAAAAATCCTTTGTATTGTTGACCCATTTCTAAAATATCACCCCATCCTTTGTTCATTTTTGACCACTCTATCACAGGGAACTATGTTTTTATGTCCATATCACTACACCCAAAAAGTAGTATATAGGGGGTCAGAAATGAACGAAGGAGGTCCTACTATTTTAGAAATAATTCAACAATACAAATTACGTTAGTTTTGTGGATTAATTTACTTTTACTGTGTGGGCCCCAGGGACTCCACAAAATGACCAGAACTACTTAATATTGACCAAAACAAAGCAGAACTCAAACGACTCTGGCAATCAATTCATACAGTTATCACCACCATATTAATGAATAATATTTCATACAACTTAAGTTCCAAAAATCTGAACTATCCCTTTAAGCACAAATCTATTTAATCCATAATTTTATCTATGGATTATCCATAAATAATCCATAGATAAAATAAGTTGATAACCAGGAATGAATGTTGAGGCAGGCGTACAGTAGCAGGCCGATCATTCATGTGTCATCATGTGTGCTGTAGTTCGACTAAATGCTTTATTGGTTTGTCATCATTCCACTAGCTTTCCACACACATTTCCCATAACAATGGACTGTGACAATGTAGACTAGCAAGCACATGCTTGAGGTGTCTCAACGCCCACCTAGGCTGTCGGTGTCAAAACTCATAAAAAACCTTTCACCTGTGGCTGTCTTAGCCCTAAAGGACAAAAAAGCAGAGCAAAGGCCACTGCGGTCATGCTTGCTTTCCTCCTTGCTTTTAGTTATTTTCACGGATTGTACAGGGATACCCATCCCAGTGGCCAAAACATTAAAACGCCTTCCTTTTTGGCACTCACTCAAATTAAGTTGGGTAAGGTTCAAGGTTCAAGGTTCTTTATTTGTCACTCCAGTGTATGTCAGGACATATAGAGGATGAAATAACGTTTCCATTGTTCCCCAGTGCGATAAGACAATAGACAGTGCAATAAGAAAAAGGACAAATACAAACAATACAAGAAACAGTAAGTGACGTAGTGCAACAGACTAGAGCAGTAAAGTGCAACTGTAATGGCATAAAGTGGGGTGAAGGTGCTAAGCTAAAACCAGCTATAATTATAAAGTTGCAAGTAGTGAAAGTTAAACAGACAGCTAGACAGGACATATACATATAAGCTACAATCTAAACTGTACGGCTAAAACTAAACATACTACAACTAAGCAGCTAAACAGACACATATACTGTAAATATATACTACAACTATGGAATACTACAACTAAAACTATACATCCAACACACTATAACATACTACAACTAAGCAACAATACTATACTAACAGCTAAGCTATGACAACTATGAAAGAGTAGGGGTATTACTGTAATTAAGGGTTATTACTGGGTAAGTCCGTGTAACTATTGAGTCTAGCCCTACAAGGGCTAGAGTTGTCTATGTGTTGGTTTCCAGGGCTACTTATTTTTTATGTAGATAAGATATACAGTATAGATGAATGTACTTGGTGTACATGTGTATACCAACACATAGTTTACACCCGCTATCCTGTGGCCCGACGTTGCATGAATTGACTCACTCCCTGGACCAGGAACTGTCCTATTACAGTAGGTTCCAGGAACGGATTACTGTCTCTGTACGTTCCTGGAAGAACTTGTGAATGAACTGAAATGAAATGAATATCTTTTCCCCTTTTTAAAATTTGGTTAGTGTCTCACCTGTAGTACAATGTGTTTCTTTTTGGCAACATGAACCCCTTAATTAATTAAAATTGTTATCATTATTATAATTATTTTCACATAAATATCATGGTTGATGTTTATTGCAATTGGTCATGATATTTGCACAGAAATACCCCCCACAGAGACTGCAATTAACACAATTAAAACATCTCTGGAGAGTGCAATTTTTGATGATTTTTAACCTTTGACCTTTAGCCTTTAACCCTAATAAAAGTAAGTAAAATGACTGCAATAAATATATTGTGATCATTAGAATGTCTAGAACATGTACTGTACATTCATTATATTAGATAAAGATATCCCCCAAAATATTGTTTTTATTTATTATAATTATTTTAATATTCATGCTAATTTGCACAAATAAAAAAAAAACATGCTTTTTTCATGGTAGTACAAACTAGTAGGTTGTAAACAGTTTTTTTTTTTTTTTTTTTTTTTTTTTTTCCCAAGTAGAAATATACCTGGGCCTTCTAGGGTTGACTATTGTCACCAGTTTATCCAATCGTATTTGTCTTATTTATCAATATTATGTATTTTCTCATTGCGTGGCATGTCACATGCATTGTGTAACATGCCACACCTGTATCGTGAGTCAGTTACAAATGAAATCCATCCTGACTTGGATTCATGTTTCTTTTCCTCCTTGCAGTGACAGAGCATCTTTTGTTGGTGACATTACATATTTGCCCTGGTGAGGACTGCTCCACATGTACATGGGTACTACCAACGCCATCACACAACTGCGCAGGCTTTCCAGGTGATGTTTCATGAATGTTATTTGGTCTTATCCATTTACTTTGAGGGCTTTCTTTAAAACAACACAAAGAAAAAAAAAGGTTTAGGGGCATATATTGTAGGCTAGTCTTAGGCTTGGCTTTCAGTAAATGTAAACATTTCATGCACAGCCTTCTTCCTAGCACAGAGAAAGGCGTGCACAACTGAGTATTGACACAAACTTGGCACAGCAGCATTATTTGTTTTATAAAGCCTGTATCTCTCCAGACAGGTGCACAGGATCAGTCGGACTGCCTGTTAATTTCTGCATTTTAATGTTTAATTTATATTATAGCTTATAGCAGACTGTTTTCATCAGCTGCTTTCATACAGCTGGGCTGTATAGTACCGTACGTAGGCCGAAACAAACTAAACAGTTTACAGTTCCGGATCCATATTATGTTAGTATCTATCAATATATATCATTCGATATCGAAATCTAATTGTTTTTATTCTTTTCTATTTTAACTTTTCATAGTCCATATTGTTTAGAATGTCTAAAATGTTCTAGTGAATACGACATACAGTAACGATTCATACATGGGGTGAGCTTCCTTTTTTTTTTAAAAGAAGCATAGGATATACTTTTAATTACCTGGATTTTATAAATTATAATAATTAATATAATTAACTGGATTTTATAAATTATCTGGTGCCATTTTGACAATTGCACAACTTTGCACAAGACAGTAGATCATCATGTTTATTTTTTATGTGGAGTGGATATCATCCATGTGTTTGGGATTTTTATTGAGAATCTATTATTCACACAGGGCTGGTGATCGTTAATAATGATAAATTAACAGAAAAGCAGGGGAAATGATTCTAAAAACCTCCAAATCCAATTGAAAAGGTCTGTTTAAAAGTGTGATACAGTGCCATCTCCTGGGTGTTTAGTGTAAGTGGAGATGGTGGATTTATTTTTAGGCAGTGCTGTCTTACAGATAGGCCCACTGTCAGTATTTATGTATTTATTGTCAGTTATAATTTTAGAACTATTTATACAGTACGTTATATGTTAATAACAACGAAAGGCGTTCACTCTCAGATGAAATATACCTTTATATTCGTGAACTGCAAAGAACCTGGTGAAAACCATTGTTATTGGACGAATGTGTTCTAGATGAGTGTAGTGACCATCATTTTATGTAATTCGGTCTCTCTGAACCCAGGCTTTGAATATCATGTTGTCGTAGGACAAGAGGTCCTCAGGTCCATGCTGGGCATCTTCGTATTAGGGATGTAAATCATTGATTAATGCATTGATACGTTTTGATTGCTTTGAGTTGTGATCAATTAACCGGTTAGTTGATAAGCAACGTTTTAATGTAAAATCTGGGAATGTTAATGTAACATTCAAATCAAATCAAAAGGTTTCTGAAATATTACAACAGACATATTGTATTCCTTAATCAAATATTTATTTGACCTTTGACCAGTGATACAGGGCCAGATAATAGCATCTTTGTATGTGCGTTCATCAGCCATATCATTTGTACATTCACAGTAAGTAAGTTTAACCAACTAATTTATTAATTGCAATTAACCGATTAACGATTAACCATTATCATCGCAGTTGCTACCGTAGGAGAGATTACAGGCAAAAGTTGATCAAAACAATCATTCCTCTCATTTCTTCATTGTCCATGCCTCTTGTAAATTAAGTAATGTAGATGTTTAACAATAATTTAACTCTTGAGAGGGCAAAATGAAACCAAATGATCCATTTTTCATCAAGGACCATTCTATGTTCAGCCTTTGAGCAACAGACCACCATTTGACATTTAGCCTGTCTGACCCAATGCAAAGAACCTTTTGTTGTAGGTGGAAAAGACAACAACTCTTCTACATTCTGTAATTGTGTAGACTTCTTGTAAATTAACTGAAGTTCTGGTTTCATTCTACACTTTGGAGAGTTAAGGAAGGGTCCATTTGGTCACAAACACTCCCATCATTGAGCCGAGGACCACCAGTGGTCCCCAGGGGTCTGGTTGAAAACCACTGTTCTAGATGATTGTTTATTTTGTAATTTTGGACATTTTTTGACTAAACTTGGTACTATCATACTTATGAACACACTAAAATGTCTACGTATTTGTTGTTCCCTTGGACTTGGACTCTCATCCTTTTCCCCCTCAGTCCACACCTACAGAATATAATTTCTTCACTGAAAATAGCAATGTCTTGTGAGCTTGTAAATATTGGTTATTGATTCTAAATGCATTGCTTATTTATTCAAAGGACAGAGAATTTGTGAACAGCCCTGCCTGGGCATAAGGGCAGGTGTTGGTTGATTCAGTGGAAAATGCCTGCACAAAACAATTTCCCATTAAAACATTACTGATGATGGGAGCTACCCTCTATAGAATAGATGCACCAGGCCATGCATGACCGGAAAACATGAGCATCTTCACTTCTTGCAGGGACAGAAGGATATCCCTCTAGAGAGCAGGCAAGACAGGGCACTGAGGGCACTTTGGGTGAGTCTACAGTATCTATTAATGCTCCATGTCTCTGGATGAGTCTACAGTATCTATAAATGCTCCATGTCTCTGGATGAGTCTACAGTATCTATAAATGTTCCATGTCTCTGGATGAGTCTACAGTATCTATAAATGCTCCTTGTCTCTGTACATCTGCCTGTAGGTCACCTTCCTTCCTTGTTCGTTCATCAGGGCTGATGATGACCATGGCACGCCTCATTTGTTGACAGGATCTGCTGTTCTCACAGTGAACCTCACCCTCCTGGACATTTCATCTCCTGGTTGGTCGATCCTTGGCTAAGTGTTCTCAGTGGTTCAGGTCAATTTTAAAGCTCTTGATTTTAGAGTGTCCTTGTAGCTGAGCAGGTTGGTAGAGGACTTCAGTCTTCCTTCTGATGATTGTTAGGCCACGTTGTTGCAGGCTGATGGAAATGGTCCATACTGTACATGGCCCATCCCTGTAGTTCTTCATTTGAACTGGCAACCAGAGCACAGTCATCAGCAAACAACAGTTCACGGACTGCGACTTTGTCCACTTTGGTTTTGGCTTGCAGCCCTCGCAACTTGAATAGGCCTCCATCAAGACGGTAGATGATGTTAATACCAGCGTTGTCGTTCTACTGGGAGTCTTGAAGCATGGCAGAGAACACCATGCTGAACAGTGTTGGTGCTAGGACGCAGCCTTGTTTCACCCCATTTGTGATTGGGAATGGGTCAGATAGAGGCTACCGGTCGCTGCACTCACAGAGAGTTCAAAACTCTCACGCTTGCATTCAAAGCAACAAAGGAAGTCTCATGTTAGTCTCATAGCACCCTACTGCAAGCCTTTCTGTGCACTCAGATAAGCCCACGCAGGGAAGCTGGTAGTACCCCTGTCTGGCCAACGCTCCACACACCCCGAACTCTTTTCCCTCCTAGCCCAAAAAATAGGGAATGCACAATTGCAATCAGAACCACAGACTCACTCCCTATCTTCCGCCGCAGTCTGAAAACACACATCTTCAGACTCCAATAGACACACAGCCAGGCGCCAGTCTAGTAATATAATCTAGATAATACACAGGCGACACTAAAGCTCATTGTAATGTCCTGAACCTACAGTAGGTTCAGAGTCTGCTATGAGTGACATGTGATCCTTTCCTCCTTTTCCTCTACTTCCCCACTGTACTCTTAAGCAGAAATGTCATTAAATGAAAGGACATTTTCCCTTCACAGCTATTCTATTCTGCCAGAGTAGATAATTAGAGAACAGCTGTCTGTTATCCAGCTGCCAGTGTATTTCTCTCCCACTATCTCTATCTCTATCTTTGTCTTTCTCATTCTCTCTCCCTCGCTTTGACTTTCCCATGACCTAATACTATCACCATTCCACCCACTCCCAGGGAATGACAGCCTCCCAAAGGAGACAGAGACACACACACACACACACACACACACACACACACACACACACACACACACACACACACTGCCCGACATCATCGCTGTCAGGCAGAAACCTCCCATCTCCATATCCAAAAATAGCACAAACTTAAAAATTTTGGACATATGATGTTTTCACGCAACAGATGATAATGTAACTAGCAATACAGTAGTTGAGCTCCCCCCATCAGGTAGTATAGAGTAATCACTTTGACAATTTGTACACATACATGTGTAAAAATCAAGAAAAAAATACCATTACACTATCAAAAGTAATCAACTAACTACTAAAACATTATTAGTATAAGTTTATGAGTTCTATTCTACTAACTGGCCAATTAAAAGTTCTTATGCATGTGCCAGAACTAATACTGTGCAGCCTAAAACAGGACAGCATGGTGACACAGCTGGTAATGCTGCTGTCCCTTCACAGGTAGAAGGTCCCGGGTTCGATTCCCACCGGGGACGCTGTGAGCACTGGACATGTCAGTGTCCTTGTCATCAGTGTACATACCCAGGGTGGGCCTCTGGTATACCCAGGGTGGGGTTTTCTGTGTCAAGTTTGAATGTTCTGGGAGAAAAAAGGAAAAAGTTCCAAGTATAGCTTTTCAGGCAAACATACAACATTTCAATCTTTGACAGTTTTTTTCCCCAAGTGTGTATGTTTCAAGTATGTATACTTGAAAAGGACTGCCAAAGGTTGGAACATTGTGAAACATGTTTGCGTGCTATGTGTGAATAAACAGACTTTTACAAAGTAGTTGTGTTATATAATTGACACTGGGTGAAAAATGAGTTACAGAAGCATGGGATAAAGCATGTAAGGGAAAAAAGAACAGCACAGTCTTATCGCATACAGATACAGCAGCACAGTCCTTAAATCACGTACATCTTTTAGGTTAGGGGTTTTCATCAGGTTGTCCATTGACCACTGGTGGTCCGTGAAGGTGCTGCATTTGGTCCCTGAAATGCATTTAGTAACATGGCAAAGTGTAAACTGTTCCGTGGAAGCGTGTCAGTGTTATCACTATCAGTTATCAGTGTTATCACATTTCCCAGTTCCTGGGAAATCTTATGGAGGAAGAAACTCCACATCAAAGGGAGTTAGATTCTCAAGAAAGCTCGCCTGAATCATCTGCAGGCAAGTCATTCTTAGGAAATGTATCTACTCTTACATTACAATTAAACCGTTTTTGAAAAGAGCCTTCTAAATACTTATTATTATATACTTACTGTATATTTGACAACATCTTTTTTGTAGTTTTTGAATACTGCACAAACTGGACAGGAACTCCAAGAGGGGTTGGATGAAATAAGAGGATGTTGATTAATAGTGAGGGCCGTGGTCTCCAGGTTTAAATCAGGGTGGTGGTGCCCAGGTTGATTCTTAGTCAGGGTGGTGGTCCCTGGTTCACAAACCGTTGAAATCCCCTGTTTTAAGTGAACTTAAACATGCTCTGTGTGCAGGGTCGGACTGGCCATAGGGAGTGCAGGGAGCTCTCCCGGTGGGCCGCGACCATAGCGGGCCCTAGAGGGTGCTAAAAAATAATAATAAAGGCGTGTATTGTACCTGTATCAGTGAGTGACAAATAAGCCCTGTTCTATCTTGGGTCCTTTTGCCACCATCATTCTTGTGAGAGCAGCAAAGGCTTGTGCAGGTCTGTTGGTTTGTATCATTATTTTGATTATTTTGGTCTGGACCAGATTCGCGCAAAAATGGGCCGGTCTGGGCCGAATTCAAGCATAAAATGATTGGGCCGAATTTATGTCCCTGTCCAGCCCTGTGTGTGTGTGTGTGTGTGTGTGTGTGTGTGTGTGTGTGTGTGTGTGTGTGTGTGTGTGTGTGTGTGTGTGTGTGTGTGTGTGTGTGTGTGTGTGTGTGTGTGTGTGTGTGTGTGCTGAGTCCCTTGTGTACAGTACACAGTACAATGTACTGTATTTATTTCTACAAGTCAGTGCATGGTCAGTTTCATGTGCACAAATTGACCGTCAAACTTGTGTAGCTGTACGTGCATGACACCGCAGTGCCCGCCTTGTGAAGATCAGTGAAAACCAGACAATTGGATTTCAAATCACAACCTTTGATCGACTGGAGATACAAACGTAATTGACACAAGGTAGCAACACTCACACTCATCAGATTAGAATATCGATTTAACCAAGCTGGATCTCACAGACCGTGGAACTGGGAAAGCCACACACAATGTGTGTGTGTCATGGAAGGTGTTCTATAAATTAAGTTCATTAGTAGTGGTAGTATTACATAGCAGTGTTTAGTGACATGCCTGTATATGGTCATGTCTGAGTGAGTATATAGATGTTCTGTCCATATATTGAGTGTCCCCAAATAGCTTTCCACTCTGATGCATCTTGATCTTAGTACACACACACACACACACACACACACACACACACACACACACACACACACACACACACACACACCACACACACACACACACACACACACACGTGTAAACTGTAACTGAAAGCCTATGCAAAATGTTCACTATACCAGGGGTAAGCAACCTTTTCGGGATGAAGTGCCATGTCTTTATTTTCATGATAATCAGTGTGCCATATCGACATTATGTTCAATTATGACACCACATCAAAATGGCATACAGTATTTCCTCCTGATTTTTGATTATCCGTACGTACGACCATTATGTGTCCTCTTCTATAGAAATATGTTCTTTCAGGATGTAGGATTATTCGACTCAATTATTATTATTACCACTGGTTCCCCAGTCCGAGTTGAATTAATGTGAGTTTGAATGAATGTGGAATTACGTGCAATATGGAATTTGCATTCAGATGTGAGTGGACTTAAATTAACTGTACACATTTTTATTAAAAAAAAACATCTCTCACACTTGTGCCAGTGTGCCAATGATCACCCTCTGAAGTGCCAATAGTGGCACCCGTGCCTAAGGTTGCCTACCCTGCACTATACAATGTTTTTTTTTATTTTTTATATATATATATTTTTATCCCACGATTTTGCAACCCATTTTTTCACCAAGTGCCAATTCCTAATGTGATCCTGGGCTCTACACACCCTCCGCCAACCTGAGGAGGCAGCGGACTGGCCTCATGCTTCCTTCAATGCATGAGGAGTCCAAGCTGCCTTCTTTTCACCTGACAGGGGGGAGTTTCCCTGGTTGGACGTAGTGCGTGGAAGGAACACGTTATTCCAACCAGTTCCAGTCCCCTCCATCAGGCGCCCCGGCTGGCCAGGGGGAGGTAGTTTAGAGTCCAGGATTACAGCATGTTTTTGTGAGGGTATCTACCCTAGGGGACACGGGGAGAACATGCAAACTCCACACAGAAAGGCCCTTTCGCCAACCCCGCCTCGGGTATGGGCACTGATGACGCGGAGGAGCAGACACGCCGCCAGCACCCACAGCAGCGCCCCTAGCGGGAATCGAACCCAGGACCTCCTAGCTGTGAGGCGACAGCACTAACCACTGTTTTAATTTATTTGAATACAGTATTAGAGTATTAGTGAGAAATGTAAACAGCATGTAGTACAGTCACATTTAGCCTAAGAGGATAATGCAAGTCTCTGAGACTTGTTCAAATTGTTATTCTTTGCATTAAATTAATCAACATAGCATACAATCTGTATCATCAGCAAATACAAAACACAATGTGTACAAAGGAGGTAGAAAAAAAACTCATGTTTAATTCACTTTATTCTATATTTCAGTTTCTGTGTATCTTTTATTTTCTTTAGTTTTAAGATTTTCAGCAGTTGGTACACAGAAGAGTCCATGAGAGAGAGAGAGAGAGAGGCTAAACACTATTAGTAATATCACCAAGGTCTATGGGGATCTCTCTGGGGATTCCCACTTGTGCCTGAATTATATTATCAGTTGAAATAGGTGAGCAATCTGTTGTTTAAAATCGTATGGTACTGAATGGTGAGATATTGAGCTTCCGGGAATTGAAATTATTTTGTGCAAAACACACGCTGTGGGGTAATAATACAGTTATTGTTCAGGCTGCGTTATTGACAATGGTAAACATGGGTGGGGCTGCCCATCCCTCGGCCTCTTAAATAGAAGCCAGAGACGGCACAAAGTTCAGAGAACCCTTTTTTGTGTGTGGAACGGATCAGGCTCAGTTATAGATATAGGCCCAGACAATCATGTGTTTGAACACGGGATACCCATGCGACTGCTTGGACGCTGACGTTCCGTGTGAACCCTGCAGGAAGATGGCCCAGAACCTGCAGGAGTCGGGGGACGACAAGGAGCACCTGTCCAGCGATGATGACGTCAGCGTAGCAGATGGACCGCTTCCTCCGCTGCCGGGACGAGGAGAAGGAGGAAGACTTTCTCTTCCTCCCGGTTTCAATCCCCTGAGGAGGCTGTCCGTAGCGGTCGGCGCACCGCCGCCCCTGATCGAACCCGTGGTGGACGTCTCCTCCGGCTGCGTGACGGAGCAGTGCGGGAACTTGTCCCGGCTGATGTCCGGCATCATCGCCGTCAACACGCTGATCCTGGGCGCGGCCCTGGTCAGCGCCACCGCCTACAGCCACACCGCCTTCAGCTCCGTGGACCTGCAGATCTACCTCATCATCCTCGCGCTCCTGTCCAGCGCCTGGATGCTCTACTACATCCTCTACACGTCCCAGAAGCTCAAAGCGGTCCTGTTCAAGGACCGCCACGCGGGACCCGTGTGGCTCAGGGGTGAGTAAGGTCAGGGGTAATGACACTTTGGAGAGGCCTATTAGCTTCCCTCTACTTCAGGGGTTTTCAACCTTTTTCATCTCAGGGACCACCATTTATTCAGGATTTGAGCCACAGACCACCATTTGAGGATATTTTAGCCCCACAGACCCCAAATCTAAAGATTTATTTTGCTTTTGTCCACAATTCCAGGCTGGATTTGGGAAACAAAACAAGCAAAACATACATTCCAAAATGCATAATTCAGATGATGAATATTTTAACTCTTGAGAGTGTAAAAATGAAACCAGATGGACCCGCCATCTGGTTTCATTTTTACGTTCTCAAGAGTTACATCTGGTTAAACAGCTTAGCTGGGGACCACCTGGAACCCTTTCAAGGACCACTGGTGGTCCCCGGACCACCTGTTGAAAACCCCTGCTCTACTTCCTTCACAGGGCTTAGCGCTGATACGGTTCTGGTCAAACAGAGAAGTCAGGGTGCTGCTGCGAACAGACCTTGCCCTAAGCCCTGCCCTCTCCCTGTCTGAAAAGTGTCCAACGCATGGGTTGGACACTTTTCAGACGGCCTCTTTCATTCCAGTGTAAATATCATGGCTCATTTGTTTAACTTTTTACCCTTTTCGCCCGGAAACTAGATTCTACTTTCTGACACCAGTATCTGGTATCTGACACCAGATTCTAGCTGTTGACGCTAGAATCTGTTTCTGTGTCAGGGATGCTCAAGATATTTCATGCCAAAGGCCCCCAGATTTATGGTGTTTGGATGCACACTTGAAAATATGTTCTAGGGATCTCCCAGAAGCAAAGATTTGAGTTCAACCCAAGAGATTACACTTCACAACTGAACGTATGATGCATAATTAATATAATAATAAATGTTGTACGATGAAATGGCATTGGCAAATCATAGTTAAAGTTTTGGCGCAGGCCCAGCGGGGTGCAGATCCTGCCTGCAGGCAGGGGCGCGGAGCTTGCCCCCTGGGCCTTCCTGATGGTCTTTGTCTGAAGGGTGGAGTCGGGGTGGAGGCGGGTCGACCGGAACGCAAAGCACAAGTGAGATGAGGAAGGAGAAGGCAGCCTTATGAAGGTCCTAGGTGCGAGATACGGGGAGCTGATTGGAGCGCGGCCTAATGGGTTGCGTTAAAGGGACAGAGTGGTGTGACAGCTTGTTCCATCTTTCAGTCGAACTTTCGTAACTTACTCCATTTAAAAATGTTTGCTCCAAAAGAATATATTCAAAAATGTGTGTATCATTTTCACAATTTTTGTTTGTTTTTTTCCGGTTCAGGTTAAAAACAAAAAAACATCAGCAGATTAATTTGCTGTAGTTTTTAACCTGGACTGGGATGCAAATTTATACAAGTTATGCATGGGCATGGGCATAGTAGGATAAAATACCCTTTTTTTTTTTTTTTCGCTCTTCTTTCCAGCGGGACTGGTTGCATTTGGTGTACTCAGTCTCATCATGGACATTTTTAAGATTTCCAACTACGTCGGCTACCTCCATTGTGAGTCTGCGGTCAAGGTGGTGTTTCCTATAGTGCAAGTTTTTTTCATTTTTGTCCAGGTACGTAAATATGCCAAACCGCAGACAGCATCACAACTCACAACGATATGCGAGGATTGAACGGAAATCAAATCAGTTTGTGTGACACAAGATGATGGTATAGTTTGTTTTTTAATTGTTCATTCCATCCCTTCCAGACGTACTTCCTGTGGTTTCATGCTAAAGACTGTGTGGAGCTGCAATGGAACCTAACACGGTAAAGCCATGAAGGTTATCCCTTTACCGCATCATTCACATTCACAATCCTGTTAAACATGCCTACGACCTCTGATAAACTTTGAATCTGTGGCAAATGTCAAGTTTTAAGATGACAGAATGAAAAGAAAATCCTTCCAAGTGTAAAAGTTTACAGTGGTAACACTTCGAGCCAGGCATCAAAACATGCTCTTTTTCAGATCTCATGTCAAGACTTTGTTGTGGTCTGTGACGACTATTGGTATTTTTACATTGTTACTGCTTATTCTCCAGCACCCAACAACTAGTAGGTTGCACAGCTTCAGGGCTTGACACTAACACTTGCCCGCTTGCCCGGGGCAAGTAAAAAAAAAATGGTGGGGCAAGTGAAGACTGCTACCTGGTTGCCCGATCGGGCAAGTGTGCAACTTAGTGCACTATAACACAACACAAGATAAATTTGTCTTGAAGGCAGTCATTGCACTCTGCCTCTGTGTCTTTCCCTGCTTTCTAGCTATCCACAATTCCAGGCTGGATTTGGGAAACAAAACAGGCAAATTAACATACACATCAAAATGACCTAATCTTCTACATTCTCTAGTTGTGTAGACTTGGGCTAATTAAGATGAAAACCCCTGGTTTAAAGCACCCAAGTAGGAAGTAAACTTAAATGCAATGATGGGCAAGTGCCTCAGAGACCGTAGTGTCACTGTCAACCCCTGCAGCTTTGTGTTTCAGGTGTGTTTTTTGGTATGGAATGTGATGATTTGATTGCCTGATGTATAATGATAAGAGTACCCCTCACTTCACACATCTGTGATTTTGTTTCTAGATATCTGTGTCTGTTTTGTTGTTTTATAGCTTGTGAATTAAATTGGCTGTTAGTCAGTACAGAGATTTGGCATCAAAGGGAAAAAGGAAGTATATCGCCAGTGTATTTTGTATTTGTGTTCATGTTTCAGACATTTCACCACTTAAAACAGCAATACTTACCGCTAGTAATGTCTTACCTCTCTGAGGACCTCCTAGTGGTCACAGACAGTGTTTTAATGGATAATTGCATTTTTTTTTTCACTTATTGTTGCCAACTCTCTCCTCTACTAGCTGTGGGTTGATGCTGGTGCTGTCCACTAACTTAATCCTGTGGATGAACGCCATCACAGAGGAGTCCATACACCAAACGGGTTTTCCAGAATTTCAGATTTCAGAATTCAATGGCAATCACACCCCTAATCGAAGAACTATATTGGAGAAAGGTAGGTATAGGTGATAAATAAGCAGTAGTGTTTTGGAGAACCAAAATAGCTTCATAGGGGCTATAAATCATACCCCGGCCGTCCGCGTCCGCATCCAATGACGTCATGATGACGTCATAGGATGCACGGACAGACGCGCACGGACAGACGCACAGACATGCGCACGGACGGACAGGGTATGATTTATAGTCCCCCACCTTACGGTGGAGACAATAATAAGCAATGGTGTCTGAGAACCAAAATAGCATCATAGCATTTTGTTCACCACCAAGTATCACTGTTGCAGAGCCTAACACACAGACTGAGGAGAAAGGCCTAAGCTAAGTTGGTTAACCAGATGAAAAGTTAGTTAACCAGATGTAACTCTTGAGAGCCTAAAAATGAAACCAAATGGACCATTGCGGGTCCATTTGGTTTCATGTTTACGCTCTCAAGAGTTAAAATATTCATCATCTGAAGTTTTGCGGTCTGTCCTCAAATGGTGGTCCGTGGCTCAAATGCTAAATAAATGGGCCCTGGTATCAAAAAGGTTGAAAACCCCCTGACCTCCAGCACCACTTTAGCGCATATATATAGTTATATATAGTTACCAGTATTTCAGTTATTTGGGGGAACATGAAATTTCCCCTTTTATCTAAGCTATACAGTGACTACTTTACATATATATTTAATTTTGTTCAGCGAGCTACGGGGAGGACCACTGCAAGTGCAGCCACTACGCGTGTAAGATCATCAAGCAGGCATACTACTACCTGTACCCCTTCAACATCGAGTACAGCCTGTTCGCCTCCGCCATGGTGTACGTCATGTGGAAGAACGTTGGACGCCTCACAGACTCACAGGACACACATCACCACATACGGTCAGTGTCAACTAAAACTATTAGGAAAATTGTTTGTCAGCTACGATGTTTGTATACCAAAATACCAATAATGTTATTCTATTATGAGGATTGTGTGCAACGTGCCACTTTAAAGAGTTTGCATAATTGTGACACATAATTTGCACAAATTGCATAAACAAATGAAAACTAGACTAAATTTTGGGCAGGAACTACAAGTCATTTTATGTGCTCTGAAAATATCTGATGCACAAGACCATAACATCTATTGATATTACAACGTAAATAGTTTAACTAAATCTGGACTAACCTAAAACATTTCAGGTGATTGAACATTTTAATTGTATTCAAAAGACTACGACTAAAAGTAAATGACATTTTTGCTGTCAACTCTCCAGGTTTCACGGCAGGGACATCCTCCTCGGGCCTATAGCGGGGATCATCCTGGTGATCGCAGGCCTGACGACCTTTGTGGTGTACGAGGTGATTGATTGATTGAGAGAAAAACTTGACCTGGGTAGCAACAGTCGCTAACGTATTTGGATCGGCATTGGACAGTGAAAAAACCCCACCCCAAAGGGTAGGGTTTTGAGAAGGGCTCAATAGAGATGCGCAGTGACGTCACCGCCCCTGTTCCTCATTCATTTTTCTCATAGACTTTTCGAAAATATTTAATAAAAACACGATTGCGCCGCGGCCAAAGCCAACTCGGGTCGTGACAAATCATGACAACAAACACAATATCGTCATATAATATATTAGGAAGAAGAATTAGGAAGAAGTAGAAAACGGCATGATACAAGACTTTTGTTTCGTTTTTCATCTTAGAAATTATTTTATTGTCCCAAAAGTTTATGTGTGTCATCATGTCTATGAGAAAAATGAATGGGGAAAAGACTTCCGGAACAGGGGCGGTGACGTTACTGCGCATCTCTATAGGATATAGGGCTCAATAAGATTTTTTTTTTTTTGTTGTCCCAGTCCAACCCTAGATCTCCCTCCTTCCCTCATAGGATGACCAAGTGTCCTTCTTTGCATGGGACAGTCCCTCATTTCCAAGACTTTTTCGGTGTCCCACAATTTATGCCCCTGTCCCACATTGTGACTGACAGACATCAGTGTTCAAATGCCCTAATATGTGGCTTTCTGTTGTCTCTTTCCTCTACTGTCGTATAGTACAGGCCAACAGTTTGGACACAACTTCTCACTCAATGCGTTTTCTTTATTTCCATGACTATTTACATTACATTTACATTCTCACTGAAGGCATCAAAACTATGAATGAACCCATATGGAATTATGTACTGCAAAAAAAGGGGTGAAATAGCTGAAAACATGTTTTATATTCTAGTTATGCCAAGAGTGTGCAAAGCAGTAATCAGAGTGAAGCGTGGATACTTTGAGGAAACTAGAAAACTGTATACGGCATGTTTTAGGTTACAGTATTTCAGACTTTTGATGCCTTCTTTGAGCATCTACAATGTAATGCTCATGAATGTAATGCTCATGTACAATGCAATGTAATAGTGAAAATAATGGAAACCCATTGAATGTGTCTTTGGCCTGTAGTGTATGGACCAGAACTAGTTCATCTGCAAGCTCAAAACCTTTGAGTGTTTTAAACTTGTAGATCAACTATTTTAGATTGATTGACATTTTGAATTGAATCCTGTTTTTTATGACATGAAGCTGTTTGCTAACCCCGTTTTGCCCCCTAACGTTTCCCCACTTGTCCCACACATGCAATACTTACTCTCCCTCAAATGAACAGTCTGGTCAGCCTGAAGAAATTTTACAAGGGCAGAAGTTTCACTAGTGGGATACAAAATTATTACTGCCTACAGAAAAAATAAAAACTTAAAAGATTACCTAATCCAGAGCAAACTTAAAAGAACAGACAGAAACCTGCCTAAAAGACCAGACTACTTTAAACCCAAATTATATGATCATGATAGGGATAAAACATTCTCTGTATTGTACTCCTACATAATGCTGTAAGATACAAGAACATTGAAGTCCTTTACCACAAACCAAACCCTGCCTCACGGTGTTTGTTCTTGTTGTTGTGATGTCGTGGACCACTGCAGGTGGAGATTGGCATGGAGGACCCCGGCATGCGGGAGCACGCGCTCATGATGCACTTCGTGGTGAACATCGTGGCGGTGCTGCTGATGTCTGCGCTGACCATGGTGGGCGTGGCCATCCACATGCTGCACGCCCAGGAGCACGCCTCGGGGAAGAACCCTGCGCGCAGCCTGGACGTGGGCCTGCTGATCGGAGCCTCCATGGGACAGTTCACCATCAGCTACTTCACCATCGTGGCCGAGGTGGGGGCTGGGGTGCCGGGACACCTGAACGCCCTCAACCTGACCTGGGCCGTGCTGACGGTGGTGCAGGTCAGTGCTGTGCTGCTTCTACTCCAATGCATTTTCAATGACAGACTTTTGGCATTTCTACATATGATTGTTTTTCACAAACCTAGTCTATTAACACTCTATTAACTCTATTAAGTCTATTAACACTGAGAAAGCCAGGCCAAGGGTAAATTTGCATGGCTGTGCATCGCCAAACATGCGGTGGCATCGGTTAATAGTGGTTTATAGTTTTATATTAACCCAATTTGGACTTAAAACAAATTCTACAAATGTGTCCCGACAGTTTTCGATTTCGATTATCCTCAATACGTCATACCAGGACCCCCCAAATCAGTGCCGTATTTAGGGAGAGACTGTGAAATTCATTTACCACCACAATGGCCTTCACAATGGTTATATAACCATTTTGCAAAACAATACCACAGGGCTTAAACCAATATGAAAGATAAATAATATTTGCTCTCTCAGATATACAGTAGATAGAAAATCAAGGAAGCATTCTAAGTCAAAACAAGCTGACGGCCTAAAAAATTGCATCTAGGTTTTGACACCTATAGGGGCTGAGCCTCTCAAAGGGACATCATCATTAACTACTCACCTGCTTTAACTCCAAGTATCTAAAAACAATATTTCACCCTTCTTATAATTAAGCTTTATCAGCCATGGGTTATTTTGAATGCAAGGGGCCCAGTACAACACAGACATTGTTTTTGGTCAGACTATTTGGGACGGTTCTGGCATGGCTCTATAGTTACTTTGGCCAAATATTTTATGAGCCTGGCCGTCCCTTCCTTCTCCCATCACTGAGGGGTGGAGGAGACCTAGTGGGAAGTTTATGGGTTGACGTAACCCACCAAACTTATGCAAATTAGGCCTCTAAATCATCTATATATGGCGGCCGCCCCCCCTCTGAAAGTATGTAGTTCCAAGAGCAATCTCAGAAGCAAAACATTCGAATTAAGATATAACCGACTATTGAAAGAATTGTGCTGCATTTTCACAATTTCTGCAAAATAGCAGACTTACAAGCTCAAGCTTGTAGATATGCTATTTTGCAATAGTTAAAAGCAGCAGACGGCATACAGTACATGTACGTAACACTGTAGACTAGAGCCCGGTCGATATGCATGTTGCTATGTCTATCCAGGCACAAGAGGATATTATATGGACGGACATGCAGCCATTGCTGCCCATTCATCTTGTTTACTTTATTCCCTCTTTCCATTCTAAAATCTGTTTTGTGGGGAAAAAAGCATTGTTCATTCAGAAATTCAGAAAAAATACAGTTTGTGGCAAAAGATGAGCCTCGACACTCAGGCTTTAACCCATTGTGTCCTGTCTAGATAATATGCATAATATCCAAAGATTTGCACCACATTTTCACGATTTTTCAAAAATAGCAGAAATAATCTTAATGCTTAAAACACCAAAACTCGTTCAGTACACTAAAGGGTTAATTTTCGTCGCAAAAGATGACTTTGCGCGAAAGGGGAAAGCCTGGAATAACTTGTTAGACACGGTGGTATGGAAGTGGTAGTCAACCCTTCTGGGTGGGTGTCGCTGCAAATGATGTAGAACAGGGATTTTCAACCTTTTTGACTCCAGGGACCATTCAGCATTTGAGCCACGGACCACCATTTGATTACATTTTCACACCAAAGACCTAAAATTAAATCTTTTGGTTGTGTCCACAATTCCAGGCTATATTTTGCCAACAAAACAGTGTATACTTCTTAATTAAGCTGTGCTAATTCAGATGATGAATATTTTAACATCTGGTTACATCTGGTTAACCAATGTTCCATCATTTAGCCTGGGGACCACTTGGAACCCTCTCAAGGACCATTGGTGGTCCCGGGACCACTGGTTGAAAACCCCTGATGTAGAGCAGCACTGGAGGGACAGGGGAGGGGCCGGGGCTGACGACACGTTGGTGAGATCAAATCAGATCTACCGGCCCATCTGAGCCGGTCCCTGCCCCATTTAGGCCAAAATGCTTTTAGGTTAGGCCAGGTTAGCAAAAGATAACACACACACACACACACACACACACACACACACACACACACACACACACACACACACACACTGAAAGGAAACAGCAATTGAAAACAATAGATTGAATAGGTGGCGCAGATGGGCCACCACTGCCATCTAGTGGCCCGGCTGTATAAGTGTTAATAACAGTGTTCTGACTGGCACAGCAGGGAACTGCATTTTACTGTGGGCATCTATGAAACATGCACTGTACGTTGGGACAGGAATATTAGGCTGAATCACAGCCACATACAGTACAGTGTTTTGGTCTAGATGTCTCCCTTAATTAAGTAATGAACCGTGTGTATTTTTTTTTATAATTCCACCATGGATCCAGGTCTTCCTGCAGAACATGTTCATAATCGAAGGCCTCACCCGGTTGCCCTATCATGAGCCAGACCCGACAGTTATCACCGTGATAACCAACCCATGTTGCTGCGGGAGCAAAGAGCAAAAGGACGACGACGGTGCTGACCTGGAGGCTGAAGCTCCAGTTCCAGATCCAGAGATCCACACCAGGAGGAACACGGCTCCACACGTCACCCCTGAATACCAACGCAAGCTGGCCTGGAAGAGAAGAATACTGAAGGAGGTCTGTGCCTTCCTGCTGTGCGCAAATGTTCTTGTGAGTACCCCCCCCCCCCCCCCTACACACACGCACGCGCACACACACACACACACACACACACACACACACACACACACACACACACACACACACACTCCAGGGCATAAAGCAAATGTCGTTTGTCTTGATCAACAGCTGTGGATCATGCCTGCCTTCGGAGCTCGTCCTCAGTTTGACCACTACCTCGAACATGGTTTCTACCAATTCTCCATGTGGGCGGCGGTTGTCAACATCGGACTTCCTTTTGGAGTCTTCTATCGCATGCATTCGGTGGCCGGTCTCTTTGAAGTGTATCTCACCTCGTAAAAGCTGCAGGTGCAGTAAATGTCGAACTTGGGATTATGAAATTACAGACTGCCGAAGTCCTGATGCCACTCGCTCATCCCATGGGTCACGGACGCCCTTTCTCCAGGGAGAATAACATTGTTTTTGGACCACAATTCTTTTACAAGACGATTCTAAGATGACCCAAAATATCCCGGCGCTTTTGTTAGGGTGGTGGCTCTGTATCGTTTATGATAGTCAAGCATTTTAAGTAATTGCTGTACTAACTAAAGTGTACAAATCATATTAGTGGAGTAAAAAGTTTCTGTCTCTTGAGATGTACAGTAGTGAACTACGTTGTAGCAGTAAATGTAGAGAAAATCAGAAATACTCCAATAAAAGTAAAAGTACTTTGAAAGTGTAGGTTCAGGGTTATAGGGTTAGTAAGTATGTTTGAGTTTCCGTAAGCAGAAAGAAAAGGCAACTAGGATCAAATAGCAAAAGGTACTCTTGGATCAGACACGATAATACATGAGATTGAGCACATTGAGAACCAACATGTTTCTTCACATTTCATCAGAGCTAAAAGATGATTATTTACCCCTGATGAAGATGATGGAACATGCTGGTCCCTCTTTTAACTCGAGTGCCCGGATTGCCCATCGTTTTTATCACTTGAGTACAAGTTCCTTTGCTCCAGTGGTCACCCTGGTCTACCCCGTGGCCTCCTCCCTGGCTGGATGTGTCTGGGTGGAAAAAAAACAATGCCTGAAACATCTCAAATGTCTCCTCTCCCCATCCACAAGGAGGAGCAGTACACTAAACATGGGAATTGTAGTTCAGGAATGAAGTGTTTCCAGTTTTGATGACATATCAGAGATACTGGGCTCAATGCTATAATCTAAAATATGTCAAACATACTGTAAGTATACTGAAAGTATTCAAAATAGAGGGAGTTGATATGTATGTAGTTATGAATCATGTTTACATGCTATGGCATTCATTCAAGGAAAGCCAGAACAAATACAACGTATTTAAAAGCGTAGTCATCATCAAGGTGTTAAAAACAGCTGTTCACTATCAGTAATAGTCTAAAAACTATTATTAGTACTATATGGCCACATGCAGGGCCGTCACAGAAAATTTTGCCCCCACTGTGCAGCTTTGCAGTATAAATACACATTACAGTACAAACACACACTTTGAGCTCCCATAAAACTGTAACTTTTCCCCGCCTAGCGACGCCACTGGCAACATGGAACATGTTACATCTCTGGAAGAAATATTTTTTGAAATAATACTTCCAAGATTATGACAGACAGACCACTGTGTGCGTGTGCATGTGTGTGTGTGTGTGTGTGTGCGTGTGCGCGCGCGTGCGTGCGTGTGTGTGTGTGTGGAATATGTACGTAGTGGAATATGTTATGAATGAGGGACGGTCAACCGTCCAACAGAGCTGCAGAGTACTAGGAGATGATGCAACCATCACACCACAACATGCAATCCTTCAACTCCTTACTACTACTGTACCTCATTTTGAAGTGTGCATGATCTTATTTTTGTTTATATTATTATACAAAAAATGTACAGTAGAAAGCCCCTGTACAGTCAGTACCAACACCCCACAAATAAACCTATGTGCAGATTAACAGATTATGCATCGGGTATTTTTATTTTCACATGTCTTCTGGACACTGAGGTTTTACTTTTAAAATCTTTATAATGTTTTGTTATAGTTTACATACAGTAGGTCTAGTACAGTAGAGGCATCAGACCCTTATACAGTCCAAGCTGAAGTTGTACATGTCATTCTGTACACTTTGACCATCGGTTATAGAAATGAAACGACTTTCTTCTTTTGTCAAACAAGGAAATCATTCAACTGTGAGAAATTCCTGAATTTCAAAAAATGCATGTGATGATGATGGTGACGACGTCATTATACAGCACAACTCTGTGCGTCAGAGCGCCATTGTCTAACAAAACAAACCTCTGGCTGCCTGTGAGAGATCTATTCACACAGGGGCAGATCTAGGCATGGACATGGGGGGTGCAATGCCCCCCTAAATGCCCAGACTGCCCCACCAAACACGATGGAATGCAAAACACCCCAACATATTTCAAATGAAAGTCCCTTATAATTAAAATTATTTGAAACACTACTACTGCTACTAACTAACTACAGTTGTGTCACCACTAAACCAACAGCATTTCATCATTGAAAACAGAAAACTCTCTGAGTCAGACCTTTAGCTTTATGCATGTGCGTGTCTGTTGCAACTTCAACAACCACTGATGTTATTATTGATGCTTTACTTGCCTAATAAAAGTCCTGTAACCGAAAATGGTATGGTTGCGGCTTCAGCGCCCGTGGCAAGAAGCGACACAGGCGATGAAGCTGCACCGACACCATTTCCTCCTGCCCCCAATTGGAAAATGTTACTTCTGGCCCTGTACTAAAAGTTGTTCTACTAAACTTCAAGCCTATCTCAAGACTCCTTGAGAGTCCTGAGTTATTTGTAACTTAGTCTCATTTTATCTGATCTAAGATGCTGTTTTTAGAGTCAGTGAGTCTGCCGGTTGCTTTCTGACAACACAGGAGTTCAAGCAGTTCAACCTGGTTGAACTCATGCCGTCTCTGCCTGTCATCACCAGGTCCCAAAATACATCCCTAAAAGTGTTGGTAGCCCATTATGTGCATGTGTGCGTACTTGCACACGTGCATGGAGGGGGCATATGCATACAACCTGTGCGTATGCGTGTTGGACTGGCAGCTGGGTATTTGTTTTGTTTATTGTTTATTGTTTATTGTTTATGTTTAGTGTGTGTGTGTGTGTGTGGTGTGTGTGTGTGTGTGTGTGTGTGTGTGTGTGTGTGTGTGTGTGGGCCTCCTTAGCTCGATTAACATTGAACGCGTGGTTTGATTTCAGCCTGATCCCCAGTTTACGCTTGGTGCAACAACAATTACCGAGGTCATTAACATTTGGCTGGTAACAGGCCTTCAGTACAGTCATTTATAAGCCCTTAAGTCTGTTAGACTTAGAGCAGGAAAACCCCTGTATGGTCCGCCGTTACGCTTTTCAATGACTAGACGTCTGGCCTCAGGACTGGCTCTGCATTGCAGGCCAGCCATGTGATGGCAATGCTAAATTATAGCCATTTTGTCTGAAGCTTCATGAAGCCATCAATACAGTCTGCATGTGTGTGTGTGTGTGTGTGTGTGGTGTGTGTGTGTGTGTGTGTGTGTGTGTGTGTGTGTGTGTGTGTGTGTGTGTGTGTGTGTGTGTGTGTGTGTGTGTGTGTGTGTGTGTGTGTGTGTGTGTGTGTGGTGTGTGTGGAGGTGGCTTAGCCACAAAGAGAACGACTTATGAGAGGGATGTAGACATGCAACTCAACAGCAGCAATAAGAATCACTGATACAACAATAATTGTACCCGGACGATTGTATTTTTGCAATTTTCATAATGTTGCTGATGTATGAGGTGTCTGGGTCTTTCAGTACCTTCATGATGCTCAGTGACATCATAGAACGTGGGGTTGTTTCCCTGCACACTCCCCTATTTTTTTCCTCCAGGAATGTTTCGGGTAAATTTTACCCGTGTTTTGTGATAGGGTGATTCCCATTCACTCACAAAGGACATTTTATTTATCTCTTTATTTATTTATTCACTGGGCCAATCTCACAGGTCTTAGGAATGTTTGGACCAAAGGAGAAGTTCCCAACTTAATTCCTCTTTTTTTAGGAATATTTTAAAAATAATATGCACATTTTTCCTCTGTTGTGAGCACATAGCCCACAGAAAGAGAACAAGTGAGAGGGACAAACATAGCTGAACATGCCCATAGCGAATGTACTGTAACGGTTAGCATACTGTGTCTAAGTTGCCTTATCAATTGTTCATTACTTTGAAGTTACTATTTATTTATTTATTTTGGTTGACTGCCAGTACATGGAACCAGCCAGGAAACACGGCATGAAGTCATGTGTCCTGTCACATGATCAGAAGTAATGGCGATGAATGGTGCCTACTTCCTATGCCAGGAAATTATTATTACAGATGACACAATTACCTAGGGATGTTAGCAGCCCTTTTCCATGGCCCGTTCCACTGCCAAGTACAGAATGACGCTTTTCATGGCCTTAGCACAGGCACGATGGGAAAGAACTGCATGGCCACATGTTGTGTGTATGTGACTGTGCATGCATTTATTTGTGTGCGCATGGCAAAGCACAAAGATTTTGTGAAATCTTTGTGCAAATAGACCCACAAGGGTCCATTTGGCTTCATGTTTACACTCTCAAGAGTTAAAATATTCATCTAGAGAATGATCTATGTTTGCCTATTTGTTTCCAAAATCCAACCTGGTATTGTGGACAAAAGCAAAAGTAATCTTTAGTTCTGGGTCTTTTGGGCTAAAATGTCATCAAATCATGGTCCGTGGCTCAAATGCTGAATAAATAGTGGGCCCTGGGATCAAAAGGGTTGAAAGCCACTGTTCTAGAACACGATGGTTACCACATTCTTTGATATAGAGATATAGAGATTTTCCTCTAATGAATGGTAGATGTCTGTATCGGTGAAGGACTGGCGAAGGGCTGTGGCCGAAACGTTGCCATTTTCAAATAAAGATTAAGTATAGGAGCACAAATTGGTGTGCATATTTTTTTCTTCTTTTTTTGTGTGTTATTTAATTCAACACCCTGCGTAAATTGGGCTTGTGGATGTGCGTGTTTTTTCCACCCCTGTGAATTAAAGATTACCTTGATCGATGTCCATGTTTATTCATTTAATTCGTCATGCGTCTTTCAATTTCTCCTTATGTAAAGCACTTTCAATTGCCTTTTTTGCATGAGATGTGCAATAACACAAGGGCACTTCATGCTGCTTTTTGAATACATTATGCAAAAACACAGTAGGCTATACCAAAGGTTCGGACACGTGATTTTGTGTGCGTCACCATTTGACAGTGAAGTGACTTTTAAGACGCTTTTAATATTTAAAGATAAAAGAGAAATACAAATAGTGCATCAAAAGTACTAAAAGCGTGCTATAAAAAACTGGTTGACCAAATTGTGGATAAAATAGAATAGAGTCAATATTTGATCTGATCTACAAACTCACAACACAACATATTGTGAAGCATTGTGAGCTTGGAGATCCGCTATTTTCAAAATATTTATCTGTGAAACTGAGTCAAACAAAATGTAATGCCTCAACTACTACATTCAGAGTGCTTAAACGGGAATTCCACCCATTTTCTACATTTTACTGTGTCATTAATATACCTTAGAGATGTTCCCCCAGTCTGTGTTCCGTAGAAATGGAGGTCTGGAAAAAATCATTTGGATGAAACACAACTTGATGACATCATCAAGTTGTGTTTCACCCCTTTAAATTATGAGGCTGGAGGTTCCCTGGTTAAAATGTGATTTGTGGGGGGGATTATTTTGGAAAAGGTTAAAAGGCACTGATGTAAATTACTACTGGATTATATACCCTTGCTGACCTGGTGTGAAACCAGGTCAGCAATTGTATAGAATCCAGCCGTGGTGTAGTTGTTTTTTCCCCCTCAAGTAACTCAACATCTGTCTGTGTCAACATACAGCTGAGGTCATGCTTCCGGGAATGTATGAGTGTTTGTGTGTGGGGGTGTGTGCGTGAGGATGTGTATATACAGTATATTTTGGACTGCAACTGACTAGAAACTGGCCGTGTAATGGTGGTGTTTGTGTGCACCTGCATGCATGCAAGCAATTGAGCAAGCATGCCTTCATACTGAGACATTCATGTGAAAGTGAAACATCCTTTGAATAGCAAGTACTGTATATTGTTGGCCCGCTTTTTCTACTCTTATCATGCAATACACTTTGGTTAAATTCAAATCAATTCAATAGCGGCTGAGCCAGTTGCAGTTAGTGTCTGAGTATTTGTTCACCTACTAATTGAAATGTACTTTGAAAATGGCCACACACGCAGTATATATCTTCCATTCAGTTTTCATCTACAGTATGTCAACAGGCCATGTCAGTGTTGAGTGGACAACAGCGTGTCTTTCAGTTTGGTCACGGTATCCACAGACACAAACAGTACTGTACATTCATGTCACTGACCTCACTGAAAACAAGTCTGTGCATCACTCAAGTGACTATGTACAGTAGCTACTGTACTGAAAGTGAAACATCCTTTGAATAGCAAGTACTGTATATTGTTGGTCCGCTTTTTCTACTCTTATCATGCCTGTGTCTGTTTTTGCAAGAACGGTGAAATGTCCCTTTAACCCCTTGCTTCTGATGTGCTGGTCGGTACCTTGCATGGTTCCTCCCACCATTGGTGTGTGAATGGCTGAATGGGATCTACAATCTATGTACAGTGCCTTGGTTAAAGGTGCTATGTAAATGCACCATTTAACATCAATACAACTGAAACCTAATAAGTGACGTTCAAATGTCTAATGGCTACAGGTAAGTGCTATCTCTGAAGTGAGATGGTGAGCAATTAATACTTCTGTAGCTAGTGCCTGATGGGAGGACATTGAAGTGACGGCGTGTGGGGTGAGAGCTATCGGCTATGATTATTTGCCTTTCTGATTGTTCTATGGCAGTGGTTTTCAACCTTTTTCATCTCAGGGCCCACCATTTATTCTGGATTTGAGCCACGGACCGCCATTTGAGGACATTTTAGCCCCACAGACCCCAAATCTAAAGATTTATTTTGCTTTTGTCCACAATTCCAAGCTGGATTTGGGGAAACAAAACAAGCAAAACATACATCCCAAAATGCCTAATTCAGATGGTGAATATTTTAACTCTTGAGAGTGTAAAAATGAAGCCAAATGGACCCGCAAGGGTCCATTTGGTTTCATTTTTACGTTCTCAAGAGTTCTGGTTAAACAACTTAGCTGGGGACCACCTGGAACCCTCTCAAGGACCACTGGTGGTCCCCGGACCACTGGTTGAAAACCCCTGTTCTAGTGGAAAAGAGTGAGGAAAGTGCTGGGAGCCTACATCCAGATGTGTTAGATGTGCGTCGTACTACTCTTTCCAGCTTGGCCTTGTCCTGAGAGGTATGTTGTGTGACCAAACCAGTGAGAAAGTGAGAACACTCTCCATAGTGGCCCGATGGAAGTTAGTCATGGCTGCTTGGCTGACTTTAATAGTTTAAGATCTTCCTTCTAAAATCAATGATGATCTCATTGGTTTTAGAGATGTTCAGGATCAAGTTGTTTTCCTTGCACCACCTTACCAGATCTGCTATTTCTCTATGGACTCATTGCCCTTTGAGATAAGACCCACTATTCTGTATAGGTGTCATCTGCAAACTCATACAGCCTAACAGAACTATAGCGTGATTGACAGACGTGTGTATAAAGAGTACAGAAGAGGGGAAAGAACACAGCCATGGGGGTCCAGGAGCCTAGACTGTGAGTGTCTAGACTTCTGACACTCACATGAGATTTTTTTTACATTGTAAGTGGTTTAAAAATCCCTTACTTTTGAAGTGAGGGGCAAAACATTAACCATTTGTAAGCAACAAACATTAAAAGTTAACTCAGATTTTTTTAATAACATAATTCAAACAGGGGTTATTTACAGCATCAAGAGAAAGACCCTTGTGTTTTTACTCCTTTTTTATTTTCCTCTTCATAGAGAACATGCTGTCAACATGACAAACATTCAATAAAAGGATTAGGCAAATAACGGAAAAACAACTAAAATCACTCCTCCATAATGCCAGACATGTCACTGACAACACTGCAAGGTCAAAGGTCATATAAGGTTTATGGGGTCATGCGACAGAGGTCACAGGTTACAGGGGACACTGAGGTCAGCAGATCATGGGGCCATCATGGGAGAGACCTCTCACAAAGGTGTGTGTGTTTGCGTGTGTACGTGTGCGTGTGTGTGTGTGTGTGTGTGCTTACATGAGTGTGTGCGCATGTGACTCAATGGTTTCTTGTTTAGATCTGCAGACCACACCCTGGTGACTTTCCTGTTGATAAGTTGAACTTGTCACAGACTGCTGAACAACAGAGAGCTCTGTAAGTGTAAAGAAAGCAGCCACACACTCTGCGCTCTGTATTTACAGTAAAAACAATGAATGCCTGTATGGTTCTCTGTCGTAAAAATGACCACAATCTCTCTGTGCTATTATGGCCCTCATTATGAGTCCCTTTGACACACAATGTTCAAAACTCCAGTTGTAAAAGTAATTTTACTTTTACCATAGCTACCCATGCTTTTGTATCAGATGTTCCTAAAGTTGGGGGTTCCACATCGACTCTCAGTTTTACTGTCCTGTATGAAACCCAATGATTTGTATATAGCCTACCTTTTTTCCATGATACATGGATTACAATCAGGCTGACTGACTACTGGGTGATGATGATAAATGAGAGATTTTCAAAATGGCCAACCAGTGTTGCTGTGTGTGTTCTCGTTTCCTTGGTTGGTACATTAGATCAGTACCAATTCAATAGCCTATAAGGGACCATATACCGTGAGCCAGTCATAATTGCTATAATTAAATCCTGACAGGGTGATGGAGGCCTGCACTGGAAATCTCTATGAAGGTTTTTCTTTTGGTTCAAATCCTGGTTGTTTTTCCAGTGAAAAACAATCACATTCTAGCCAAAAAGTCCATTTTATCAGTGTGGTGGGGGGCTCAGTGCTTCCACTAAGGGAAGTAAGCTTTCTAATCACCTAAACCATGTTTGTTTAGGTGAGTAGGTAAAATGTTATCTTTCCCCTCCAGAAGAGACGCTGGTTGGAGGTCTATCAGAGAGATTACATTGTCTTTCACAGAGCTCCACTGCAAGGCAGAATCACAGAGGCAGTTGAGCTATGGACCAGAGCTAATATATTTACGTAGCCTGGTGAAAAGGTAGAGGATTCCACATTTAAGCCTATGCCTTGTTCACACACAATCCTGATAAAGTTGCATCATTCAGTGACAGAGAAGTCCCGCGTATAAGCCAGACAACTCTTCCGCAATCTGTTATCCTGCGTAAATTAGAAGCATTATTTGAAAATTGTGGGAGGCAACAGTCTGGCCACATGGCAGACTAGTTAGTAATGACACAGGAAACAATGCATTTGTCTCTTTAAGAGAAGAGGAGGGGAGGAGTGTTTATTAAGTGCCCGGTCTGTCTGCTCTGTACCTCCCTCTCTCCCTCCCTCCCTCTCTGTCTCTGTGTCCCAGCTCTGTCTCCTCCACTTCTCCCTACTGTTGAAATTCCTCTCTCAAGAGTTTGGCATTTCCTCTCTGAGCTCACTGGCTGAGAGACCCGTCCAGCACCAACGAACGGGACAGTGTGTGTGAGTGAGCGGGAGAGAGAGAGAGAGGGAAGCAGAGGAGGAACACATGCAGAAAGGGAGGGAAAAGACAGAAGAGAGAGAGGGGGAGAGGGATAGAAATAAGTTTGTGAGAGAAGGAGAGAGAGAGACAGACACAGAGAGACAAGGGGAACTTTCATACATTGTGGGAGTGGATGGTATACCAGGGTACATAGTCTACATACCCTGAGTCCAAGGCATGCAGTTTCACTCAAAGAGGAACTTTACAAAAAAAATAAAACAGCACTAACTCTTTGGTTCTTCTCTCTGAGCAAAGGAGGAACTTGGCAGAGCAGCCCAGTGGTGGAGCTTGAAGACGACAGCCACAGCCTTGTCCTCCCCAACCACTGGGCAGAGAAGAACCACCACCACCACCACAACGGCAAGAAGAGCAGCAAAGAGGATAAACTCAAACAGGAATAACAGGACTCAGAACAACAGAGGAGCAGATAGCGGAGTGAGTGTACACTACAAAACAAGCAGAAAGAAAAGGAGGCAAGGAAAGAAGAAGACAGTGGAGCTTGCCTCCATCCAGCCACTGCATTTGGGAGTCATTATTATATCTGCCGTGTCTCTGACTGGGTGTCACCATGGGTTAGCCAGCCTTACACACAGATCCCTCTGCCAGCCTTCAGGCCGTATACGTGTACCAGACCTGAAACACAAGTAAACCCAATTACACTGTGGGGTTATCTATCATAAAGTACAGAGGAGGGAAACAGGCAGATCAGATCGCGAGGGGAACGGTGGAGGCCGCTGGTGGTGGAGTATGAGTGCGTACACGCTGAACCTCAGGGTCTTCTGGCCGCTCTTCACCTGCGTCCTCACAGGCCTGGTGGTCCTGCACCACATCGCCCACAGGCTGACCCAGGCTGAGCCCAGCAGCAGCAGCCCCGAGGCCGGACCGCACGACCAGGCCGAGGGAGGCCAGCAGGGCCCTCCGGTGCTCCTGTCACTGACCAAGCTCCTCCTGGCCATCGCGCTGTGTTACATCTTCATCAGGTAGCTATACTGTTCCACCACCACCTTCAATAGCATCATCATCATCACTGCTATCATTGTCTTCATCGCTGTTGTTACGTTTGCATTTGTGCTCAAAACAACATATGCTGACAGCACAGGTTTCACGTCCTTATTTGACTTTGTTGGACAAAGCTGAGGATTACAATAATGCAGTGGTTTTCAACCTTTTTGATCCCAGGGCCCACAGACCACTGTTTGATGACATTTTAGCCCCACAGACCCCAGAACTAATGATTTTTTTGCTTTTGCTTTTGTCCACAATTACATGATGAATTTGGAAAACAAATCAGTCAAACATACACATCAAAATGACCATTAATCTCCTACATTCTCTACTAGTTGTGTAGACTTGGGTAATTCACATGCTGAATATTTTAACTCTTGAGAGTGTAATTATGAAACCAAATGGACCAGCAAGGGTCCATTTGGTTTCATGTTTACGCTCTCAAGAGTTCTGGCTAACCAACTTTCCATTTACCCTTGGGACCACCTGGAACCCTCTCAAGGACCACTGGTGGTTCCCAGACAACCTGTTGAAAACCCCTGCAATAATGCATTGCAGTTTTGTAGCGCTTTTCTATGCTCTTTGATTGCTTCCTCAAAGCGCTACACACTTCATTCATACATTGGGAATCAGAGGTGAAGCTTCCCAAAATATAACAATTTATAAATTTGGGGGGGGAAAGGATCTGCACACTAAACAAAGATACCATCAAGCTACCGCTTGAAATGCTCTCATGCGTCATGCCTCAAAAAAATGCATTCCTCCAAACCGTTATCCCATGAAAAGGCGGCGGGAAAGTATCTGTGCCATTTTAGATTTTTGCATTGAATATTCAAAAAATGGTTGATCTACAAGCTCACAGCACTAGCACGAGCATGTACAGTATGTTTTTCACATTTTTCAACAGTGTTAGCACCATAGATTTAGAAGTGTCGCCCTCATGGCTAAATGTGTTAATCGCAATTTCGCAGCGCCCATGTGATCCGTCTACACAAGAACTATCTCTGTTCACTGTGAAGGAGGTTACGAATTAATTATGGCATGGTTTTAATTCCATAAAGGAGCAGCTTATAGATGAAGTACACAAGATCAACCCGGTTTTGTGAGGAAATGAAGTCTTAGCTTTCAAATTATATGTTGTGTCTTGGGTGCCTGCCTGTCATTTTCCTTCTTCTAGGAACTCTGCTCACTTGTTAAGAGTTTTAGCGTGTTTAATCTCATGAAATGAATGGAGCTGATCTTATCCAAACATTGTCTTATCCTTTCCTGTCGCAGACGGTGCTTTATACAAGGATTGTGTATGCTATTATTTATTTTTCCCACAGTACTGCGGTGAAATTCACCTTCATTCAACCCTTAACCCAATCCCTGAGGCCAGTTCTACAAATTTTAAACTACATATTAAAGATTTTTCAAAAGGGGTTCAATATAGGAAGTGGTGCTCTGAGTTTGTAGACCTGCTATCCTCTCTCTTTTTAATATCCGGTGCAAACATTTTATGACACAGATGCTTTCCCCGTTTTAATGGAGTGTGTTTGTATACTTGGGACGAGTACTTGGCCTACAGCAATAGAGCTAAGCAGTCCCCTTTCATGACGTCGCCCATTTTCCAGAAATGGAATCCTCATTCATTTTCCTTATAGACTTTTCGAAAATGGTTAATATAAACACGATTACGCCACAGACAACAAGCACAATATTATCAATCAATATCTAATTGGTAAGAAGAAAAAAATGCCAGTACTGTATATAACACTTTATTTCGTTTTTCTTCTGAGAAATTATTTGTTTGTCGCAAAACATTCTGTGTGTGTGTTGTCATGATTTGTCACGACCCGAGTTGGCTTTGTCCGCGGCGTAATCGTCTTTATATGAATCATTTTCAACGTCACAAAGGGGCGGGACTGCTCAGCTCTGTTGGCTTACGCTTTTCTTCCTGAAAGAATATTAAATACATCTTAAATACACTATAAACCTTTACAAGAAACACCCTGAGCCACCACAGCTCCCAGCCTACAGTAATCCTCATTATATTCATTGTTTTTTTTTTCTGGTCTGCTCCAGGTACTGCTCCACCAGCCCGTCCAGGGCTACTAAAGGTTCTCCTCTCCTCGGACCCAACGATGGACTCCCAAAGTCCTTGGCGTCTCGGCGGGAGCTGCTGGACGACTACTACACCCGCTGGGTGCGCCTGTCGCCCCACGTAGTGGGACACAGCAAGGCCAATGTGGCCAAGCTGGTGGGAGACCTGGTGAAGGCCGGACGCACCGACACGCCCCCGGAATCCACCCTGGCCTTCAGGGGAGACTTCTTACAGGTGGGTGTCCAAAGGCAGGGGTTTTCAACCTTTTTCATCCCAGGGCCCACCATTTATTCAGCATTTGAGCCACGGACCACCATTTGATGACATTTTAGCCCCAAAAACCTAAAACTAAAGAATTCTTTTGGTTTTGTTCACAATTCCAGTCTGGATTTTGCAAAAATAAACAGTGTAGTAGACCTCTTCATTAAATAGTGCTTCAGATGATGGATATTCTAACTCTTGAGAGTGTGAAAATGAAACCAAATGGACCCGCAAGGGTCCATTTGGTTTCATTTTTACATTCTCAAGAGTTACATCTGGTTAACCAACTTTCCATCATTTAGCCCGGGGACCACCTGGAACCCTCTCAAGGACCACTGGTGGTCCCTGGACCACCTGTTGAAAACCCCTGGTCCAAAGGATATACTGTAAGGTCAAAGGTCACGGTCGGCTAGGGGGGGAAAAAAAGCACTCTTGTTTTTTTGAGCAGTGCCAACCGCTCCCAAGAGTGATGGAGTGCATCTAAATGCAGGGACGTAATCCATTAACTCCTTGACAGATTTACCATGACTTTTGGAGTGATTGATTATTCTGTTGTCTGTTTATCCCTCCAGAACTCGTTTTAGGCTTTGTTTGGTTAACGTATTAACTCACTGCACACCACCTCATGAAGTCCTTTAAGTGGTGATTGTACTACAAAACCCAGAATAACACCTCACATAAAAGAACACCTTTACAACTATAATTGATAAACAATATAACCTTAAATGCATTTATCTCTGAATGGGCCCTGGAAACAGTGAAATGTTGAAATACAGGCTGTTTTGTCAAATGTATTTTTTAAAAAAAACTGAAATGCATCAGCAACTTATTTTATTTTTTTCCCCTTAAAGTAGGTACCTTAAGCTGTCTTTGGATATCATTCCTTTGCACAAATTCCCAACATTTTTTCTATAAATTATTTCCTTACTATTGAGGCTAATGGGAGTTTTGGGAGCTTTTCTGCTAATGTGTCAAACAGTTAAATTAACAATCAGGTCTGGTGGTTAATTTGCCACCAGACCTGGTCGGACCCCAAATCGACATTTATTAGCCTGCAGACCTTCTTTTGAAGACATATGCCAGTGACCAACTGATAAGATAGATTTTTGTCACTAATAGTGATTCTCAACCCGTTTAATTTCAAGGACCCTCAGTTTGACATGCATATTATAGCCTACACTACACACCCCCATGTAATGGCATCTCTACCTCTGGGACCCCCAATTTATATTGTAAAATCAATGTGGATTTAACTCTGAGAGTGTATTACAAGGTCCATTTGCTTCCATTGGTATAGTCTCATAGTTACAGACCAAAAGGGCTCCATTTGGTTCTTAACTATCATCTAGCTATGGATCCCCCTGGAAACTCTGTTAGTGACCCTATAGCAATGGTTTTCAACCAGTGGTCCTTGAGAGGGTTCCAGGTGGCTAAATGATGGAGAGTTGGTTAACCAGATGTAAGAGCGTAAAAAAATGAAACAGCTGTGGCCCAGGAGGTAGAGCAGGTCGTCCAATGATCCGTGGGTCGGCGGTTCAAATCCCGGCTCTTCCTGTTTACATGTCGAAGTGTCCTTGGGCAAGACATTGAATGTGGGAAGTGAATGTGGGAAGTGAGGACGCTGGCGTCGACTGTTCACCACTTCACCTCCCAATGTATGAATGAATGGACCACTGTAAAGCGTTTTGAGCACTTGGAAAAGCGCTATGAAAATGCAATCCATCATTAAACCCAATGGACCCTTGTGGGTCAATTTGGTTTCATTTTACACTCTCAAGAGATAAAACATTCATCATCTGAATTAGCCTGAAGTCTACACAACTAGAGAATGTAGAAGAATCGTATTTTTTTTTTCACCTATGTTTGCCTTTTTTGTTTCCCAAATCCAGCTTGGCATTGTGGACAAAGGCAAAAGAAATCTTTAGTTTTGGGGTCTGTGGGGCTAAAATGTCGTCAAATGATGGTCTGTGGTTTCAATGCAGAATACATGGGTATCACCTATACCCTATAGGGTTTCCCACTTTGGGAACCACTGCACCTGCCCACCAGGAGCTGAGCTGGGTGGACAATGCTGTGATTATGAAGAGATGTGGAATATGTCTGTCGAACCGTTCAGTGCACTTTGCAGCAACAGAACCATCAAGATACAATCCTAAATTCCTCCTCCTTCCTCTCCTAAATTAGTTTACTCTAAGCATAGTGACAAATGTGTTTTCCCAGGTGTTCTTTGAAAGCTCATTAACATAATGTTTTTTTTTTTGCTCCATTGCTAATGTCAAAATCAATTACAGCAGAACATGAGTCAGATAGTACTAATGGCAATATTATGACTGCAACAAACAATTATAAGATATGCTTGGTTGTAGATAGATGACTAATCCAGAACACCTCCAAATAATATAAAAGAAAATGAAACATTTCTATATTCCTGGTGTGCACTGGTGCAATAATACAGTATATAAACCCTTTATACCTGTGTTATACTGTATCTCATGTCTATAGGTATTTGTACTTTGTAAAAACATTGCATTGTAAAACATGCATGCTTGTACTTGCAAAGCAAGATCATAACTTTACTGAGGGTATTGCTAGTGGCATCCAAAGACAGCCTTAAGGTAATACAGCAACGTTTAGCCAGAAATCAAAAGAGATATATAGCTATATTTTTTCCCTCTATGTTGCTTCTACTTTAATGCTGCAACTTTGTTGTTGTCAACAAATCATGAAAACAAAACATTTCTCGGGCTTAAGAAATATGGTGCTAATTTGTGAAGGGGCCAGACTGAATTCTTTACAGATAATTGGTTTGGATGAATTATTCATATCTCTACCATAAGACCTGACTTTCTTTAAATGTAGTTAAAATGTATAAACTGTAGAAGTGGAACTTGGACTTGTGTAAGTACTGTACTTTGATGGATAATGATCATTAATAGAGAATCTCCCCTTGTGTGTACTGTATGTCTGTGATTGTTTTGTCTGGTTTGTCTTGTCTTGTTCTATCTTGTTTTTGTTGTGAAAGTTTTAATAAATAAAAAAGCATAATTGTATTAACATTGGATCTTCCTTCCGCCCTCTGCTGTCTGTTCTGCCCTCCAGGTGGGCAGCTCATACGAGGAACACAAGGTGGGTTCCCCAGACTGTTTTGACATCTTGGTGCCGTTGAGGGTCCCCAGAGGCCTGAAGCTGGAGCCCAGGCTGGTCTGGGCAGATGGCGGACCGGCCGAAGGAAGAGAGAACATGGACGCAGCAGCGGAGAAGGAGAACGGACCAACAAGGAGCAACAAGGGGGAGGCCAGGAGGTCCACAACAACCAAAGTGACCAGGAGGAGGTCAAGCAAGAGACACAGCAGCGGCAGGAAAGGAAACACTGCAGAGAAAACAACAACAGAGAACAGCAACGCCGTGGAAGGAGAGAAGGAGGCCACCCCTAAGCAAGAGGCCGCGACGTCGCGGAGGGAGAAGGAGGAGGAAGACGACGACGGGAAGAAGGAGAAAGAGGAGGAAAGGTGTGGGCCTCCTCCTCGATGCAGCATGGAGGTGCCGCGCCGCGACGACTGGCTCCGCAAACACAGAGCCTTCGCCGACACCTTCCTGCGGCTCCACCCCCCAGGCTCCCCAGAGAGGTCCTCTCCCGGGACGGCTGCTGCGGGAGGAGCAGCAGGAGGAGCCACAGGATCCACGGGGAGCAACAGCAGAGCCTACCGGCTCACTCCCGACTCCGTCCAGCGCTGGTTCTACTCGGCCGTGCAGCGCTCCCTGGCCACCGTGCGCTACCCGCACGAGCAGCGCTGCGCGCTCAACCTGGCGCTGGTGGACGAGCGCGTGCAGCTGCGCCTCACGCCGCGCTCCGACTACGTCTGCTGCCACATCTCCATGGCCGTGCGCCTGCTCCCCGCCCTGCCGCTGGGCGACGGCCTCTACCTCGTCCCGGCGGACAGCGCTCCCACGTCCGACGGTCTCCCGGCGGCGACCCCGAAAGGCCCGGACTACGACAGAGACCTGTGGACGCTGTACTTCCCTCGGCAGGAGCAGAGGCTCCTGAGCTGGGCCAAGGAGCGCCTCCCGCAGGGCTCCTGCCACCTCAAGTGCCTCCAGCTCATCAAGGCCGTCCGCGACCTCGCCGGACAGGCCCTGGACACCCAGGGCTCGGCGCTCTGGAGGTCGGTGCTGTCCTCCTACGCGCTGAAGACCGCCTGGCTGCGTCTGCTGCTCAGCACGCCGCCCGAGAGCTGGGAGGAGAGCCACCTGGTGGCCAGGTTGGAGGACCTGATACGGAGCCTGAGGGAGCTCCTTCAGAGACGCACGTTGACTCACCTCTTCCTCGGAGGCGAGAGCTCCTCCACGGGTTTACTGCCCGACTCCGTGGTCCTGCCCAAACTGGTAAAGGAAGCCGCGGGGGTCACCCGGGTGCGGTCTGGGGGCAATCTATGGGCAGGGATCCCGCCGGCGTCCTTGGATCTGGTTTCAGGACGTCTGGCCTACGCCTGGACCCATCTCCACAGGCTGATCAGACTGACCCGGCCGCAGAGGAGCAGCACTGGACTGGGAAGGGTAGGCCATGGCCATTGCCAACATTCGGAGTTGGAGTAGTCTTGTTGACCAGGAATCTCTACTAGGGGAAGTACACCAATGCCTAGATTTTCGTCACCGCTAAACCCCTTATCCCTTAACTTCTTTGCCTTATTAAACTATTTTAAAAACATTTTTCAATAGTTAAAATGGCCTGTCTACCAGCTCACATGCCAGTAGATTGGCACGTTGAACTATTCCAGAACGTTTTTCAAAATAGTAAAAAAAAAAAAAAGACAACGAAGTTAAGGGTAAGGGGTTTAGCGTGTAACGAAAATGGAGCCCTACATCTCTCAGAATATGTGCAAGCTCACAAGACACTGTGTTGCATGTTGTAAGCTTGCAGTTCTGCTATTTTTCGCTGAACGTTTGTCTGTTTTTTGACCTGCCTAGAGTAGCGAGCCTATAGGGATCATCATGTGCTAAATCAGCTAAAACCCTTGGCTGATTTTGTAGTTTCTCTTCCTTTTACGGCTTAAAAACAAAAACTATACAGAAGCATCGAAACACGGCAGGCTGACCTTCTAGTACGCTGTGATGTAAGCAACACAGCTGCGCTAATACAATTACTGGTAATTACTGGGGGTGTGTTGGACTTAGGTGTGCCGATGTGCAAGCAGCCAAGCACTGATAATGCTGTTGGCTTCTGTCAGCAGCATGGCTTACACAGGGTTACATGCCTGCAATATATGATACGGCAATCCTTTTGACATGAAGGATGTGTTCACTCACATCTGTTTATAATACCAGTGATTCTGAAACAATCTCACGTCATTCATAGACCCCCAAATTGATCTTGATATTGTATTGGATGTGGACCATCCCATAAGGTATGCAAAGACATCTGCATGATTTTTTCCAGATCCCCCCCCCCCCCCCCCCCCCCCCCCCCAAATGTTCAAGAAACAGCAGATCTACAAGCTTAAACTGTTGCACATCATGACATCTTGTGCACTTGCATGTTGAGCGGCATGTTTTTTCATATAATCAAAGAAAGCATACAGTTCCAAGGGTTTTAACATCTATAGGTGCCTACCCTCAAGCTCCCCTGCATGGGGATCCCCAGAATCCCCTTTGAAGTGTAATTTCCGTTGGGCAGAAACATCTGTTCTTTTTTAAATTCTAAATCAAAGCTCCACTTGGTCTAATTCATTACTGCAGTTCCGCACAAACGTAGCAAATACAACCAAATCGGGAGTCCAAATCGGGTCAAGTATTGACCCGATATGAGGTTTCCATCCAACAGCAACGGGATTACATTCCGCCTTTTAAAGGTACCAGAGACTGATTACAAAACATCGCCTGGCTCATTATGTCAGAGGACGGAAACGGTACACACCCGATTTGGGTTATTTCCTACCATTAAGGCTGCGTTTCATTCTGATCCGAGGCTTTAGATGGCATGGCAGATAGGCCGCGATGTGCTGCTTGGGGTTCGTTTAAAGGATTAAAGAGAATTGCACAGATAATTGTGGGGTTAGGACAGCTGCTTTGTGTGCTTATCCTTTAAGACCGGTACTAATCACACTCATAGAACAGAGATGTAATTTGGAGATCAAGGGAATACATGGATTTCACACCAAACACAACAAATAAAGGTGCCAACATATAACCTGAAACTGATTTCTTCAGTGTGATGCCATAGAAGAACCTTTTTTTCCTAGAAATATACAGTATACATATTTTTAATTGTTTGATTGAAGAACCCACAACCTTTTTAATGTGGCAAACTTCACCGACTCCCAAGACCAGTGGTTTGCAACCAGTGGTTCGGGGACCACCAGTGGTCCTTGAGAGGGTTCCAGGTGGTCCTCAGGTAAATGATGGAAAGTGGGTTAACCAGATGTAACTCTTTGAGAGCGTAAATATGTAGATATGTTTACACACTTTAAGACTTTAATCATCTGAATTAGCACCACTTCATTAAGAAGTTTACACTGTTTTGTTTGCGAAAACCAGCCTGGAATTGTGGACGAATGTTGCACTCAAATGTTGGATACATGGTGGTCCCTGGTATCAAAATGGTTGCAAACCACTACCCTAGACTCTACACTAGAGGACATGTTTTTTTTTTTTTACACCAAACCTCTTAATCCCGTCAAAGTAGCCGACCTACAGCTGAGCTGCTGATTTCAGCTAATTTTGGCCAATTAAGACGTCACCCAAATTGTGATGCTAGGTTGGTGTAAACTATTAAAGGTGTACCGTCAAACCAAAGACACATCTTCAGGGGAAACGTTTCTGGGTTTCTCTGGTATACATTTGGACCCCGTGCAGGTTGTTGGGCCCTGGACCAGCCGTTGAGAAGCGCTGGCTTACGTCACGCGCTCTCAAGAACACATGCCTCTGGGGGCTTGCCCTGGCAGCTGGTTGCTATAGCGATAGCCACGTCGGGTCTCTTCCGTCGACTCACACTCAATTGCGGCGAAGAGCACAAAAAAACAAACAGACAAACACTTCTGCCCTAACCATTGCTTACAAATCTCCCTTGTGTGCTAGCTTTTCGTGTGTGTGTGTGTGTGTGTGTGTGTGTGTGTGTGTGTGTGTGTGTGTGTGTGTGTGTGTGTGTGTGTGTGTGTGTGTGTGTGTGTGTGTGTGTGTGTGTGTGTGTGTGCACACTGTTGTTGCTCTATATGAGTCAGTGTGTTATGACTATTTTTGTTCAACAGCGGCCTGCTGTTTTGTGTCTCTGTCTTGCCCGCCCTCAAGGCACGCCTCGGCTCGCGTCAAGGGAATTCTAGATAAAAGCACCACTTCTCTGGCCACACACACACACACACACACACACACACACACACACACACACACACACACACACACACACACACACACACACCGATGATCAAACTATTAGCCATCCATTCCATGACACTGACTGGCACTGAAAGATGACAAGCTGACCATCCTGTTTCTTTCTTTTCTTTGTTTCACACAGCATTATCAAATGTAGAAGAAAAAAAGCTGCTCAAAAAGAATTCCACCAAATCGATGGTTGTTTCATCTATTAAATGGATAAGTTAGGATGATGCCTGAGGCACAGAGAGGGACTATAGAAAGAAGAACTGAATCTCAGGCAAGGAAGTGAGTCACGACATCTATGTATACACACTAAAATATTCAGTGGGGAATCGACAGTGTACAAACATGCACGCTGTCACACACGTGCGCACACACACACACACACGCGCACGCACACACACACACACACACACACACACACACACACACACACACACACACACACACACACACACACACACACACACACACACACAGTAGGAAACTTGGTAAACACACAGGGCCGCATAGATATGAGCCCATAGATATGACCAAACAAATAATTACAAAGAGGAAAGAGCAACAAAAAGCGATGTAACATGGCAATATTTCATCTACGTATGTAATGATTTGTTTGCATGTTTATTGTCATGATTTGTCACAACCTGAGATGTTTTTTTTCTGCGGCGTAATCGTCTTTATATAGGCTAAATACTTTTTGAAAAGTCTACGAGGAAAGTGAATGGGGAATTCTCTTCTGGACGGTGCTGTGACGTCACTGCAGAGCTCTATAATGCACCATGTTATGTAAATGTTTGACTTGTAAAGAATGCATATAGACATTTCAGCAGAGGCTCGAAGTATCCTTGAGCAAGCACCTCTGAACCCCCAACTGCTCACCTGTTACCATAGGCCAGTTACCATGTGTGTGTGCGTGCGTGCGCGCGTGCGCGCATGGCATTGATGAAAATGAGCACTCATCTACCCTGGGTAAATACAAGTCAACCGTTTAGAACCCAACCTTTGGGACTAAACTTTTAAACAGCAGATGGCTATTTTTCTGCTTCGGCCGATTTCAACGGAAAACTTTCCCCACAATAACAGACCTTCCTAGTAAAGAGCCCTGAGGCCTCTGGTCAACCATGCAGGGTTTAAAAAATGAGGTCATTGTGCTACGACTAAACTTGAATGTATAGGAGAGAACATAGCGACCAATAATGCTCTATAGGAAAACGCAAGGTTAAGAGTTATTTGCACTTGTATTCATTCAAAACATATCATACACCCAACCTAAGAATATGGGCACAACAATGAGGGTATTTTCAGCTGTACAAATGAATGTATGTTGTGTTCAAGTTTAATATAATGTATATGTGGATTGTGAGGTACTGTACGTTTGGTTTCTGCCAATTTGCCAAATGCTTCTTACTACAGATATTTAACATGACAATTTGATGTTGGTCATCATAAATAAATTCGCTATTTTGGATTTGAAAATATCATGTACCGGTACTTCTTCTTCCACTGTGTGTGTGTGTGTGTGTGTGGGGGGGGGGGGGGGGGGGGGGGGGGGGGGGGGGGGGGGGGGGTGACATCCTGTAATATGAAGAGTTCCAATCTGAGAACAAAATGTCAATTAAAGTTAGTTGATGCAGCTAGTAGCTATAGTCTCATTATGAGAATGCCAAATAAACCATAGAAAATAAGGTCCGCAACACTGGATTAGAGACTCAGCTCCTTTGCTTTATTCAACGTTTCGATCGTTTGTGATCTTCTTCAGGAAGAATGCCAAATAAACCCCCATTATATGTACATATACTGTACATACGCTAGGCTACATACTGTATTGGTGGCCTACCGTATTGGAGCTATTCCCACTGAGGCACTCTTACTGTAAGGTAAGATTGTCAGTGCAAACTCGGGCTCACTCAGTGGCCAGGAGGAGCAAAATCTTTTCCCAACCACTACTGTCGCAAATGATTTATGGTATTTTCCTACTGCCGTGGCCGTTGGGGCCAACAGTCGTGACAGTTGGGGGTTAAGGCTAGGTTTAGGCATAGGTTTTACTGAGATTATGTTTAGGCTTAGAGCATACCTGGGCATCATGCGGCCCAGGGGCCAAATGCGGCCCTTTGGCTGTCTCTGACCGGCCCGGGGACCACCAGTGGTCCTTGAGAGAGTTCCAGTTAAATATGCAAAGTTGGTTAAGCAGATGTAACTCTTTCAGAGCGTAACAATGAAACCAAATGGACCCTTGTGGGTCCATTTGGTTTCACTGTTACACTCTCAAGAGTTAAAATACTCAACATGTGAAATAGCCCAGGTGTACTCAACTAGAGAATGTCCAAAATCCAGCCTGGAATTGTGGACAAAAGCAAAAATAAATCTTTAGTTTTGGGTTAAAATGTCATCAAATGGTGGTCCGTGACTCAAATGCTGAAAAAATAGTGGGCCCTGGTGTCAAAATGGCTCTTACTTTTATCTTGAAATTAAATTAATATTACACAGACTTTAGTTCAGCCTTTAGTCTTGGCTCCTCCACAATATTTTATGTATCTCATTTGGCCCCTTGGGAAAAATAATTGCCCAGCCCTGGCTTAGAGGTTAGGATTTATGGCAACGGTCCCAGCTGCTTTACGGTATTTTCCAACTGCCGCAAGCATTGGCCGAATGTCATTGGGAGAACAGTCGCAGCAGTTAGCCCAACGGCCGTGGCCGTTGGGGGTTAAGTTTAGGCTTAGGCATAGGTTTTACTGATGTTATTTTCATTTTGGGTTGGGGTTAGGTTTCACCGTTTCTCCCAGGGGCAGCGTCACATTGTCCTTGAGTGAGACACTGAACCCCAAATTGCTCCTGATAGGCTGCTTGGTGCCTATCAAACGTTCTTCCGCCATGCATGAATGGGGCGAATGTATGCAATCTATGTAAAGAACCTTGGATAAAGGTGCTATATAACCGGAAATGCATGGTGGAAAATAAGAGATGGTCAAATCCAGCAGAATTGCCTTCTGAATTGGTCCTTATTGCCCATGCTGTGTTTGTTGAATTTGAGTATTGTGTGTGGGTGAGTTTATTACATGCTGTCTAGCACCGGGCTGTTTTAGTTCTGTCTTATTTGTGTTTTCCCCTCAAACTGTGACTCAAGAGGAAGTGGAACACGTGGGTGCCACATGGCAGAACACCAGGAGACAAGAGTTTAGAGGAGATGACTAAACATCACTGTAACTTTAGTCTCCTATGGGGGATTGGAACCTGCGTCTCTCATGCAAGCACCAACACGTCTATTATGGAGCTTGATATTGGGGAAATAACATGAAATGCAACTTGTTTTTATTTGTGTTAATCATGGAAAGAAATCAAGACTGGTTTTATCTAGCGTCAGTATTATAATCACTAAAAGGATAGCAGGCTAATAAGCCTCATATGGATAAATACATCATAGAGTTAATTTAAAACACATATAATATCTCTAGTTTAAAAATCGTTCATTACCCCCTTGGGGGGGTGCCATTTTACAGGAGATTTTCCCTGGAGCCCCCCTCTTGCCTAGGGCTCCAAATTGCTTAGAAACGCCACTGGCTTGATATTAATAATTGTGACAAAACACCTAAAAGTAATGTAGTCACCTATAATAATCAAAGCTATTTATTTAAATAGTATACAAAAGAAGGAAAGATCAGCCTCATTTTAATTGTGGGTAAACGTATGGAGCTTTACACTCCAGTGAGCAATACAGCAGGGGTTTTCAATAACAGGTGGTCCGGGGACCACCAGTGGTCCTTGAGAGGGTTCCAGGTGGTCCCCAGGCTAAATGATGGAAAGTTGGTTAACCAGATGTAACTCTTGAGAACGTAAAAATGAAACCAAATGGACCCTTGCGGGTCCATTTGGTTTCATTTTTACACTCTCAAGAGTTAAAATATTCATCTGAATTAGCACCACTTCAACAATATGTCTACACTGTTTTGTTTGCAAAATCCAGCCTGGAATTGTGGACAAAACCAAAAGAATTCTTTAGTTTTAGGTCTTTGGGGTGAAAATGTAATCGAAAGGTGCATGGTCCGTGGCTCAAATGCTGAATAAATGGTGGTCCCTGTGCCAAAAAGGTTGAAAACCCCTGCAATACAGGACTCTGTCTGTTTTCTCTTGCCAGTAAGTTGCAACTTCCCATTCCCATTCCTCCAAACAGAACATCTACTGTAATTGTATTAAATAATCTCAGACTCACCAACATTCCATCTTGAGTTTAATATCCTCTTTCTATCTGCAATGTGTTTATTTAATAAAATCCACTGAAGACATCTGATTAGTTACTTCCTGTCAAGACTCCTTGCAGATGATTTTTTTTTTGCTGGTGAACATATGGAAATTACAAAATTATATAGGTTTCGTTTTATAAATAAATACTATGGATCATATTCTCTTCGTATGCAGGGTGGTATGACAAACATGCCTTAAAACAGTATACTTGCCTAAGTTGCCTTCTATAACTAAAATATACATGAACATTTGACATCATCAACCTGCAACAGGAGCAGCTCCTGTTGAGTGAAATATTCTCTATTTATGAAAGAAATAAGATGCCAATGCTGTTTTTATTTGTTTATTTTAGTTATATATTTAGTTAGTTATATATTAAGTGGTATTTGTCTTTTTAGTCAGGGATCCTTTTAAGAGTTTGCATAATAAATGTTCCATATGGGCAGCCCCATAGGCCTGCCTGTTTTGCTTAATGCTCATAATGCAGGACGCAGCGGCTGGTTGCTTTACTGATAACAAGTCCTTCCAAACTTTGTAGTCTACTTGCCAGTGTAGGATAAGGCAAAGCCACCCCCTGTGTGTGCTTATTGTGTTTATTTCTTTCTAAGCCATTCTATTAATCCTGCACGATTTCAGGATGGGATTACAACATTGGATTTAACATTGTCAAAAGACAATAGTTAAAAAAGTCTATTTCTTGCCTGCCTGCCAAGAACAGATAGTGCTATAGCGCCTTTAAGCCACAAGAGGGCAATACACTCCAGTGAGAAGTAGTTCACTGCCAGTCAGTCAATGAGGAAGTCAGTACATTCTGTTGTATTGAGTGTGATGGCTGGACAGAACAACATCGTGTGTGTCTTTTGCAGGTGAGATAATTAAGTGGGTTTCTAGACATATGAAACAGTATATTCTATGAGATGGGCATATGATTAAAGTGGAAAAGATGGCCATATGTGACTAGTGACTACAATATATTGATATGGACTGCAGTCATGTTCTGCTTGTTATTTTGGTGGAATGGCTCAGCTAATGCTAAATGAAGGACAGACTGCAGTAGGTCCTTAGCCCTGAAACATGACTGTCATTATAGTGCAGCGTCTGAATAGAGTTTTTGGCGGATCGCTACCTCTACATAGGGTGACCAGATCCAAACTGTTCATTTGAGGGACAGAAGTGTTGCATGTGTGGGACAAGTGGAGTGTGGAAACGGGGACAAAATGTCCGTTCAAGATTCCATTTCACACAGCAAAAACGGCTGATCTAAAATAAATAGCTGATCTACGGTCTCAAAACGCGTCGCACTGCGACGCGTTTTGAGACACGTGTGGAAATATAGTGGTACCACATGTGGGAATTATTAAAAAAAAAAAAAAACATAGCAAGAAATGATGAAATCCAACTATTAGGGCACTACAAATTATTAGGGCATTTTGAACACTGATGTCTGTCAGTCACAATGTGGGACAGAGTCTCAATTTGTGGGACGCTTGAAAAATCTTGAAAATGAGGGACTGTCCCACGCAAAGAGGGACATCTGGTCACCCTACCTCTACATCAATAGGGTGTACATAAACATAAACAATATAAAGTACTCACACATGTTTCTACAGGTGTTAGACACTTATTGCGGCCGAAATTAGGATAGCTGCGTGCCGCATTGTTTAATAAAAAGCATTTTTATCCAAGCTCCCCGGGCTACGTATTGGGGTAAGTTTGGTGAGGGCTTACCCCAATTACCCCTGAGGGCAGCTTAAATGATATGCATAGACCAATGCTAAATTGCTGCCCTGAGGGCAGTTAGTAAATGCTGTCCTGAGGGCAGATTAAATGATACATATAGAGACCATACCTGGGCATTATGTGGCCCGGGGGCCACTCTGACCGGCCCGGGGACCACCATTGGTCCTTGAGAGAGTTCCAGTTAAATAGCCTACTGGAAAGTTGGTTAACCAGATGTAACTCTTTGAGAGCGTATAAATGAAACCAAATGGACCCTTGCGGGTCCATTTGGTTTCATTTTTACGCCCTCAAGAGTCAAAATATTCATCATCTGAATTAGCCCAAAGTCTACACATTCAATCAGAGATTGTAAGAGAATGGTCATGTTTGTTATCTTGATTTGTTTCCCAAATCCAGCCTGGAATTGTGGACAAAAACAAAAGAAATCTTGAAGAAAGTTTTGGGATCTGTGGGGCTAAAATGTTATCAAATGGTGGTCTGTGGCTCAAATACTGATTAAATAGAGGGCCCTGGTGTCAAAATGGTTGGTCTTACGCTTACTTTTATCTTGAAATTAAATTAATATTACACAGACTTTAGGTCAGCCTTTAGTCTTGGCCCTCCACAATATTTTATGCATCTCATTTGGCCCCTTGGGAAAAATAATTGCCCAGCCCTGATATAGACCAATGCTAAATTGCTGCCCTGAGGGCAGCTTAAATGATATGCATAGACCAATGCACAATTGCTGCCATAAGAGCAGTTAGTAATTGCTGTTCTGAGGGCAGCTAGTAACTGCTGCCCTGGGGGCAGCTTAAATGACATATATACACCAATGCTAAATTGCTGCCCTAAGGGCAGCTTAACTGATATGGATAGACTAATGCTCAATTGCTGCCCTAAGGGCAGTTAGTAATTGCTGCTCTGAGGGCAGCTAGTAAATGGTTCCTTGGAGGCAGTTTAAATGATACGTATAGACCAATGCTAACTTGCTGCCCTGAGGGAAGCTTAAATGATATGCCCTAAGGGCAGTTAGTAATTGCTGCTCTGAGGGCAGCTGGTAAATGCTGCCCTGGGGGCAGCTTAAATGATGTGCATAGACCAATGCTAAATTGCTGCCCTGAGAGAAGCTTAAATGATATGCACACACCAATGCTACATTGCTGCCCTAAGGGCAGCTAGTAAATGATGCTCTGAGGGCAGCTTAAATGATGTGCATAGACCAATGCTAAATTGCTGCCCTGAGGGCAGTTAGTAAATGGTGCCCTGAGGGCAGCAATCATTAACATGATTAGTCTGTTGTACAGAACTTCTTGCACATGCGCACATCAGCCGCTATTTTTGACAGCAGAACAAAATATGGCAGTGTCTGAGTCTGCCAGTGACAGTATCTGAGTCTGCCTCATCTGCGCTGCCTATGCGATTGATAGATAGATAGATATAGATAGATATAGATTGATTACACAACAAGTGTATGTTTGCTACTTTCCCACTGAAATGTTTGTGAGCCAGATGCAACCATCAAAAGAGCCACATCTGGCTCCCGAGCCATAGGTTCATGGCCGCGGGAAGATATTTACAGTAGGGGGTGCTGGACGTTCACTATGGGGTGCTGCAAGATGCGCACACACGCAAAATGTGCGTCAATGCACATTGTGCATGCACATTTTCATGCATTTACACACGGAAAAGTGGCTTTTACCTTCCCTTCCACATGCATGAGCTAACTGACA